>JAWNLN010000066.1:7190000-8390000 GCA_035042305.1 Drosophila glabriapex
GTTACTAGAGATCATCCTAGAGATGAAATCAAATTTCAGCTTGCTGACATATATAGAGATAAAGAGCAGCTCAAGTCAAAAACTGAACTTTTGAAATATATTTCCAATATTATTTATTATATAAACGAGGCACAAAAATAAGAGTGGCAGAAAATAGACTAGATTAATGCTGAAATGCGCATTATACATTGATAAAAAGAAAACTGTGTGCAAATAAGCCAAGACTTGAGCGAGCTAACAAGACTTAACTGACAACTAAGAAAATAGACAGCAAATAGCAGTAACTCAACTCTCTCTTAAGCAAGTTATAACCATGGGAAAGAACAGCCTTAGGATGCTAACGGGTCTATTGACAGGAGACACTGTAGGCGAAGCAGTCACCCAACTGAACTAGAGAGGAGGAATCCTCAGAGGAGGAATCCTCCTTAACTAGAAGAAGATGCAGCATTTTAGGAATGACATAGAGAGACCTCCTAGGAGACATAGAAGACCATTCGTGCGGGGGAACTGCGGCTGATGGAGGAAGAGCTCAGAAAGGGCTCAGAAAGGGGGACACAATAGATACAATAATAATAAATCAATTCTTTTACATAACACACTTCTAGATATACATGTGCATATTGAATATAAACTAATTGACAACATTTCCCATTTGTAGCTCTACATGTATCAATTGTTCAGAAGCTTGGCCTACATCCATTCGCTAGGCATTTGCCATCGTGATATCAAGCCGCAGAATCTGCTGCTCGACCCGGAAACGGCCGTACTCAAGTTGTGTGACTTTGGCAGCGCCAAGCAGCTGTTGCACGGCGAGCCGAATGTCTCGTATATCTGCTCGCGGTATTATCGTGCACCCGAGCTAATATTCGGCGCCATCAACTATACAACTAAGATTGGTATGCCACTTGTCACCCATATCCCCATCCCCCCGCCCTCTCGATCTCACACTCTCTCTCTCTCTCTCTCTCTCTCTCGGTTTGCAGACGTATGGAGCGCCGGCTGTGTGCTGGCCGAACTGCTGCTGGGACAGCCCATATTCCCCGGCGATTCGGGTGTCGATCAGCTGGTCGAGGTGATCAAAGTGTTGGGCACACCGACAAGAGAACAAATACGCGAAATGAATCCAAATTATACGGAATTCAAATTTCCCCAAATTAAAAGTCATCCATGGCAAAAAGTAAGTTTTCCCCTTAATGACAATATCCCTATCTACACACACATACATCTATATATCTATATATATATATGTATCTCATATATCATATATCATATATCATATATGAATATGAACCACAAATAGATATTCCATTTTGCAAGTGTTGCTAACCCAACAGCATTTGTTCCATTCATTCTTCCTATCTCTCTCTCTCTCTCTCTCTCTCTCTCTCTATCTATATTTCCCTCTCGCTCTCTCTCTGTATCTGTCACTCTTTTGCGTTTGTGTGTGTGTTTTTGAAGTCAAGTTATTTAAGAAGTGTACATAACAATTCGTTGCAGTCACTACTCGAACGCACCCAATTTCCAAAGGCCCTAAGCCAGAAACAGCAATTGAGAGTAAGCCAAGACAAGAACACCCAATCGAGAGTAAAAACTAATTTGTAAAAACTGAACAACAGGCAAATTAAAATCCAAAATGGCTTCCACAAATCACTGTATAATATTTTAAATATAAATAAATATTTGTATATAGTTGAATTCAAATAGTTCTTAGCAACGAGCAATCATAAAATGCACCTTTTTTTCTCTTATTTTTTTTAAATTTAAACACATGCTGTATATGTAAGATAGCTTCAGCTTCAGTTCATGGGCTTAAATTGCTGGTTGATTGAATGATTGATTGATTGATTGATTGATTGATTGATTTCATTGAGTTTGAATTTAATTGATTTGATTTGAATTGATTTGAATTGACTTGCGTTGACTGTTGACTGTTGACTGTTGATTGTTGTTCTCGCACTTATTGTGCCTCCGCCTTTATTTTTCCATCTTGCCATCAGCCCTTGTGATGTTTATCATCAATCTGCATTATATAGTACATATATATATATATATATATATATATATATATGAATACATATGCTTATATGTTACTTCTTTGAAAGTCACACAAACACTTGAGCGATTCACCCACAAATGTGGGCAACCTGTGGAAAATAGCTGTCTCTTGTATATAGCTGTACTTGTGTATCTTTTCTAACCAATCCGCCTCGATTTTGATGTGTGATTTGAAACATGATCAGATCTTTGTGTGAGACTTGATTGCTTTTCACCTGATGATCGCAGAAATTAACTAAGCTGAACGCTTATTAAAATCCGAAAATCTGCTTTGTAAATTAATTAATTGTGTGTCTTGAATCATTGCTGATGATTGTTGACTCCTCGCTGCTTATCCCTATTCTTGCCCCTCCTCCCAAGGATAGGCTTTGTGATCGGATTGGTTGCGTTATTAGTCTTGTTTGACATATATCTCTATATATATATAATATATGATTTGATTTGATGCTCCGCAGGTTTTCCGTATACGCACTCCGACAGAAGCTATCAACTTGGTGTCGCAGCTGCTCGAGTACACGCCCAGCGCCCGCATCACTCCGCTCAAGGCCTGTGCACATCCGTTCTTCGATGAGCTGCGCATGGAGGGCAATCACACCTTGCCCAGTGGCCGCGAGATGCCGCCGCTATTCAACTTCACAGAGCATGGTGAGTGGGACGCAGCCGCCGCAGTGCAAGAAATATATTAATAATTATTATTGCGCTTTACAACATTTTTAGAACTCTCGATCCAGCCTAGCTTAGTGCCACAGTTGTTGCCAAAGCATCTGCAGAATGCAGCTAATCGCGCCGCTGCCGGCGGCACAACAACTGGCGCGGTTAGTGGCTCCACCAGCGTCTCCTCCACGGGCAGCGGCGCTTCCGCGGACGGTGCCGCCCAGTCACAGCAGCAACAGGCGCCCGCATCAGCAGCATCGACAGCAGCAGGAGGCGGAGGAGGAGGAGGAGGTGCCACATCTGGCGGCGGCGGCGGCGGCGGTGGCGGTGGCTCAGTCGTTGGCAACAATAGCAACAATAGCATCAGCAACATTGGCAATGCAACTGCCGTCAATCCAAATGTTGGCGCTGCAACGTCATCAACAAATGCCCAGCAGCAGTCTACAAATGCTGCGGCACCAACTGGCAACGGCGGCGGCGGCGGCGGCAATGGCAACGGCGGCGGCAACGGAGGAGGCAATGGTGGAGTTGCAACAACTGCAAATGCAGCCGGCACGATTGCCACTAGCAATGCTGGTGGCGCCAACATAACAGGTGAGTAAGCGTTCGACCAGTCCGCCATCTTCATCTTCATCACCATCTCCATCTCCATCGCCATCGCATCTGCATCTGGGTCTATATCTCTGTCATGCATTTAGTTGTTGTGCCCCCTTTGCCGCCACCCGACTCGCCGACGATGACCCAGCGCAAGATTCATTCAACCAAAAGAACGCCAAGAATATCAAGAATACCAACAAAAATAATAAGAACTCAAGTCACCCAACCAAAAAAAGAGCAAGAAAGAAAAATGCCCAGTTCCAGTTCCAGTTCCAGCTCCAGTTCCAGATCCAATCCAACTGCTTTCCTCTCGCCTCATCAGATGGGCCGACTGGCCTAGCTATCGACAACAATCCGTTTAATTCACTTTGTTCGTTGATCAAATAAAGATTTTTCCCTCCCTCTCACTCTCTCTCTCTCTCTCTCTCTCTCTCTCTAACTTTGGTTTTGTGTATTCCCGGCTAGAGTATCATACTGTGCTGGGTCGCATCGAGCGAGTGCCGTCCGTGCATCCTTTCTATTTTGTATATTAAATATCTATGTTGTCCTGTTATCGGTTATTCTTTAAAAAACTCACGCTTTGTTTTCGTTTTTGGGAGAATACCCCTGCGGAATGCACGACCCCGTTATGTATGTGTCTGTATGTGTATCCAAATTACTCAAACAAGCTATGGAAGACCAGATGTGGAAGTCTGTGTCACAAACTCTGCAAGGGTTTTGAATCTTCGGCGAGCCGAAGTTGCCTTTGTTTTGGTACGCCTTCAACCAACCCATGTCGGACTGAATTGATTGTAATTAACAGAAGCAACAGAAGTATGTCCGATCAAAGTAAATTAAATGATTAAATGTGTAGATCAAATCTATCGATAAATTATCAATAATTCATTTATTTTCATACACACAATCGATGTCATCGATTTCCGATAATTACTTGGGGAGCTCCCTCGACTAGAGCACTCTTATTTGTTCATCAATTAGTGCATGGGCCTTATGTACATAGATACGACTTACTTACATACATACATGCATACATACATACATACATAGATACATAGATATATCAACTAAATAGAGAGTTAACTTGTTGTAGCCTGTAGCCTTCAAGTTGTACTTTATAGAGTTGCTATACAGCACTCAATTCTGGTGACTGCCCCTGTGCCTAATCCCGGTACATACATACACACGTGTACATGCGTACATATATATGTACACACATGTGTGTATACCCTGTATGTATACCCTGTGCCCTAGCAATAAAATATATTTTTCATTTGTTGTATTTATCATTTGCCAGCATTATTATGACGATGCATTATTTGATTATTTGAAGTTGAAGTTGAATTATGAATTATTTGTACCATTTTGAGCTCAATTTAATTTGTTCGTATTCTTTTTTTTGTTTCTTTTCGTTTTATTTACAGATTCATAGGGGCAATAGTAACATACGCAAATATATATGTATATCTATATTTATAAATAATAATAAATATAAATAAATATATATATACATATATCACCCACACACACACACACACACACGCAGCATACACTGAGACGCGTATACAATAAAGAGTTAAACAATGGGAAATATGCTACAGAAGAGAGAAAAACAAAAATCAAACACAATCTGCAACACTAAATATAATTATATACATTGATATATACACAATATAATGTTAATTAATTGATTGAAAGCAATTTGCAGTGAAAGATCATTAAAAAATACAAATAAAAACAAAGCAAAACAAAACAAAACAAAAAATAAGAATATAAAATATATAAAAATAAAAGGAAAATGCATATAAAAAAAAAGCAAATAATACATGAATATGTAAAACTCATGCATAAAACACACACCAACACACACACAAACACATGCAGAAAAAGAAGAAGAAAAAATAACTGCAAATTATAAACTAAAAACCAACAACAACAAATGTAATGCAACATTTTTACATAGATAAAGTTAAAATTAGTTTTAATCGTAAAATAAAATAACTAAAATAATAACTGTAATAGCAATATCGTTGCTAATGCCAAACAATAATGGCTTGTTTTTATCATTATTATTATTATTATTATATTATTTTTTTTTCTATTAATAAATAAAGCAACTATAATAAACAACAGCTGGCAAAACTTAAAAACCGGCAGCTTTCAGCGTTCAAAAATCAGCCCCGTCGAATTGTCGCCCCTTACCTACACACATATATATATATATATATATATATATGTATATGCGTATATATATATATATATGTGTATATTAAACCCTATATACATTCATACACACACGTATACATACATACATACATTTACAAACTTAACCGAGTCATTGCATATTGAATTTGCATACAATTTCCATTTCATGTGTTTTTTTTTTTTGTAATCCTTTTTAAGTATGTTAAAATGGAAATGTGTAGTAGAAGAACAACAACAAAATCAACAGCAGCAGTAAAAAGAACAAGAGTAATAATTATTCGCATCATTTGGCTGCAGAATATAATAATTATGTTTCATTTTGTTGATCCTTAATAATAAATAAGCAAACACAAAATAAAAAAAATAAAAAAAATAAAATAAATCTATAGAAGAAAAAAAGTGACAGAAATTTTATAAAATATTTAACATAAATTGAAATCGATCGCATAATGTTAATTTTACAATTAAAGAACAAGAAAAACTGCAGCAAGGAAAAATCCGCTGTGCGATATATCTAAACCTAATTAATAATGATCTTTTTTTTTTATTGCATTATACTATTCTACGAAAACAAACATACATATTAAATAAATAAATTATTTTTATTAAATAATTATTATTATTTTGTAATAAATAAAAAAGCAGAGTGCATTGAGTAAAAAAAAAAGAAAAAATACAACAAAAAAATCACACTTAAAAACTATATAAAACAAATATTCAATAATTAACTGTATGTATATTAAAATTAGTGAATTACTTAAAGCATAAAATAAAAAATGCAAAATTAAAAAAAAAAAAAATTACAAATACACAAAACAATATTAATAACAAATTTTTGATGTAAACACTTAATTTTTTTTATAATATATATATATATATATATATATATATATATTTGGATGTGAACATTTTTAAAAATTAGAGAACGTTAGCTGTTTGATGCCTTATATATATATACAGATATATGTAGGTGTGTATATGTATGCATCTAGTATATAGATTCACATTGGCGCATCCTTATTGTATACATACATATAAATATATACACACATGTATATATATATATATATATACTGTACTCTCATCGCTGGTTTAGTTGCAATATGTAGATAAAAAATACATAAAATACGAAAACAACATACATATAGATGTATGTATGTATACTCAAATGTATGTTTATCAGACAAATGTTACCATATGAGTTCAGAAAACGGATTAGTGGAAGTACGTTAATAATGATCACAGACAGAAGCAGATCGAACGGCAATCTGCTGATCGATGCTGAGAAATCGGATTCCGAGATCGATACCGATTCCGATACCGATAACGTACCGATAGCGATAACGATAGCGATAACTAGATCAGTAGCTAATTTCTTAGAGCGATTTCTTTTTTTTATAAACATATTGCAAACATCAATTAACAAATACAAATGCATAAAAATGTAAAAACAACCCGTATACATATTTATTTAATTAGTTGATTATAAACGACTTTAAACTAATTAATATGCTAATTACATACGTATATATAAAGCAATTAAAACTGAACACATACACACATAACACAACACATAACACACACAAAGTGAAATAAACTTTTTTCCTAATAATTTAGGCACACACACATACACACCACTCACACACACACTAACACAGTCAGGCAAATTGGTTAAACTGCAACAGGAGAATGCAGAGAATAATTTACATTAATTTAACTCCAGTAACAACAACAACAACAAAAACAAAAACAGCAACTAAAAACATACAGAGATATGTATACATATTATAAATGTAATGCTAAAATAATCATGCTATAACACATAGACAAAAGAAAAGAAAAATAATAAGTTGTTGATAAAGATAAAGATAAAGATAAAGGTAAAGATAAAGATAAAGATAAATGATGAATGATGAACATGAAACACATATACACACTGAGCAAAATTACAAAAATGCTGAAAAACAAAAATAAAAAATAATAAAAATAAAAAAAAAAACAAGCAAAGAAAAAACATTTAAACGAATTTCCTTTTTTTGTTTGCTTTATTTCATTCGTACATTTTGTGTTCTTGTTGCTAGTGGGTGCAAAGAGTGGGTGGGGCGGGTAGCAGCAGCGGCATCCTATCGCTTGCCGCCGTTATCTTTTCCACTATTGTTGTACTGTACTACTACTGTATGTGTGTGGACCGACCATGCCCATTTTGCATGCCTGTGCACATGAACATGTGCTAGTTCGCTCTTCTTCACTCTTCTATATCTCTCTCTCTTTCCTTCACTATCTTAATAAATACATACATATGTACATGTATCCCGTTTAATGTTTTTACTCTGCACATTTGTAACTGTTAACAGCAGCAGCAAGAACAGCAGCAGCAACAGCAACATCAACGAACAAATCACATAAAAACCAATTTTTGTCTATTTTCTCTTTTTCTCGCATTCTAACCTAATCTTTATAGGCTCGCAGTCGAACAGCGCCTTGAACAACAGCGCAAGCGGCAATGGTGACGGTGAGGCCAGCGCCGCTGGGGAAGAAGCCGGCGGCAGTAGCAACGGCAGCGGCAACGGAACCGGCAAAGACAACGGCGCAGCAGCAGAGACCGAGACGGTGGCGTCAGCGTCAGGCAACGCATCGGGTTAGCACAGCAGCGGCTGTGCTTCGTTAATGTAAATGTTGTTTACAGCGTACTGTTATTAACATTTTTTTCGCTCGCCTCTTATTCAATCGGGGCTTAAGTAAATTAAACAGCATCCAATTTACAAATTCACACACATACATACACACATGCAGAGCCAGCCACCAGCCAAAAATCAAATCAAATCAAATCAAAGAATACGCTCCAATCGCTCCAAATACAAATTGTAGAAAACGAAGCAGAAGATATCAAAATACAACGGCCCAAAGTCATCAATATAAATAAATACTAAATACAAGAGATGAAGTGAAATGCATAGTTGTGTATTGAAAACAGCTCGCACACACACACACACACACACACACAGACACACGCACATGACATGCTCATTTGTATGTAGTTGTGCTTCTTCGAAAGTTTTCTCTATGCTAAGAGCTTTAATGCTCTCAACTCATAGACTACATGTATGAGGGTGTGTGCGTGTGTGTGTGTGTGTGTGTGTGTGTGCGTGTGCGTGTGTGCGTGCATAACTTCCATGTATGTATGTGTGTGGAAGCTTGTTTATTGGGCACAAGGCAAATATTTAGTATAATATTAAACAAACTAAAAAAAAAAAAAACTAAAGAAAAACCAAAAAGAAAACCCCAAAAACAATGGAAACACAAAGCAAAGCAAATGCCTAAATTATGCATTAATAATTAATATGTATTATTAAACAAAATCTATATAGTATATATATACAAAACATACATAAAAATACACAAAATAACAGACACACGTAAATCAAATGTTACAAAACAAATGGAAATGAAATGGAAAGAATATAAGGAAACAACAACTAATTGCATTATAGTAAATGAAAACAATTTGCAAACGTAATAAATTATAAGCAAAACAACAACAACAAAAAGAAAAACAAAAACAAAAGCAAAATGGAAAGAAACTTAGTGAAATAAATCAAAATTTTTTGTCCCATTTAAAGTACATATACAATATTAATATATATAGAAAGCGACAACAACAAGAACAATAAAAAGAAAATGTTATATTGTTTATGTTGTTGTAGTTAATAATTAAAATCAAAGTAACAAAAACAACAACTTAAATCGTTATAGCAATGTGTGCAAAACGTTAAAAGCAAAAGATTTGACGTGCTCATCACACAATTCCATATGCCAAAAATATGTGTATACATACATACATACAATTATGTACACACATATACATATATATTGGCATTCATACATATATAGAAATCTATCGATCTCCATACCGAAAACCACGTCGCAAATCGCAAATCGCAAATGTAAAACTATTTAGAATTCATCCCCTCCTTCAAAAAAAAAAAAACAAAAAAAGAAAAGAAAAAAACCGAAAACTATCGCATCCTAGTAGCCCATAAGCCCTTATATAACTATTTAGTACCGTTATTCAGTCCAAAGTTAGCATATTAATAATATATAATACAACTTGTTTGAAAGAAAACAAATATTATGAACAAATGGAACATAAATATTACAGAAAATTCATAACAAACGCTTTTAGCGCGCGCCGCCATTTATTAAAATAATATTAAATTTACAAAAGACAAAAATAATTAAACACAAACAATGAGAATACAAAACAAAGGAATCTCAATGGAAACAATCGATGATTATTATGCATAAATTGTAAAATTAATCAAACGTTTAGCTGCAATTGAAAATAACAAATCATTTTTAAATTAGTCACATGACGACACACAACTAAAATAAAAAAAAAAAAACTAAAAAAAAAAACTAAAATTACAAGGCCTACTTTAAAAAAAAATATATATTCGTTCAGCTCAAGAACTTGTGGCTGCCTGCTGGCTGGCAAGCCCCGCACTCTTGCATCATTTCAACTACATATGTATGTGTGTGTGTCTCCTGCCACAAGATCAAAGGATTGCATCTAACCAACACTAGCATACAAAATCTCTGAGCCAGTCCCTACTACCAATACCAAACTATATAGTTGGTAGTGTGACGAATTCAGAAAGGCTTTTTGCCGTCTTTTTTTTTTTTTTTTTTTCTTGGTTCTCTGCTAGCTTTGCCAGCTGACGGGATAATTTCGAAAAATGTTTTCTCTTCGCTTAGGCAATAAAAATCATAATAATTAACTAATTGTATTGGTATATGTATGTATTATCCTGAATTCCATTACTCTTTATGTTCTTAATTTAGTGGAAATGAAGAGCAAACTCGAAAACAGAGATTTGATGAAGTGTGTTTTTTCCGATTGTCGTAATCAATCAAGACACATATTTATTATACTTTCAGCAACAAAAAAAACAAAAGAAAAACTTAAAAAAATCGAAAGCATTTTAGTAAAGATTGTGTGAAAAAAAACCAAATCTATTCACAAAATACACACACACAAAACGTAGAATAAAAAAAAAAACACTCACCTTAATTTGTAATTATATTCAAAACACACATCTTACAAAATCAAAAGATAAACCCTTGCCCCAAAAACAAAACAAAACAAAGCAAAAAAAAAAAAACATAAATAAATAAATTTAAAATAAAGAAGAACATTATGAAAAAGTATAAAAACAAATATGAAGAACAATTTCAGCGTTCCGCTTACCAAAATGAAAAATTACATTTAAACACAACAATCAAAACTAAATGCAAAATTAAAGCCCAACCACAAAACGACAACATGAAACACACACAAAAATAACATAAATTAAAAAATAAAAAACAATAAAAATTACAAAACAAAAATATTAAGAATATTGCTGTTTTTATTTTGCTCTCAGCTGCCCTCAGTTGCCCTCAGCTGAAAACAAGCAAATCTCCTTTAAAATTAAGGTGTGAGTAACTTTCTAAGCTTTCCGTCAAACCTTAACATCGATTTCCATTCCCAATTCAGGTTACCGTTTCCAAAAATCCACTTTAAAGTGCTATACAACAAAAACAGAAGCTCATCCCGCAGTTTGCAGACGATGAACCAAAAAGACGATTCGACGTTTTTTGAGATACAATCTGGAAAAGTGCTTCTTCCATCAGCTTGAAAACTGAAAACATTTCGATGGCATTGAAGAGTTGCATCTGGTGACATTCTTATAAAGTTGAATTGCACACAAGATGGATAAATATATATATATAAAACAAACGGTAAAACATATTTTAATAAATTAAAGAAAAAAAAATATACGTTGTTTTTCCCTTGCCTGTGTTTGCCGAGGGAATTTGGATTACTCCTGTGGCGGGTTGGGCGGATAGTCCAGCAGTGGAGCTATAAAATTAAACTAGATCCTTGAGCAAACCTGTCGCTTGTAAATATGTTGAATGCAATTGAGAAAAAGATTGAAAATCCTTTCGAGAACGTAAAGTTTGGATATGACCAAGATGAGGCTTCACAAATAAAGCTCGATTTCAGCCTAAAATTAAAATGAATTCAATTAGTCAAATTGCACCCGATTCTTCAATGATTCACAAACTATTTATTTGGGATTTTTGTAAAGTTGAAGTGAATTTAGAACTAAAATATATACATACATTAATGCATTTAACGAATTTACACATCATTTCCTATGCTCCTATGCCCGGCTGATGCTGTTGTTATTGTTGTTATTGTTGATCTTGTTGTTGCTGTGTGGCTCATGGCTTGCGTCGCTTGTGGCTTGGATTGTGGGTGAGATCAGCGGATGTGGGGGCCTCTGCTGTTGTCCTGTGGCGTCGCCTGGCGGTTATCCTGCTAGCCGTAGCAGGCTTTAGAGCTACCGGGACTCCCGGTACGGTCACAATTGCGGGCAATGGCGGCGGCACCGATCCAGGTGCGATGGCAGGAATAGGAATGGGGAGCAATACTGCTGGAGTTGCAACCGTTGTGGCCTTTATGTTGCTGGGTGTCGTCTCTTCGTAACTAGGCAGCTGCGACTGCTCCGTCTTGATATGGGCACCCGGAGCAATCATGAGTAAATCATTGCCCCGCTGTTGATGCTGCTGATGGCTGTCGACTCTGTCCAAGCGTTCGCATTTGATGTGACGCAGTGCGTCGCCCACATGGCCATTGGCCATGCGATTGTCATTATTGTTGGGCTCGTCGGGCGTAGATGCGTGCCGCTCCAGCTGCTGCCACTCGAGTATGCCCGTGAGCAGCTTAATGTACTTGATGGCCGAGCGCAGGATCTCGTTCTTCGACAGCTTCTTGTCAGGCGGATGTGTTGGCACCAGCTTGCGCAGCTCGGCAAAGGCCCCGGAAACATTCTGCTGGCGCCAACGTTCACGCGTATTTGTGAACACCTTGCGCACCCCACCCGTCCCCCCTCCACTGACACTGTTGCCCATCGACGCACTGCCGCCTCCAAGCCCACCCAGGCCAGTGCCACTGCCAGCGTTTGAGCTGCTGCTGCTCCCATTGCCATTGCCAATCCCATTTCCATTGACATTGCCATTTCCGTTGCCCGGTGGACCCAGTTGGCCGTTGGCAAAGAGATTGTGACCGCAACCACTGCGCGGCGAATTGGATAGCGATCGATTAGCTAAATGATGAAGAAGTTGTTAGTTATAATAATATTGATTCTAAGTCCATTCATTCTTTCTGAAAATCGGTTCAACTTTGTTATGACTGTGGAAGGAGAACCTATCTTTCGACCGATGGTTCCAATTACTGCCATTTGATATGGTCAAGAAATATATGTGAGATAAGTAAGAGTAAAATTCAATTCCACAACAGAAAGAGCTGAATTTACAGAAAACCAGTGAAATCAAAGCGTTTAGATTAATTCGTTAGCTTGGAATTGTGATCTGCTATCAGGATTGTTAATGCTTACCATCTGCTTGGCTGCCATTGAGGACAATGTAGTCGCGCAACTCGTCCTCATCCTCCTCGGTGTCGTTCAGTGTCGAGAAATCGGATAGATCACCGTCGCCATCCGAGATGGACTCCGTCTTGGGTTGCACATATGGTGTTGCATGACGCAATAACGCCGGAGGTTGTCGGGCTCCAACATTGTTAGTGTTGTTGCTGTTGTTGTTGTTGTTGCTGTTCTCCTCACGCCTGCCGCCATTGCCTGAGGATGAGGAGCTTGAGTGACTGGCTGAGCTGCGGTCATCAGCATTATCCGCACCATTGGAGCTGCTTGGTAGCCAGGCCATTCCGTGCAACGTGTCCGCACTCCATAAGGTGCCACTGCCAAATGATGAGCAGCAGCAGAAAGTTGGCCACCGCCTTGCAAAAACCCACCCTGTGTTAACAGTTGGCAATGAATGGGCGGCGCTACCGAGCAACCCTTAGCCTTACACAGGCCTGGGCGATTGGGAGTGGGAATGGGAGTGGGAGTGGGAGTGGGCTTGGGCTTGGGCTTGGGAATATGTGTAGCTATGGCAGACACAAATTGAATATGGGCCGGGGAGCTATTGGTGTGGTTTGAGAGTTGGCACTTTGTTTGCTAGGCCTGGCTGGCTTTTGCTTTTTGGCCCGCTTCTCCGCGATAGTCCTGGCCTTTGTAGGGGTTAGGAACGGTGGCTGGAGCAGGGGCTGCGGTGCGGAAGTTGTAAGCGTTAGCTGCGTGTCGGTCGATGGATTCACGAAGAACATCTTGTCGGTGCGCTCGTGTCCTAGGAAATTCATGCGATCGTCCACATTATATTTGCCATCGAAAACATCGTTCGGCTTGTACATGTATGTGGTGGGTGACATACTGGCATCCAGATATTCCACCTGCAGTTCTATCGGGAAATCGGTACTCAGCACCTCGGTTATCTCGAAGGGTGAGGCATCGGCCACATGCAGGCGCAAAGGCAGACGAGGCGACATCCGGAACGTCACCCGTTTTACATAGGCACCCATGTCGACATTGTCCAGCGCCTGGATATACACACACCACGTCGGCTCGAAGATGAACGGACGGTAGTCGTCGTTCTCCTCTGGCTTGCAGCCGAGGACTAGCTTCTTGCAAATGATGACACCATCGCCAGTGGCGCTGTCATCCCTGCCGTCCATTTCATCTTTGTTCAACAGCCCGATGGCTGAGGTCTGACGGTAACTGACCCGCTGGCATCCATCCACGGGATGCGAATTCAAATGCATAAAGCTCATCTTGTGAATGTTGAGGTTCTAGTGGAATGCAATTCAAATCGACTTTTATTAAATTTTATACAAAAATTTGGACACCAAGATTTACATATGAAAAAGCTTTCTTAATCTTCTCTGATTCTGACAAATCCTAACTTATAAAAAAGTTAAATGAAAATGATGAGGTAAGAAATGCACAGCCAACTGCGTCGAGCATTTCCTTGTTGATGGGAACTTTTGTTCAACTTTTCAAAATTACTTTTCTAGCTGAATAATTAATTTGTATATACCCCACTTTTGCTAATTACAGATCTTATCGAACTGTTTCCACAACGACTCCGCTTCACCTAGTCACCGGATTAGGGTGATGAAAAAAAGTTGCGCGTCGGGCGTGAAAATTTCAACGCTTCGACTTTTTCCAATCGCAAGCAGCGATTTGCGTATACTCGAATATTTTCACGCCTTGGCGTTTAGCTGTCACCTACACAACCCTTGCCCCTTTTTCCCTACCCTTCTCCTTGTCCAGCTTCAACACCCGGATGAGAGAGAGAGAGAGAGAGAGAGAGAGAGAGAGGGAGAGGGAGATTGTGAGAGGGCCAATGGGACAACGTCCTGACGCAGACGCAGACGCAGAACTGGGCGGTGCCACTGAACAACCCCCAACCCAAACTACAGTTATCTCTCGCACAACAGCTCGAAATTGAAGCCAGGCCACAAAGCGGCAAGTCCTTTCTACGTTTGGCGATTGTACTTTTTATTTGTACAACATTGAGTTAAGTCTGCAGACTCAGTGACGTAGTTTTTAAATCGAAACTCTTCATCGAGATGAACAGACGTTGGTGCACTTGTCGGTTTGGGAGTCGATATTTCCTACCTACTTCACATCATCTTATCCAGCATTCACGTACAGATAGAGCTGTCTATCTATGGTATCTTGGAGATATATCGGATAAATCATTCAGCAGAAAGGTAAGACTGTGACTCGAATTCCAATTAATATACATATGTAAACACGAACAGTAGGCGATTTCGTTGTTCTCTATTCAATATAAAACGAAATGCGTATTTGTACATATTTATGTATAAACCATCAAATAATAATGCTTCAGCAGTTGCAGTTAATTATCGTTCGGTTTATTCAATTCAGTTCAATTCTTTTCGATGCGCACAAACTCTCCGTCTAAAAGCAATTAACAACGCAAGTAAATGGACAAGTTCTGGCATTGTCCCGTGCAATACAATACAATATGTCATCTTCCTTTCTCGATAAATTAATGAGGATTTTCCCTATGCTAACCTTGCACTCACTGAGCGCATCGCTAACATTCCCAATTTTGCTTGGAATCATTCTTCATTACTGAAAGGACCACAATTAGCTAATAACATCATACGATTATTGGTTGCTGATGAAGTTGCTTTCGTTCTTGAATCCTTCGTGCCTCTCAATTGTCTTTATGACTTGATAGCATATGTAGCTCAGTTCTGATGTGAATATATAGTTATAAATTGCTTAATTTTGGAGCTTACGCACATATCTTCTATCCTCAGCCTTGTCGTTCTCGGCTCGTTACTTGATAGGTCAGTTAAGCTTATATTATAATGAATATGTTTAAATCCTTCCTTTTGCAAAGCAAGTCAATCTACTGATTATTGATTATGCTTTTCTAAATGTAAATATCTCACTGTCCAGCTCAATTTGGACTTTAATCAACGAAATGTGCCATTAAATTTGACCCTGCGATGTCCTAAACCAGGGACTTGTGATTTTCTTTAAGAAACAATGTTGCCATACTTACAATCGAATGTTTGGTTTTTTTCTTTTGTGTATATAATTATAAAATTATTCGCAAGTTACCGCCTTCACACGTATTTTATTGCATTATATTACCTCACACATACATAAATATCAGGAACGAACTCACAACTTGAATAAGAAGTCAGTGCAATTGTATGCCGTGATTGGAAGTAGTCAGAATCAAAAAGAAACAACTAGTTTACACCTGGGATAGTTAATGCTAATTGAAAACACAAGGTATGCGTTTTATAATCCTCCTTCGTCTGTTATAATCAGTTTCATTCAATTTGAAATGGATACAGGTAATAATAAAAACAGCATCCGCTGTCAGCAGCGAGAGTCCTTAATTAAATACGTTTGACTTCAAACAATAAATTTGATTCTCTAATTCAATACGAGTTTGGCCGCAGTTTCTTAATTCGAACTTGACTGCGTTAAGGTGGATTGGCTAAATGAAATGAATATGGAAAATTTTGTAATACAAGTCGAACTGTACATCTGCATATCCATATCTTTTGTCGCCCGGACTGCTCTCCTCAAGAGCTGCTTATTTAGATGGAATCGCAAAATGTGCCTGATCGTCAACTTAGCTGCTGCTATAATCTTAATTGTCTCTTCCAACTTGCTTCAAACATTGCCCAAGAATCCCATGAGCTATGTAATCTGCGAGGTTTGCTTTGTTTTTTTGATGACCCTCATCTGCCACTCTGTTTAGATGTCATTTCAGTTGATTGATTACCATCACTTATGCCATTATCTGACTACTGAAAGACTTCCCGCCGCATTTTAAATTTGTTCTGGGAACATATCGATATTAGTGATCGATAAAATGAAATAAGCTTGATCTGCACGACGTATACGAGAACTTATATTTCAAATTTGAAGTTCCCATCTCGTATAGTCTCTGAGATACACTTGTTCATACAGACGGACAGACGGACAGACGGGCAGACGGGCAGACGGACATGGCTATATCGACTCGGCTGTTGATCTTGATCAATAATACATATACTTTATAAGATCGGAGATGCTTCCTGCTGCCTGTAACATACATTTCCCCAAAGCTGTTATATCCCTTTTACCCGTTTTTAATGAATCTTGGGTATAAAAGCAAGGCGTAGTGTAGGTGTTGACTCCCAGCGCAAAATTATCTGTTTGAAAATCTCATTTCAGATTCATGGGCAGCTATGAACATATATACATATTATGCATAAGTAGTTTAGACAACTGCGCGTTGCATAATCCGAAATCAATTGCAATCTTTTCAACATGGTCACTTGGCCACTTGGTGGGCCTGAGAACCCGTGCTTAATCCCGCTCACAGACGCCCCGTCGCGTGCCACAGCAACAGCAATAGGAACAAGAACAACAAATAAATGGCATCCGCTAAGCGGATTTGCGGCAATCAAATCAAAGTCGCAACAAGGAGTCAACAGTCAAAAGTCAGCAACAAAATCAAAATCAAATTAGCAGCAGTTTGGTGGCTAATTTTGTTATCATTCGACTGCAGTTGTGTGCTGTTGAGTTGCAAGGGTGTGTGGCACGTGTGTCCTCTACCGATAAGACACAAAATTCAACAAACAGCAGCCACACGTCCCCACACACGTGACCCAGCCACAATAAGCTATAGCTGAGCCCGACTCTTGCAGCTGCTACAAAAATCGATAATAGTTGCCACACCCCTTTTTTTAGCCACGCCCACCACCACACAAGTGAGCAAATGGATAAATGCTGATGTAATGTGTGTGTGTGTGTTTCACACCCACTTGAGAGTGGCTGGTGTCAGAAGGCTCCATAATTATTTGATAAATTTCAATTATACCACGTGGTCCGCCAAATCCGATAAGGATCATTGATGCGAACCGTGATAAAGACTCAATTGTGGGCAGTGGGCGCGTTAAATGCCAAAACGATATCGAGAATGGTTTGATGCAGCAAAATTAGTAAGATGTTCAAGATTTCCACCAAAGACCTGGTTTTTTTTTTAAACTGTTTAGTTTTTACTGTTACTGCAACGAGGAAGTTTAGTTCGACTCTCTGACGCCTTCAGCCTTATGTTAATGATTACTCTAACGGTCAAGCCATCATTTCTAGTAACCTACTTTCCTAGTAATCTAACTGTACCTCCTAGTGGGGAGCGGAAGTGGTCGTGCCCGAAAAACAATTTTGGTGGACAATCTTAGTCATCTAGCTTCCAAACCTATAGCTCTTAAACTCCGGGAGATGTACACTTTTATTGTTTATCATGGGGGCAGGGGTTGGCGTGGTCCAAAAATGTTTGTAGGTTATTCCTAGCAGTATACCTTTCAAATTTGGTAGCTCTAGCTTTCAAATCGTGTAAGATGTATGGTTTTATTGATTTACATTAGCAGGTGTATTGGTTTGTGGAGGCGGAATGGGCGTGGTCCTCCAATTTCTTATCGATCTGTTAGGGGAGTTATTAGTAATATACTTACAAACTTACAAATTGTGGAAGATATGCGCATTTCAGATTTCTAAGGCTCAAGTACCTGGGGGCAGCGGGTGTGGGAGTGGTCTGAAAATGTATATGACGATCCTTGAAGGTGGCTAGTTACCTTCCACGTTTGGCGACTGTCTTAAAAATATTGGAATATATGTGGTCTTATCGCTTCACACTTTTCGAAATATAGAAAAATATTCTCAATTAAAATTTGTAGGGGCGGAAGCCTAGGAGACCTTCGGTATCAGAGTATACGAACAAGATACTTCCAATTTGTAATATAGAAAACACGAAAATACATATTTGCCTAAAAACTTTATTGTCCAGCAGCTAATTTTAAATAAAATGCTAAAAACCAAAGTTAAAGGCGGTCGATGAAGTTCTATAGCATCCAGTGTTTGACACGGCTACGTAACAGTGAGTTGGCGATTAGCAAGCGATAACATGACCATTGTGAGTAAGAATCGATATATTGTATTTGATAATCGTTTGCTGTTTGGCAGAATGTGTTGCAAGTCACAGCACAACCGACGCGTCATTTAAGTGTAAATTGTTATTGTTTCTTAAATCTTGTGTCTAATAGCAGGTGAGTGTATGTGCCAATAATAGTTTAAAACTCAGCTGCATTCTTTCAAAATACGTTGTTCGCCCATTTGAAAGTGGCAAGGACGCAAGCGTCCGTCACGCACACACTCAGATGCATATATATTTATATATGTATTTTTGAACGTATATGTGAATATACATACAATAACCACGCGCAAATTCGCAAAGTGCCGCTGACAAAAGTTTCACAAGTCTCAAGGTCTCAACAGAATACGAACAAAGGCAAATGCTCGATAAAAGAGTCTGTTGCCTGCTGTGCGCGTTTGTCAAGCCGTAGGTAGGTAGTTGTTCTCTCTGCGAAGCTTGTGCATTTTGGTTCGCCGGCACCGGCTCACACACGCATACAAATTCGCATACGCAGGCCTGCATACATACATATGTATATGCACATACACACACACCATTAAAGTTTACACTTGCCTATGTCCATATACTAGTTGAGCATGTATTGGTTTTGTTTTTGCTTCTGTTTTGTTTTTCTATGCTGCTTTAAATCTTGCGCTCAACGCTCGTGCTCGTGTGTGTTAATTTATATGCACTACTTGTTAAACGCAACACCTAAAATAAGAATGCTCTTAAGGACATTTGTGCCGTAGTAGTGATGAGTTAATAAAATATCAGCCTTGCCTGCCATATAATGTCATAGAAGTTGGTCGGTTGAAAGAGACTCGAAATTATCAAGCTCTTTATTTACAGAATGTTATTTTTCAAATGTACATACATACATAAATACCACATGCAAGTGTGTACACATGTTTGATACTTGTTGGACGATTATATTTTCGATTTATTGTCGGTTCGTCAATTAACAGGGCTGTTAAAGTTAACATAGCTTTAAAGTTAAAAAAAAATAACATTAGTCTGCTAGTCACACGATCTAAAAATGATGATGTGTAGACCAAAAAGGAAACGGGTAATCGTCTTCATATTTGAGGAAGCCGTGAATTATACGAGACTTGTGCTGAATAGAGAGATTCCCTGTCTCTCTCTGAGATACGACGTATGCTAGACCATTTGCAGCAAAACTTGCCGCTCTTAAGTCTTTAAAAGCAAAAAGCAAAAAAATAGTCATGTTGGAATTCTTTATTGGGCGAATTGTACCCTTATTGAATGTGTAAATGCTTTTGGCAGGCGTTGGCAGGCGGAAGATGAATTCGACATCGACAGACATATCTAGAGAAAGATCCAGCCGTTAAAAATCGCGCTCACGGAATATTTCTGAGGATACAAGCTCAAGCAGCGATTGTTATTCTTCAGGCTCAAATGACAGTCGCAAAAGGCTCAGGATCCGAAAGAGAGATGATGCTCTACTAGGTTGGAGCGGCAATTTTCCGAATTTCTTGTCCATCTATATCCTGGAGAGCAACTCACACATGGCACAGGTAAGTACGCACGCAGTGACAGCGACAGGGGCAGCTTCTTCTGCTCCTGTGCTTGATAATGTGCCGTGTGAATATTTTCTTTAATTTGTTGACATTCGTCTTTCTCTTCCATCTATATATCGTCTATATATCTGTCTACGGAATGCTTGAATGTATGTATATTTATTTTGCATATTGGATGCGGCAGCTGCCCACCGACTTAAAGGCCATTTGTGCCACTGGCCTAAGAATTTATCCTAGAGAGCAAAAGGAAGAGGAACAATCGCAGCCGCAGACGCAGCTGTCGTCAACGCCGTCGTCTGAATCTTATTCCCCCTCACCCGTTTCAAAAATGAATTCAGGTCTAAAAACAACAGCAGCATCAGCCACAACGAACACAACAGCTAGTAGCACACATACCTCAAATTTGACTGTGACAAGTCTAAAGAGTGCTACGCAGACAACCAACTCCAACTGCGATATCAACAACATCGGCGATATCAACAACATCAACGATATCAACAATATCAGCAATAACGACAGCGGTTCAACCTCGATTCCAAGTGCAACATCTTCTCCGCAACCATCAGCCGAGCCAAGAACAGAATCAGAGCCACAAATCGATTTTGACAAGCAGGTGGAATTTTGGGCATTGTCGTGATATAGCTAGCATAGCTGGCCGCATATTCCATTGACTTACTTATTTAATTTCCGTTCTAAACATTTTATTTTTTATGCAGAAGGAGGCGATGCTGTTAAAGCTCCTGCAAACCGGCAAACCCGATGCAGGAGAAGGAGAGAGAGGCAGCATCCCGCTGAGCAAGCGCTCTCGTATGCGCTTTATGTCCTATAGTACTTCATCTAGCGATGAGGCCAGCGAAACGACAAAGCGCCTCAAGAAATCAACCGACGACAAGGATCACCCACCCTGCATGCTGCAGATGCGCTCCAAATCGATGTACCAATTTGACCCCACTAGCAGTGATGCAAAGACGCCCAAACGCCGGCGCTCGGTTGCTGCGAACAAACTGCTGGCCACAGATCCCTTCTATTGCATGCCCTTTGAATACGGCTGGAAGCGTGAATTGGTGTTGCGCAGCAATTTGAACAATGCATGCCAGCAGGCCGACGTTATATTCATATCGCCGGGGGGCAAGAAGCTGCGCTCGAGAGATGACATTGTCCCACTGCTTGTGCCCGGTCTGTCAATTGATCATTTTTGCTTTAAGCCCCAACTTCAGAATGCTGGCGAGCATTATGAAACGGTCCGCCAGGGTCAGTCTGCTAAGGAACGTCGCAGATTGTTGGCCGCCACAAAGCAGCAGAAGCAACAAGAGCAGCAGCAGCAGAAGCAACAAGAGCAGCAGCAGCAGAAGCAACAAGAGCAGCAGCAGCCACAACAACAACAACAGCAGCAGCTGGCTAACAGTATCGATCTTGGCCAACAAGCACCATCAACGCTAACACCCGTCTTCGGGAAACGTGTGCCTAAGCCTAAGGTGCCCAAGGGCGCTAGCCCGCCGCCCGAGGGTTGGACCGCAACGATGGCGGTTGAGGGAAATGCACGCGTCCTGGCTGCGAGCAATGGTAACAGCAGTGGCGGCATCGGCTCCAGCGCCGGCAACAGCGCACGCAGACGTGGGTAAGCAGTCTGTGATTAGATTGATGACTTCCATTGCTCCATTGCTAACTAACGGCAACTGACTCTCTGCATCTGTCCCAACAGCAACCAGACGAACAAATCAACAAAGGCAGCACCAGAGCCGACGACGGCGGCGCAGTCGAAGCTGCCGCTCCAGCCGCAGTCAGCCGTTGAGACGATAATAACTTGTGCGAAATGCTTGCAGGCAATCAATAACCGCAATCAAGCTTTTCGTGTCGGGCTGAGTACTCTCGAGAGCTACATCTGCAAGGTGAGTGATGGCATCTCCCCGGATCGGATCATCTTGAATTTAACGCTAATCTAATTTCCTTTTATCCAACCTTGGTTAAATAGCGCTGTGTTATGCCTGGCAGCAAGGCTTCCCTTTCGCCGCCAGCAGATATAGCCCGACAGAAGCAGGCACGTGGACCTGAACATGCCAATGCCAATGCCAATGCTAGTGTCAATGCCAATGTCAATGGAAATGGTGGAAACAATAAGCTGGATAAGGAAGTGATCGATGAGAATGTGAACGCCGCCGGCAATGGGGTCATCGTCAAACAGATTGATTCTCCTGCACGTCGTGGTGGTAGAAAGATAACACCCAAGCCAATGGAGGTGGTTGTTATTAACGGTCGCAAGGCTGTCGCCGTTGCTGTCTCGCCACCGCGTACGCGTCCCCAAATACCACTGTGAGTCCGACTCAACGACTCAGTTCGGTTCAGCTTAATTCCGCAATATTATAGAACATTTATCACTCATCATTGAATGTTGCAAATAGTAAGCGAGTCAGTTGCCTTCAGTTGTGCTAGTTATCGAGTAAACTATTTATTTTGTGTGGCTATGGTTCCAAGTTAGATATATAAATGATGTTTACTTTTATATCAAAGAAGATTAAATAAAATCTCTTGGAATCTTTTGTCTATTTACAGCTTTACAGGCGATCCGAATGCTGGTATCAATTTAAGATTTTTAGCTAGACGCAACGCCGCAGCTAAGGAGAACCGTAACCAAGTCGTTGATTGCATTTCTGGTGGCAGCATGGGCTGCCAGCTGATGACGGCCATTATGAAGACGCTTGACCTGCACGTAAGTTTCTCTCACATTTGGCTAATCGAATTGAGCTAACTGATGAATCCTTTCAACTAATCGATACAATATGCGTTTGTAGGAACGCGTGCGCTTGTCAAGTGTCTGCAAGACCTGGGCTATGATAGGCCGCGATAGGAGCGTGTGGCGTACGGTGAAGTTGCGCGATACGCACATCAGCAACTGGATGCTTCTGCTGCGTGACATGGCGCTCTATCGCACCGCCGAGCTCGATATGATGGGCGTGAGAATCGACCATCCAAAGATGCGCTTGGACGGTGATTTGCGAGTGTTGAAATCGTTGCGCATTGTACGCACCGATGCCAGCGAGGCGGAGTTTATCGAGACAATTGTGAAGCGCATGCCACAACTGCTGGAGCTGCGCACAACGTGCGTCAGTCGTGCTCTAAATTTGGCCAACATCGAAACGATGTTGGATTTGTGTGTGCTGCGCATTCGCATGCTGGAGCCGAAAGCCAGCATCATCTCATTGCCGCCGCTGCAGAAATTGAGCTGCTTGCGAGAGTTGAGCTTGCGCGGCATTAGCAACATGGCTCAGCTGAAGCTGTTGCACCTGGAGGGATTGCAGCAGCTGGAGACGCTTGTACTGGGTTCCTGTCGCGGTATGAAGGTGGCAACGTTCGGGCAACAAATTCTGCCCAGTCTGAAGCGTTTGCGCCACTTTCGTTTGGAGAACCACCACAGCCATCGCTCATTCAATATAAAAGAGATCATGGATGGCATTGCCGCCGCTGGCGCTGTGAAGCGTGTCGAACTCATCAATGTCAACGTAAATGCGGAGTTGAGTCGTCAGTTGTCCGAGTGTAAATCGTTGCAGGAGCTGCTTCTGTTGCCAAATTTCCACAATCATACCGCCTATATGGTGCACTACATCATGCAGGCGATCAACGAGAACAGCGAACAGCTCAATGTGTTCCGCCTGGGGATCACCTACGAACTGCTCAGCGTGACTCGGGCATTGGCCATGATCCACGAGGACTGTGTGCCAGTGCTGCTGCCCATTCCGGGCGTTCCCGAAAATGATGTACTGAATGAGTCCGATGAGCCAATCGCCTATTTGCCGGTCGATCGCCTCGAATCGATTTTACACCACATGATGCCGCAGGCTTGGGTAACCGTTGCCAAAGTTTCACAGCTTGAGACAATCAATCTCAAATTCCTGGCGGCTCCATCCACCGACAAAGATGGATTTTCAAACACTTAAACTTTTCACTTCTACATACTTACATATATATATAGAATTTAAGCTTTAGGGTGTCAGCTGATTCAGAGCGAAAAGTATCTCTTTGTATCTGTCTTTGCATGCTACCCATTTGTTTTTTGAGAGAAGACTGTCTTAAATTCTCCATCATTAGCTACACAATGCCTTCTAGCGAATACAATTTTAAAGTAATTCCCCAGATACAATATATATTGTACTCGTTGAGAAAAGTAAAAGCTATTCGAAAGCCAACAAATGAAAATTCAAATTTTTGTATATAAAATATTCAATCGTTTTTTTTAATCAAATGAATACATAGAAATATAAGTAATATATATAAGTTCATAGATTTTTCTGAAGATACCTAACTTATGTTTACATACTTTGTGTTGCAAAAAACACATATATTGTACTCGTTGAGAAAAGTAAAAGCTATTCGAAAGCCAACAAATGAAAATTCAAATTTTTGTATATAAAATATTCAATCGTTTTTTTTAATCAAATGATTACATAGAAATATAAGTAATATATATAAGTTCATAGATTTTTCTGAAGATACCTAACTTATGTTTATATACTTTGTGTTTCAAAAACACATATATTGTACTCGTTGAGAAAAGTAAAAGCTATTCGAAAGCCAACAAATGAAAATTCAAATTTTTGTATATAAAATATTCAATCGTTTTTTTTAATCAAATGATTACATAGAAATATAAGTAATATATATAAGTTCATAGATTTTTCTGAAGATACCTAACTTATGTTTACATACTTTGTGTTGCAAAAAACAAGTTTTATTTTATAAAAAAAAAACACACTGTAAGCTTAACTAACCGTCTTTTAATTGTCAAATGGGGTGTTTTGTAATCACTCGGAAGAGTTTACGCTATTTTTGCAAAAAAGCCACAACTGGCAGATATCCTAACTGTTTTTGGAAGAACACATACTTTTAGGCTTGTTTTAAAAAGGACTGTCGATTGGCATTGAAAGATTTCCAGAATTCGACAACAACAAACAAAACTGGGCAATAAATTATACAAGGGGTGTGACTTAGCCATCCGGATGTTCTTAGGACTACAGGTCCTTGGCCTGCCGATTCGAACAACAGCACAATAAGGACGAGACTCCTTCAGACAGCTGAAATAACAGGTCTCTTTCAAACAGAAAAATTGCTCGTGTCTTCGCCATATCCGTACGAACCCTGTGTCAAACTTTTTGTTTTGAGCTGGGCAATCAACTGGCCAAAGCACGATCAAATCGTTTTTGTCGTTTCTAAGAAAACAAGGATTTTGTGTGTTTCAACCCATTTCCGTTCGCTTTCAATGCCAAATTTTCCAAATGTTTGGATTCCCAGAGTATCCCATAATCTTTGATTGCAGCTCAATAGAGTTGCACAATGTCATTTGAAAATCGGTAAGGATTTGACCGAGTTGTAGCCTTTTTTCGTCGCATGCGTGCCACTAAAGAAATACTACATTTTTTCACCCGACGAAAGAAAGGCCACTTATAGATTTTTTTTTTTTTTAAATTGTTTTTTTTTATCATATAAATACATAGAAATATATAAATATTTCTTAATCTAATAATAATAATGAAAATACATCATTTATGCTTACACATTTTGTGTTTGTTGAAATGAAAAACACAGTCTTATATTAAGAAGTAATATAAGCCCTGGCATTGCACTCAACGGAACCAACTTACAAATTGAACACTCACAAAAGCTTTGGACCTGACAAGGCCCCTGCTTTTTCAAACTCAAGTCAAACTCAAAGTTCCTACCCGAATTACATTAAGATAATTAATGCACACAAAGCCCGTCTGGTAAAATGCACAGTTTCTTATCGAAAGGCGTATTTGTGTTCTTCTACTTTTTGTGCGTGCGTATTATCACAAAGCAGACTGGACTGTCTAATTGTCTCTATGTATTGTCTGCTTAGTGGTACATATGTACTATATGTTGCATGGAGAGGTGGGCTGGGATCGAGGCTAGGTGGACTGACTATTGCACACTGCAAATAGTATATGTTTATATAATACACATTTTACAAAAATATATGTATAAGTATAAAGTAGGGTAATAGCTACGAGGCCACCAAATAAAAACTTTATTGTCCAGCAGCAAATTTTAAATAAAATGCTAAGAACCAAAGATAAAGGCGGTCGATGAAGTTCTATAGCATCCAGTGTTTGACACGGCTACGTAACAGTGAGTTGGCGATTAGCAAGCGATAACATGACCATTGTGAGTAAGAATCGATATATTGTATTTGATAATCGTTTGCTGTTTGGCAGAATGTGTTGCAAGTCTCAGCACAACCGACGCGTCATTTAAGTGTAAATTGTTATTGTTTCTTAAATCTTGTGTCTAATAGCAGGTGAGTGTATGTGCCAATAATAGTTTAAAACTCAGCTGCATTCTTTCAAAATACGTTGTTCGCCCATTTGAAAGTGGCAAGGACGCAAGCGTCCGTCACGCACACACTCAAATGCATATATATTTATATATGTATTTTTGAACGTATATGTGAATATACATACAATAACCACGCGCAAATTCGCAAAGTGCCGCTGACAAAAGTTTCACAAGTCTCAAGGTCTCAACAGAATACGAACAAAGGCAAATGCTCGATAAAAGAGTCTGTTGCCTGCTGTGCGCGTTTGTCAAGCCGTAGGTAGGTAGTTGTTCTCTCTGCGAAGCTTGTGCATTTTGGTTCGCCGGCACCGGCTCACACACGCATACAAATTCGCATACGCAGGCCTGCATACATACATATGTATATGCACATACACACACACCATTAAAGTTTACACTTGCCTATGTCCATATACTAGTTGAGCATGTATTGGTTTTGTTTTTGCTTCTGTTTTGTTTTTCTATGCTGCTTTAAATCTTGCGCTCAACGCTCGTGCTCGTGTGTGTTAATTTATATGCACTACTTGTTAAACGCAACACCTAAAATAAGAATGCTCTTAAGGACATTTGTGCCGTAGTAGTGATGAGTTAATAAAATATCAGCCTTGCCTGCCATATAATGTCATAGAAGTTGGTCGGTTGAAAGAGACTCGAAATTATCAAGCTCTTTATTTACAGAATGTTATTTTTCAAATGTACATACATACATAAATACCACATGCAAGTGTGTACACATGTTTGATACTTGTTGGACGATTATATTTTCGATTTATTGTCGGTTCGTCAATTAACAGGGCTGTTAAAGTTAACATAGCTTTAAATTAAAAAAAAAATAACATTAGTCTGCTAGTCACACGATCTAAAAATGATGATGTGTAGACCAAAAAGGAAACGGGTAATCGTCTTCATATTTGAGGAAGCCGTGAATTATACGAGACTTGTGCTGATACTCTCTCTATTCCCTGTCTCTCTCTGAGATACGACGTATGCTAGACCATTTGCAGCAAAACTTGCCGCTCTTAAGTCTTTAAAAGCAAAAAAATAGTCATGTTGGAATTCTTTATTGGGCGAATTGTACCCTTATTGAATGTGTAAATGCTTTTGGCAGGCGGAAAATGAATTCGACATCGACAGACATATCTAGAGAAAGATCCAGCCGTTAAAAATCGCGCTCACGGAATATTTCTGAGGATACAAGCTCAAGCAGCGATTGTTATTCTTCAGGCTCAAAAGACAGTCACAAAAGGCTCAGGATCCGAAAGAGAGATGATGCTCTACTAGGTTGGAGCGGCAATTTTCCGAATTTCTCGTCCATCTATATCCCGGAGAGCAACTCACACATGGCACAGGTAAGTACGCACGCAGTGACAGCGACAGGGGCAGCTTCTTTTGCTCCTGTGCTTGATAATGTGCCGTGTGAATATTTTCTTTAATTTGTTGACAT
The DNA here is from genome assembly GCA_035042305.1 of Drosophila glabriapex. Lineage (NCBI taxonomy): Eukaryota > Metazoa > Arthropoda > Insecta > Diptera > Drosophilidae > Drosophila > Drosophila glabriapex. Next base: position 7,218,231 of record JAWNLN010000066.1, read on the forward strand.
TCGTCTTTCTCTTCCATCTATATATCGTTGTCTATATATCTGTCTACGGAATGCTTGAATGTATATATATTTATATTGCATATTGGATGCGGCAGCTGCCCACCGACTTAAAGGCCATTTGTGCCACTGGCCTAAGAATTTATCCTAGAGAGCAAAAGGAAGAGGAACAATCGCAGCCGCAGACGCAGCTGTCGTCAACGCCGTCGTCTGAATCTGATTCCCCCTCACCCGTTTCAAAAATGAATTCAGGTCTAACAACAACAGCAGCATCAGCCACAACAAACACAACAGCTAGTAGCACACATACCACAAATTTGACTGTGACAAGTCTAAAGAGTGCTACGCAGACAACCAACGCCAACTGCGATATCAACAACATCGGCGATATCAACAACATCAACGATATCAACAATATCAGCAATAACGACAGCGGTTCAACCTCGATTCCAAGTGCAACATCTTCTCCGCAACCATCAGCAGAGCCAAGAACAGAATCAGAGCCACAAATCGATTTTGACAAGCAGGTGGAATTTTGGGCATTGTCGTGATATAGCTAGCATAGCTGGCCGCATATTCCATTGACTTACTTATTTAATTTCCGTTCTAAACATTTTATTTTTTATGCAGAAGGAGGCGATGCTGTTAAAGCTCCTGCAAACCGGCAAACCCGATGCAGGAGAAGGAGAGAGAGGCAGCATCCCGCTGAGCAAGCGCTCTCGTATGCGCTTTATGTCCTATAGTACTTCATCTAGCGATGAGGCCAGCGAAACGACAAAGCGCCTCAAGAAATCAACCGACGACAAGGATCACCCACCCTGCATGCTGCAGATGCGCTCCAAATCGATGTACCAATTTGACCCCACTAGCAGTGATGCAAAGACGCCCAAACGCCGGCGCTCGGTTGCTGCGAACAAACTGCTGGCCACAGATCCCTTCTATTGCATGCCCTTTGAATACGGCTGGAAGCGTGAATTGGTGTTGCGCAGCAATTTGAACAATGCATGCCAGCAGGCCGACGTTATATTCATATCGCCGGGGGGCAAGAAGCTGCGCTCGAGAGATGACATTGTCCCACTGCTTGTGCCCGGTCTGTCAATTGATCATTTTTGCTTTAAGCCCCAACTTCAGAATGCTGGCGAGCATTATGAAACGGTCCGCCAGGGTCAGTCTGCTAAGGAACGTCGCAGATTGTTGGCCGCCACAAAGCAGCAGAAGCAACAAGAGCAGCAGCAGCAGAAGCAACAAGAGCAGCAGCAGCCACAACAACAACAACAGCAGCAGCTGGCTAACAGTATCGATCTTGGCCAACAAGCACCATCAACGCTAACACCCGTCTTCGGGAAACGTGTGCCTAAGCCTAAGGTGCCCAAGGGCGCTAGCCCGCCGCCCGAGGGTTGGACCGCAACGATGGCGGTTAAGGAAAATGCACGCGTCCTGGCTGCGAGCAATGGTAACAGCAGTGGCGGCATCGGCTCCAGCGCCGGCAACAGCGCACGCAGACGTGGGTAAGCAGTCTGTGATTAGATTGATGACTTCCATTGCTCCATTGCTAACTAACGGCAACTGACTCTCTGCATCTGTCCCAACAGCAACCAGACGAACAAATCAACAAAGGCAGCACCAGAGCCGAAGACGGCGGCGCGGTCGAAGCTGCCGCTCCAGCCGCAGTCAGCCGTTGAGACGATAATAACTTGTGCGAAATGCTTGCAGGCAATCAATAACCGCAATCAAGCTTTTCGTGTCGGGCTGAGTACTCTCGAGAGCTACATCTGCAAGGTGAGTGATGGCATCTCCCCGGATCGGATCATCTTGAATTTAACGCTAATCTAATTTCCTTTTATCCAACCTTGGTTAAATAGCGCTGTGTTATGCCTGGCAGCAAGGCTTCCCTTTCGCCGCCAGCAGATATAGCCCGACAGAAGCAGGCACGTGGACCTGAACATGCCAATGCCAATGCCAATGCTAGTGTCAATGCCAATGTCAATGGAAATGGTGGAAACAATAAGCTGGATAAGGAAGTGATCGATGAGAATGTGAACGCCGCCGGCAATGGGGTCATCGTCAAACAGATTGATTCTCCTGCACGTCGTGGTGGTAGAAAGATGACACCCAAGCCAATGGAGGTGGTTGTTATTAACGGTCGCAAGGCTGTCGCCGTTGCTGTCTCGCCACCGCGTACGCGTCCCCAAATACCACTGTGAGTCCGACTCAACGACTCAGTTCGGTTCAGCTTAATTCCGCAATATTATAGAACATTTATCACTCATCATTGAATGTTGCAAATAGTAAGCGAGTCAGTTGCCTTCAGTTGTGCTAGGTATCGAGTAAACTATTTATTTTGTGTGGCTATGGTTCCAAGTTAGATATATAAATGATGTTTACTTTTATATCAAAGAAGATTAAATAAAATCTCTTGGAATCTTTTGTCTATTTACAGCTTTACAGGCGATCCGAATGCGGGTATCAATTTAAGATTTTTAGCTAGACGCAACGCCGCAGCTAAGGAGAACCGTAACCAAGTCGTTGATTGCATTTCTGGTGGCAGCATGGGCTGCCAGCTGATGACGGCCATTATGAAGACGCTTGACCTGCACGTAAGTTTCTCTCACATTTGGCTAATCGAATTGAGCTAACTGATGAATCCTTTCAACTAATCGATACAATATGCGTTTGTAGGAACGCGTGCGCTTGTCAAGTGTCTGCAAGACCTGGGCTATGATAGGCCGCGATAGGAGCGTGTGGCGTACGGTGAAGTTGCGCGATACGCACATCAGCAACTGGATGCTTCTGCTGCGTGACATGGCGCTCTATCGCACCGCCGAGCTCGATATGATGGGCGTGAGAATGGACCATCCAAAGATGCGCTTGGACGGTGATTTGCGAGTGTTGAAATCGTTGCGCATTCTACGCACCGATGCCAGCGAGGCGGAGTTTATCGAGACAATTGTGAAGCGCATGCCACAACTGCTGGAGCTGCGCACAACGTGCGTCAGTCGTGCTCTGAATTTGGCCAACATCAAAACGATGTTGGATTTGTGTGTGCTGCGCATTCGCATGCTGGAGCCGAAAGCCAGCATCATCTCATTGCCGCCGCTGCAGAAATTGAGCTGCTTGCGAGAGTTGAGCTTGCGCGGCATTAGCAACATGGCTCAGCTGAAGCTGTTGCACCTGGAGGGATTGCAGCAGCTGGAGACGCTTGTACTGGGTTCCTGTCGCGGTATGAAGGTGGCAACGTTCGGGCAACAAATTCTGCCCAGTCTGAAGCGTTTGCGCCACTTGCGTTTGGAGAACCACCACAGCAATCGCTCATTTAATATAAAAGCGATCATGGATGGCATTGCCGCCGCTGGCACTGTGAAGCGTGTCGAACTCATCAATGTCAACGTAAATGCGGAGTTGAGTCGTCAGTTGTCCGAGTGTAAATCGTTGCAGGAGCTGCTTCTGTTGCCAAATTTCCACAATCATACCGCCTATATGGTGCGCTACATCATGCAGGCGATCATCGAGAACAGCGAACAGCTCAATGTGTTCCGCCTGGGGATCACCTACGAACTGCTCAGCGAGACTCGGGCATTGGCCATGATCCACGAGGACTGTGTGCCAGTGCTGCTGCCCATTCCGGGCGTTCCCGAAAATGATGTACTGAATGAGTCCGATGAGCCAATCGCCTATTTGCCGGTCGATCGCCTCGAATCGATTTTACACCACATGATGCCGCAGGCTTGGGTAACCGTTGCCAAAGTTTCACAGCTTGAGACAATCAATCTCAAATTCCTGGCGGCTCCATCCACCGACAAAGATGGATTTTCAAACACTTAAACTTTTCACTTCTACATACTTACATATATATATAGAATTTAAGCTTTAGGGTGTCAGCTGATTCAGAGCGAAAAGTATCTCTTTGTATCTGTCTTTGCATGCTACCCATTTGTTTTTTGAGAGAATACAGACTGTCTTAAATTCTCCATCATTAGCTACACAATGCCTTCTAGCGAATACAATTTTAAAGTAATTCCCCAGATACAATATATATTGTACTCGTTGAGAAAAGTAAAAGCTATTCGAAAGCCAACAAATGAAAATTCAAATTTTTGTATATAAAATATTCAATCGTTTTTTTTAATCAAATGAATACATAGAAATATAAGTAATATATATAAGTTCATAGATTTTTCTAAAGATACCTAACTTATGTTTATATACTTTGTGTTTCAAAAACACATATATTGTACTCGTTGAGAAAAGTAAAAGCTATTCGAAAGCCAACAAATGAAAATTCAAATTTTTGTATATAAAATATTCAATCGTTTTTTTTAATCAAATGAATACATAGAAATATAAGTAATATATATAAGTTCATAGATTTTTCTGAAGATACCTAACTTATGTTTACATACTTTGTGTTGCAAAAAACAAGTTTTGTTTTATAAAAAAAAAAAACACACTGTAAGCTTAACTAACCGTCTTTTAATTGTCAAATGGGGTGTTTTGTAATCACTCGGAAGAGTTTACGCTATTTTTGCAAAAAAGCCACAACTGGCAGATATCCTAACTGTTTTTGGAAGAACACATACTTTTAGGCTTGTTTTAAAAAGGACGGTCGATTGGCACTGAAAGATTTCCAGAATTCGACAACAACAAACAAAACTGGGCAATAAATTATACAAGGGGTGTGACTTAGCCATCCGGATGTTCTTAGGACTACAGGTCCTTGGCCTGCCGATTCGAACAACAGCACAATAAGGACGAGACTCCTTCAGACAGCTGAAATAACAGGTCTCTTTCAAACAGAAAAATTGCTCGTGTCTTCGCCATATCCGTACGAACCCTGTGTCAAATTTTTGTGTTGAGCTGGGCAATCAACTGGCCAAAGCACGATCAAATCGTTTTTGTCGTTTCTAAGAAAACAAGGATTTTGTGTGTTTCAACCCATTTCCGTTCGCTTTCAATGCCAAATTTTCCAAATGTTTGGATTCCCAGAGTATCCCATAATCTTTGATTGCAGCTCAATAGAGTCGCACAATGTCATTTGAAAATCGGTAAGGATTTGACCGAGTTGTAGCCTTTTTCGTCGCATGCGTGCCACTAAAGAAATACTACATTTTTTCACCCGACGAAAGAAAGGCCACTTATAGATTTTTTTTTTTAAATTGTTTTATTTTATCATATAAATACATAGAAATATATAAATATTTCTTAATCTAATAATAATAATAAAAATACATCATTTATGCTTACACATTTTGTGTTTGTTGAAATGAAAAACACAGTCTTATATTAAGAAGTAATATAAGCCCTGGCATTGCACTCAACGGAACCAACTTACAAATTGAACACTCACAAAAGCTTTGGACCTGACAAGGCCCCAGCTTTTTCAAACTCAAGTCAAACTCAAAGTTCCTACCCGAATTACATTAAGATAATTAATGCACACAAAGCCCGTCTGGTAAAATGCACAGTTTCTTATCGAAAGGCGTATTTGTGTTCTTCTACTTTTTGTGCGTGCGTATTATCACAAAGCAGACTGGACTGTCTAATTGTCTCTATGTATTGTCTGCTTAGTGGTACATATGTACTATATGTTGCATGGAGAGGTGGGCTGGGATCGAGGCTAGGTGGACTGACTATTGCACACTGCAAATAGTATATGTTTATATAATACACATTTTACAAAAATATATGTATAAGTATAAAGTAGGGTAATAGCTACGAGGCCACCAAATAAAAACTTTATTGTCCAGCAGCAAATTTTAAATAAAATGCTAAGAACCAAAGATAAAGGCGGTCGATGAAGTTCTATAGCATCCAGTGTTTGACACGGCTACGTAACAGTGAGTTGGCGATTAGCAAGCGATAACATGACCATTGTGAGTAAGAATCGATATATTGTATTTGATAATCGTTTGCTGTTTGGCAGAATGTGTTGCAAGTCGCAGCACAACCGACGCGTCATTTAAGTGTAAATTGTTATTGTTTCTTAAATCTTGTGTCTAATAGCAGGTGAGTGTATGTGCCAATAATAGTTTAAAACTCAGCTGCATTCTTTCAAAATACGTTGTTCGCCCATTTGAAAGTGGCAAGGACGCAAGCGTCCGTCACGCACACACTCAGATGCATATATATTTATATATGTATTTTTGAACGTATATGTGAATATACATACAATAACCACGCGCAAATTCGCAAAGTGCCGCTGACAAAAGTTTCACAAGTCTCAAGGTCTCAACAGAATACGAACAAAGGCAAATGCTCGATAAAAGAGTCTGTTGCCTGCTGTGCGCGTTTGTCAAGCCGTAGGTAGGTAGTTGTTCTCTCTGCGAAGCTTGTGCATTTTGGTTCGCCGGCACCGGCTCACACACGCATACAAATTCGCATACGCAGGCCTGCATACATACATATGTATATGCACATACACACACACCATTAAAGTTTACACTTGCCTATGTCCATATACTAGTTGAGCATGTATTGGTTTTGTTTTTGCTTCTGTTTTATACATAAATACCACATGCAAGTGTGTACACATGTTTGATACTTGTTGGACGATTATATTTTCGATTTATTGTCGGTTCGTCAATTAACAGGGCTGTTAAAGTTAACATAGCTTTAAAGTTAAAAAAAAATAACATTAGTCTGCTAGTCACACGATCTAAAAATGATGATGTGTAGACCAAAAAGGAAACGGGTAATCGTCTTCATATTTGAGGAAGCCGCGAATTATACGAGACTTGTGCTGATACTCTCTCTATTCCCTGTCTCTCTCTGAGATACGACGTATGCTAGACCATTTGCAGCAAAACTTGCCGCTCTTAAGTCTTTAAAAGCAAAAAAATAGTCATGTTGGAATTCTTTATTGGGCGAATTGTACCCTTATTGAATGTGTAAATGCTTTTGGCAGGCGGAAGATGAATTCGACATCGACAGACATATCTAGAGAAAGATCCAGCCGTTAAAAATCGCGCTCACGGAATATTTCTGAGGATACAAGCTCAAGCAGCGATTGTTATTCTTCAGGCTCAAATGACGCTCTACTAGGTTGGAGCGGCAATTTTCCGAATTTCTCGTCCATCTATATCCCGGAGAGCAACTCACACATGGCACAGGTAAGTACGCACGCAGTGACAGCGACAGAGGCAGCTTCTTTTGCTCCTGTGCTTGATAATGTGCCGTGTGAATATTTTCTTTAATTTGTTGACATTCGTCTTTCTCTTCCATCTATATATCGTTGTCTATATATCTGTCTACGGAATGCTTGAATGTATATATATTTATATTGCATATTGGATGCGGCAGCTGCCCACCGACTTAAAGGCCATTTGTGCCACTGGCCTAAGAATTTATCCTAGAGAGCAAAAGGAAGAGGAACAATCGCAGCCGCAGACGCAGCTGTCGTCAACGCCGTCGTCTGAATCTGATTCCCCCTCACCCGTTTCAAAAATGAATTCAGGTCTAACAACAACAGCAGCATCAGCCACAACAAACACAACAGCTAGTAGCACACATACCACAAATTTGACTGTGACAAGTCTAAAGAGTGCTACGCAGACAACCAACTCCAACTGCGATATCAACAACATCGGCGATATCAACAACATCAACGATATCAAAAATATCAGCAATAACGACAGCGGTTCAACCTCGATTCCAAGTGCAACATCTTCTCCGCAACCATCAGCAGAGCCAAGAACAGAATCAGAGCCACAAATCGATTTTGACAAGCAGGTGGAATTTTGGGCATTGTCGTGATATAGCTAGCATAGCTGGCCGCATATTCCATTGACTTACTTATTTAATTTCCGTTCTAAACATTTTATTTTTTATGCAGAAGGAGGCGATGCTGTTAAAGCTCCTGCAAAACGGCAAACCCGATGCAGGAGAAGGAGAGAGAGGCAGCATCCCGCTGAGCAAGCGCTCTCGTATGCGATTTATGTCCTATAGTACTTCATCTAGCGATGAGGCCAGCGAAACGACAAAGCGCCTCAAGAAATCAACCGACGACAAGGATCACCCACCCTGCATGCTGCAGATGCGCTCCAAATCGATGTACCAATTTGACCCCACTAGCAGTGATGCAAAGACGCCCAAACGCCGGCGCTCGGTTGCTGCGAACAAACTGCTGGCCACAGATCCCTTCTATTGCATGCCCTTTGAATACGGCTGGAAGCGTGAATTGGTGTTGCGCAGCAATTTGAACAATGCATGCCAGCAGGCCGACGTTATATTCATATCGCCGGGGGGCAAGAAGCTGCGCTCGAGAGATGACATTGTCCCACTGCTTGTGCCCGGTCTGTCAATTGATCATTTTTGCTTTAAGCCCCAACTTCAGAATGCTGGCGAGCATTATGAAACGGTCCGCCAGGGTCAGTCTGCTAAGGAACGTCGCAGATTGTTGGCCGCCACAAAGCAGCAGAAGCAACAAGAGCAGCAGCAGCCACAACAACAACAACAGCAGCAGCTGGCTAACAGTATCGATCTTGGCCAACAAGCACCATCAACGCTAACACCCGTCTTCGGGAAACGTGTGCCTAAGCCTAAGGTGCCCAAGGGCGCTAGCCCGCCGCCCGAGGGTTGGACCGCAACGATGGCGGTTGAGGGAAATGCACGCGTCCTGGCTGCGAGCAATGGTAACAGCAGTGGCGGCATCGGCTCCAGCGCCGGCAAAAGCGCACGCAGACGTGGGTAAGCAGTCTGTGATTAGATTGATGACTTCCATTGCTCCATTGCTAACTAACGGCAACTGACTCTCTGCATCTGTCCCAACAGCAACCAGACGAACAAATCAACAAAGGCAGCACCAGAGCCGACGACGGCGGCGCAGTCGAAGCTGCCGCTCCAGCCGCAGTCAGCCGTTGAGACGATAATAACTTGTGCGAAATGCTTGCAGGCAATCAATAACCGCAATCAAGCTTTTCGTGTCGGGCTGAGTACTCTCGAGAGCTACATCTGCAAGGTGAGTGATGGCATCTCCCCGGATCGGATCATCTTGAATTTAACGCTAATCTAATTTCCTTTTATCCAACCTTGGTTAAATAGCGCTGTGTTATGCCTGGCAGCAAGGCTTCCCTTTCGCCGCCAGCAGATATAGCCCGACAGAAGCAGGCACGTGGACCTGAACATGCCAATGCCAATGCCAATGCTAGTGTCAATGCCAATGTCAATGGAAATGGTGGAAACAATAAGCTGGATAAGGAAGTGATCGATGACAATGTGAACGCCGCCGGCAATGGGGTCATCGTCAAACAGATTGATTCTCCTGCACGTCGTGGTGGTAGAAAGATGACACCCAAGCCAATGGAGGTGGTTGTTATTAACGGTCGCAAGGCTGTCGCCGTTGCTGTCTCGCCACCGCGTACGCGTCCCCAAATACCACTGTGAGTCCGACTCAACGACTCAGTTCGGTTCAGCTTAATTCCGCAATATTATAGAACATTTATCACTCATCATTGAATGTTGCAAATAGTAAGCGAGTCAGTTGCCTTCAGTTGTGCTAGTTATCGAGTAAACTATTTATTTTGTGTGGCTATGGTTCCAAGTTAGATATATAAATGATGTTTACTTTTATATCAAAGAAGATTAAATAAAATCTCTTGGAATCTTTTGTCTATTTACAGCTTTACAGGCGATCCGAATGCGGGTATCAATTTAAGATTTTTAGCTAGACGCAACGCCGCAGCTAAGGAGAACCGTAACCAAGTCGTTGATTGCATTTCTGGTGGCAGCATGGGCTGCCAGCTGATGACGGCCATTATGAAGACGCTTGACCTGCACGTAAGTTTCTCTCACATTTGGCTAATCGAATTGAGCTAACTGATGAATCCTTTCAACTAATCGATACAATATGCGTTTGTAGGAACGCGTGCGCTTGTCAAGTGTCTGCAAGACCTGGGCTATGATAGGCCGCGATAGGAGCGTGTGGCGTACGGTGAAGTTGCGCGATACGCACATCAGCAACTGGATGCTTCTGCTGCGTGACATGGCGCTCTATCGCACCGCCGAGCTCGATATGATGGGCGTGAGAATGGACCATCCAAAGATGCGCTTGGACGGTGATTTGCGAGTGTTGAAATCGTTGCGCATTGTACGCACCGATGCCAGCGAGGCGGAGTTTATCGAGACAATTGTGAAGCGCATGCCACAACTGCTGGAGCTGCGCACAACGTGCGTCAGTCGTACTCTGAATTTGGCCAACATCGAAACGATGTTGGATTTGTGTGTGCTGCGCATTCGCATGCTGGAGCCGAAAGCCAGCATCATCTCATTGCCGCCGCTGCAGAAATTGAGCTGCTTGCGAGAGTTGAGCTTGCGCGGCATTAGCAACATGGCTCAGCTGAAGCTGTTGCACCTGAAGAGATTGCAGCAGCTGGAGACGCTTGTACTGGGTTCCTGTCGCGGTATGAAGGTGGCAACGTTCGGGCAACAAATTCTGCCCAGTCTGAAGCGTTTGCGCCACTTGCGTTTGGAGAACCACCACAGCCATCGCTCATTCAATATAAAAGAGATCATGGATGGCATTGCCGCCGCTGGCGCTGTGAAGCGTGTCGAACTCATCAATGTCAACGTAAATGCGGAGTTGAGTCGTCAGTTGTCCGAGTGTAAATCGTTGCAGGAGCTGCTTCTGTTGCCAAATTTCCACAATCATACCGCCTATATGGTGCACTACATCATGCAGGCGATCAACGAGAACAGCGAACAGCTCAATGTGTTCCGCCTGGGGATCACCTACGAACTGCTCAGCGTGACTCGGGCATTGGCCATGATCCACGAGGACTGTGTGCCAGTGCTGCTGCCCATTCCGGGCGTTCCCGAAAATGATGTACTGAATGAGTCCGATGAGCCAATCGCCTATTTGCCGGTCGATCGGCTCGAATCGATTTTACACCACATGATGCCGCAGGCTTGGGTAACCGTTGCCAAAGTTTCACAGCTTGAGACAATCAATCTCAAATTCCTGGCGGCTCCATCCACCGACAAAGATGGATTTTCAAACACATAAACTTTTCACTTCTACATACTTACATATATATATAAAATTTAAGCTTTAGGGTGTCAGCTGATTCAGAGCGAAAAGTATCTTTTTGTATCTGTCTTTGCATGCTACCCATTTGTTTTTTGAGAGAAGACTGTCTTAAATTCTCCATCATTAGCTACACAATGCCTTCTAGCGAATACAATTTTAAAGTAATTCCCCAGATACAATATATATTGTACTCGTTGAGAAAAGTAAAAGCTATTCGAAAGCCAACAAATGAAAATATCTCATTTTTGTATATGAAATATTCAATCGTTTTTTTTAATCAAATGATTACATAGAAATATAAGTAATATATATAAGTTCATAGATTTTTCTGAAGATACCTAACTTATGTTTACATACTTTGTGTTGCAAAAAACACATATATTGTACTCGTTGAGAAAAGTAAAAGCTATTCGAAAGCCAACAAATGAAAATTCAAATTTTTGTATATAAAATATTCAATCGTTTTTTTTAATCAAATGATTACATAGAAATATAAGTAATATATATAAGTTCATAGATTTTTCTAAAGATACCTAACTTATGTTTATATACTTTGTGTGTCAAAAAACACATATATTGTACTCGTTGAGAAAAGTAAAAGCTATTCGAAAGCCAACAAATGAAAATTCAAATTTTTGTATATAAAATATTCAATCGTTTTTTTTAATCAAATGATTACATAGAAATATAAGTAATATATATAAGTTCATAGATTTTTCTGAAGATACCTAACTTATGTTTACATACTTTGTGTTTCAAAAAACACATATATTGTACTCGTTGAGAAAAGTAAAAGCTATTCGAAAGCCAACAAATGAAAATTCAAATTTTTGTATATAAAATATTCAATCGTTTTTTTTAATCAAATGATTACATAGAAATATAAGTAATATATATAAGTTCATAGATTTTTCTGAAGATACCTAACTTATGTTTACATACTTTGTGTTTCAAAAAACACATATATTGTACTCGTTGAGAAAAGTAAAAGCTATTCGAAAGCCAACAAATGAAAATTCAAATTTTTGTATATAAAATATTCAATCGTTTTTTTTAATCAAATGAATACATAGAAATATAAGTAATATATATAAGTTCATAGATTTTTCTAAAGATACCTAACTTATGTTTATATACTTTGTGTTTCAAAAACACATATATTGTACTCGTTGAGAAAAGTAAAAGCTATTCGATAGCCAACAAATGAAAGTCTTATATTAAGAAGTAATATAAGCCCTGGCATTGCACTCAACGGAACCAACTTACAAATTGAACACTCACAAAAGCTTTGGACCTGACAAGGCCCCTGCTTTTTCAAACTCAAGTCAAACTCAAAGTTCCTACCCGAATTACATTAAGATAATTAATGCACATAAAGCCCGTCTGGTAAAATGCACAGTTTCTTATCGAAAGGCGTATTTGTGTTCTTCTACTTTTTGTGCGTGCGTATTATCACAAAGCAGACTGGACTGTCTAATTGTCTCTATGTATTGTCTGCTTAGTGGTACATATGTACTATATGTTGCATGGAGAGGTGGGCTGGGATCGAGGCTAGGTGGACTGACTATTGCACACTGCAAATAGTATATGTTTATATAATACACATTTTACAAAAATATATGTATAAGTATAAAGTAGGGTAATAGCTACGAGGCCACCAAATAAAAACTTTATTGTCCAGCAGCAAATTTTAAATAAAATGCTAAGAACCAAAGATAAAGGCGGTCGATGAAGTTCTATAGCATCCAGTGTTTGACACGGCTACGTAACAGTGAGTTGGCGATTAGCAAGCGATAACATGACCATTGTGAGTAAGAATCGATATATTGTATTTGATAATCGTTTGCTGTTTGGCAGAATGTGTTGCAAGTCGCAGCACAACCGACGCGTCATTTAAGTGTAAATTGTTATTGTTTCTTAAATCTTGTGTCTAATAGCAGGTGAGTGTATGTGCCAATAATAGTTTAAAACTCAGCTGCATTCTTTCAAAATACGTTGTTCGCCCATTTGAAAGTGGCAAGGACGCAAGCGTCCGTCACGCACACACTCAGATGCATATATATTTATATATGTATTTTTGAACGTATATGTGAATATACATACAATAACCACGCGCAAATTCGCAAAGTGCCGCTGACAAAAGTTGCACAATCTCAAGGTCTCAACAGAATACGAACAAAGGCAAATGCTCGATAAAAGAGTCTGTTGCCTGCTGTGCGCGTTTGTCAAGCCGTAGGTAGGTAGTTGTTCTCTCTGCGAAGCTTGTGCATTTTGGTTCGCCGGCACCGGCTCACACACGCATACAAATTCGCATACGCAGGCCTGCATACATACATATGTATATGCACATACACACACACCATTAAAGTTTACACTTGCCTATGTCCATATACTAGTTGAGCATGTATTGGTTTTGTTTTTGCTTCTGTTTTGTTTTTCTATGCTGCTTTAAATCTTGCGCTCAACGCTCGTGCTCGTGTGTGTTAATTTATATGCACTACTTGTTAAACGCAACACCTAAAATAAGAATGCTCTTAAGGACATTTGTGCCGTAGTAGTGATGAGTTAATAAAATATCAGCCTTGCCTGCCATATAATGTCATAGAAGTTGGTCGGTTGAAAGAGACTCGAAATTATCAAGCTCTTTATTTACAGAATGTTATTTTTCAAATGTACATACATACATAAATACCACATGCAAGTGTGTACACATGTTTGATACTTGTTGGACGATTATATTTTCGATTTATTGTCGGTTCGTCAATTAACAGGGCTGTTAAAGTTAACATAGCTTTAAAGTTAAAAAAAAATAACATTAGTCTGCTAGTCACACGATCTAAAAATGATGATGTGTAGACCAAAAAGGAAACGGGTAATCGTCTTCATATTTGAGGAAGCCGTGAATTATACGAGACTTGTGCTGATACTCTCTCTATTCCCTGTCTCTCTCTGAGATACGACGTATGCTAGACCATTTGCAGCAAAACTTGCCGCTCTTAAGTCTTTAAAAGCAAAAAGCAAAAAAATAGTCATGTTGGAATTCTTTATTGGGCGAATTGTACCCTTATTGAATGTGTAAATGCTTTTGGCAGGCTTTGGCAGGCGGAAGATGAATTCGACATCGACAGACATATCTAGAGAAAGATCCAGCCGTTCAAAATCGCGCTCACGGAATATTTCTGAGGATACAAGCTCAAGCAGCGATTGTTATTCTTCAGGCTCAAATGACAGTCGCAAAAGGCTCAGGATCCGAAAGAGAGATGATGCTCTACTAGGTTGGAGCGGCAATTTTCCGAATTTCTCGTCCATCTATATCCTGCAGAGAAACTCACACATGGCACAGGTAAGTACGCACGCAGTGACAGCGACAGAGGCAGCTTCTTTTGCTCCTGTGCTTGATAATGTGCCGTGTGAATATTTTCTTTAATTTGTTGACATTCGTCTTTCTCTTCCATCTATATATCGTTGTCTATATATCTGTCTACGGAATGCTTGAATGTATATATATTTATATTGCATATTGGATGCGGCAGCTGCCCACCGACTTAAAGGCCATTTGTGCCACTGGCCTAAGAATTTATCCTAGAGAGCAAAAGGAAGAGGAACAATCGCAGCCGCAGACGCAGCTGTCGTCAACGCCGTCGTCTGAATCTGATTCCCCCTCACCCGTTTCAAAAATGAATTCAGGTCTAACAACAACAGCAGCATCAGCCACAACAAACACAACAGCTAGTAGCACACATACCACAAATTTGACTGTGACAAGTCTAAAGAGTGCTACGCAGACAACCAACTCCAACTGCGATATCAACAACATCGGCGATATCAACAACATCAACGATATCAAAAATATCAGCAATAACGACAGCGGTTCAACCTCGATTCCAAGTGCAACATCTTCTCCGCAACCATCAGCAGAGCCAAGAACAGAATCAGAGCCACAAATCGATTTTGACAAGCAGGTGGAATTTTGGGCATTGTCGTGATATAGCTAGCATAGCTGGCCGCATATTCCATTGACTTACTTATTTAATTTCCGTTCTAAACATTTTATTTTTTATGCAGAAGGAGGCGATGCTGTTAAAGCTCCTGCAAACCGGCAAACCCGATGCAGGAGAAGGAGAGAGAGGCAGCATCCCGCTGAGCAAGCGCTCTCGTATGCGCTTTATGTCCTATAGTACTTCATCTAGCGATGAGGCCAGCGAAACGACAAAGCGCCTCAAGAAATCAACCGACGACAAGGATCACCCACCCTGCATGCTGCAGATGCGCTCCAAATCGATGTACCAATTTGACCCCACTAGCAGTGATGCAAAGACGCCCAAACGCCGGCGCTCGGTTGCTGCGAACAAACTGCTGGCCACAGATCCCTTCTATTGCATGCCCTTTGAATACGGCTGGAAGCGTGAATTGGTGTTGCGCAGCAATTTGAACAATGCATGCCAGCAGGCCGACGTTATATTCATATCGCCGGGGGGCAAGAAGCTGCGCTCGAGAGATGACATTGTCCCACTGCTTGTGCCCGGTCTGTCAATTGATCATTTTTGCTTTAAGCCCCAACTTCAGAATGCTGGCGAGCATTATGAAACGGTCCGCCAGGGTCAGTCTGCTAAGGAACGTCGCAGATTGTTGGCCGCCACAAAGCAGCAGAAGCAACAAGAGCAGCAGCAGCAGAAGCAACAAGAGCAGCAGCAGCAGAAGCAACAAGAGCAGCAGCAGCCACAACAACAACAACAGCAGCAGCTGGCTAACAGTATCGATCTTGGCCAACAAGCACCATCAACGCTAACACCCGTCTTCGGGAAACGTGTGCCTAAGCCTAAGGTGCCCAAGGGCGCTAGCCCGCCGCCCGAGGGTTGGACCGCAACGATGGCGGTTGAGGGAAATGCACGCGTCCTGGCTGCGAGCAATGGTAACAGCAGTGGCGGCATCGGCTCCAGCGCCGGCAAAAGCGCACGCAGACGTGGGTAAGCAGTCTGTGATTAGATTGATGACTTCCATTGCTCCATTGCTAACTAACGGCAACTGACTCTCTGCATCTGTCCCAACAGCAACCAGACGAACAAATCAACAAAGGCAGCACCAGAGCCGACGACGGCGGCGCAGTCGAAGCTGCCGCTCCAGCCGCAGTCAGTCGTTGAGACGATAATAACTTGTGCGAAATGCTTGCAGGCAATCAATAACCGCAATCAAGCTTTTCGTGTCGGGCTGAGTACTCTCGAGAGCTACATCTGCAAGGTGAGTGATGGCATCTCCCCGGATCGGATCATCTTGAATTTAACGCTAATCTAATTTCCTTTTATCCAACCTTGGTTAAATAGCGCTGTGTTATGCCTGGCAGCAAGGCTTCCCTTTCGCCGCCAGCAGATATAGCCCGACAGAAGCAGGCACGTGGACCTGAACATGCCAATGCCAATGCCAATGCTAGTGTCAATGCCAATGTCAATGGAAATGGTGGAAACAATAAGCTGGATAAGGAAGTGATCGATGACAATGTGAACGCCGCCGGCAATGGGGTCATCGTCAAACAGATTGATTCTCCTGCACGTCGTGGTGGTAGAAAGATAACACCCAAGCCAATGGAGGTGGTTGTTATTAACGGTCGCAAGGCTGTCGCCGTTGCTGTCTCGCCACCGCGTACGCGTCCCCAAATACCACTGTGAGTCCGACTCAACGACTCAGTTCGGTTCAGCTTAATTCCGCAATATTATAGAACATTTATCACTCATCATTGAATGTTGCAAATAGTAAGCGAGTCAGTTGCCTTCAGTTGTGCTAGTTATCGAGTAAACTATTTATTTTGTGTGGCTATGGTTCCAAGTTAGATATATAAATGATGTTTACTTTTATATCAAAGAAGATTAAATAAAATCTCTTGGAATCTTTTGTCTATTTACAGCTTTACAGGCGATCCGAATGCGGGTATCAATTTAAGATTTTTAGCTAGACGCAACGCCGCAGCTAAGGAGAACCGTAACCAAGTCGTTGATTGCATTTCTGGTGGCAGCATGGGCTGCCAGCTGATGACGGCCATTATGAAGACGCTTGACCTGCACGTAAGTTTCTCTCACATTTGGCTAATCGAATTGAGCTAACTGATGAATCCTTTCAACTAATCGATACAATATGCGTTTGTAGGAACGCGTGCGCTTGTCAAGTGTCTGCAAGACCTGGGCTATGATAGGCCGCGATAGGAGCGTGTGGCGTACGGTGAAGTTGCGCGATACGCACATCAGCAACTGGATGCTTCTGCTGCGTGACATGGCGCTCTATCGCACCGCCGAGCTCGATATGATGGGCGTGAGAATCGACCATCCAAAGATGCGCTTGGACGGTGATTTGCGAGTGTTGAAATCGTTGCGCATTCTACGCACCGATGCCAGCGAGGCGGAGTTTATCGAGACAATTGTGAAGCGCATGCCACAACTGCTGGAGCTGCGCACAACGTGCGTCAGTCGTACTCTGAATTTGGCCAACATCGAAACGATGTTGGATTTGTGTGTGCTGCGCATTCGCATGCTGGAGCCGAAAGCCAGCATCATCTCATTGCCGCCGCTGCAGAAATTGAGCTGCTTGCGAGAGTTGAGCTTGCGCGGCATTAGCAACATGGCTCAGCTGAAGCTGTTGCACCTGGAGGGATTGCAGCAGCTGGAGACGCTTGTACTGGGTTCCTGTCGCGGTATGAAGGTGGCAACGTTCGGGCAACAAATTCTGCCCAGTCTGAAGCGTTTGCGCCACTTGCGTTTGGAGAACCACCACAGCAATCGCTCATTTAATATAAAAGCGATCATGGATGGCATTGCCGCCGCTGGCACTGTGAAGCGTGTCGAACTCATCAATGTCAACGTAAATGCGGAGTTGAGTCGTCAGTTGTCCGAGTGTAAATCGTTGCAGGAGCTGCTTCTGTTGCCAAATTTCCACAATCATACCGCCTATATGGTGCACTACATCATGCAGGCGATCAACGAGAACAGCGAACAGCTCAATGTGTTCCGCCTGGGGATCACCTACGAACTGCTCAGCGTGACTCGGGCATTGGCCATGATCCACGAGGACTGTGTGCCAGTGCTGCTGCCCATTCCGGGCGTTCCCGAAAATGATGTACTGAATGAGTCCGATGAGCCAATCGCCTATTTGCCGGTCGATCGCCTCGAATCGATTTTACACCACATGATGCCGCAGGCTTGGGTAACCGTTGCCAAAGTTTCACAGCTTGAGACAATCAATCTCAAATTCCTGGCGGCTCCATCCACCGACAAAGGTGGATTTTCAAACACTTAAACTTTTCACTTCTACATACTTACATATATATATAGAATTTAAGCTTTAGGGTGTCAGCTGATTCAGAGCGAAAAGTATCTCTTTGTATCTGTCTTTGCATGCTACCCATTTGTTTTTTGAGAGAATACAGACTGTCTTAAATTCTCCATCATTAGCTACACAATGCCTTCTAGCGAATACAATTTTAAAGTAATTCCCCAGATACAATATATATATTGTACTCGTTGAGAAAAGTAAAAGCTATTCGAAAGCCAACAAATGAAAATTCTAATTTTTGTATGTAAAATATTCAATCGTTTTTTTTAATCAAATGATTACATAGAAATATAAGTAATATATATAAGTTCATAGATTTTTCTGAAGATACCTAACTTATGTTTACATACTTTGTGTTGCAAAAAACAAGTTTTATTTTATAAAAAAAAAAAAAACGCACAGTAAGCTTAACTAACCGTCTTTTAATTGTCAAATGGGGTGTTTTGTAATCACTCGGAAGAGTTTACGCTATTTTTGCAAAAAAGCCACAACTGGCAGATATCCTAACTGTTTTTGGAAGAACACATACTTTTAGGCTTGTTTTAAAAAGGACTGTCGATTGGCATTGAAAGATTTCCAGAATTCGACAACAACAAACAAAACTGGGCAATAAATTATACAAGGGGTGTGACTTAGCCATCCGGATGTTCTTAGGACTACAGGTCCTTGGCCTGCCGATTCGAACAACAGCACAATAAGGACGAGACTCCTTCAGACAGCTGAAATAACAGGTCTCTTTCAAGCAGAAAAATTGCTCGTGTCTTCGCCATATCCGTACGAACCCTGTGTCAAATTTTTGTGTTGAGCTGGGCAATCAACTGGCCAAAGCACGATCAAATCGTTTTTGTCGTTTCTAAGAAAACAAGGATTTTGTGTGTTTCAACCCATTTCCGTTCGCTTTCAATGCCAAATTTTCCAAGTGTTTGGATTCCCAGAGTATCCCATAATCCTTGATTGCAGCTCAATAGAGTCGCACAATGTCATTTGAAAATCGGTAAGGATTTGACCGAGTTGTAGCCTTTTTCGTCGCATGCGTGCCACTAAAGAAATACTACATTTTTTCACCCGACAAAAGAAAGGCCACTTATAGATTTTTTTTTTTTAAATTGTTTTATTTTATCATATAAATACATAGAAATATATAAATATTTCTTAATCTAATAATAATAATGAAAATACATCATTTATGCTTACACATTTTGTGTTTGTTGAAATGAAAAACACAGTCTTATATTAAGAAGTAATATAAGCCCTGGCATTGCACTCAACGGAACCAACTTACAAATTGAACACTCACAAAAGCTTTGGACCTGACAAGGCCCCTGCTTTTTCAAACTCAAGTCAAACTCAAAGTTCCTACCCGAATTACATTAAGATAATTAATGCACACAAAGCCCGTCTGGTAAAATGCACAGTTTCTTATCGAAAGGCGTATTTGTGTTCTTCTACTTTTTGTGCGTGCGTATTATCACAAAGCAGACTGGACTGTCTAATTGTCTCTATGTATTGTCTGCTTAGTGGTACATATGTACTATATGTTGCATGGAGAGGTGGGCTGGGATCGAGGCTAGGTGGACTGACTATTGCACACTGCAAATAGTATATGTTTATATAATACACATTTTACAAAAATATATGTATAAGTATAAAGTAGGGTAATAGCTACGAGGCCACCAAATAAAAACTTTATTGTCCAGCAGCAAATTTTAAATAAAATGCTAAAAACCAAAGTTAAAGGCGGTCGATGAAGTTCTATAGCATCCAGTGTTTGACACGGCTACGTAACCGTGAGTTGGCTTGGATTAGCAAGCGATAACATGACCATTGTGAGTAAGAATCGATATATTGTATTTGATAATCGTTTGCTGTTTGGCAGAATGTGTTGCAAGTCGCAGCACAACCGACGCGTCATTTAAGTGTAAATTGTTATTGTTTCTTAAATCTTGTGTATAATAGCAGGTGAGTGTATGTGCCAATAATAGTTTAAAACTCAGCTGCATTCTTTCAAAATACGTTGTTCGCCCATTTGAAAGTGGCAAGGACGCAAGCGTCCGTCACGCACACACTCAGATGCATATATATTTATATATGTATTTTTGAACGTATATGTGAATATACATACAATAACCACGCGCAAATTCGCAAAGTGCCGCTGACAAAAGTTTCACAAGTCTCAAGGTCTCAACAGAATACGAACAAAGGCAAATGCTCGATAAAAGAGTCTGTTGCCTGCTGTGCGCGTTTGTCAAGCCGTAGGTAGGTAGTTGTTCTCTCTGCGAAGCTTGTGCATTTTGGTTCGCCGGCACCGGCTCACACACGCATACAAATTCGCATACGCAGGCCTGCATACATACATATGTATATGCACATACACACACACCATTAAAGTTTACACTTGCCTATGTCCATATACTAGTTGAGCATGTATTGGTTTTGTTTTTGCTTCTGTTTTGTTTTTCTATGCTGCTTTAAATCTTGCGCTCAACGCTCGTGCTCGTGTGTGTTAATTTATATGCACTACTTGTTAAACGCAACACCTAAAATAAGAATGCTCTTAAGGACATTTGTGCCGTAGTAGTGATGAGTTAATAAAATATGAAATCAGCCTTGCCTGCCATATAATGTCATAGAAGTTGGTCGGTTGAAAGAGACTCGAAATTATCAAGCTCTTTATTTACAGAATGTTAATTTTCAAATGTACATACATACATAAATACCACATGCAAGTGTGTACACATGTTTGATACTTGTTGGACGATTATATTTTCGATTTATTGTCGGTTCGTCAATTAACAGGGCTGTTAAAGTTAACATAGCTTTAAAGTTAAAAAAAAATAACATTAGTCTGCTAGTCACACGATCTAAAAATGATGATGTGTAGACCAAAAAGGAAACGGGTAATCGTCTTCATATTTGAGGAAGCCGTGAATTATACGAGACTTGTGCTGAATAGAGAGATTCCCTCTCTCTCTCTGAGATACGACGTATGCTAGACCATTTGCAGCAAAACTTGCCGCTTTTAAGTCTTTAAAAGCAAAAAAATAGTCATGTTGGAATTCTTTATTGGGCGAATTGTACCCTTATTGAATGTGTAAATGCTTTTGGCAGGCTTTGGCAGGCGGAAGATGAATTCGACATCGACAGACATATCTAGAGAAAGATCCAGCCGTTCAAAATCGCGCTCACGGAATATTTCTGAGGATACAAGCTCAAGCAGCGATTGTTATTCTTCAGGCTCAAATGACAGTCGCAAAAGGCTCAGGATCCGAAAGAGAGATGATGCTCTACTAGGTTGGAGCGGCAATTTTCCGAATTTCTCGTCCATCTATATCCCGGAGAGCAACTCACACATGGCACAGGTAAGTACGCACGCAGTGACAGCGACAGGGGCAGCTTCTTTTGCTCCTGTGCTTGATAATGTGCCGTGTGAATATTTTCTTTAATTTGTTGACATTCGTCTTTCTCTTCCATCTATATATCGTTGTCTATATATCTGTCTACGGAATGCTTGAATGTATATATATTTATATTGCATATTGGATGCGGCAGCTGCCCACCGACTTAAAGGCCATTTGTGCCACTGGCCTAAGAATTTATCCTAGAGAGCAAAAGGAAGAGGAACAATCGCAGCCGCAGACGCAGCTGTCGTCAACGCCGTCGTCTGAATCTGATTCCCCCTCACCCGTTTCAAAAATGAATTCAGGTCTAACAACAACAGCAGCATCAGCCACAACAAACACAACAGCTAGTAGCACACATACCACAAATTTGACTGTGACAAGTCTAAAGAGTGCTACGCAGACAACCAACTCCAACTGCGATATCAACAACATCGGCGATATCAACAACATCAACGATATCAACAATATCAGCAATAACGACAGCGGTTCAACCTCGATTCCAAGTGCAACATCTTCTCCGCAACCATCAGCCGAGCCAAGAACAGAATCAGAGCCACAAATCGATTTTGACAAGCAGGTGGAATTTTGGGCATTGTCGTGATATAGCTAGCATAGCTGGCCGCATATTCCATTGACTTACTTATTTAATTTCCGTTCTAAACATTTTATTTTTTATGCAGAAGGAGGCGATGCTGTTAAAGCTCCTGCAAACCGGCAAACCCGATGCAGGAGAAGGAGAGAGAGGCAGCATCCCGCTGAGCAAGCGCTCTCGTATGCGCTTTATGTCCTATAGTACTTCATCTAGCGATGAGGCCAGCGAAACGACAAAGCGCCTCAAGAAATCAACCGACGACAAGGATCACCCACCCTGCATGCTGCAGATGCGCTCCAAATCGATGTACCAATTTGACCCCACTAGCAGTGATGCAAAGACGCCCAAACGCCGGCGCTCGGTTGCTGCGAACAAACTGCTGGCCACAGATCCCTTCTATTGCATGCCCTTTGAATACGGCTGGAAGCGTGAATTGGTGTTGCGCAGCAATTTGAACAATGCATGCCAGCAGGCCGACGTTATATTCATATCGCCGGGGGGCAAGAAGCTGCGCTCGAGAGATGACATTGTCCCACTGCTTGTGCCCGGTCTGTCAATTGATCATTTTTGCTTTAAGCCCCAACTTCAGAATGCTGGCGAGCATTATGAAACGGTCCGCCAGGGTCAGTCTGCTAAGGAACGTCGCAGATTGTTGGCCGCCACAAAGCAGCAGAAGCAACAAGAGCAGCAGCAGCCACAACAACAACAACAGCAGCAGCTGGCTAACAGTATCGATCTTGGCCAACAAGCACCATCAACGCTAACACCCGTCTTCGGGAAACGTGTGCCTAAGCCTAAGGTGCCCAAGGGCGCTAGCCCGCCGCCCGAGGGTTGGACCGCAACGATGGCGGTTAAGGGAAATGCACGCGTCCTGGCTGCGAGCAATGGTAACAGCAGTGGCGGCATCGGCTCCAGCGCCGGCAACAGCGCACGCAGACGTGGGTAAGCAGTCTGTGATTAGATTGATGACTTCCATTGCTCCATTGCTAACTAACGGCAACTGACTCTCTGCATCTGTCCCAACAGCAACCAGACAAACAAATCAACAAAGGCAGCACCAGAGCCGACGACGGCGGCGCAGTCGAAGCTGCCGCTCCAGCCGCAGTCAGCCGTTGAGACGATAATAACTTGTGCGAAATGCTTGCAGGCAATCAATAACCGCAATCAAGCTTTTCGTGTCGGGCTGAGTACTCTCGAGAGCTACATCTGCAAGGTGAGTGATGGCATCTCCCCGGATCGGATCATCTTGAATTTAACGCTAATCTAATTTCCTTTTATCCAACCTTGGTTAAATAGCGCTGTGTTATGCCTGGCAGCAAGGCTTCCCTTTCGCCGCCAGCAGATATAGCCCGACAGAAGCAGGCACGTGGACCTGAACATGCCAATGCCAATGCCAATGCTAGTGTCAATGCCAATGTCAATGGAAATGGTGGAAACAATAAGCTGGATAAGGAAGTGATCGATGACAATGTGAACGCCGCCGGCAATGGGGTCATCGTCAAACAGATTGATTCTCCTGCACGTCGTGGTGGTAGAAAGATAACACCCAAGCCAATGGAGGTGGTTGTTATTAACGGTCGCAAGGCTGTCGCCGTTGCTGTCTCGCCACCGCGTACGCGTCCCCAAATACCACTGTGAGTCCGACTCAACGACTCAGTTCGGTTCAGCTTAATTCCGCAATATTATAGAACATTTATCACTCATCATTGAATGTTGCAAATAGTAAGCGAGTCAGTTGCCTTCAGTTGTGCTAGTTATCGAGTAAACTATTTATTTTGTGTGGCTATGGTTCCAAGTTAGATATATAAATGATGTTTACTTTTATATCAAAGAAGATTAAATAAAATCTCTTGGAATCTTTTGTCTATTTACAGCTTTACAGGCGATCCGAATGCGGGTATCAATTTAAGATTTTTAGCTAGACGCAACGCCGCAGCTAAGGAGAACCGTAACCAAGTCGTTGATTGCATTTCTGGTGGCAGCATGGGCTGCCAGCTGATGACGGCCATTATGAAGACGCTTGACCTGCACGTAAGTTTCTCTCACATTTGGCTAATCGAATTGAGCTAACTGATGAATCCTTTCAACTAATCGATACAATATGCGTTTGTAGGAACGCGTGCGCTTGTCAAGTGTCTGCAAGACCTGGGCTATGATAGGCCGCGATAGGAGCGTGTGGCGTACGGTGAAGTTGCGCGATACGCACATCAGCAACTGGATGCTTCTGCTGCGTGACATGGCGCTCTATCGCACCGCCGAGCTCGATATGATGGGCGTGAGAATCGACCATCCAAAGATGCGCTTGGACGGTGATTTGCGAGTGTTGAAATCGTTGCGCATTCTACGCACCGATGCCAGCGAGGCGGAGTTTATCGAGACAATTGTGAAGCGCATGCCACAACTGCTGGAGCTGCGCACAACGTGCGTCAGTCGTACTCTGAATTTGGCCAACATCGAAACGATGTTGGATTTGTGTGTGCTGCGCATTCGCATGCTGGAGCCGAAAGCCAGCATCATCTCATTGCCGCCGCTGCAGAAATTGAGCTGCTTGCGAGAGTTGAGCTTGCGCGGCATTAGCAACATGGCTCAGCTGAAGCTGTTGCACCTGGAGGGATTGCAGCAGCTGGAGACGCTTGTACTGGGTTCCTGTCGCGGTATGAAGGTGGCAACGTTCGGGCAACAAATTCTGCCCAGTCTGAAGCGTTTGCGCCACTTGCGTTTGGAGAACCACCACAGCCATCGCTCATTCAATATAAAAGAGATCATGGATGGCATTGCCGCCGCTGGCGCTGTGAAGCGTGTCGAACTCATCAATGTCAACGTAAATGCGGAGTTGAGTCGTCAGTTGTCCGAGTGTAAATCGTTGCAGGAGCTGCTTCTGTTGCCAAATTTCCACAATCATACCGCCTATATGGTGCACTACATCATGCAGGCGATCAACAAGAACAGCGAACAGCTCAATGTGTTCCGCCTGGGGATCACCTACGAACTGCTCAGCGTGACTCGGGCATTGGCCATGATCCACGAGGACTGTGTGCCAGTGCTGCTGCCCATTCCGGGCGTTCCCGAAAATGATGTACTGAATGAGTCCGATGAGCCAATCGCCTATTTGCCGGTCGATCGCCTCGAATCGATTTTACACCACATGATGCCGCAGGCTTGGGTAACCGTTGCCAAAGTTTCACAGCTTGAGACAATCAATCTCAAATTCCTGGCGGCTCCATCCACCGACAAAGATGGATTTTCAAACACTTAAACTTTTCACTTCTACATACTTACATATATATATAGAATTTAAGCTTTAGGGTGTCAGCTGATTCAGAGCGAAAAGTATCTCTTTGTATCTGTCTTTGCATGCTACCCATTTGTTTTTTGAGAGAAGACTGTCTTAAATTCTCCATCATTAGCTACACAATGCCTTCTAGCGAATACAATTTTAAAGTAATTCCCCAGATACAATATATATTGTACTCGTTGAGAAAAGTAAAAGCTATTCGATAGCCAACAAATGAAAATTCTAATTTTTGTATGTAAAATATTCAATCGTTTTTTTTAATCAAATGATTACATAGAAATATAAGTAATATATATAAGTTCATAGATTTTTCTGAAGATACCTAACTTATGTTTACATACTTTGTGTTGCAAAAAACAAGTTTTATTTTATAAAAAAAAAACACACTGTAAGCTTAACTAACCGTCTTTTAATTGTCAAATGGGGTGTTTTGTAATCACTCGGAAGAGTTTACGCTATTTTTGCAAAAAAGCCACAACTGGCAGATATCCTAACTGTTTTTGGAAGAACACATACTTTTAGGCTTGTTTTAAAAAGGACTGTCGATTGGCATTGAAAGATTTCCAGAATTCGACAACAACAAACAAAACTGGGCAATAAATTATACAAGGGGTGTGACTTAGCCATCCGGATGTTCTTAGGACTACAGGTCCTTGGCCTGCCGATTCGAACAACAGCACAATAAGGACGAGACTCCTTCAGACAGCTGAAATAACAGGTCTCTTTCAAGCAGAAAAATTGCTCGTGTCTTCGCCATATCCGTACGAACCCTGTGTCAAATTTTTGTGTTGAGCTGGGCAATCAACTGGCCAAAGCACGATCAAATCGTTTTTGTCGTTTCTAAGAAAACAAGGATTTTGTGTGTTTCAACCCATTTCCGTTCGCTTTCAATGCCAAATTTTCCAAGTGTTTGGATTCCCAGAGTATCCCATAATCCTTGATTGCAGCTCAATAGAGTCGCACAATGTCATTTGAAAATCGGTAAGGATTTGACCGAGTTGTAGCCTTTTTCGTCGCATGCGTGCCACTAAAGAAATACTACATTTTTTCACCCGACAAAAGAAAGGCCACTTATAGATTTTTTTTTTTTTAAATTGTTTTATTTTATCATATAAATACATAGAAATATATAAATATTTCTTAATCTAATAATAATAATGAAAATACATCATTTATGCTTACACATTTTGTGTTTGTTGAAATGAAAAACACAGTCTTATATTAAGAAGTAATATAAGCCCTGGCATTGCACTCAACGGAACCAACTTACAAATTGAACACTCACAAAAGCTTTGGACCTGACAAGGCCCCTGCTTTTTCAAACTCAAGTCAAACTCAAAGTTCCTACCCGAATTACATTAAGATAATTAATGCACACAAAGCCCGTCTGGTAAAATGCACAGTTTCTTATCGAAAGGCGTATTTGTGTTCTTCTACTTTTTGTGCGTGCGTATTATCACAAAGCAGACTGGACTGTCTAATTGTCTCTATGTATTGTCTGCTTAGTGGTACATATGTACTATATGTTGCATGGAGAGGTGGGCTGGGATCGAGGCTAGGTGGACTGACTATTGCACACTGCAAATAGTATATGTTTATATAATACACATTTTACAAAAATATATGTATAAGTATAAAGTAGGGTAATAGCTACGAGGCCACCAAATAGTCATCGTTTTACAACATGTACAAAAGCTTAATAGCCTGCAAAATTGGGGATGATAACAGTCCTATGGAAAGGACTGAGCACTCTTTAATGCTCATCATATGTTACCAGCTGCATACTAAAGGGGTGGATTCTTGGCCATCATTGCTAGCCGAATATCGAGTCGAGTGCATATACGAATCTGTTTTGTGTGGCTTATTATTGTACTCGATGAATGTGTTTAATACTATTTGCGTTGCGTCATGTTTTGATTAAGAGTAAGCACATTGTGGTAGCGCAGAGTGTTCTCAGGAGTCAAGAGACAAGATATGGTATAGGGTACAGGGTATAAATAATAAGCTGCCTCTTCGAGTTGCGCTGCTGGCAAACCTTTCGAAGTACGTATATAAATATAAAGAAACTCTCGTTGAACTTAACTAAATGAATGGCCTAGATCAAGTGCACTTTGGACTTTAGACATCATAGACAACTTAAGGCTAAGGCTAAGGCTAAGGCCAAGGCCAAGGTTATGGACTATGTGGGCGACTTAAAGCTAATTTGTCATTGGCCTGAAAATATCATCTCGATGGCGATCAGTTGTATTCGGGCTTGGGAAAGTAGTCGGGCACAAAGATGTGCACAATGATGCCAGTGGTCATGAGTGCAAAGTAGAAGATGACAGCGATCCACCAGAGAACGCGCTCCCAGCTACGCACCTCCAAATTGCGCAGCACACCAATGCCAACCAGGAGTCCAGCGACGGCACCCGACAAGTGCGCCACATACCCAATCTGGTCGTGTTGATCAGTTAGGTGGCGATACACGGATGTGCCCAGATCGGTGAAGCAGAACACGAGGAAGGCAAGCAGCTGCACAATCGCGTACTCCATTTCCGAGTAGTTCTGCAATGCAATATGACAAGTGCTCTTATAAATATGTATGCATGGATTTGTATGTAGCTTACCATAATGATTGTGGCAATGTGGGCCGTGATTAGGGCATAGACACCGCCGGACGCGCCGGCCAGAAAGATGCGCGGACTGGTCAGCGAGGTGCCCATGGAGCCAGCGAGTACGCCAGCCAAATAGACGAGCGCCACACGCCACCAGTGATGCACCAGCTCGAGGGCAATGCCGAGAAAGATTTGTATGATCAGATTCATCATGAGATGCATGATGCCCACGTGGACAAACATGTAGCTAACGAAGCGCCACGCCTCGTACCGCTTGTACGGATTGTAAATGAAGAGCGTCGCCGCTGGTCCGTTGGTGCTCTCGCCCAAGCGCTGATTGTGATTCGGATCGTCCCTAATAGCAAATCAAATAAACAATTAATAACACACACACACACACACACACACACACTTATATAGAGAGGTGTCTGGCTTACTGAAAGTAAATCACATCGACGAGAAACATGATGATCTCAATGATGGAGAAGAGGACCATGGTCAGCGGTGGCGGGCAGATGGACATTTGTTTCTCGTACGCACCATCCGGCTCGTCGCCCTCGAGCGGCTTTGGCGGCGGCACTATATACCGGCAATAGCGGGTCAACAGATTGCGCATCATCCACTTGTGGTGCTGCGACATCAAATAGAACTCCTCAAAGTCCAGATGTCCATCGTTGTCCACATCACTGCGGCGCAATATCTGCTCTGCAATGTAGGCAGGTATGTCGCGGCAGTATCCATCCGATATCAGACCCTTCAGTTCGTGCGTGTTGATCAGCCCATCTCTGTCCGAGTCGTGCTGCACACCAAAAGCAAACAGGCAATTAGTATTGGTATTCGTTGATCACACACCGTCTATATCTATATATATATATCTATATCTATACCGATATATTCATTTATATAGCCAGCTGTCATGTCTATAATTATAAAAGTACTTTCACCAATCAAGTGATAAGGGCACAGTTTGAACCATTGACGCAAGCTGGCTAAATAGAACTCATGCAACATCCATTTTATTGGGAGCCCATTCTTTTGAAGATATTGGCAACCTATCAAGTCTAGCGGGCGGAAGCCTTTCACCTGACCCAAGAGTAGTTGTGTCTTGAAATGAATTTGGATTTATATTAAGCAGAATTACATTTAATATTTATGTAGAGGTGAAACCACAGATGGACATGGCTTAAGATGATGATGATGATGTGTGTTATCCTCTTCCACTTGTTGTTGTTTTTGTACTTATATTAAAAAGAATTAAATAGTGTATTTTATAATTTTTAACCACCTACCGTAAAAAAAAACAGGTCGAATGTTCTAGCAGGCGTCGACAGGGTAATTCAAATGGGATTTGGGGAATGTCAGTTTCACATTTCACATTTCACATTTCACATTTTACACGTTTAACGTTTAACGTTTTGTGATGTAATCGTAGGGAACACAATTGGAATCGGAATAATCCAGAATACTATAAATCGCATTGCTGTCTCCTCGCTGGTCGAACGACAAACAATCGATTTTCGATTAACGATTACAGGTGAGTAAAGTGTGATTTGAGAAACACAGCTCTCAAGCTCGTTGAATCCACAGGATGGCGCATATGTGGCAGATGGCCGTGAATCTAATGGGCTGGATGATGGGCCATCGGCAGGAGCATGATCAGGGCCAGGATAGGAGCGGCCAGTGCGATGCCAACGACATTGGACTGCCAGAGTCCTCAGGCATTGCCACCGTCATCTCAGTTAACAAGTTGCTTGTGGGACAATTTATTGGGGCCAATCTAATATCCAGGCAAACGATAAGGGGCGCAGGGAGCAACCAGCTGGAGCGAAGGAAGCTGCTGCTGGACAAGTGGCGGGACGCCTTACCGCCGACGCAAGCGGAGGAGGCAGAGTGGCAGGAGTTGAACATGCATGAGGATCACTTCACGGATGCCCGAGACGTGTAATTTACATCCTTTTGCTTGTCGTTTGCAAAAGGATCAGCTGCTCAAAAGATGCAATGCCAAAGAACCAAAGCCAGAACCGAGTCTACCGGCATATATCACCAAATATATTCCGACTTCTGTTTCTAAATTTGCAAATAAAATGTACCCCAAATTAGGCATAGCAACAAGTTGGCTATTGCATAATTGCCGCATTGCCACATTGCCACATTGCCACATTGCCACAATGCATCCGTGCAACAACAGAACACAAAAACAACGCACTCCATATGCGGCAAACAAGTCATGGCCATAAATGGCCAAGCAGGCCAGGCATGGCCAGTAATGAAGTGGCCCAAAACGGATCGCAACTGGTGACAAACCCGTCAAAAATCGATTTCTCAGCCAGGCACACATTTCCACACATTTTCCCAGTCATTTATGGAGTAGTTTTTCCAAAAACTGTTTCCAAAACATGTTTCCCTATTTGTATATATATATATATATATATGTGTGTATTCGGTATTCAATACTATAGCCGATAAGATAAGTGAATCTGAGCAAAGTAATTCTAAGGCTTTGCCAATATTTATGTGTAAACATATCAAATAATAATCATTACGATGATTATCGTTATTAATTAGAAAGAAATATTTTATACTTGCAGTATGTTCTGGTTACCTGATAAGCATGGCACTGAAATAGCTGAAATCCGATTAAATAGTCTAAAATTGTAAAAACCCAATTTCCATTTCGGTTTACAATTGCAGCTTTAAGCATTTGTAGCCCCCCTTAAAGAGGGTGTTTTTGAAGAAGTGATCTGAGATTTCACAAAGAACACAAATACAAAATGTATTACAAATTGCAATAACAGTAATTGGAGCAGCTCTCATAACTCAGAATAAACGAAAGGAATACACATTTGTACAAACATTTGCAGTTATCGAGAATTTCGACATGATCTTGCAAAAATATAGCAACAGTGACTAAAACAGAAGTGCATATTTATATATGTATGTGTGTGTATTGTTTGTTTATATATACACCTGCATCTACACACACACACACACACACAGTTGATTCGAGGACAAAGCAATTCCGATTAGAAACGGAGTAATGTAAGAGAAGGGGGAGGGCGAGTGGGTAAGGAGAACTGAGTCACACAAATTGCAGTTTAGCCAGCTGTGCACGCGCACACACACACCAAATACAGTAGATATGTAAGTGGTGTATCGGTAAAAGACCATGAAAAGTTTGGCGTTTAGGGTCAACAACGCCAACTAGCTGAAATGCCTTTGGCTGAGTAAGTCAAAAGAGATAAGATTACGCGGCAATATTGAGATATTGAATGAATTTACAAAAGAGAACTAAAAACAAGCACTCAGGTGAAAGCCAGAATCAGAATCAGAATTGAGACGAGTAAGAAATAAATATTCATTTATGCAGTCATACATATACAAACATACGTTTGTTAGTATGTATGTATGTATGTATGTATGTATGTACAAATTAACATTTGTGTATTCCTGTTATGCCAAAGTAAAAGTATCAGCAGCAGATGAAGAAGAAGCATTATCAAACAGGTTAAAACAAATGAAATGCAATTTGTATATCGACGATTCAGTCGTCAAGGGCCAGGAGGGTGAGAGAGAGAGAGAGAAAGAGAGAGAGAGCGTGAGATTTAGGCGAGAATGGGATAATGCGATGGAATGTTGTTCAATGGAAACAACAAAAGAGAAAAGACAACAACCAGCAGCAGTTGGGGCGTGGAGTAAGAATGAGAATGGGAATGAGTAGAGAGAGAGAGAGAGAGAGAGCGGCACTTGATAATTAGTGAGCAAACAATGCTAAATGCTAAGCGCTAAGTAAAAAAAAAAATGGCAACACAATTTCGAACAAGTGACTAAGACACAAATCAACTGACTGACAGCCAAGAACAACAGCAACACACATTTCCATCTACGTATGTATGTATCCATGTAGATATTTATGTCTGTTTGAGTAACCGGTTCTCTGCACAATTTTCGTAAGCGATAACAGTCTGGTATTCCCCTCTGTCATATTGCCTTTGTTGTTGTTGTGGCTGCAGCAAAAACAAACTGAGAAAAGCAAACATCAAAATGTTAACGGTGAATTATGCAAAAGTGTGAAATTAACTGATTGTTGTACAAATGCACACATGCAGACAGGCAGAGAAAGCGAGAGAGAGAGAGAGAGAGACAGGAAGTTGGAGTTGACGTTGATAGCGCATCTTCTTCGCCCTTCTTCGCAAACGGCAAATAGCGCGCAGTCGCAGCGTGCATAAAAATAGTGTGTGCCAATAAGCGGCAAGGGTGCGGCTAAGGGTGACCATACGTGACTACATATTTATAGAGATGATTCATAACATGACGAAGACCTTTTACCCACGAGCACAAGGGTTAAGAGCAGGTCTTCGCCTCACACACAAAACAAGGAAATTAATTCATTCATGCAAACACACACACACACCCGGAGAGGCGCAGACACGCAACATGCAAAGCAGTTTATACAGACACACACATGCATACACACACATACTTACGTATGCATCTATATGTATTTATGGGCAAGTGTTTGTTTTGCTTTTGGTTTACCTTGTCGAATATTTCACGCATTCTCTGACGATCCTCCGACTCCTGCTGGACATTGACTTGGTTCAGCGGTATCTCCTCCATGTCAACGGTGTCTTGGCGCAGCGTTGGCGGCCTTATTGAACGCACCGGCGATCGCCGCTCTGCGGGTATATTTGGATAGATGCCATTTTCAACGTCACGCTGCTGCTGTTGCTGCAGCTGCTGAGCGGGCGTTTGGCTCTGTTGCCGCGACACCGACTTCACTGGCATATTCTTCTTCTTATTCCTGCTCTCTCGTTGGCTTTCTCTCCCTCAGTCTCAGTCGGTCTGTTTGCGAGCAGCTTGTTGGCTCAGTGATTTGTTGCTGTTGTTGGTAATTCAATGTTAAGGCCGCACTCAATAATAACTTGTGCTTCGGCTCATGCTGGCGATAAGATTATTATTTGGCCATATATATATATATATATATATACAATTAATGCAATTGACAACCACCTCAAACACAAACAAGAAAAAGAGTCGGTGGGGGAAAAAAAACGGAAACAGTACAGAATACAACACAATAGCGGCAGTTAGCGGTGCCGCAATAGCCGGTTTGAACGCGTCCGCACAGTTTGCTTTTTCGGCAACGAATGCGAGAGAATCATGCGGGCTTAATTTGTGCAATTCTTGCATATACTGGCTCGCATTGTGCGGTATATATTCAATTAACAATGGTCACACTGGCCATTCAGCTCTGTAGCTCTATGGCTCTGTTAAGCGGGGAGTAATTCTGTTAAGTTACATTGCCACTGCCACCTGTTCGTCAAAAACTGAGTCTGGCAGCGCTGTTGTGGTTGGTTTGAATCGCGCTAATTGATCTGAAATTTTAAATGATTTGAAGAGTTCTCATGTGTTTCTGTATTTGTTTGTCGCATTTTATTTAGGTATTTCTCATATCATACAATGCTTGTTAAACCGTGCCTATTTTGTATAGAGTTAGTTTTATTTTTTTAGTTTCTTCGCTTTTTGCTGGCATTATTCGTTTAGCTAAGTTTTGTTATTCAATTTATTACACCACACATATACATATAATATACTAAACTTGTAGTTTTATTAATAAATTTTCATATTTATTTGATTTTTGTTTTTAATACGTATAAATAAAAACTTAAACAAATTTACTGCACACACATTTTTATACCTTGTTGACTACAAAAAAAAAAAAAAATATTTTAAATATATTTTCGTTTTTCTTTGCTTTTGTTTTGTTTTTGTTTTTGTTTTTGTTTTTTTTTTTGTTTTGTTTTCTTTTTGTATAGTTTTGTCTTGTTTAATAATCTTTCAAGTTTTAAACATTGTGTAACATAGTTTTGCAAAATTTACTTGACGCCGTTTGGAGCATTTACTTAATAAAATTGTTGCATTTTCAACAAATATATATGTGTATATATTTACGTTTACAGTTTTGTTTTCCTGCGTGAGTTTTTCATTTCTTTCTTCTTTCTTCTTTTTTTGCTTTTTGTTTTTTGCTTTTGGGAGTTTTTGAGGCCTTTTCTCGTAATTTTCTAATCGCATTTAAATTGATGAATTACAACATTTATTTTTTTGGAAACAACTACTCGCTGTCTGGGGTTTTGACTGCTTTTCTTTCTTCTTCTATTCTTTGTTTCTTTCCTCTTTGTGGTATTATGCTCTTAAACTAACGTCTAGATTTTTCAATTGTTTGTTATTTTGTATATATTGGCTTGTTTTTTTTTACAGTGCATATTTAACTTGGCTACACTATTGCATGCTATATCTTTTGCTTGCTGGCGGAATGTTGTTTGCTTGTTATTTCATTTTGAATTGGGTTTCTGTAGTCATATTCATTCACTTCATATACTCGTATTTCGTATTTTGTATTTCGTATTTCATATTTTGTATTTCGTATTTCGTATTCCATATTTCATATTTGTTACATCTTTGTTTTATTTGGCAATGACGTTCTGATTCTATTGTTGCTATTCATCCTTTAGTTTACTCGCTCTACTGTTTTGCTCGTCGCTTCTTGTTATTTTAAAAATTAATTGTATTACTGCATATAATTTATGTGTATATTTATATGTATAGTTTGTGAATATATTTATATAAAGTAAATAGATTACGTAATTGCAACATTCGCTTCTTTCCGCCCCCCTCTCTCTCTCTCTCTCTCTCTCTCTCTCTCTGTCTGTCTGTCTGTCTGTCTGTCTGTCTGTCTGTCTCGCACTCTCTCTTCGCGTCTATCTTCCGCTTTCGCTATTCGCTTCTCGATTCTGTTCCCGTTGCTAGTTACTCGTTGCTTATGGACTCGGCAACATTTCGCTTTTGATTGCAGATTGTTTTTGTTCAGTTGACATACGGTTATTTCAATTTGCAGTCTGATGTCGACTTCGACTTCGACTTCGATCTCGATCTCGACTTCAGTTTCGTTATCAATTTCGTTTTTAGAGTATAGACTGGCCACACTGTTTGCACTTGTGCCTGTATCACAACAAATGCAATTCTTGTTGTTGTTTTTGTTTTTGCTGTTGTTGTTGTTGTGGTTGTGGTTGTGGTTGTTTTTACAATTTAAAATTTGTCTTTCAAAATTAAGGAAGTGCTCAAAATGATATCTTAATACAAAAAAATAAAAGATTCTGTTTTAAAATTGAATAACAATTATTTGTGAACGTACTTCAGTAAAAATATTGCTAATACGTAATAAAAAAAATGTTTATATATATATATATATATATATATATTATGTATATGTATTAAAAAAAAATAATGCAATGCTTGAAAACAGTAGCAACACACGTGTTCGTCCATGTTTCAAATGCATTCGCAACAAACAAACAATTTACATACATACATAAATTTAGTATAAATAATACGAGTATATGGTTAACGGTAAACGGTTAAGTACAAGTAAATAAGTATGTGAATAGTACACACACACACACACACACAGTACTGAGTGTATGCACGTGTGTACACTTAGCGAAAGGATGCCCCACAATAGATAGTTGTTCACACTTATGATGGTTGGCTGGGCAGCAGTAGCAGTAGCAGTTGCAGTTGCAGTTGCAGTTGCAGTTGCAGTTGCAGTTGCAGCTGTAGTTGCAGTTGCAGTTGCAGTTGTAGTTGCAGTTGCAGTTGCAGTTGCAGTTGCAGCTGCTCCATTTCCACATGGCTGAGTTGAAACGCGGTAGTTGTTGGTATTGTATTGTTGTATTGTATTATTTACAAAGTGGCTAACCGGGCATTGGCTGCCTGCACGCGGGGCAGGGACAGGGTTGGTTGCCGTGTCCGGACGAGGGGCAGGGACAGGCCGGTGTGCAGATCTGGTTGCAGGGACGGGGCAGAAGGTGAAACAGTCGCCGGTATGGACGTCACTATGACTCGTCACGATTGTTGTGCACCCATTGGGCGGGCACCCATTGCGGTTCGCGCTCCAGCGAATTGATCTCGGCCAGCAGCTGGTGATAGGCGCGCTCCGTATCATTGTTGATGATGATCATGTCAAAGAGATGACCCCAGCGCGCCTCCATGTCGCGTGCAGTGGCGATGATGTCCTTTAGCTCCTCCTCCTGTGCAGAGAGAAACGACAAAGCGACGATTAATCCAATGAGTCGCACATAACGAAATCGATAACATACATGTTGTTATCGATAAAAGCTTTAAAAGCGTTGTAAGACAACAATAAACAGAATAAAAAGCAAAGCAAAGTGGTGCAATTATTAATTATTGATATTTTCATTCGTTAAAAAAAAAAATATCACAATAATTAATAATTGCAATGCTCGATAGGCATGCTGTTATCGGGCGATAACGATAACTTGTACTTATAATCTCAGCTAAACAAGAACTTTGACACATTAATATATATAAATTGATTTCAACGATTACGATAACGATGAGTGGTTATCGATAACATACTTTAAAGGGTTCGCCATTGCGCAACTTTTTCTGCCGCAACTTATCCAGGCTTGGTGGCGCCACCAGCACCACATAGGGCTTGAGGTCCGAGGCGCGCAACAACTTCAAACTCTGCGGATGCAAATTCAGCACACAAATCTTGCCGCTGGCAACGACTGTGCGTATGGCCTCCAGGGATGTGCCTGCCAAAATGCAGATTGAAATTGATATTTAGATTGAGTACAGTTTCAATTTGTTCAAGTTGCTGTTGCACATCCAATTCAACTGCCACTCACCGTAGTAGGCCTTCTCATACTCGCCATGCTCGACAAAGCGACGCGCCAGAATATCCGCCTCGAACGCCTGACGCGTTATAAAATGATAATCCACGCCGGGCACTTCGCCTTCGCGCCGGGCCCGGGAAGTGTCTGCATGAGTGAAAGAGGCAC
Source organism: Drosophila glabriapex (assembly GCA_035042305.1). Taxonomy (NCBI): domain Eukaryota; kingdom Metazoa; phylum Arthropoda; class Insecta; order Diptera; family Drosophilidae; genus Drosophila; species Drosophila glabriapex. The sequence continues at coordinate 7,255,314 of JAWNLN010000066.1, forward strand.
AGATACATTGTAATTAGCTCAGTAATAATAACGTGGGTATTTGGGGCATGGGAAGAAGGAAGAAGACGAGGACGAGGACGAAAACTGCCCCAGCAATGATCTCTTGATGTGAATGGATTGCCAGGAATCAAAACAACTCTTTAATTTCCATCTGAAGGTGGCGCTGCAGACTTGAATTGAATTGCTTTTCAAAGTTATTGCAGAGCGTCAAATAAATGTTCATTTCTATTTATAGTCAAACAAAAAAATATAAGTCAACCAACTATTGAGGAATTTTAAGAAATTAGAATTGTTTTTTGAAAAAGATTAGATGAGATTAATTTTGAAACGTCAACGTTAGAAACTATCAGAATGATCTCTTCCTTTTCCTGTTTGTTGTTTGTTTCTATTGCCAGGCGCAAAAGATATCTTGTTGGATATTATGTGTGTATCAAACGAGATTTCTCAAGCTGTAGTCATAGAACTAAGAATTTGCGCTTGGGTTTCTCTATAGAGCAGTACCGGCCAAGCCAAGCCAAGCCAAGCCAAGCCAAGCCAAGCCAAGCCAAGCCAAGCCAAGCCAAGCCAAGCCAAGCCAAGCCAAGCGTATGTGTAAAGCTTTTGCTCGAGCTTTCAGAATTTACACAAAGAAAGCTTTTGTGCTTTCAAACGCTACGCTAGCATTTCTAAGCGAAGGAGCCTTGAACACTGCTCAATAATTGGGATTGGGGTAAACTGTGCTAGCAATGCGCTTGGGAAACATTGGCAATTGCTTTATCCTTGCCTGCTGGCTTGGGCTTCTCCTCAAGCAAAAGGAAAACTGCGAGCGATCGACAGAGAGAGAGAGAGAGAGAGAGAGAGAGAGAGAGAGAGTGATAAAGAAAAGAAAGAGAGAGAGCGAGAGAGAGAGAGAGAGAGAGAGAGAGAGAGAGAGAAACTGCTGTACTTACGTGGCACCGCCGCCGAGAAGCGCTCCGAATCGGCCATCAAGCGCTGTCGCAGCTCATGCCTGCCAATGTTGGGTGGACCGATGAGGACGATGGGTCGCTTGTGGGTGGCACGGGGATAGTAGAGCGCCACCTCCTCGTAGGTGAGTATCTCCTCGGGATCCGTTTCGTCCGGTGCGGTTGTCGCATACAGCGGATACCTACAAACAATAACAGGTAAGTCAAAATCGAGATTGGTTTTTGTTTGGCTGCACCACTTACCCCGCCTCGGAGCTGGCCTTCTTCTTCTTTTTGCGGCCCTTGCGTGCGCAGAGGAGCGTTGCACCCTTGCTGGCGGCACCCTCCTTGCCACGCGACCGTGCCAGACCCGCCTCCTCGGCAATGGCCAGCTTCATTGTTTCGCGCTGATGCTGAAATGACTGACTAGGAATGAGGCCAGCCAGGGTCTGGTCCTCCTCGCCCTCGCGATACGCCTGCCACCAGTTGGGATCCTCGCGCGAGATCACATGCAGCACATCGCCCTTCTGGAAACTGATGCCCAGCTCCCTGCACGGTATATACAGATCATCCTCCGGATCATAATCGAAATGTGCACGCACATGCAGCACAGCCGTATCCCGATGCGCCATCCCCCCGACACCCGCATGATGCGGATGCATGCCCATCACGTTGCCCATGCCCATGCCCATGCCCATGCCCACGCCGCCACCGGGCTGCGGACTACCAGCGGGCACAATCAGGAATGTGAGAGTGCCCTGCATGGCGCCGAGCAGGGCGCACACCTCGTTCACCGTCTTGCCACGCAGCTCCTGGCCATTCACCTCCAGTATCTCGTCACCCTCGTGGAGCAGTCCCGACTTCTCCGCAGCACCACCCCGGACGATCCGGCCAATGACGACAGCCTCACCCTCATTGCGCACCGTTGCGCCAAGTGGCTCCGTGGACTTCTCGATCTGGATGATGCGAATGTTGTCGTTCTGATCGTTCAATGTGCCGAAGCAGCCGCTCATTCCTGGCGGCGATTCGCCGCGCACCGCCACCGCCACAGCTGCAACGGGCAGGGGCATGGCGCCACGTTGTGCCACAGATTGTGGCACTGATGGGACAACTGGCGGCAAGACCGCCATACTTCGACCGCTCGCCGATGCTTTGGATTGCGGCACGGGACTGCTATGGCCGCTAAGCGTTGCCGTCGCCGTCGCTGTCGCCGTCGCCGTCATCATTGGCGTCGGCGTCGGCGTCAGCGTCGGCGTCAACGTCGGCGATGGCGACGCATCCGTATGATTGGCAATGCGATCGTGCGCCAGCAGCAGACCCTCCATCTCGTGGCTGGTCAGCAGGTTGCCCAGCTCAATGGCCGTCGCCGTGTTCGACTGCGTCAGCATCTCCACAATCTCCTTCTGCAGCCCCAATGCGCTCACGTGCAGCGGCCCGGCCACGCGAGGACGTCGACGTTGCAGCACAGCGCTCCGGACGGCCAGTACGTGGGCCACACTGGCGCTGGCCAGCACATTATGCGCCGCAGATACCCGCCCGGCCAGCGTGCTCAGCCCACTCTTAGCCAGTTGGCCCTGGAGCCGTGTCAGCGCCGCAATCAGGTCGCCATAGCCTGAAATCCCAGTTCAAATATTAAGTCACAAGTTGCACAGATCTCAGACCACAATCCAGATGCTTGGAAGTCTGCTTTGAAAGCTACATTTTTTATCTGCTTTTGTTGTAGAATCATAGAATTCTTCAGAACGAAAATTGGAAATATCCGTTCAAATCTCGTGGAAATTACAATGAACACAAAAATGATAGTTACAACATTTGAGATACCATTGATATATAATCTATCCCAAACCGACTAACCTAGATACGTAATCCCAATATCTATTCAATAATGTCTCAGCTAAATATGAAAATGATATATGATATGATACCAAATATCCTACATCTGTTTAATGAATATGAAATCCGTGTTTCTATCCATCGAAAATGTAACTAATAATAGCAATGCTAAATATGAAATTGTATAGATATATATATATATAATCCCTATACACTACTGGACAGTAAAATAGATGTGAAGACGATAAACTTTAAGTATAAAATTTATTTTTATTGATTTTGATACCGAAGATCTCATGGTATATTGGTTTATGTATGTATGGGTCTAGGTAATCGATAAAATCGATAAGTGCAAATCGATAAAGCCACATATCTCCCACAAAGATCGGCATATGCCACGCCCACACCCCCTAAACAATTTTATTGGCTATATCTTTCACAGTCTTTGAGTTAGAGACTTTTTTGACCACGCCCACTGTCGCCTCCGAAATTCTCTAAAGCGTATATCTCGCGTAATTTAAGAGCTATAGTTACCAAACTTGGAAGGAAGGTTATCGGGAAACTTTTACAACAATTCACAAAAGCCCGTTTCTATCGCAATTTTAAAGGCCAACTTGGCTGGTTGATTACTAAAAATCTCCTTCAGAGCTAGATATTTCTTGGCTGCACCCACCTCGTTATTTGCTACCAGTCATCAGCTGGAATTGCCTATTGATACCAAAGTTGGCAAAAGGTAAGATTTGATTAATTACAATAAGGGCTCAACTGAGCTGCCCCATATTATTGGCTACTCGCTTGTTTTTCTCTTCTAAATTTAAAGGGGAGAGCAGATTGACAAGGGTTCAAAATGTGTGTGTGGACAGTGGACAAGTGGACAAGTGGACAAGTGGACAGTGGACAGTGACTCACCGTCGATGTGTTCCGCTGGCGTCAGCAGTTCCTCGTCCGGCAGATAGGCCTCGTTCTCAACGCCAGCAATTGTTGTTGGCGCTGCTGCTGCTGCTGCTGCTGCTGCTGCTGTTGCTGGTTGCTGCTGCTGTGCCTTGCCCGGCGAGGGCGTGGCCGTTGCCGAGTCCTGAAGCGCCTTGAGTTTGCGCGAGCCACGCAAACTATTTCGCAGGAATTCATTCTGCTGGGCGATGCGCTCCTCTTCCTCTCGACGGCGTCGCAGTTGCTCCTGCAAAGATAAAAAGAAACCGATTAAAATACAAAGCGCGACTGTTGAATACAGCGAGTGGGAGAGAGAGAGACAGAGAGAGAGAGAGACAGAGAGGGGGAGAGTGGTGGTGGGAAAATTGGCTTTGTGCTGGTCGCTTGGTATTTGAGGCTTCATCTGGGCGCACTTAATCCGCATTGGCGGCCTTTTGTGCTAATTTAATTAGCGTATTTTTTACCGCAGCGACTGGCGGTGGCCGATAAAGAGCGAAATGAGCAGGCCAGCAAATGTGCACCGACTAAATGCATATCCTACACTGACAACAAACTGATATTAATTAGTATTTCAATTAAATTCACCATTATTTCGATTAGTGTTCAAACCCAAAAGAAAAATTCGAAGACTTCAACATTTTTCAAGTCAATTTGGCACCCAGAATAATTTTAGATCCATTCAATATGTCTTATTGTATTCTAAGTGTTTTGTCTCGGCGTAGAAGCTATCCTATTATGCCCATTATGCATAGTATGGGAAAATCTAATCCTGTCGGTGTCAGTAAACTTAGTAAACTTGTGTGCAACCAGATCTTTGTAACCGCTGTGTGGCATGCAACAAATCCGTGAAGCAGGTCAAACAACAATATGATGGGCTAATGAACGTGAAGCAGGCTGAAAGAGTGCAAAGGGGTGGAAAGGGGGAGGCAAAGGGGTGGGGTAGGCATCGTTGGGACAGTTGCTGCGCAAGTGGAAGCCACACAAGTGCTCGGCTTTAGTTTGGATTAGGTCAGTGGGTGGGCAGCAGGTTGGCAAGCTGGCAAACTGTCGCAACAGTCGAGTGCCAATAAGAAAATTGCATCGCTAATGTGGGGGGGGGGGGGGTGTCATGGCATAATCCCCAAATCGAAAAACATACACAAACAGACAGACATATTTACATATCTCTTCTAGTCTTGTCTGGTTGAAAACAAAAAACGCTTCCGGCTCATATTTGTATGTGAAATGCTACATGCTTTTTTGCCACAAGGCTTAAAGCAGGTTCAAAAGAAAGTTTACATGTAAATATCTATATATATATATATATGTGTGTATGTGTGTGTGTATATATGTGTGCACATATAAAGTTAAAACGGTTTCAAGTCGGGTTAACAAACAGCTCATAAAGTGGCCAATAAAAATGAAAAAGAAATGCCAAGCTAAAGTGTATGAGAACGATAAAGCTTCGTCTTCGTCTTCGTCTTCGTCTTCGTCTTGTTTTATTATTGAGGCCTTGGCAGGTCGGTCGGTCACAGCGCGGTTAAATAGCAGTTTACCGTGTTGGTTGGTCAAGAGACACTCGAGCACAAAGATGGGCATGCAACATGTAACTACACGTGGCATTTGTGCTAACTGAAAGTTATTTAGATGTTCCGCACTTCAAAGCAATCGTGCTTTAATTGAGAAGTGAGAAGAGCCAACAGCCAACAGCCAACAGCCAACAGCCAACAGCCCAACGCATTTGATGAAGATAATAATTGCGAGCAGTTGCCGCGTGTCAAAATTGGCGTTTTCTGTTCCGCGCCGTAAACCACCTTCTTGACCATGATAACAAAACAAAGGCGGGTTCCTACCTACCGACAACAACAACAACAACAACAACAACTACAACAACAACACACAGCTGAGAGACCTTAGCAGCGCCTTTCACCCACCCATCTATTTTCCTGGGGATGTTTGGCAACACAACGCAACACACCAAAAAGTAGCGAAACGAAACGAAACGAAACGAAAAGGAAAAAAAAGAAGGAGAAAAAAACATAATTGAATAACAACAGAAAGGCGCTGAAAATACAAAAAGAGACAAAAGCGATGCAAAAAAAAAAAAAAGAAGCAAAACAAAAAGAACAAAAATTTGCTGAACTTGCATAATGTGAGCGCAAAAAACAAAAGAACAACAAAAAAAGAAAACAAAAAAGTAAATAAAAAAAACAAGAAGGAAAACGCAACAACATCAGCAAAAATTTATAGACAGCCTGTGAGGAATGTTGGGATGAAGGGGGGCGGAGGAGGGGGAGGGAGTTAAGTCGGCTGGCGCGAATAAAAAAACGATGTGAACCAAATAAAACTTGAAAGAAAACAACAATAAAAAAGAAAAAAAAACAAATAGCGATGCGATTTGACATTGAACAAGCAGCAACAACTCGAGTGGCTGAGACGAAGCAGAAGATGAAGAAGAAGAAGCTGAAGAAGTACAAGTAGAAGTAGTAGAGGAGGAGGAAGAAGGGAAGAAGAAGAAAACAATAATAGTTATTGCCAAGTTAAAACTCAAGCATACTTGTGGCATGCTTGAAAGTACTATGCATATACCACAAACCAATTGAGATTCTAAAGAGAAAAGGTGCTGCTGCTGCTGCTGCTGCTGCTGTTGCTGCTGCTGCTGCTGTTGCTGCTGCTGCTGTTGCTGCTGTTGCTGTTGCTGTTGACCAGAATCGTGACTCTGATTCGATTGAAATCGAAATTTATTGACGCTTGCAGTGGATTTAAACTAGCCCTTTTGATGCCCCCGCAGATCAGTTGTAAAGCCCACAAAAATTGCAGGCCATCAATCATCGAGTGGAGGCAACAACAGCAACAACTCAAAAAGCCATTGAGCCAACAGCAATTGTAAAACAGCAATGGCAAATGAACGTTAGTTGCCGTGTTCTTTCTGCTGCTGCTGTTGTTGTTGTTGTTGTTGTATATCTATATATATATATATATATAGGTGTAGATACACAAACATGCCATGACATCATCGCTCGTCGGGTTGACGGGCATTAAATAAATATTGCAAAAGCGCGTACAGGCAAAAAAAAAAAGCAAAAAAAAAAGTTAAAAAATTTATGAACTTGCTTATTCTTGATTGTTGTTTTTATTATTATTGGTATTGTGGTTGGGCGCTCAACGTCAACAGTCAATTGGGTTTTACAACTTTGATGTCGCCTTTGCCACACATGAAACATGAAACGTCACGAAACGAAGCATTTTAATCAACATGTATATAAATATATATAAATATATAAATATATATATAAATATATATATATATATTATATTATATATTAAATACAACACTTGAAGAGTGTCCAGTTGCAGCCAGTTTAATTTGAATTCTTTGAAAAATTGGTTTCGAAATGCAAACAAAATTTAAAATATAAATGAATTAAAATTTGATTGAATTTAAAAAGTAGTCAGAGTGAACTCTTTCAACTGGTAGATACCCTGTACTTTTTTAATTGTTTTTAGTCGTGCATCTTGCATCTTACCCTGAAGACGACTTCTGTCTGGATTCGGAATCGATCCGATTCCGGATTATATATTGAAAAATAAAAATGAAAGTCTGCGAAAAATATATATATATATATTTCAATTAGACAAGCTTTGCTATACATATATATATATATATATATATATATAAATATGTGGAAAATTCTGACAAATCTAAAAAGAGCATTAATATTTTTAAAGATTTATTGAAAACGGCATACAACTTTTACTTTTACTTTTAATTATTGAATTTGTCGTTTGACAGCTGATCAGCTGATCAAAATTATTAAAGAAGAGAATATATATATATATATATATATATTGATTTGCAATCGAGCAACTTATTCCTATTGCTGAATTACATTCAGATGAAATCAGTAAATTCAGCAAATCAATTCTTATGTCCGAATAAAGTCAGGGTATCTGTGGCTGCGGTGTGCCTCTGTCAAGGATTTCGTTAGCTAAGCTAAAGAATTTGTTACGTTGCTGTTGTTGTTGTTGTAGTTGTTGTAGTTGTTGTTGTTGCTGTTATTATTGCTGCTGCTGCCAGTTGTCGTCAGCCAGTTAGCCTACTTCGCTGTTAACTGGTTGCCGTTTTAAGTTAGCATATATGTAGATAAAGCCAGTTGGCGATAGCAGCTGAAGGTTGCTGCCGTTTAAAGGGAAAATCAACAGCAACAACAACAACAACAGCAACAACAACAGCAGCAGCAGCAATTTTGAAATTTGATTTCAATTGTTGCTGCTGCTGCTGCTGTTGCTGCTGTTGCTGCTGCTTTTGCTGCTGTTGCTGTTGGGGCGGTGGCTGTGCCACACTTGCCTGTTGTTGCCGCAAACGCATCGAGGAACGTTGAATTTGTGTGCCCCGTCGCAGAGCGGATGCGGAGGCGGAGGCGGGGGAATAGGAGGAGGTGCTGTGCTGTGGCGTTGTTGTCGCAGATGATTCTTGATGTTGCTGCTGCTGCTGCTGCTGCTGTTGCTGCAGTTGTTCGATTGCTGTTGCATTGCCGTTCATATCACAATATTTGTTAAAGTTGTTATTGAAATTGACGGCAAGCTTGTCATTTTCCTTCTCAAACAACATTTGTTGTTGCTGTTTGCTGCTGCTGTTGCTGTTGCTGTTGCTGTTATTCATGATTAGATTATTATTGTCGTTGTTGTTGTCGCATAGCACGTGCAATTTTTTTGGAGTTGCTGCTGCTGTTGCTGCTGCTGCTGCTGCCGCTGCTGCTGTTGTTGTTGTGTCAGTTGTCAAACGCTGCTCGTTGCCAGCAACATCGATGTCCAGTCTTGTTTGCAATGTCGTTAAGACCATGTTATGAGATTTTTTGATTGTTATTGCACTAATAGCATTTATATTTGTGTCTGTTGATTCAATTGTTGTTCAACATTGTTGTCTCCGCTGCTGCTGCTGCTGTTGCTGTTGCATCGTTTTGCATAATTAATAGAATCCAAAACAAAACAAAACAAAACAAAACAAAACTGTTTCACTATTTCGAATGCTGGCCACGCCCTTAGGCTGCTACCCAAACCGGCAACTGTTGTCGACGGCAACTATGCAAATACGACCACGCCCCCATTTGACAGCTGCAACGTATAAATTTGAATTTTATGAACAGCAAACAGCAACCAGCAACGCTTTGCATTTGCTTAACTTGACAAATGCGCATTTAAATTCAGTCTTTTTTTTTTTTTTTGGTTGCTCTTGTGAAATTGCTGCCAACAAATCGAACAACAACAACAACAACAACAACAAAAAGGAAAGAAAGAAAGAAAAACAAAGCGAAAGTTGCTGCAACTGGCAATAGTTCTGCATTCTGTGGTCCAGTCTCCGCAACAACAACAACAACAACACGCAACAACAACAAGAACTGCAACAACAAGATGAGCAATTCCAGCAGCAACTATTTTATGGACTTTCCATTCAACAAACACTCGCAACGCTCGTGCGATTCACAACTAGTTTTTACTTTTACGCATTTCATTATTTATTTACATATTTTTGTTTTCTTTTTTGTTGTCATTCAATTGATGAAGTTCCTGTTGTTGTTGGGGTTGCTGTTGTTGTGTTGCAAATGAGACGCTGACGTCGCCGTTGCTGTTGCTGTTGCTGTTGCTGTTGCTGCACTTTTCGTTGACTCACAAAATGAACAGCAAAAAAAAAACCCAAAGTCAAAATAAAAACAAAAAATCCAAAAACAAAAAAAAAGCCTGTTTTCTGTTTACTTTGATAATTACTTATATTTTTTCCTTTTTATTTTTGAATTGCAAATTGAGCTTCGTGAGTCAGCAGCGGCAATAAAAATTAAAAAAATAAATAAATAAAACAATAAAAAACGCATTGTTCACGCAACATTTTCTTTAAAAACAAAACCGCAGCTGTTGTTGCAATGTGTTTATTTAATTTTTTTAATTTGTTTTTTTTTTTGCTGCTGCGACTTCCTAAAATATTCCCAGTTGCGCTTAAGCTGTTTTCTAAAGCCGCGTTGGCGAGTTGGCTCATAAAATGCATTTAGGCCTTACGCCCATTGCCAATAAATCCAAAAGTGACATGCCAATTGTGGTTTTTTTTAACGATTTAAGTTTGTTTGTTTGTTTGTTTGTTTTTTTCTTAGAGCTGCTGCAACTGCGTGCCTAATTCGCTAGCGCAGTGACTCTCAAACTGCAATTCGCTGCAGCCAAATGCACGCTAGCGCAGAGGGGCCAAGGGGCGTGGCACATATTTGTTCACGTTAAATAAATCACACACATTGCACACACAAGCAAAAAAAAAAAAACGCGATAAAAAAATGAAACCAATTTATTATGTGGCCAACAAAGGTGTTATGCATGTATTTGTATATATATATATAATATATTATATATATATATATTATATATATATACATTTATATATGTAGCAGTTTATCGCCCACACACACACACACAGAGAGTCGTTTACACGCACGTTTGCTCCGAAGAGCAGTAGCTGAAAATGCGGCCGATCGCAGAACGCGTAGAAAAACAACTAAAAATGCCAACTGAAAAATCATAACAAATGAGCGGTAAAACGGCCTCACTTCACCTCACCTCACCTCACCACGCCTCGCCGCCCCCTCCCCACCCCTTCTACACCGCTGGCACACCTCGCCATATCTCCCTCTGAGCCCAGCCAGCACTCAGTTAGCCGTTTCAAGTGCTCAGCGAGCGAATGAGTAAAGTGTAAACTGAGCGCAGTGTGTGTGTGTGTGTGTGTGTGTGTGTGTGTGCTCCGAGTGGGTTATTTGAGTCAATGTGTGCAAGTGTGAGCCAAGTTAGCAGCCGTCGCTGTCGTTGTCGTTGTCATCGCAGCAGCAGCAACAGCAAAAAACCAACAAAAATAACTCGCAATGTGTAAAATAAAATACGACGACTGTTGACGCTGATGTACACTCAGAAAAATCGGCCTAAAAACTAGACAATTTTTCTTGTTTTTAGAAACAATTTCAATAAATACGAAATTTTCAAAAAAAAAAAAAAATTCTGAAAATGCGCAACATTCTTATAAATAAATAAATAAATTATAAATATTTTCGATTAATGCAAAATGAAAATCTAAAAAGTAGAAATCGCAGAATGATTTGCCTTTTTTCTGAGTGTATGCGCACACACACACACAGATACACACACACGTCGCTGTCATTGTGGCCAAGCGACTCAAAACAAACTAAAAGCAAAAACCGTAAAAAAAGGTTTATTTAATTTGCCTACTTCGTAGCAGAAATGTATTTTACAAAATCAGCAACAAGAACAACAACAACAATAGCAACAACAATAGCAACGAAAACGGCTCACAGTTGTTAACAATAGGTCAATAATAAATAGAATACGCAACAACAAGCGACGATAAATACTTTTGTTTTATTGCTATTAATTTCCGGTCGCAAGTACAAAACCAAAATTGAATTCACTCAGAATTCGACGCGCGAGTCACGGATACCCTGTAAATTGAAGGTGCAACTGCTTCTATTTTGTAAGTTGTAAGCCTTTTTTGGTACTTTGGCTTGGTTAGTGATGTTGGTCAGGAATGTCTCATGCAATGCAATGTTTGCAAAAATGCAGAATTCAAACTAAAAATACCCTCTAAAATAGTTTTTATGTTGAAATTTAACTGAAGTTGTATATAAGTTATTGGTTAGTTATTATTGATTGGCAAAACAAAACAGAAAGATTGCTTTAATTGAGTTTTAAGAACAATCATTAGAAACAGCAACAAATAATATGGTTCAATTAAAATAGTTTTTCCTCTTCAGTTTGAGCTGCTCGCTTCGGTGACTCTGCAACTGTGTGCGCCAAACTATATAATTAATTAAACATTTCTCGTTTTTGTTTTTAATGGCTTCTGATTATGTTCTTATAAGCACACACACACACACACACACACACGTCGACGTTTAAGGAAATTGCATAATTAATCATTTAGCAATTTCCTTCTTTCAGTAATTATTCCTCCCCCTGCAGGCATCGTCCACGCATTTTAATACATGTTGCTGCATTTGTTGTCTGCCTGCCAAAGAATATTTAATTCAATTTAATTCTGATTGTTTCCCGCCTTTTACCATTAACCACATAATATTTAGGAGTGCAGCTCACGGAGCAAGTTGTTGAGCAACTTTTCATGTAGGCTTTCCTCTATTTCCGATTGCACTCAGAGTTCTGTGCCGTTGGCTTTCGCTGCTTAAATTTGGAAATTTAATATGCAGTTGGAAATGCACTGGTCAAAGGAATAACAACAACAACAACAACAACAACAACTAGCAACAAGCAACAGCAATAGCTAACAACGAAACCAACACAACAGCAACAGCAACAGCAACAGCAACAAAGCGCACGTCAAACGACGAACCGGAAACGTTGCCATAGCCGCCCGTCAATGGAGTCGTCCATTGTCGATTGTCGCACAGCAAACAAAGGTGGCATCAATTCGCGTGGGGGGCGGGCACGAACCGGGCACTGGTCCGATAGGCAAGAGGTCGCCATATAATGTGTGCGGTCAGGTGAGGCATGCGTTATGCGGAACTCCTGCTACCTGCCAACTGCCAACTGCTAACTGCTATCAGCTACCTTTTGCCTTCTACAAACTTGCTGCTTGCTGCTCGCTGCTTGCTGCTATGCATGTCAAAATTACGCGCTGCACTCAACTGTGACGTGATATTCAATTTTTGAATTGCAGTCTGGGCTGTGTTCGCTGCATGTTAAACCATTTAAGGGACAACGAATCACACTCACAGCTGTGTGCAACTTCTTGTTGCACAAGTGTAGCCACAAATAATATCATTCCTGAATAATCAAATATATATTTAAATATATTTAACGTAACTAGCGAGTAGGTTTCGAGGTCTTCGCTAGAAGACCCAACACATCAAATAAAGACTTTGTTTTGTGTTTGATAACCAAATTAAAAGCAGACATTGCTTTTCATTTCTATATTATAAATATATATATATATATATATATATATATATACGTCAAATATATGTATTTATATATATATATGTGTTCGTCATGTCACTTTAAAAACTATATTTCTTTTCGTTCATTCTATTTGAGCGCATATCACAGTTTGACAGTCACATATTGCGGTTAGACAGTCACCGGCAATGAGAGTGTCTGATTTGTTTTATATTTTATATAGCCTAACCAGCAGGCGCAAGGTTAAATTTCGAGATCGAATTTCAAAGTTTGAGCTGAGGAACGAAAGTGAATTGTTGAACACCCACCTGATATTTCTTAATGCTGTCCAATTGCTCGAGTGTTGGCTCCACAATTTGCGCAATTTGTTGCTGTTGTTGTAGTTGCTGCTGCAGCTGCATTTGTTGCTGCTGTTGTTGCTGGTGTTGCTGACTGCCATTGGCGGGCACTCGTCGATCGGGCAACTGAGGTGCGGGGGCGCAGCTAATAAGACGTCCATCCTTCTCAATGCGCAGATGATCACGTGGCGGCGGCAACGGCTTCGAGTTCCCATTAAGCTGCGTGTGACAGAGCGAGAGCGCAAGAACACGAGATAGCGCGCGAAAGACAGAGAGAGATAAAGAGATGTGGGAGAGAAAGTGGAGAGAATAGTTCGAGAGAACGATTAATTGCGATTTACACTTTACAGTTATATGTGCGTGTATATGTGTGTGTGTGTGTGTGTGATTGAGTGCTTGCTGTGTATATGTTTGGGCATGTGTGTGTGTGTGTGTGTGTGTGTGAGTTATGCACATGTTTTGATGTTGTTGTTGCTGCTGCTGCTGCTGCGGCTGCTGTTGCTTTTTGTTTTGTTTGTTTTTTGATTGTGTTGCTTTAATTTATTCGCTTGGTTAACGGTTTACTCTTCTTCTTCTTGTTTGTAAAAAGTGCAAGGCAAATTCAGATAACCCTTTGATTAATGTAAGCATTGTCAATATTTGTTTTGTTTTCTTTTTTTTTTCTTTTTCGTTTTTTTTTTTGCATATTTTATTTGTGTCTTTCTCAAATAAGAATCTATCTTTTTGGCAACCCCAGTGCAAAATTAATCGACATCCATTTTGATACAAATTACTCAAGGTTTTTTTCTCTCTATTGCTTTATTGCTCTATTGTTGTTGTCGAAGAACACACACACACACACACACTGACATACAGACACACTCCTCTCTCTATATATAAATATATATACAATCAGGGTAGAGCTTAGGATTATGTTGGTAACGAGGCCAAAACACTAAACACGCTGCAAGCGCGACAGTCAGCAGGGAATTAGGCCAACGTTCGCTAAGAACACATGCCAGCAGCAGCGTGGCCAAGTGGCCGTTGGGGCATTGGGGGCGTGTGTGTAGAGGGTGAGTGGGTTGGGGTGGGGTGCATCTTCTACCCGGAAAGAAATCAATTCGAAAAGCCATAAAACATTGCAAGTGGCAGACAATGAAAATAGTTGAGAAGCTTATATAATTAACAACTGTAATCTCCGCCAATTTCCCCCACCCCTCAAAAAGCAAAAAAAAAATACGTGTAAAATGTGTGCATATTGAATGTAAATTATTTAAACTGATTAAACAACGCTAAAAGTTCCGATAATCAACAACAAATTATGGCTTAAATATTTTGTAAGCAGATTAAAAACAACATTTTCAAGCATAATTTACATTTTTTTGCTAATTCATTTGCACAAATAGCTGGACTCAATCGAAATATAAATCAAATTTATTTTTATTTTTTCCTTGTATGGAAGAATAACTGTAAATATATGTCTATAAATTGTGGAGCCAATTTAAAAAGAGCCTTTTTCATTTTTGAGTCAGTGACTCTGAAACTGTGCCGGACCCTCAAACTGTGCTAGTTATACAGTTTTACTTTATTACCGGACCCGTTCCCCAAATTGGAATTCAAATTGAAATTTAATTTGATAATTTTAAACAAGAATTTGTTGGAACTGATCTACCTGCTTGTAACAGGTTACAATTGGTGCAGGGTAAAAACGACAACAAAAATAAAAAAAGAAAAGAAATGTAAAGAAAAGAAAAGAAAAACTAAAACTGCATGCGGAAATTGCAGCGATAAAAACGTAGCTGTTGCTGCTGTTGCAGACAGTTGAGATGAAATGCAAATTGCTGCTGATTTGTGTCATAAAGTGGCAACAAAAGACTCGACAAAAGGACGTCGGACTGAGCGACAGACAGCGAGAGAGAGAGATAGAGATAGAGAGAGAGAGAGAGAGTGTAATGGAGAGTAGAAAGGGGGTCGGGCATAAACAGACTAATCGTGTGTGCTGTGAGGAATGTCACTTGCAAGTGGGTCGCGATTGCATGCGGCATGTTGTGGCATGTGTCATGTGGCATGTGGCATATGGTTATTAGCAAGATGGGTGGGCCTTTCAATTTGCTTTGCTTGCAGCGCTGCGATTGACAAGATCCGTGGTCAAGACTTCAGCTGGCACAGAGCACAGAAAGGCACTTTTATATATTAAATATTCAAAGAGAGAGAAAGCCAACTTAAGAGAGAGAGAGAGAGAGAGAGAAAGAGAGCGAGAGAGAGATAGTTGCTTGGAGGAAATTGAAAAGCAAAGTTTTACAAGATACGAAAATAGTTGAAATGCAATTATAGTTTTTGATTTTTGGTTTTTTTGTTTGGTATACCTCATCGGCAATGCTTGTGGCAGCTGCAACAGGCACAGCGGCGGCGGCGGCGGCGGCGGCAACAGCAGCAACCGAGTTGATGGACGAGAGCGTCGTGTGTGCAGTCGACGCATTCGAGGAGCTGGCATTCGAGAGCAGCGAACCACGCGAACAGAGATGCGCTGGCGGCGGATAACGCGGCGTCGTCTTAACCATCTCAATGAAACTATCGGGCACATCGACGGGCAGCTCCCGATGTTTGCCTGGTGGCGGTGGCAGTGGCAATGGCAGTGGCAGCGGCAGCAGTTGACTGCTCGGCTCATAGCCTGGTGGCGCCAAGCTCAGATCATCTGGCAACGTTGAGCTGCTCGTTGTGGATGCAGCGCTGGCAATGTTGCTGCTGCTGTTGTTGCTGCTGCTGCTGTTGTTGCTGCTGCTGTTGTTGCTGCTGCTGTTGCTGCTGCTGCGTGCGCTAAGCAATGAATTGTTGTTGCTGTTGCTGCTTGCACTCAATTTGTTGTTGTTGTTGTTGTTGTTGTTATTGTGTGTGGCAGCTGTGCTGCTACTGCTGCCATTGTTGTTGTTGCTGCTGCTGCTGCTGCTGCTGCCGTTGCCGTTGCTTGTCGTTTGCTGCTGCTGCTGCTGCTGCTGTTGCTGCTGCTGATGCTGCAAGTGACGATAGGCTATGGTTTCAAATGATTCGAGCGACTCTTTGCTGAGCATCTCGTCGAAAGCGCTCGACGATGGCGAGCTGGCGCCCTTCCGATAAATTCCATCAACCACGCACAACAACTCATCGGCCATGTTATTGTTGCCGTTGCCGTTGCCGTTGCCGTTGTGTTTGTTGTTGCTGACGGGCATTTGCAGTTGCTGTTGTGCGCTTGTTAATGTTGCTGCCGGACTGATTGCTGTTGCTGGGTTGACTACTGCTGCTGCTGCTGTTGCTGCTGCTGCTGCTGTTGTTGCTACTGTCAGCTGCTGCTGTTGCTGCTGCTGCTGCTGCTGCTGTTGTTGCTGCTGCTGTTGTTGTTCCGTTTGTAGATCGTTTTCATAGTTTTCGATTTGTTCCAATTTGTATTGATGTTTTTGATTGTACAAATTTTGTGTGGCCACATCGAGTGCAATTGTTGTTGTTGTTGTTGTTGATGTTGTTGTTTTTGATGAGTGTTGTAGTTGATGATGTTGTTGTTGTTGTTGTTGTTCATGTTGATGTGAAGAATGATATGCAACAATTAACAATTTGTTAGCATGATCATTGTTAGTTTTAGTTGTGTTCTTGGTGGTGTTGGTGGTGGTGGTGGTGGTGGTGATTGCTGTGTGGTTGGTGTTGTGTTTCTGTGTTTTAGTGGTTGTGGTTGTTGTGGTTGTTGTTGTTGGATGGTGGATGGTGGTGCGTGTGTGAGCAATGTGGTGCAGTGGTGAAAAGAAAATGCATGAAATGAGTGGTTGAGTGGATGGTTTGGAATAGGCAAGCGTGGTTGTTGTGTGACTGTTGCTGTTGCTGTTGCTATTGTTGTTGTTAGCGATTATTGTTAAGTTGCTTGTTAGTGGTTGTTGTTAGGCATTTTTAGTGTGTTTGTGTTTGTGTGTGTGGTTGTTGTTGTTAGTTGTAGTATAGGGTGTTGGGGGGGGGGGGGGCAAATAAGTGGTTGCTTACCTGCGGTGGACGGGGTGGCGGATATCTGGGTGGCGTCTTGTTGCGTGCTATAAACGTATCGGGACAGTCGACGGCCATCTCGCGATGTGGACCTGTGTGGAGCATAAGAATGGAAATTGCCCCCGGGTAACCGTTAGCCATTAAGCCATTAAGTGCAAGATGGTTAAGCCTACCGTTATCTTGATTGACCGACAGCATGGTCAGCATTTCCTGATCAATCTCCCTAATATCACTTGAGTGCGTGCGATAATGCTGCTGCTGCTGCTGCTGCTGCTGTTGCTGATGCGGATGTTGCTGCTGCTGCTGCTGCTGCTGATGATGCAAATGATGATGCTGGCCGCTTATGTAATCATCCGGCAGACATGGCTTCAGATCATCGCCATCAATGACCACAATGCTTGAGCCGGAACGCCGACGTGGCCTACAAAACATATCCAAGAGCAGCATAAAACACGATTCAGTTAATCAGCACATCAATCATGAATATATAAATAAATATATAAATAAATAAATAAATATGTAATTTTTATTTCTAATGCCCATTTTATTACCAGCTAGTTAAGAGTCCTTTTCAACTTAATTACTTCATTATTACTGATTAGTTATTTTCAAGTTTAACTACTACTTAAAGCAAGAATTTCATCTGTTATCTGGGCAGGTCAATGTTGCACTGATTCCAAGCTAGACTTGAAATCAATTTCAGCAACTTATTTTGAGTGACTTCAAGTAGCAACAATGAACTTGAAATATATATCGAATGCGAGGGTTATAAAATTCTGATACTCATCGTATTTACTGTATCAGGGGTATGTGCAGGTTGGTCCCTGAATAGGTCTTATAATAAGTCTAAAATAACTCGTAAATATTTCACTTTTGGCTGGGAAATACTTGACTAATTTTTTCGTAGCGAAGTCAAATTGCCGACGTCTAAATTTGACAGCACTTTTAAAAAACTGACTGATTGTTCCAATCGGCGCTATATGTTATAGTTGTCGCCCTGCTGCGACACATTTACTGACTTCACAGCTGCCATTGAAATATAAAAACTGCATTTGTCATCTGTTCATATAAAAATAAAAAAATACACGAATAGCCATATTGACTATTATAGGCTATTTATATTGACAAATAATATATATTACTTATTAGCTATAATATATTTTAAATGGAATGCGACTGAAGCAATTTGTACAAAGTTAAACGATAAATATTCTGTTTGCTTGAATGCCATTTTTCAACTATTTGCACAGCCAACAGGTGCCACAAGCTTCTTTCTTTTTTGCTGGGTCCGCAATATGTTATATATATATATATATATATATACATATATACATATATATATATAGATGTGTGTGTGTGTGTGTGTTTTTCTGCCAGTTGCCCTTAGGCCAAGGACAACAATTAGCAATTGAAAGTGTAGTGAACTGATTTGTAAATGCAATCAGCTTGCTGTGTTGCGTGAAATCAACTAAAAATTCACAGGAAATTGTGTGGCTACATTTGTTGTATATTGTGTACCCCTTGTGTCCAAGTTGCAACTACTGTTTGACTGCTCGACTGCTTGACTGCATGCTTGCTTGCTTATTTCCTTGGGGAGACGGGCGCGAGGCAAGACCAAAGATTTTTTTGCTCAGAAACGTCGATTTGTGCAGTCGCTGCCAATACATACTTATATATACATATATATATATATATATACATACTTATATATATATATATACATATGTATGTGTGTCCTTTTTTAAATGCCCGACAGCAGCTCAGCAGATCTAATTCCCCAAAGTGTATTCCGTGGAGCAGCATATAGATACATGTGTATCCTTGAGATACTCGACTCGACTCGTGTTCGAGGCACCTGGGCACCTGGGCCCCTGGACGTTATTGCACCGCTTGTACTCGATAGATTTCATTACATTTTCATGCTACACCGACAGTTGTTGGCAGTCCTGTGCGCAGAACTTGCTACCAAATCAACTCAGGTGCAATTACAGTTCGAGCAGCACTATTTCTATCTGTCTGTCTGTCTGGCTGTCTGTCTGTCTGTGCGTTGATTTGGCACACAAGTTGCTACAAATTTGCTAAGAGTGTGGCACGATTGATTGCACTCCTTATTGCAAAAGTTCTCAACAGTGCACAGTGCAGCAAACACTGGAATTAACCCAAATTTTCAACTATTATTTCATATTTCACATATTAAATACAACTTGAAAGGCTCGCAAAAAAATCGACTTGAATTTTAGAAAATCGCTCTGCAATGAAAATCGTCCTGAAAACTATAAAGTTTGTCTTGCTTTTAGAAATAATTTGCATCTCTGAAATAAATAAATCGATAGTTCCAAAAATATGCAGCTTTGTGAAATCTTCTACTAATTTTACTAATGTCTTTTAATAATACAGTTGAACAAGTTAATATAACAATTATCTGTGCACAGAAAACAATACACTAAAAATGAGATATATTTTTTTAAAAATTTTAGAAAAAAAACTCTATAATTAAGAAAAGAAAATATCTGGTTTCCAGAAATAATTGCCGAATTTCTGAAATTCAGTGCCATTTTATATTTCTGATTGTAAATTTCATCGAGATCGCATAGGGAATCCTTTCGATTCAATTTACTAATTATTCACCAGCCAAATTTAGTTATTTAAAGTCAATCGACACAAAAAAAAAAAAAATAAAAATTACAAAATTGAATTGAATTATATTAAAAATAAAATGTAAAATTATATTCAAATTAAAATATCGGAAATATTTATAAGATTTTCTGTGGCTAAGCAGACCAAAAAATAATTGAATATGAATTAGTTGAGTGCATGCGAAAAAGTTATACAGGAAAAAGGACGTTTAGAATTGAGTTTGATTAATTATAGAAATGCAGGACTATGAATTGATAGACTCTGTTGTAATCCTTAGAGAGTACTTGAGAGGGTTTATGCGAGGAATAATTGGTAGTAGAACGATTAAGAGAAAGTGGTAAGAAGCGAGTGAATAGGCTTCAAATTCGAATCCGTTGTGCAATGTGCAGCTGTGCCACACTGTGGTGTTTAGTGTTGCATTCACTGCATTCGCTTTGGGGCAACAATTT
Source organism: Drosophila glabriapex (assembly GCA_035042305.1). Lineage (NCBI taxonomy): Eukaryota > Metazoa > Arthropoda > Insecta > Diptera > Drosophilidae > Drosophila > Drosophila glabriapex. The sequence goes on from JAWNLN010000066.1 coordinate 7,275,342, forward strand.
GTGCGACTTTTGGCTTAAAGGTTTAGAATGGGTCGCTAATTGCGAGATTGCAACGCGAGCTCAATGCGAATATTGTTCTCTGGATGGGGTGGAGAGGGGAGGGGACGCACTGCTGTGTGTGTGTGTGTGTGTGTGGGTCAGGTCACGCCAAAAGCAATTTCAGTTTCAGCCTGCATATCAAAGTGTAGTTGGCAGCTGAACAGCTGCGCGAGAGTGGTAAGTGGCAAGTGGGTTGAGTGGGTTGCTGGGTGAGTGGGTTGAGCGGGGTGAGTGGGTTGAGTGCAACGCAACTTTAAGTCGTAAATTGGAGCAGACTCTCCATTTGGGCCCCGAGTGGACGCACGTCATCAACGTGACCAGCCGCAGCAGGCGGCAGGCGGCAGGCAGCAGGCTGTTGTCGCTGTCAAAGCTGGTCTATATTTATCGAGCGAGAGAGAGCGAGAGCGATAGCGAGAGCGAGAGCGAGAGAGAGAGCGAGAGGAAGTGCATTAAAAAAACGATTTGTGGAGAGCTAATGCCCAGGACAATTTAATTTGCGTATCAGCAATGAAAATATGAATAGGGAGGACAAAGCACAGCGGCAAAGGACGTGGCAAGCGGCAAAGGACGTGGCATGCGGCATGCGGCATGCGGCATGTTTCGTGAGGCATGAGCATGAAATGAGGACAGCGCAAATGAGTCGAGCCCCAAGCAGCAAGGAGAACCATAAACGAATTAAAATGCCTTTGGCGCTGAAGTGAAGAGGCCAGCGACAAACATTGAACAGCGAACTGAAAATATGAAAATTGAGCAAACAGAAACCACAGAAAAGCCAGAGAATCCTCAACGGCAAACGGAGCAATCAAGGATAACCAGGATGGCCAGAACAAAGCGAGCGAACAGCAGCGCAACCACAGCTGAACAGCTGAACAGCTGGCAAGGATCAATTGAGTCCTTAACCTCCCCCCCCCCCGCTAAACCCACTTCGCAATCCAACATCTGCTGTTGACTGGCACGCGATTAACTCGACAACTTGCCAATTACGTAAGGCGTAAAGACGCCAATAAAATTGCATAACTGTAGAAGTGAAGTGGCTACAAATCAAAGAAATGGAACTATGGATGTGTGTGTGTGTGTGTGTGTGTGTGTGTGTGTGTGTGTGTGTGTGTGTGTGTGTGTGTAAGCATGCGTCGACTCTGAAACCTTTTTATTCAGAAAATATATTTCTAAAAAATATGAAAGAAAAACAGAATATTTTTTGGGATTGTCGATTTGGGGCAGGCCTTCCATGTTTTTAGCAAGTTTATTTTCTTTTTTATCTAGAAATGATTTCTAAAAGCACAAAAAGCTTTCTGTCTAGGTGGAAATTTATTGCTGTCTGTATCTGGATGGACTGCATCAATCGATGGACTGCATCAATATCATATTCAGTTTTTGATGCTCTTCCTTATTGGTATTGTATATGTGACCCAGTCTTTCTTCTGTATTCGTCAGTTTTATATGGAATATGGAAAATAAGGAAGTTTTCGAATTTTATAAATAATTATTGCTAATATTCAGTTAATTGTTGCTGCTTTAATGCCCACAATTTGTTACTGTCACTGCAAGGTGCCTTCTCCGGTAGTAGCTATCTACTGGAAAGTATCCACTGTGAGACACCCTCTTCGGTATCCATTGCAAGGTATACGAAAGGTGTCCAGTGCAAGGTACACACTCCGGTATCTATTGATAAGTATTTATCGAGCGATACCTAATGGAAGGTACCCACTGCTAGGTGTACACTTCGGTATCCAATGATAGGTACCCATTCGTCTATCCATTTGTAGTTATCCATTGGAAGGTTCTTATTGAGAGGTACCCGCTGTTGCATAAATATAAATATCTTATGTCTGACATATCTAATGGGAATGCTAATCACCACCGAATCGGAGTACTTAGCGTTTCTGAAAAGGCACGTTGCGATGGTCGTCATCAATAGTAGCCCAAAAGAGCATAACAATGACTAGAATGGAATGAAGTGGAGACTTCAGACAGAGTAGAGACACCGAACACTGAACACTGAAGTTGCCATCATAAGCGATTGGGTATAAGCTGGGTTGGTTGGCTGGTTTGGGCCTTAAAATGAGCAAAGGTGATGAAGGCATTCATACAAACAACAAGTTGCCAAACAGAAAGAAGTTGGAGAGCGGCGGTTAAGGGAGGGGCTAAGATACAAAATACGGTCACAAGGGTACTTTAAAGGGTGACAAGCCATAACATATATGATATAAATGTTGTGAATGTTGTGAATGTTGTAAATGTTGTAAATGTGTGTGCGTGCTTGGATGTATGAATAAATGTTCTGGTCAACTGTCCAATGCGATTGTTCATATTATAAATTGGCAGCTATACACACACACACACAGACACACACACACACACACACACACACACACACAGACACACACACACAGACACACACACACAGACGCATACACATTGTACCGTTGTTGGCATTGTTCAGTTGCGGCTTGCTAATTGTTGGCAGCATTCAAAGAGCTCTCTCTGTCTCTGTCCCTGTCTCTGTCTCTGTCTCTGTCTATGTGTGACCTGCAACACATTTAGAGAGGGGGGAGGCAAGTGTGTACAATCCCCAGTGAATGGGTTGTTTTGTATGTGTGTGTGTGTGAGAATGATGATACTTGATGCATGAAGGGCTTACGAGCTGGGTTAAATTAACAGCATTGCACCTGTAACTGTAACTGCGACTAGATGTTTATTTATATGTGTATATATATATATAAATGTGTGTGGCAGCAACTATTCATCCTGCAACAAGTGGCATACAAGTGCAGACGCATGTACAGCATGTGGCTATCAAACCGGAAGAGGCTTATTTGCGGACAGCGGAAGTCGTTGCCGCCATTGTGCTGCCAAGCAATTGTTGCTCCCTTCGAGGCGAGGCGAGTCGAGTCGAGTCAGTGAGTCATTGGGTTAAGCAACTCGCTCGGGGAAAGAGCTGCAGATGGAGGGACCGAGAAGGAGTCAGAGAGGGAGGGGGACCTGCCACAGGGGCAGCAGACAAAAGCCAGAGTTAGCTAAGTTAGCTAACAGCCAAGTTCAGACAATTGCACTCAAAGAAAATAAACGGAATCATTTCAAATATATTTGTAATCGAATAAAATATAACAAGAGCCACCAGTGACTATTTATAACTCGATATATATATATATATATATAAATATATATTTATAGTATTATATATGTATATAGAAGTCATGAACCTTTCTCATTTTCTTTAAATTTAAATATTACATTTTATTTTTAATTTAATATACTTTTATCTGTGTATTTATTTTATTTGTTTACATTATAAACAAAGATGCTCGCTTTTTTTTTGCGTGTACTCAGTCAGGTGGAGTAGAGAGCATACAGAGGCAGCTGGCTAATTGGCCGAGGCACACCCTCCGTTAGCGTTGCCACTGCAACCGTGGCAACTGTGGCAACTGCAGCAGAGACACCCGCAACAATTCCAAGCTAAAAACAAAATGAATGCCAAAGATTATGAATTGTGGCAACAGTTCAGCACTTAAATAGTTGGCCGGAATTGTGGAATTGAGTTAAATGCTCCCAGCCACAGTTGCAGTTGCTCCGGGGGAGCAATTTAATTTGTTTAATAAGATTCTACAGATTCTACAGATTCCTAATAGATTGTCTAGATTTGCCTATAATAATTGTTAATTTGTTTTTACTTTAAAAAACGAATCTTCAATATTTGATTGTCTAAATTAAGTTGCAACTTGTAGCACAAATGACAACAATAAATGACAATTAAATGAAAAAAATTAAAATGTATTGATTTCATTCGCTTTATTTAATTTCCAATTTAAGTTTTGAACAAAATGTAGATTCGATTTTCGATTAAGCCAAAACTTAATTAGAATGAATGAACCGTTAGCAGAGTAACATAGCACCCCCCCTCCCTCCCTAAGCAGGCTGCTAAGCATAACCAGATTGCAATTGAAGTTCAAGCCACTTGCTTTGCTGGCCAACTGAACTGCCAAGTCAATCCAATTGAATGGTCCTCTTCAGAAATGGCGCACCATTGAACATCCAATTGATAGTGACGCAGTTCAACATCCACATCCACATCCACATCCGCACCCACCCCACACCAAGCAACCTGTCTGCTGTTGCAACGATAAAGTTCTTCATAAGCTCTCGCTTACATGTCAATAAAATGACAAATTTATTGAGAATTAATTAAAAGCAAAATACCCTTGACAGGGGGTGGGTTGTGTGTTGGGGCATGATGCATGAGGGATGCAACAACAACAACACCTGCGACACCTGCGACACCTACTCGAATTCCTCGAGAGCATTCTCCTTGCATTTGAAATTGCACAAAAGTTTTGTTCTTTTGTCTTTTGTTTTTTGTTTTCTGTTTTTGGAGTGGTTTCTGGTTTCTTGGCATTTCCTGGCATTTCTCGGCATTTCTCGGCATCTCTTGGCGAATGCCAATGAATGCTCCATTGGCTTGGCTCGCCTGACTCACTCACTCAAATCGGTTCAAGCGAGTGGGCGTGGCCAGATTTGAAAAACGCAGTTGGCCGGCCAACCACAGTAAGGTTGCAGCAATCGAAGGCACAGTTGAGTCCGCTCTGCCAATTGAAATGCGGTTTTATTGATTGCTAAATAGCCCCCAAAGGGACATCAGTTCTTGGATTTGTCGTGGCAGCAATTAGGGTAGATACACATGTGTGTGTAGTTGCATTGTGGCATGCCACGTGCCAAGATATATATATATCTATATATCTATATATATGTGTGATTTTGCAATTGACTTTAAATGGATAAATGTAGACAGTTACGTAATCTTCTTCTTCAGCTAAGATAATTGTTATTATGTTGTACAAATAGAAAATATTGCAATCAATTTGCTTATTCCTTTGAAGGGGTATCATCATTTTGTTGATCAGCATTGCTAGCCGCGCCAGATCGGTCTGCCATATCATAAAGCTGCCTCAACAACAATTGGTCCAAAGATAAAGTTTAAATTTTTTATATATATATTTATAACATTAACTATATTAACTTGTGCATATCTGCACATCTGCTTGAAGGTTAAACCTGTGTGTGTGTCTCAATTCCATTGCGTTTCAATCATGATTGAAGTCACGCACTCACATCAGGTATGTGCGGTAAATATTTATAGCAACTTCGTGGCTCGAATTTGTGCGTTCGACTTTGGCTTTGGCTTCGGCTTCGGCTCCATTCTTGGGTTTGATATCGGTTTCGGTTTCGGTTTCGGTTTCGGTTACGGCTCAAAGCGAGTGAACTTTGGGCTGCAAGCAAAGTTGCCAGGTAGTCGTACAAAGTTTCCAGCTATCGCCATCTCTTTCTGTTTTTACTCCTGCTGCAGTTGGAAAATTCAATGAAAATCTTTCATGCAATTGTTGTGCGCGGTGTTCGAATTGCTTGTGGCATGTGGCAGTATTTTCACTCGTTGCATCCTTCTTCTTGCATAATGTGAAATGTGCGTTGTTTAGCTGTGTTTTTTTTTTTAGATTTATTTGTCTTCCCAATTGATTTAGATTGGAATGTGATAATTGCGCTGCTTATATAATGTATATAAATAATTATATGTTTATAGGCATTTTGTTGTTGTTGTTGTTGCTGCTGCTGCTGCTGCATTGCATTTAAGGTACGTAATGCCAGATTGTATTTGTATTTTGCTGTTATTGTCGTGTTATGCATACGAAATGGGGCGAGTATCTATCAGATACAATGTTGCTGATTTGCCATGACTGAGTTATGCATGTGCAAGTGTATTATGCATACAATTTGCACACACACACACACACAGGCACACACACACACACACAATATACAACAATACAAGTCTTGATTAGATAAAGTTAGATATAAATAAGTAACTGCTAGTTATGAGTCGAGTATCTTCAACAGCAGAACAATAATATACATCTGAGTACAAGGAGAGAGAGAGAGAGAGGGAGAGGGAGAGAGAGAGAGAGTCTTAGATTCACTCACCATTGCTTTAGGATGCGCATTTTGAGTTGTTCTCTTTGTTCACGTTATTCTCGTTGTTGTTGTTGTTATTATTATTTATTTGTTGTGTTTGTTTTTTTTGTTTTGTTTTCTGTTATCCTGCACTCGGGCACATTTCAGCTATAATATTTTTGTGTAAATGCTCTGCTCACCACAAATACATCAAAATCAAAATAACATAAAAATATGAATAAAACACGTTGGCAAAAACACAAAGAAAAATTTCAAAGAAAAAATTCTGCGCATGCGCAGCGCACTCGATTTCCAGTCGGGGAAATTAATAAATCACTGCCGATAGCGATTGCATTCATTTCTTGTTGTTGTTGTTTATTGAGCAAGGTATTAATTACGACGGCAACAACAGCAACAGCAACAACAACAACGCACTGTAAAAAGTTGCTTGACCAATTTCTCAGCACTTTCGAAAGAAATTTTCGCTGTTGTCGCTGGTTGCTTTTGTGTTTGCACCAACACCAACAATTGCTGCAGTAGCCATTGACGTTGCATGTTGACCACATACACACACACACACACACACACACACACACACACACACACACACACGTACATGCACACATTCATAGACATTGCATAGTTTTTGCGACTTTTGTTTTTCACTTGCACAAACATTTTCAATTCCAACAACAACAACAACAACACTGTCGATCTGGCAACGCTGCATGCAGTCCACAAAACAGCTCACAGTGAATGCAACTAGTAAAAAAAGGCAATGCAACTGCAAAGAAAATTACTACAAAAAATATCAAGAAAAACTAAAGGAGAGAGAGAGAGAGAGAGAGAGAGAGCTGGAGAGCAGGAGAGAAGAAACGTTTTGCATTGTTGTTGTTGTTGTTGATTTTGAATCTTAATTATCATTTAATAGGTTCTTGGCAGCACACACACACACACACATTGGCCAACAGTGTTGTTGTTGTTGTCAATCGATCAGCAGTTAACGGTAAACAAACGTTGTTGCTGCTGCTGCTGTTGCAATTGTAATTGCAAAAACAACAAAAAAAAACAAAAAAAATTAATCACTGTTATTAAAAATTTGTCAGTGCGCATTTTGCCGGTCTGCTTACAGTTACACATTTGCTGTTTGTTGTTGTTGTTGTTGTTGCTATTATTGTTGTTTTGTTACGTTCAACTGACACGAGACGCGACAACACAAAACGGTTTTAGCTGTCTCTGCGCACAAAGTTAGCCATAGACTGAAAACACTAAAAACCTGCGAGCTGAGCGCCGCCAACATAAAACGAAAAACGCTGGCTCAAAAGCGTCGCCAGCAGCGATTTTGCTGCACAAGAGAACTGAGACACCTAAGAGAGCGAGAGCGAGAGCGAGTTGTTGTTGTTGTTGGCGTACCTGTCGGCAGCGCAGCGCAAGTGCAGCACACTCAAGCGAACCACTCAAAACGAACAAGTTTTCTGCTTTTCTGTTTTCTGTTTTCGTTTTTGTATTAAAGGATATACACATACATATGTATGTACATAAATAGGCGCGCACACACACACACACACACCTGTGTACACACATAAGAGGCAGACAAACAATGGGTTTGGCAAATTGCGCTAGTCGTAGTAGCTTGAAGAGTGCACAAAACAGAGAGAAGAAGAGAAGCAAACGAAGCTAAAGCGCTGTGCACAGCCAGGAATAGGAATTCCAACAAAAGCAAAATAAAGAGGAAAAACAAGCAGAAGCAGAAGCAGATGTGGAAGAGAAGAAGCAGAACAAACAGCAGCAGCGGCTCGTAAGTAAGGTGAGCGCAGTCGAGCGAACGAACGTTGACGTCGACGTCGACGTTGACGCCGGCAGCGAAGGCAGGTACACATGTTCATGCATACAAACATACATATAAATCTAGCATGTCTGTGTGTGTGTTTGTGTATGTTTGTTGGTTTTGTTATGTTTGTATGTATATAGTTAAGCCTGTTGTTAATACCTGGCAGCATACAAAAGAACAAAAGCTGTGTTTGTACCGTGTGTGTATATATGTATGTATGTATGTATGTATGTGTGTATGTGTGTATGCGTGACTCAACAGTCAGCTATGTATGCACGTATGTTGCGGCGACTGCGGCCGTTGCCCAAAGGAAACAACAACAACAACTGGCGTTGATTGGCGCGCGCAGCTCCAAAGGCAGCATTAACAGACGCAGCCTCAAAGCGACACAGCTACAAATATACCCAAAACATATGCACACACACACGCACATAAGGAAAATAATCAACACGCATACATACGCAGTTACTTGTATGTATTTGTTGTTGTTGTTGTTGTTGTTAGCCTGTGTCGCAGTCAAAGAGAGCGCGAGAGAGAGAGAGAGTGAAGAAGAAGAGAAGAGCGAGGCACAGGTAACGAAAATAATTAACGCATTGTGAACAGAGCGCTTAATGCATACATACGCACACACACACACACACACACACACACACACACATACATATGAATGTAAATTTTCTACTAAATCTGATCTAATGTTGCTGGCCGCACAGTGTTTGCAGATCTGTCTACAGGCTCGACGACATAATTGTATTCTGCTCTTTTTTTTTTTTGCTATTGCGATTGCTGTGGAAAGTTGATGGTTTTTGTTTTAGTGTCGAAACACTTTCTTGACATACTGTGCTCGTTGAGCTTAGAGGACATAGAGAGGACAAGGGCAAAGCTACGGCTAAGCAAAGCGAAACAGGCGAAAACAAAACAAAAGACACGTCGCCAGTTGCGTTTTACCATTTTTGTTTTCTCAGCAGCAAAGCATCCTCAAAAGATATGATCAACAACAACAACAACAACAATGTACGCTTGTGGTATATATAAATCTGTAGGTTGTGTGTGTGTGTGTGTTTGTATCGTATAACGCGTATTTCCATATGGCTTGCACGGTCATCATTTGGGTCGCCTTTGCTTTTATTTTCTGCTGCGGCCCAGTTGCCAAGAGTTATAACGGATTTATCTCAAGTTACCAAGTAGCAATGCACACACACACACACACACACACACACACACACACACATACATACATACGTACATACGCATATACAGTTGCACTTGCAGTGCCGTAAGACAAATAAGTTTTCATTTTGTGCATATTCTCAAAACTTTTTTGCGCCTTTTATTTAGTTTATATTCCACATAACTTTGAAAAAAAAAAAAAAAGTTCAGGCACTGCAACACTGTTTGCTCTCTTTGCTCTCGCACTCTGCCTCTCTCTCGCTCTCTCTCTCTCTCTCTCTCTCTCTCTCTCTCTCTGTCTCTTTCTCTCTGCGCCTTTGTTGCGCTCTGTTTGCCTTTATATTTTATTTTACCTTCTGCCTGCGTTCGTTTCTTCTGCCGCTCTCTCTCGCTCCCCCTCTCGCTCTCTCTGCCATAATGAGGGCCTTGTTGTTGTTATTGTTGTTGTTGCTAGGCATCATGAGAATTCGTCTTATAACACGACAGGAAATTAATGTTTTAATTACAAGGCGCGCTTTCGCTTATGTTTGTTTCATTTTCCTTTTCCTTTTTCCTTTTTAATATTTCTTATTTTTTTATTTTTTTTTTATTAGATGCCCAGCAGCGGTAAACTCGTAAGCGTAATTGATTTTCCATGGCTACATGGGAAAGTGACCATCACATTAGCAGCACCAACAGCAGCAGCAGCAGCAGCACCAACAGCAGCAGCAGCAGCAGCAATAGCCACACAATCACCTGGAAATACTGTCCTACCTTAACATTAGCCACAAAAATGCTGCGCCTGCGCGTGCCTCGCATTCCGAATGCCAAGCGGGCTTCGAGGCTGACTGGGTTTTTGGTCTGCGTCTGGTTTGGGTTTCGGTTTGGGTTTGGATTTGGGCCTGGTCAACAATCAACACGATGGAGGCTACATGGCTCGCATGTTAAAGATACAATGTATGCTGCGGTATCCCCCTCCCTTTCGACACATGGCTGCCCCCCCCCCACTCCTTCCACACCAGTGGCGAAAAATTCCAAACTACAGTTGCGCCGGCCACGGTTTTAGTTTACAGTTTTTAGCGGCTTGCAACAATATTTCCACAGCATCGCATGCGTTTTACGACGTGGTTGTCTGTGTGGCAAGCTTCAATTGATTCATTTCTTAAGCCACAAATCTAGAAATTGTGATTCAAAATGCAATGCAATTATAATTATAATATTAGTTCTGTTCAACTTTTTGCACGAATTCAATTTGAAATTTAGCTTGAGGATAATCAAATTTTGATTCACATCCATGACAATTCAAGCTTTACTAATACTTTACAAATTGCAAGTATTACTGATTGGCGGAAGCAACTTTATGGAACTGCTGGACTTTAATTTATGCACAACTACGTTGCAAGTTCAAGTAAAGCAACAAGTGGCAGAAGTTTCTTCTGTGTCTGCGCTTGTTGTTTTTATTGTCACCCTAATTGTGCACCGCCGACGTTAAGCGACTAGAAAGAGACGCGAGGAAGAAACGCAAATGCAAACGTGAAGCAAACCCAAAAGCCAATTCAAAAATCCCAGCAAAAAACAAAACAGACAAATGTCAACAGCATTGAGGCTTGCTGTCATCGGATTTCAATGCCAAGCCAGGCCCAGTCAAGCCAAGCCAATCCAAGAAAAGCTGATTGCCGAGCCGAGTCGAGTCGAGACGAGTTGGGCTGAGTTGTGGCGAGCTGAAAGCCGAATCGAACCGAGCCGAGCCCATCATAGAATGACAATTTGGCAGCCTGTCAAATGCACAGCAATAGCAACAGCAACAACAGCAGCAACAGCAACAACAGCAACAACAGCAGCAACAAAAACGACTACAGTGATAGCCATAAATAATGCAGCACATTCAAGTGCGCCGTTCGTGTTGCATTCAACTGACAGCGTCTTCGTCGTAGTCATCATCGTCATCATCGTTGTTGGTTTTGCTGTTGCTGTTGCTGTTGTTGTCGCTGTTGCTATTGCTGTTCCTTTTGTCATCTTGGCCATTTCCAGTCAGTGTCACTGTCATCTGCAACTGATTAGTCAGCAGTTTTTCTTTCTGTTTTTTCTTTTGGCTCGCTTCAGACATTCAAATCGGATCCGAGTGCAACAAGTAAATTAATAAAAATGAAATGTTTTTTTTAAAGCAATAAAAATAATGAAAAACTAATTGCTTAAAGTAAGTAAAACTTTGTTTGCCAACAATTTCAACATACTTTATTTAAACATTTGCATTTCATCAGTAGCTTTATTAGATTAAGTTATAAAACTTCAAAGTTCAGAGGCGAGTAAATTAACTAAACTAATGTAAGCTTTCGATTCGATGATTTATCGCGAATCGGAGAAAGTTTATCGATAAAATTAAACAGACTTGTTCCGCGAGAATTTATATACTTCATTTGAGGCACAGACGTCACAATGTTTATCTTATAGGTTATATTTTTGAAGAGCTTTGGTTGCTTTACTCATCATTTTTACATTTTACCTGCTGCCTGCCAGCGTATTTCGTTTATAATCCCGACTGAGGCTTATACATATTTTATGCATCTTTTTTTGTTCTTCCTAGAATTGATTGATATTTAGCTGAAACTGTATTCAAAATAGAGAGCACATTCAATGGAAGCGAAGGCAAATGGACACATTTCGATCAATGAATTAAGACACAGCATGTTGAAGCGGAAATTCAGTTTCATAAATGCCATTTTCTTGAGCAACAAGTGAGCGAAGCTGCTTTCAAGGAAAATCGATTTAAAATGTATAAATATGCAGCGCAGGGTGTGAAAAATAGCTCGTTAATTAATAATGAGTGTAAAATGAGAGCGCGCGTGGCGATTCCCTCCACAACATGCCACCAGGCAGGCAGGCAGGCAGTATTTGCTGAAGCATGGGGCATGTGCCACACGGCAAACTGGTTGTGTGATGGTCGATGATGATGATGATGGGCGGGCGAACGGCCAGCGAAATCGCAACCGAGCCAAAGTCAGAGGAGGCAACAACAACAACAACAACACACACTGACACACATACACAAGTCCTGGACAAGGACAAAAAACAGACAGACAGCAATACAAACACAATCAAACGAAATACCTGCAGATGAAAAGCACGGCGAACAGAATAATAAAAAAAAAATATGTGTGAAAAATATCTGCGAATGCAGAATGAGTGTGTGACAAGCAGGACGAGAACGAGAACGAGAACGAGTACAAGGACGAGGACGAGGACGAAGACGAAGACGAGGACGAGGATGAGAACGAGGACGAGGACGAGGACGAAGCAGCCAGCTGGAAAACCCAGCGAGCCATCCAAGTAAATAAATAAGCAGTCATAAAAACAAAACACACACACACACACACAGTAAGAGAAAAAGAGAAAGAGGGAAAGAGAGAGAGAGAGAGAGAGAAAGGGAGAGAGCGAGGTAATTCCATGGCGCAGAAAAAGAGAGAAGGAAGGCGAAGGCGAAGACGAAGACGTAGGATGTGAATGCCGAATGCGGATTGCAAAAGGTTGCCGTGTTGGCGAAACGGTAATAAATGCTTGGCAAATAGAGAAGCAAACAAACATAACTTTACACACACACACACACACACACACACACACACACACACACATGCATTCACCAAATGAATTCAGCATGTTCGAGAGTCACTGGACGACGACCATTGAACATTTTTAAGGCAACGCCTGCTGCGTAGGCAACACTTTTTTCCATTTCATTTGCATTGCTTCTTAGCTCGGGCACAGTGGCTGCCCAACTGTGGGCCTAACAATTCATGCTGGCCATGTGCAGTTTTAATCAATAATTTGCTCAATTCAAGTTATTACTTATTATTTCTGTGCTTTGAATTTGAATATAAATATTATTTTTATTCAATCAGAGTTCAATTGAAGTTCGATTTAGCTTTGCATTCATTTCAGTTAAATTAACTGCTTAAATACATAGACAAATATATATTTTTTACACACTTTTTTTCTTATAATATAATAATATATTAACAATTATTTCGACCATATCAGTCATCGATTAACCCTTATTTAAACTCGACAATAAGTAGACATATTTTTTAGAGTTAATTTGTACTGAGAACTTACCTTGGATCTTGTCGCAGCGATTGATCGCCCAGTAAAAGTTCAGTTCTTCCTTTTGATATGCTACTTGTGGGACTATTTTGTTGCTGTTGGTGTTGCTGTTGCAGTTGCAGTTGCAGTTGCTGCTGCTGCTGTTGTTGTTGTTGTTGCTGTTGCTGAAGTTGTTGTTGTTGCAGTTCAAAGACGGCAGCGCCGCTGAGCAACTGTTGCTGGGTGGTTATGTTGTTACTGCCGGTTGCTGCTATTGCTGTTGCTGCTGCTGTTGTGTTGTATGGAGAAAGGCCAAGGCCTTCGCTGGACTGGTGCACGATGACTTCATCCTTAAGCGTAGTTAGTAACTGCGAGAGAGAGAGAGAGAGAGAGAGAGAGAGAGTTAGTGTCTATTAGCCAAATGATTGCAGGCTGGCTTGCAATGGAACTTAAAACAAATCAAGCAGAAGAATCACAAAAATCTGACTGAAAACGAAATAAAACGAAACGAAAACGTGCAACAGCCAATGTTGCAACAACGAAAACGACAACGACAACGACAACAATTGTTGCCACCTCACCTCTCGTCTCGGTGGATACAAATTATTCGATATTAGAAGATCAAAGTTTTTCATAGCGGACGTCCCAATGATGTTGCTGCTGCAATTATTGCTGTTATTGTTGCTGCTTAAAAGTAAATGTTGCTGTCCAATATTGCTGCTGCTGCTGCTGTTGCCGTTGATGTTGTTGTTGCTGGTGCCGCTGGTGTGCTGGTGCTGTTGCAACTCCGCGAACGCCTGTTGCAGCTGCCCGCTCGAAATGGCCGTCGAGTATTCGGTTTTGGGCGTTGTCGTTCCATGTACGGATGTTCCACTGTGGCAACGCATCGGCAATGCAATATCTGCCGCTGTCACAATGCTGGTCTTGCCAACGCCAACGCCACCGCCACCGCCAACAGCTGTTGTTGCCGATATTAGCGGCGATGTTGATGTTTGTGCATCAACAAAATGTGCACCACCACCAGCACCGGCAGCACCAGCAGCAGCAGCAGCACCAACAACATCAACAGCAGCAGCAGCAGCAGTAACAACATCGCCGCCCAACGACGACGGCTGCAACTGCAATTGTCGCTGCTGATGTATTGCTGCTGTTGTTGCCAGCGTTGCTGCTGCAGCTGGCAATGTTGTTGTTGCTGGCAGCGTTGTTGTCGGCAACTGTGCGTGTTTGTTGTTGTAGCTGATGTAGGTGATGCCACAATAATTGGCACCATCGACATCATCATCATCATCATCCATATCATCGTCGTCCACCTCCTCGGCCAAATGCTGCAGACTGCTCGCCAGCAATGATTTTGCCTGCAACGGTTTACCAGTGGCAGCAGCCGCTGCCAATTGTTGCTGCAGCTGCTGCAACTGTTGCTGCTGGGCATGGCTCGTCTGATAGATGTGACCAGTTGCGCTGCTCATCTTGTTGTTGCTGCTGCTGCTGCTGCTGCTGGCGCCTGCTGCTGGCTGCCCCTGTTTGAGTGCTGTTGTCGCTGCTGCTGCTGCTGCTCCTGCTGCCGTTGCGCCAACAATAGCTGCTGTTGCAGCCATTGAGGTGCTGTTGCTGCTGCTGCTGCTGTTGTTGTTGTTCGGTCGATCGCCTGTTGTACTCGCTGTTGCTGTCGCTGCTGCTGCTGCTGCCGCTGTGGCAGCTGCAACGGCGGCGCTAACCAATGCCGCCGACGGTGCTGCCGATGGTGTTGACATTGTTGTTGTCGCCGTTGTTGGGGCCAGCGATGGTGCGCTGATGGGGCCACCCGCCGTTGCTGTTGTCATTGTGGCACTGCTGCAGGTGATTTGATTGCTGCTAAATGACGTCACATAGATCGGCGTCGATTCGTTGAGGAAGCTCAGGTCCTGTTTTTGGCTGGGAACAGTGCCGCTCTTCGATTGCTGCAGCTGCATTTTCCACAGCACACCGAAAGAAAGAGCGAGATTGGAATGAGAGGAATATATAAGTGGAGAGAGAGAGAGAGAGAAAGAGAAAGACAGACAGAGAGGGAAATGATTCATCAATTATCGTTAGAGCAATTTGTTATCGATACCAACTAAATCTTTATATCGCTTGATGATTGATTTCAGTGCCGTCGTTTGTCTATCGATTATCGATTACTTTCACAACAGTCAACTGGACAATACAATAATCGATGCGAAATGCATTCAATATTCAACAATTACACTGAGGAAAAATAAGAAACGAAATCCATTTGATTTGAAAACAACACACTTTTCGCATATCGAGAATTTTAATTCCTAATTCAATTTAATTCATATTAATTCATAATTAAAAAAGTTGAAAATTGTTATTTAACTAATTTATAATATTTTCTTGTTTTTTAAAATATTAAATTGCATTTTTAATTGAACATAATTTGTTTTAGATTCTTGGATTTTTTTTTTGTGTAGAAAATAAAATTAATAAAAGCTTTAGAAAAATGTTCGATACGAATCAATATTGGGTTGAATTGTAAAAATGTTTGTATGTGTATTTATTTATTTTGAACAACAAAAAAAAAACATCTTCTTAATACAGATATGAACGGAAAAGCGTAATTAAAAGGGAAAAGGAAAATGTTATTTTTGTCATAGGCTGTTTCTCAGTCACATCAGCACACACAGCACAAACACACACACTCCTGCTGCTGTATCCTTTTTCTTCAATTTTCCCAATAATAAATGAAAACTCCAAAAATGTTGTTGCTTTATTTGCATATATGCAAATCAATCAAAATTCATTTAAGTGAAGCCAGCCAAATTAATCCAGACGCAAGCACGCCTGTTCCCAGAACCGGGCTTTGGCACGCCTAATCAAATCTGCATTATTAATATACACAATATACTACAGTAAACGCCCGCATAATGAACACGAAATGACTAAATACTCAAAGCAAAAAAGTGTAACAGGTAACTGAAACGAATGCAATCAAATAAAATGATTGAATGAATTCTGTAATATGGATATATTTTGAGGAGTTGTTGAAAATGCCGTAAAAATAATGATTCTTTCAATTTCGATTTGTATCATTTTAATTAATTTATTTACTTATTCGTTGCGGAACGGCAAACATTGTGTAGCGAGAGTTTACTGTACCATTTAGACACCTTTTGTTAAACGTTGCGTAGGTGTGCCAGTATCCCCATCTCTCTCTCTCTCTCTATCTCTCTCTCACACACACACACTCTCTACCTCAGGCTGAGTGCGTGGGCGGCTAACAAAAGGCGAACTCAGTCGCTGATTCGATGTCTGACTTTGGCGCAGAGACCGCACCCAGTACCAAGCAGTGCCCGCAAAACTGTACGGCTTAGCGACAAATTCAACAGACGACATTAAAAGTGTTTATGTATATGCATATATGCAAGTGAATATATATATATTCACATATGCATATATATATATATATATATATATATACCCATACACACACACACACACATGCATACTTGCTGCTGCGACTCTCAAACCAGTCTAATCATCCTCAAACCCCATTCACAAAAACCATCTTTTAGCCAAAGCAAACTTTGAACTCACTTCCTATTTGCACTCATTACAATCCACATACCACCCACCTCTTCCCACCCTCCTTACACCCTTTATCAGCTCCTATGCACACATATTTAATCGTCGTTTTATTTATTCGTTTCAAAACACCCATTAAAAATGAACAACTAAGAAAATCCTACAACTATTGAAGTTAACAGAAAAAAAGATGTTAATAAAATTGAGTGAAAGTAAAAATGCATAAATTGGGAATGAGAATTCTTGTGTATCATGTCCTAGTTCGATTCGATAAATATCGATAAATATCAAGGCGACAAATTGCTTTCTTTTCTCCTACAATTTTGTGAAACCAACATTCCCATTTAAAAGAAGCGAAGGACAACAAATAAGTGATTTTATTTTCATGTGTGCGAGTGCAGGGTATATGCTAGTCGAGCAGTGTGCACTCATGCACTTTTTTTTGTGGATTATTGTCAGTGAAGACGAGTCAGCATTCGGTGGCTGCTGCGTGTGGCAAGTGTGGCTAACCGACTCATCAGTTAGCTGGACGAGTAGGAATCAGCAACAAGATGGAACCAAGAACTGGGACAGCATCCTGTTAGCCGGCTACTGATCATAACTAACCAGGTTGACCAGAGATCAAAATGAAACTGACTGTGACTAGCCACTTGTCGTTGATTGATAGTTGTTAGTTGTTGGTTGATAGTTGAGCATCGAGCGAGTGATTTATTATTTAAATCAATTACAATACGATAAACAATTACGAAATGTGTGTGACAGCAAAAGGGAAACTATTAATAAAAAGTAAGAAATACAAATTTTCAATCTGTTTCATTACATCAGCTATTGATTTCATAAATTCATGAAATTTATTGTGATTTATGAGTTCGCAACTTTTTTTTAATATTATTCAAAGTGACATATGAAATCTTGAATGTTTCCGGCAGGAAATCGTCAAAGTCGTGCTGCAGTCGGGCATAACAGACTGCGAAATACTCTAATACCAGCCAATAAGAACAGGTGGCAATGGACTGGATCACGAATATATATTTAATTTATGGGCTCCGAGACATCGCCTTGAATACATTACAAACTTCACGTTATAAGAGTAAAATACTCTATACAAACTTAAAGAATCAAAATATGAAAACATAACACGATCAAAATGAACTTTTTGTTTTGATTACTCACAAATCGATAGAAATTGAAGTTGAACTGGTTGCAGGATGTGTTCGAGTCAAGCACTTTCTCGACTCAAGTAATTCTTGTTTCATTGTGTGTGTGTGTATGTGTGTGTGTGTGTGTGTGTGTGTGTGTGTGGGTGTATTTCCATCGTATACTTTGTGTGCGTGTTGGTTGCAAAGTTATGCAACAAATGTTTCACTTTTAGTTTCTATTTTGCTGTCCGTTTGACTTTTGCCTTTCTTGTGTTTGCTGTTGTTGTTGCTGTTGTTGTTCTACGTGTTTGTTGAATTTTTAATTAAATTTGCGACTTTTTCCACATGCTTTCAGCACGTTGGTCAAAGAGTTCAGTCCACTGTCGCGACTGCTTTCATAAATATTGACAACTACTATTTGTATACATATGTATATATATATATATATATATATATATATATATAGTGTGTGTCTACTCGAGTGTTTTAAAAATGCAACATCAAATTAATCGGAAATTCAATTTTTTACTTTTATGTTTATTGTTTTTTTGTTGGGTCTGTCGAAATGTTTCCATGTGTGCTTCCAGGCGGATAGCGATAAATTGAATATTAAAAATGTAATTCGTATAAAATATATTTAATATTGTTGTAAAGTATGTTTTATGCATTGAAGCAGACAACTACGGTTTGTTTTCCTTATAAAATTGAAGATACATGTATGAAAATATGTTTGTTTTTGAATAATATGTTTTAGTTAACAAAATCTGTGTTTCTTATTTGAAGGCTATATCTTTACAATTGTGTCCTTGATTGCCATCGATTCGTACCGATAAACGGACGCAATTATCGATAAAATGACGAAGGAAACTGGATCTGTGTATGGTATACGAGAAGTCACATTCCATCAAGAAACTTTTACATATTTCTGAAAGGTTTTTGGAGTATTAAAAGTGAGTTACATTCAAGAATGTAAGAATGTTGATAAAATGATGTCCAAACCATCAGTAAATATATATTCGAGTGGTAAAAAAAACTCGCAAATTTTATGGGGGAAAAATATGAATTTCTCGAAGTGTATATGCCAACATCTGTTGTTTGTTTGTTTGTTATCTGCCTGTGTCTGTCTGTTTCTAGGCGAGCTAGTTTGCTTCATGAAACTTTCACTGGCGCGGTCTGAAATTGATTGATCACAATGATTGGTAATTTTGGATTGAAAATAAAATGGTATTCATTCAGCTGTTGTGTGTGGAAACACAGGAAGTACAAACAAAGCAGAAACAAAATGATGAGATCAAAACTATCCACCTAGAATCTAGATGGAAAGGGATTCAATTAATTGTGCTTAGTAACACAACCCAAACCACTTTTAATACGTACATCGACAATGCTACTTTCTGAAGTTATTTTCTCTTTATATCGAAACGATAACTAACTGATTGACCATTATTCATTCACACAGCTACAATATATTTTAATTAAAACTGATAAACACATTCCTAAACCTCAACAAGCAAGTGAAGAAAATTGTTTGTGCTGTTTACAAAGTGATACCTTTTCATGACTTGCACATATAAAAGTCAAAGGTGAAGTCCTTGCTTGCATCTGCCCACAAAAGCGTTAAGATACTTGGAATAAGTGCAGATAAATATTTACAAACTTAAGAAGAAAATATGAAACCATCAATGTCAAAGCTATCTGAATGCGAAGAATACATATTTCAGCAAAAAAAAAAAAAAACAAAAACAAATATTGTCTCCATTTAGATTTTGCACTGAATCCAGAACGATTTGTGAGTGCACTAAAATGTAAAATACAAAATAAAAATATATAAAATAACTTACGAAACGAGTAACTTAAATGAGTTGATGGCTTAAAGTGGTCTGTTTATTTTAAACATATTTTATTTTCAATCTATAATCCACATAAGAAATTAGTTTAAATCAGCTGCTGGCTTTTTGAGTGCCTATTTACAGAAACCTTGAGCCTGATATACAGTTTGTGTAGGAGTGAATAGTGTGTTGGGTTGGTTGGGTTGGGCTGTATGCTGTACAGACTGAGGCTCGAGTATTGATTTTTGGGATTGCAATTTTGCAATCGCCCATTTCGCCTAAATTTGGTGTAGAAACTTACCTTTCTGGACAGCTGTGTTATGTCCACGGGCGTAACACGATTCAAGGCCGCCAATCGTTGCAGACGTTCCCTTGCGTGCTCCTCGACGGCAATGACAAACGCGTCCTGCACCGAGTTGCCAATATCCCACGCTGCAGAGAAAGAGAGAGAAAAAAGGAGAGAGATGGAATGAGCAAGTGAAAAATGATTTATGGTAGTTGACTGGCGTTGTCAGCCAACCGACAACCGACAACCGACGACCGACAACCGCAAGAGCAGCAACCATAAACGGCAAGGAGTGCTCTAGTCGAGAGTGCACGACTAGGACATACCCCGTAACGCCGTCTAACTCCTTACTTATCATAATAAACCTAACTTAGTTTGTAATGCTGTCAGAGACCTCTCATAAATAAGATCAGCAAATACAAATATAAATACCGATACATAAAAAATCCTCATCCTAGCAGATTGCGTCGCCTTAGCCAGGGAAAGATGTAGTATCCTAGGGAAATATGTAATATACACAAAAAAAAAAAAAAAATCGCTGTGAAATTTAGTAAAAAATCCTTTTCTTTCCAAAGTTTGTAATGTGAAATCTTAAATAACAAAAAACCTTATATAAGAATTCAATGTACACACATAAAAAACAATAGCGTGGAAATGAAAAATATATTTTATAACTTTTAGAAACATTCATCCTGAAATTAAGAAATGAAAGCCCTGGTTTTTAAAAAGCCACAGCCATAAATTCTAGAAATTCACTTGATAAATAATAAGATGACAAAAGTATGGCAAAAACTCCTTTGTAGATCTTTTATCGAATATCGAATAAACTCCAATGTAAATGAAACTAATCAATTTCGACAGATTTTTCGAATGCTGCAACTGAAGTCCACAGTTCGAACTAAACAAAGCGAATATTTAAGTGAAATCCGACTGACTGACTGCAACACAATGAGTGGGAGTGCTGGGTGCATATACGTATTCATTAATAAGGCATTTCCGGTGGGTGAACAATCAATGTGTATTTGTGTGTGTGTGTGTCGAACACATCGAACACGCTAGTTAATGAGCACATATAATATGTAAGCAAACACACTCTCCAAAGAATCGATGACTCACATATACATTAGGACTGAATATATCCTGTTTACTATTAATAAAATAGTAATTATATTATATTATTAAACAACGGCTTATTTTCGCGATACATCGACAAATTTTCAACTTTAGGTACTCGCTGCTTTGACGACTGCTTATTGACACGATCGCACAGCGACTCTCTCGTTCTGCTGTGCTTCTACGACTCTTCTTCTTCTACGACTAATGCTAATGCTGCTGTTAGATCTGTTAACCAGCGTTGCCACCCAACAGCACTGTAAGCCCACTGTAACTACTCGTTACATACTCGTTACGAGTGCCTTATTCGTGTTTATGGTGCTAAAAATTGTACCAAGCCTAACGGGACCTTGATTACGCACTTTATAACGGTGCATCTGCTGCTTACACTGTTACAATGCATTGGAATGAAAGTTCCGTTAGTTTCTGCCAGGATTTTAGGATTCTTCCTCTTTGTGGCTAGTTTGGTGGCGATTTTCGAATAAAGGCAGTCACTTTCAAGTAAGTAGAGTAACGGGATAATTAAGTATACAAATGTATTTAATATTTTATAGGTTTAGGGAAAGGAAAAGGAAAAAACACTCTAGCCTGAAGAAGATACTGCAATGAACAACAGGCAAATATCAATTAAATTAAGTCGACAGGCATCTTACGGACTGGACTGGATAAAAGTGCTACGGCATCTAAAATTCTATTCGGTTCGAGGTTACAAGTATCGAAACATGTGTTTAACAATTACATATATATATATATATATATATATATAGAAACACTCACAAGCCAGCTCAATGTTATTTATATTCTGTGAAGAGAATGCAAAAACAGGCGGACAATGCACTTGAGGGCACTGAGATATATATGTAAAGATAGAGAGAGTTGGAAATGGAAGAGGAAAGTCTAAATACTCACATATACATATATATATGTGTATATATGTATACATATATATATATATGAGATTATCCGTTTTGCTTTGCATGCCAACTGATTGAGTGGAAATGGATATGCATAGTCAAATTGCGGGCGTTGCCACCCAACCGACCAGACAACCGCCCAATTGTCCTTAGGGAAATATCGCCGGCGTTTGCATGGGTAAATACATAACTCTTGATTTAACAAGCTGGAAAATCGAATAACACGACCAAGAAAATGTATAAATCTTATCATCTTGTATTATATTTATCATGCAAAATAAGATTTGATTTAGTCTGTGATTGACTATTCGATTTCAATAACACTGAGTTTGTTTATGTCGTTAAGAAATAAATAAATACTAAGCCAATCGTAAAATGAGAATAAAAACTGTTGTATATACAATATGAGCAGTCAATGTTACTTTGTTTTTCTATCATTTCTGGCAAATAAGTTGCAAAATAATTGGCAAATAAATTCGAAATTTCTGTGCCATTGTTTTTCCCAGTGTAGACCAAATGGAAGGCAATAATTTAAATTGAATTAATGCTGATTTAGAAATGCATTCACAACGACAGTTAGACAAAGTAAACAAATAAATATATATGTCCAAACATACACTCAACTTTGCAGAGCTGTGCTCTGGCAATGTCGAAGGAATTGTCAAATATGTTTTGGAAACGGAAAAGTTGTGCTCGAAATTCGCTGTTGACTGTCAGCGTCGACATCTTAGCCCGACCTCGACACATTTTCATTAATTTTCAATACCCTGTATGCATTGAATGGGTAAGGAGGTTTTGAAACACACTTGGCAAAATAGTCGTTGCAAATATTTGTATTATTGTTGAAATAAGAAAGTGGAATAGTTAAGAGAATATTTTGTGTTGCTTTAATAAATATTAATATATATGAGTATGCAAGTTTTTCATATGTAAGCCCCTAAATTACTGCAAATAATCGAATATATATATATATGAAACGAGCTTAAAGTAGGTAAACAAAACTTGTCGCAAATTGGCTAAAACATGGGAAGTTTTTTGTAAAATTAAGAATTAAAATTGTAAGCGGTACAGAGTAACTCTCAGTCGGGCATACTCCTTCAACAACAAGATTTCGCATCTATAGAAATGGGTATCTCATAGTCGAGCAGTGTTTGTGTTCTGGGACTGTTGATTAAGCCCCAAAGTGGCCGTCAGCAGAGACGCACAAGCACCAAGCACCAAGCTGAAACGCGCCCCAAGTTGCGCCCTGAAAATTGGGGCCGACGCAACACCCCCCGAACAACCCCCCCCCCCCAACGTTGACGAGACGCCCACTCGTCCCGTTGCAAATCCAATTAGGCGCCGTTGCGTTGTCAGCGTCGTCGTCATATGTCGTTGAACCTTCATATCCAAGCTGACATTTAATCTCATTTGTGTGCGTGTGTGTGTGTGTGAGTGTGTGTGTGTGAGACACGCCCTTACTTGTAACGTTATGCACTTTTGTGCACTCAGTTAAAAAATCGGCCTAAAAACTAGAAAGGTTTTATTGCTTTTGTAAGTAATTTCTAAAAATGAGAAATCGAATTTCTAAAAATTAAAAAGTCTTGCTTTAAATCGATAATCGCAAATTTATCGAGTTTTTTATTATTATTTTTAAGAAATTTGTATTTGATGAAAATATTTTCTCTTATTAAGAAATAAATTTCTAAAAAGTAAAACCTTTCTGAAATTTAGAAAATAATAATTCGAAACTGATCAAGAACATAAAAATATGTTAAATATAAATTTTTGAAAACTTACAAATTTTCTAGTGAGTTTTCTGTGAAGATGAAGACGAAATTACAGATTCCTCTTCAAGTGAATAATGCATAAATTGTATTTCAATTGATAGATTTTGGATAAATATTCCTTATATGTTATTTGAAACAATTAAAACGCTGCCTTTTACAGCTTAAAGCAATTTACTGTAATTTTAAATATATTTACTAGTATTCTAGCATATATATTTGTCTAAGTGTAGCTGTGTCTCAGGCGGCGTTGGTTGATGCTGTCAGTGCAAAAAGTGTCAACTTAAACTAATTAACTGCGTCCAGTGATTGTCATCCGCTGTCCATCATCCATTGGTGCCATATTATGAAGCTTAATTAGCATTTAATGTCCGTCTCCTGGCTGAGGAGCTGATGAGTCCTTTCATGGGCCATCTTTGCGTTATTTACACAAAACATAAATTGAAGAAGTCGGCGTCATTGTCATCGTCAGCATTATCATAATCATCATCATTGTCATCGATGTCAACTTCGATATGCATGCATCAAAGCCCGTTGACAGTCAATGTTGTTGTCTTTCTTTTTTTTTGTTTTTTTGTCTCTCTCTCTCTCTCTTTGCCAATTGCCACTTGGGGCAACGAAATAGGGGGACCCAGGGGGGAGCAGAAATGTGAAGAGATGATGACGGGGACATCATTCTAATTGCTGCAACGAATCGATAAACAATAGACCAAAGTGTTGTCTAATTGCAAAAGCAATGGGAAAAGTGTGCAACAACAAAACAACAAAACAACAGAAGCAAAAACAAAAGCAAAAGCCCAGCAGAGAGCAGCAAGCACTTTGAGTACAGGTTGATAGGCCAATTAAACAAAATCCCATTAAAATGACATTTGATATTCCCTCAATTCATAGCACTCAAATTTGAACATTAACAATTTACACAAATAGAAATGTGATAATCTGACGAACACTTTCCTCGCTTATCGTGGCAAACAAAATAAATAGCAAATAATATTATTTTATATGCTGGTCAATTTATGACGATTTTCAATTGGATTTATTTCTGGTGACTCTCTGCTGCAGTGTCCAATTTCAAGTCACATTTCTAAACAAGCCAAGTTATCTAGAAAATAAATAAGTAGAGCTCAATTTTAGTGCATATTCCTTGCATGAAAAGGAAAAATCGATTGATAATTCAGATGCACATTCGGAAATTAATTATCCAAGCTTTACTCGGTTTTGCTAAAGCTTGTTTTAAGCAACAAAAATACAATGCTGATTTAGCACATGCAATTGAAAATATTTCGCAATTACTTTTAAAATGCTCAAAGGATAAACTTGTAGCAATCGTCGTCGTCGACTAATTCAACAGTTCTCATTTATTCAACGGATTTATCAACAATCTGTAGCATTAAGCAATAAGCTTATCTTTGACTATCCATTTCAAGTCGAAGAACGCTGATTAATTATTTTGTTAT
This sequence comes from Drosophila glabriapex, assembly GCA_035042305.1. Taxonomy (NCBI): domain Eukaryota; kingdom Metazoa; phylum Arthropoda; class Insecta; order Diptera; family Drosophilidae; genus Drosophila; species Drosophila glabriapex. Next base: position 7,300,443 of record JAWNLN010000066.1, read on the forward strand.
TATTATTATTTATTACAGTTTGCTTTTTTGCTTCGCTTATTATATTTATATCAATAATTAGCTTTTTTGTTGGCCCTAATCATTTTTTGCTTCGTTTGTCACTTGCAATTAAAACGTAACTTTAATTAAATAATGATGTGTTGTGTGAATTTGTATGTGTGTGTGTGTGTGTGTGTGTGTGTGTGTGTGTGTGTGTGTGTCTACATTTTATATAATTAGTTGTGTTGCTTGATTCTTTGCTCGCCATCAGCAGCTTCTCTTGCGTTAATTCAAGCTCAGCGGCTCACACGTCGCATACGTGATATTTTAACTATTTGTGTATCGGGCCATATTCTCTCACTTAATTTATTGGCCATTAAATAATTAACATCATAAGGCAAATATTATTCGCGCCACCGGAAACTTTTTTCTACTATTTACAGTGGCTAAAATTGGTCTTTTTACACTTTGATATCGACTTGAGAATTGGTATATTTATATATATATATATATGAGCGATGGCCGAGTCGGATGAAGTCAATAATCGACAACATCGATAAGTACAAATCGATAAAACCACACAAAACTTGCTGGTGAGCTTATTTAAAGATCGACCGCCCCTAAAAATCCAGCCCATATCCAAATTTAGAGCTTAGGTTACAAGGATTGGTAAGAAAATTTGTGGAATGCAAATATCTTAAAATTTAAAGGGCGCAATCATGATTATTCCCCCACCTGTTATCAACTGGTATAAGAGTATTCCGCAGTCGGTAATGCCCGACTGCAACGATCTCACTTGCTTTGTTTTGTTTTGTTTTGTTGTTTCTTTTCTTGATTGCTCGATTCGAAATTCCCAACTGCACTTGCGATCTTTAAGTTTGGATGCATTCAACTCGTTTAATTATTTGGCGTGTTGAATTCAGCGTTAAGCTTGCCATTGTTGTTAATGTTGTTGTTGGTTTCCAATTGTTTAAATGCGACAAGCATGTTCATGAACAGGCATATTATTAACATGTTTATTACCTGTGTGTGAACTAATATGCTATTTGACTTTGAAATTGTTCAAGCCTTGAAATGCCAGAAGTTATCGGCAAAATGTAAAAAGCTTGATCTGATCTTGAGCTTGATGGTATGCGAGAACTTCTATTCCAAATTTGAAGTCTCTAGCTCTAACAGTCTCTGAGAGACTGAACATTGGTTAAACTATTCGCTGATTGTTGCTCTTCAAGAAAAAACAAATATAAATAGCGATGCTTTCTGCTGCCTCCAACACACTGCTTACAATTTTGTATAATTGTTTCAAGTACAAAACATATTGAAAGTGATCAGAAATATTAAAACAAACATGCAAAAAAAACAGACGCGTCTTAATTTAATTTATAATTGCTTCGGCAACATATAAAATTATGCTATCGATAAGCGATTAACTTGTGGAGTGTTCCACATTCAACAAAGAAAAAAACACCTGCCAGAAAACACATCAAAAAATTAAATAAAAAATATCAAAATAAAGTATGCCTTTATAACTTGGCTAGTTGCATATACATGTGTGTGTGTGTGTGTGTGTGTGTGTGTGTGTGTGTGTGTGTGTGTGTGTGTGTTTGTGTGTGTGTTATTACTATTTTAACATTCCTTTCCCAGCTTTATAGCCGCTGCTGTTCTGCTGTTTTTTTCGTTGTTGTTGCCGTTCTTTCTGCTGCTGCTGTTTGCTGTTGCTGTTGTTGTTGCTGTTGCTGTTTGTTAGCCATTTTTCAGCATCGCTTTTGTTGCTGTTTGTGAAACTCGTTTGGTGCACAAGATTTCGTTTTTATACTCGTACACATTGCTTTATCTGCCGCTCTTCCATTTTTATTTTTTTTTTTTGTTTCGCTTTGTTTTCTTTTTTTTTATTCTTCTTTTTGCTTTTTTCTTCTTTAGTTTATCTAAGTAGCATGTGCGCGGGTTATGTAACCGCAAAATGATGTATCGCATTTCCGAGGCTGCTGCTAGCTGGAAGACTGTTGACTGGGAGAACTCTGGCAACCGGAGTGGGATAAGGGGGCGAGGAGGGGGGCCGGCCTGGGCGAAGGCTTGGCCCTGCACATGACCAACGCCGTTTTGGGGCCATGAACTTTTGCAGCAGTTAGCAGACGCCAGAGGAGTAGGTTGAGGGCATTTGCCCTCTCGGACCAAAAACTGTGGGAAATATGTCTGTCTGTCTGCATGTCTGTCTGTCTGTCTGTCTGTATGTCTGTCTGTCTGTCTGTATGTAGAAGAAATAACTCAATTCCATATCGATTATATAATAGTTATGTAAACATTTAATCAGCATGCATATCCAACTATATATGTATGCCATACATATTAATAAGTTTGACTCGATTTGTGCATTTTATGAATCGGCTAAAATGGAAAGTGACATGCAAATTTTTGTGTGTTTTTCTTTTTTTTTTTTTTGTTATGTTGACTTTCGTTTGCCATAAGAAAGTCGCGTGTTTGTTTGTGTGTGTGTCTCGTTTAATGTATCACGTAATCCACATTAAATGCTCGTCTTTTAATACGTTTGCAGCGGGTATCATAATTTTGTCACGAACTGTCTTCGAAACCAAAAAGTAAATATTCCCGAGTAAATCAGCTACAAGTATTTCTATTACATAAGAATAATAATAATTAGTATAAGCAATATTATTATTATTATTCAATGTTATTATTATCATCCATTTGATTACTCTTAAAACATATTCGGCAAGTGTATTAAATCGTCGGCAACTCGAATTTAACACTATATTTTTTTGTTGTTTATTTTTTTTTGTATGTGACAGATTTATTTGTTTTTACGGTATGCGCATAGATAAGAAAAATCAAACATATAGCTCCCTCCCCTAGTCTCTCCTTCTCCTTATCTCTTCCAATCAGACGGTATAATACTTAAGATATATATACATATATACATTTAAGACATATAAACTGGCTTAGAAAGTATTGAGAAGAATGCACAATTGACTATATAATTTCTCAATCAGTTAATTTTATATGATTTTTATTAATAGTAATAATTGAAAGAAATTGAAATCTAGCCTGAAATCGAGCTATGTATAATTTCTTGAACTATTTTCTATTTAATTGACTATCGAATTATCGATATAAATAGCTTGCTATGTGTTATCTTAATCCGTTAAAGGTCAAGTCATATTTTATTAGCATGCTGTATAAATAATACTCAAAATTTTAGATTAAAAAAGAAACTGTGAAATTTTGAATATCTTATTATCATTATTAACATGCAATGTTCATCATAAAATATTTCAATGCAGGATTTGGAGCAGTTCTTAAAATTGTGCTTCAGCCGTCATTAAATATATTTTTTGGCGTTCCATTTGTGCAATTCAAGTTGACTAATTGGCTAATTGACATAACTGGTCAAATAAAACAAAAAAACTAAAAAAAAGTAAATGCATAAAATGTGTCAAACTGATTTGATTTGATTTGATTGTCCGACTTTTCCATTTCCCCATTTTGTATATGTGTGTGTGTGTGTGTGTGTGTGTGTCTGCACACACATAAATGTTACGCATACGCCACTTGAAGCACTGCAGTCGAGGGGCGCTCTTATCAGTCGCTTATCGGGCAGCAGCTCACTACGTAAACAAGAAATTGTTTAATTGTTAGCATTGCCATTCACAATGTGGACCGACCAGTGAGGGTGCGCAGAAGTGGGGCGTGGCTGGAGCCGGGGGAGAATGAAGCATGAAACATGAAACATGACTGGCTGTCTGGCTGGCAGTCAGTCAGTCAGTCAGTCAGCTGATTACCTGATGGACGCACGCAGTTTAAAATGCCTCTATTATATGTTAAGAGATGTTTACATAGAAGGGGCTATGAGGGATGTGTGTTTACCCTTTAACCCATGCCCGGCCACTGGAGTTGCTTTGCTGCAAGCCATTGAGCATATTCAGATAACCGTGTTTTCAAGCAGAGATAACAATTTTCACAATTTAGTTTCATCATGTGGGCCAAAGTGGGTCCAAAGTGGGGCCAAAGACCAATGCTATTCAACATTCAAAATGTCTGCTTTTTTATGTTTTTTTTTTTTTTTTGGCTACTTCTCTGCACTTTTTTGTGAATTTAACTGCATGTGAAGCATGTTGATAAAAATGTTTCTTTTTGAAATCAAATCCGTTAAGAGTCCCATTCTTTTAAATACCACAGAACAATATTGGAACACACGAGCTGAGTTTGCATGTAAATTTGAATTGAATTCTCATATTTTTTAAATTGTTTGTATTTTCATTTTTTTTTTTTAATTAGAATATGTTGTAAAACATTTTGTTGGCTTCAGATCAAATGGTCAAATATATTCGGAACATCGTCGGGAATCAGTTTTAAGTGTTTCTATTACTATATAATAATATTAAATATTTAATTAACACTATTAATATTATAATATTATTAATATTCTATATACGATACATAATATAAATGTTATAACATAATTTTTATTATTATTGTGGAGTTTTTAATATTATTTTCAATATAAGTATCGAAAATAAATGTTGGCTGGGCTTTTAATGGGTTAAGATCATTGATCAAGACGATTGTCATCAACAGCTCTGCTGTCATTTTCTGTTTAAAGTTTTTACACTTTTGTTTTTTTTTTTCGATTTACAACACAGCCCCCCTCCCCTCTCACCCAACATCTTTTATTTTTTCACTCTTCCAGCAGTTGTGTGCTGCTTTGAAGTTGTTGTTGCAGTTGTTGTTGTTGTTGTTGCAGTTGTTGTTGTTGTTGTTGTTGTTGTTATTGTTGCTCAGGTGTGCATTGTCTCACGTTTATTTACTTATTCGCCCGCTTGATTGCCTCAAACACTTGCTTTTCTCTGCTCCGCTCTGCCCATCACTCGTCTCGTCTTTCGATTACAACTGTGGTAGCCCATTTACACCTTATTTACTTGCTTCCCAATTCACATTGCACACACCAAGAACCCTCCCCGCAGCCACTCAATGATTTGTGCAGTTGCTGTTTCAGTTTTAGTTTCAATACCACCCTCAGCTAGAGGATCACAAGTGGGCTCGATTCCCATCAAATTCATCAAATATATGCTTTTATCGATTGTCCTTAAACGATGTTATCGATTTTTTAACCAACCAGCGAGTAAACTGAAGCCAGTTTAAAAGCAAGCCCTTCGACCAATAATATTTGTATGAATACAACGAACTTATAAAAAGCAAATGACTTCAAATAGGTAATTAAAAACCAGTTACAATTATTGAAACAATGTTAAACTAAAGTTATTCATTTAATATTTAATACTTTTTCTATTGTGTATGTTGAAAGTATTGCAAATTGCAACCAATGAAATTGAAGAGCTGAAATGATTGCAACTAAAATGTTAACTGACTGAATGATGCTCTACATATACCCATGAATGCACTCGGACACACACACACACACACACACACACACACACACACACACACACACACATACTTAGACACAATTCACAGCTGCTTATCAGCTGCTACAGCAGATGGAGAAACAAACAGATGGAGATGAAGGCGGCGGGCGCGAAGTGTAAGAGTTTGAAGTGGCTTAGGCTATTGAATGTCAGCTAAATCGACATTCCCCCGCAACCAACCCCCGCCCTCTAAGCAAGAACAACTATCTTGTGTGTGCAGCATGCAATTCCATGGCCAAAAGACTTTGGGTCGCTTTTGAGGCAATGACTTTTACACATCGTAGCACATGGCTGCCCAACCACACATACCCTTCCCCCCCGCTCCGCTCCGCTCTCTCTCTCTCTCTCTCTCTTCGTGTGTGTGTGTGTGTGTGTGTGTGTGTGTATGTGTGGTAAGCGCTCAATTGTATCCGCCATCATCATCATCGAGCGCGTGTAAATCGTAAGAAACACTCTCAGGGCAGCAAAGGCAGCAATGCGAGCAGCGACGTTAAGAAACTTGCCTTACCGGATTTTAAGCTAAGCCCCAACATCAGCAGCAGCAGCAGCAGCAATGAAAACACCCCTTCCTCCTCCCTCACACCACTCACACACCTGCATGGACCGTGGGCAATAGACAAAGCAGTATCTCTTGCTCTCCCTCTCCCTCTCCCTCTCTCCTCTTCGTCACCCTCTCTCACGCTCTCGCTCTCGCTCTCTCTCTGCCTCTCTGTCCATCTGTTGGATGCTCTCAACATCTTGGTCGCTCTATTGATTTCGCTTAATATAACAGCAGCAGCAACAACAACAACATCTTTGGAATGCTAACGTTTGTCTCTTTCCATGTCTATGCATGTGTGTGTGTGTGTGTGTGTGTGTGTGTGTGTGTGAGCAGACAAGACAAGTAATGAGTAACAACTTCTTTTTGGTTTTTTCTTTTTTTTTTTGGGGGGGGGGGGAGGGAGCTGTAAGAAATAAACTAGAAATTCTTGCGCCCATTTTACTGGTTAAAGTGACCCAAAAAAGAGAAAATTTCCTTCGATTTAGAGTTAGATGGGAGGGGGCGGGGGGAGCAATAGAGAGTAAATAGAGATGCATAACAAAAGAAAGAAGAAACAAAAAGATAATGCGACAATGTTGATGTGGCTTAATGTTCCATTCAAAAGCAGAAATGAAGATGAAGCCAAAGCAGAAGAAGATGTGAAAAGAGAGCTGCGAGACGAACTGAACAGCCAAAGTAGAAGGAGAAGAAGCAGAATCAGAGTGGACAGATTAGAAACGATGCTCGAAAAAGTTGCCAAAAAACGGAATGAGAAAAAACAAACAGTATTCAACAAAATCGGAGGTATTTATTATAATTTAACTTGGAATCAATTAAGAAGAGTTCATAGAATCTTTATCTGAGACAAGTTTTAATTACTTCGATAAACGAATCTTGCAAAGACCTCTCCAGGAAGAGAAACAAAAACCCCAATAATAAAAAATTAAAACTTAATTTTAATTTCGATATTTCTGGAATTCAACAAGCAGAATTCGATGCATGTTTAAATATATATAAATAGAGGAATTACTCTACTCTCGCATACAATTTACAATTTCCGATGGAATAATAATTGATCATTGATTATCAATCAATCAATCAGACAGTCAATCAACCATCAATCTACATACATAGATAAATATGTGAAATATGACAACTAAGCCAAATTTCCATCACTTTATTAGTGAAAAATTTAATGCTTACAATTTATAACAAAAAAAATTTGCCTAATTGTCCTTATTAATTATTAGGAGGAAGTCGGTGACATTCTGCAACTAACTTTGTTGAAAGTTAGTCTGCGGCATAAACTTTGCCGATGCCTCAAATAACGAACATAGTTTAACCCAAAGCAAAAATATTTTAAAAAAAAATCAAAAAAGAGACGTAAAAAATAAATCTTCAACCTTTGGTCAGCTTTCGTGGCACTTTGCTATTTTTACTGTAGTGTGCCATAACCATCTAAAATGCATTGGATTTCAGTCAGTCGAGCAAAGAGCAAAACAGTTAATTGCATTTGTACAAAATATCCTCAGTTTTAGCTCTCTTTTGATAAAAACGAAAACAGACAAAACTTTTCATAACAAAAAAAGATGTAAAAATCTTTAAATTTTGTAGATATTTTATTTTAGTAGATTGAGCATCGGACACAATTGTAATTGACTTTATTTACTTGTCGGCCAGTGTAAATCGTGCATTGGTCAGCTGCATTGTAGCTCATTATTCAGTGTCTACAATCTTGTGTTGTTTAACTACACATGATGTTTACGCCTCCATTTAAGCACTTTATCAACGACAAATAATAATAAAAAATATAAAAATAAATAAAAAAAACATACACAACGCCCCTACGAAATATGGCAATTGCAGTTGGACAAGCACTGTGTTGGTTGTGGCAGTTTATGTGTTTTTTTTTTTTTAGCTCTTTTGGGATTTGTTTCGCATTTTGGTCTTGCTGCGGTTTTGGGTTTTCCACACACAAACTCACACACGCATACACACACATACACACACACACACACACACAAGTAAAACTTGTTTCGTTTTCAAGTTTTTGGAGTTGCCGTTACACATACAGTTTGAGCAGCACAATAAGCCACTTAAACTGTAAGCAGCTTTTCCTGCAATTTTGTGAGCGTTCTCGATACTTATACTACGTATGAAGCTATTTCTTATTTTGCGACATTCTTTTTTTCTCTTCATCTGCTTATTTTCATCTTTCAGCATCAGCAGCAGCAGCAGTTTCCAGTTGGTTGACTCGCTTTGGCAGCGCACTCAACTCCCACTCCCAACACTGCCCACTTTCCACATCCCACTTACCGCTTACCACTTACCACTTACCACAGTCAACTAACTGCCCACTTCCCATTCCATTCCAGCTTTTATTTGTTGCTGTTTTGGTGCCGTTTTCTATGTGAAATGTGAATGGCAGCGATCACTGGCAGAGGTGTCAAATCAACAACAAGAATTTTTTTCCAGCTCCATCTCTCTCTCTCTCTCTCTCTGACTCCCTCTCTCATTTCCGAGAGAGAGAGAGAGAGCTAGTTACATTGTTGAGAGAGAAGTGAAGAGAGCCGGGCTTTGTTAGTTTGAAAGCATTGTTTAGTTAGGTTTGCTTCCGCTGCTCTTTTTACATTGCATTCCAATTGTGTGAGTACTATTTACATACATAAGTATATATTTATATATATATATATATATATGTACTTATGTATGTATTTACTAGCAGCAGGTATTATCCGGCTTTGCCCGTACCCAGTACAACTTTTACTTTTTAATATGTATATATCGATAGCAATTTATTTATTTATATACATTTGTAAATATTTACTTTTGCCTTGTTCGTGTTAAACACAAATTCATTATACCCTATGTGCAATTATTTTGTGTATAGGGTATAAACATGTGAAAATTGACAGCTGTTTTAATGGCTCATAAGCAAAGTGTAAAGTCTGAATCAACACACACACACAAACACTCACACACATGTGCACATGTGCATATTTCTTTATTGCAGGGAAAACTTTTCAAGTTTTCAACTGAATTTCAAGTGGAAAAAAACGTCAACATTGCCGGCAAAAAGAAAAAAAAAAGACAAAAACAAAGCAGAAAACGAAAATGTTTTTTATTGTTGTTGTTGCTGTTGCTGTTGCTGTCCTACAAATGTATCTCAGCGCTGCTGCGTGTATTGCATAAATGCCCTTCGCCCCAAAACAAAGCAACAACAATAGCATTAAAAATATTTAACACACAAAAAGCAGTCATAAAAAAAAACACAAAAACGCAACGCTGACGCCGCCGTCTGTGTTGCCGTCTCTGTTGCTGTCGCTGTCTCTGTCGCTGCTGATTCATGGCTCGTGCATACATCGCTCAGCTCAGCTGGCAGCTGGGACAGATGGACAGACAGACAGACAGAGAGACATGCTGAGCGGGGGTGACAGGCAGACAGGCACAAACACGTACAAAACGTGTAAAGAGCAAGTTTAGACAGTTTGACAAGCATTTGTGCACACTTACTTTAGCCGCGTCGCTCTTGTTGTCGCTGTCGCCGTGGCTGGCACTGCTGCTGCTGCTGCTGCTGCTGCATATATGTATGCGGATGTATGCGGATGTACGCGTGTGTGTATGTGTGTCTCTACACAAATCAAATTAGATACACCAACAACAATATTAAAACAAAACAAAAAAAAACAACACAAAAAACAAAAATGCGCTCTAAAACGAAACGCGATGGCAATGAAACGCTGACGCAGTCGCAGTCGCAGCCGCAATTGCCCTAAAAAGCCAAAGCGCGCGCGCGCGCACTCGCAACGTACAATATGGGAGCGTAGGAAGTGAGACGTGGCAAAGGGGGCGACGCGGAAGCCGGCATTACACAAACAGGACACGACATAAACACGACACGACACGACGCGAAACGAGACGAAACAGAATGCAATTCGTAACGGGAATGAGCAGCACACTGTGCTGTGAACGCAACGACAAACGGCGACAGTTGCCGCACAACTGATGTGATTAGTTACCAAAGCCGCAGCTAGCCCCCAAACAAAAATCGTGAGCAGAGCAGCCAGAGATAGAGAGAGAGAGAGAGAGAGAGAGAGAGAAAGAGAGCGGGCGAGCGACAGAGCGTAAACGTAAAACGTTTGGAGCTGCTGACCACAAAGCAAATTGTAAAAAAAAGCTGCGCGAGATGCTCAAACCAGCGCCAAGCATAATAGTAATGTGTGAGCGAAGAATGAGAAAGACAGAGTAAACCCAAGAGAGAGAGAGAGAGAGAGAGAGTAACACCATGAGAGAGAGTAAAACCGAGAGAGAGAGATAGAGAGAGAGAGAGCGAAATGAGTTGGTTTGACTAGAGAGGTGCAGTTGAGCAGTCACCGCAGTTGGTTAATGAATGCAAACAGTTAACAAAACAGCTGCGAGCGCATTTTGAAAGCCATTGCGTTAAAGGCATGTTAATTAAATGCTAACAGTTTGTTTGTCGCTTGTGTGAGTGCCCTCGAAGTTGTTAAGAGACTGCACGACTGAGAGATATCCTCTACCAGTTTCTATATACATATTTAGATAAGAATAAGTCAAAAGGAATTTTATTTGTTTCACTGCGATGCCTGCATATCAAATTTGGTGTACATCGGTTTTGTAATAACGCACCGATTTTTATCGATAATTGGCAAACGTGCCCGGTGTATCGAGAAACTAAAAATTTGGATCTATAGTCAAAGTAACAAGTGCTTTGATAATACTCTCTGTACTTTATCGACTCCAAACAATATTGATCTAATAGTAATAAAAAACATTATGGTATATATAAATATCTATATATATATATAAACTTACCCAATCGGGAATCATTCTTCTTGCGTACACGTAAACAAATTGTGCATGATTTGATGCACTGCAAAAGTGAAGACGAAAATACAACAAATCAGAACAGTTTATCAATCAGTTTTCAATTAAATTTAAATCGATTACTTACATCGTGTATGTGACGAATGGCCTCGCCCCGTGATATATTGTCCAGGCTAAGGCCATTGACCTCGAGTATCTCATCGCCCACTTCCAGATTATCGCGATCGGACGGTGAGCCGTATAATTTAATTTTACCCTCCGCATTCTCAACGAGAATGATAACATATCCAGATAGTTCGACAACTTGTTGCTGCAACAGAGAGACACATTTTCAGTTAAGGAATTGTAAATATAATCTGTTCACAAGTCTAGTTTGTAATAGGCTATGAAAAATATTCCCAGATTGATCAAAACAATCCAATATGAAAGACAGCTCGACCAGCAGTTACCCTGGATGTAAATGCGTTTTGTTTAACAAAATTGATATTTGTATCCGATCTTAATGAAATTTTTACATACACAGGAAAGTAAATATATAAATAACTGTTGCTTTTATTGCTAAATTTTATTAGTTCGTAATTTATTCAACTACACAAAACTAATAAGCTTCTAAATATCAAATTAACATTGTAAAGCTTCACTTTCGACATTGGAATTTTATAAATTTTTGGTAAGAATTTTTTTATTGGTTTATTTTCAATATTTCACATTTTGCAAAACGGTTTTAAAACTAAGAATTTAAGTTTAAAATGAAGATTAAAAATTAAAAGTGAAAAATTATATTGAAATTTCAAATTAAATGTATATATTTATATATTTTGTATATATTTATTTTTTTCATTTTTTATTTTAGTGTAATCATTCACTTTTCATTTTATATCAGTTAAGCTGTAACTTTTTTATTTTCATTTAATTTAAACTTTTTTATTACATATTTATAACGTCTTTTTAATTGTGAACTAATTGTAGTCCAAATTAAATAGACAAAATAAAAAATAAAATAATGGGTAACAATTAAACAACTAATAAATGTTAATAGTAGCTCTCATATTGTAATTACTATTTTTTTTTTTAATTCAAGTTAAGTGCTTCGCTATATATAGCCACAACTTCGCACTAATGTGTACATTTAAGGATATGCGCCCAACGATTGAGAATACAAGTTAAAAAATCTATGAGAAAAACTTACAATTAAAAAAAAATATATATTCCGCTCCAGCAACCAAGAAGTATTGCCTAGAAAATTGCTCTTATGCTCAAGATTTCAATGTTCCCGCTCATAAAGTCATTTGCATAAATGCTACAAAATGTTTAGTGCTTAATGTGCGATGAGGGGTGGTAGTGTTGGTGGTTACACATTTCAGGTATTTCAGGGATGGGCAAAAAAAAAAAAAAAAACAAATTAATTATACGCAAGTGCGGGCAACTTGGACCCAGTTATTCAAGGTCCTGTGTCCCAACACCCAACATCCAATCCCAACTCAAGCTCAACAGCAGGAATCACAATTTCTGTCTTCTGATGTGGGCGTTTAATTGTATATGTATATGTGTGCGGGGGGGTGGGGTTGGCTGGGGAGTTGGAGTGGGAATTTTAGCCCATTATTGCTTGGGCTGGCTCGTTATGTTAATTACAACAAATTATGCTCGTGTGGCAAATGCGTGTGGACGAAAACACCCAGCACCCCCAAAACACACACACACACACACACTTACACACACACATACTCACACACCATACCCCATCCCCTTGCAGCATCCAGCATTTTGCTAAGAGTAAGGGTAATAGCTCTCTCAGTTCACGTTTCAGTTTTAGTTACGTTCTGCAATCGGCGTCTGGGACAAAAAAAAATAATAATAAACAAAAACAAAACAAAACAAAAATGTTGTGTAGCGCTAATGAGCTTTTTGGCTTTTGAGTTTGACATTAATGCCACTTATGGGTCAACAATTTAAATTTGATAATCGCTGGCCCAGAGCAGGTAGCAATTTAACTGTTTCACTTTCATTGTGCATAAGGAAAGTTTTTTGTTTTTGTTAAAAACTGTTACTGGCATCTTGAACTAATTTTATTTATTTATTAATTTAGAAAGAATTAACACAGAATTACAAAGCATAAAACAAGTATAAGCTTATTTCACGTTATATGCAAAGAATAATTTGAAAAAAAAAATGTATCTAAATATTTATAATTTATCACGAAATTTTTTCAGTAAATTGGAAAAAATAAATTATCGCCTTCTTAAGCTAGATTTATATACGATCTTAAGCCCAACATAATGTAATATTAATCTAAAGGTCTACCCAATGGTAGGTACCCACTTCGGTATCCACTAGTAAGAATCCCGAATTACCCACTTTTAAGTACGAAGTTGAGTACCCACCGCTAGGTAGCCACCGTTAGGTACCCAATTCTAGATTCTCCATTCAGTTACAGACTCGTATTTATTAACTGATAATTACCTACTTGCACAGCCCACAGATAGATTATACAGCTAGATATCCACATATAGCTTACGCTCTCAGAGGCAAGCTCTACATTATCTACTGGTCGATCTAATAAACCGCCAAGTCAAGTTGTTAATTCGAACTCGTATGAGTCCTATCCTATCTAACAATGTTCACTTATTTACTACTTGCTGTACGGACAAGACAGGGGATCATTCTAACCCATGCAGGGATTAGTTACACTTGGTCTAGTTTTACTTATCTTTATAATGTATACCTGACGATACTCATTGGTATTTATGAACCGGTAGTTAACTACAGAGAGATATCCACTATTAGCTACTCTCTGATTGGTACTTACTCCGGAATGTAATGCTAGTTAACCAGTGGTACATCTTCTGCTAGGTCCCTATCTCGGTACCTTCTGCTGGGTACCCAGTTCGGTATCTTCTGGTAGGTGCCCACTGGTCATAGCTACCCACCTATTAGGTAGATATTTATTTACCGTCTTTTCAACTGTAAATTCAGTATTATATATAAATATATATAAATTTATGGCACAAACAACAAACAAACGTGTTAACGTCCAATGGCAAATTATTTGGTACACTTCAAAAGGACTTAGTTTGGGGAGCAAAAGGTGAAGGGCGGAGGTCGAAGGTTGCACTCGAAAGCGAATTCAACGGCAATTGCCGCCAAAAACACACACACACATGCGGAATGTGGAATGCACAAAAGAATTGGGCGGAAAAGCCAACGTGGCGAAAGTGCAATTGTTGCAACACGGAATGCGACAGCGCCAGCAGTAACAACAGCAACAATTGCCGACAACAGCCAACAAACAAATCAACAAACAAACAAAACACTCGAGAATGCAAAACCCAAAGCGAACTGAACTCGACTCGAGTCGAGTAAAGTTGGCAAACAGCCAACGGAGGGGCGGGGGCAGCAAGGTGGGGAGCCTTACAATGCCACAAACAATTGGCGCGAGAGGTGCAGCTGCAACAAGCACAACAACGACAGCAGCTGATGATGAGGACAACTCGACAACAGTTGCAGTTCTGTTGCCTTAATATGATTAGACTGGGCGCAAAACAACAACACCTAAGCCAGTCGACTGAGAGAGAGAGAGAGCGGGAGAGATGCTCGACTAGGAGATACCCAGCTCACAAGACCTTACATATTTTCACCGCTGCTATTTCTTCTGTTTATAATTCATCTTATTATCCAAAAATATATATTTTTAAAAACCAGGGTTTTTCATTTTTTTACTCGACAAAATTTAGAAAAAAATATGTCTAATTTCAAGATTTGTGTATTTTTAGAACGAGGAATTTACATATTCGCTTTATGTTGCTTGTTGTAGGCAACCTTATTAGAAAGAAATATCTTTAAAAGTGTGGATCTTATTGCTGCATCATCTGCAAAGCTGCAGCAATCTTTAATTCTGTCCAAACTTATTTTTATGAAGACATCCTTCATTTGAGATTATTGAGCTTAATTTCTTGTTAAAATTATTCGCTTTTGTTTATAAATTCCTATAAAATCAAATAAAGAGTGCAGCTATGCAGTCCAAACAAGTTCTCAGTGAAATCGTTGAAAGCTTCAAAACACTCTTAATTGATGAGTTTGCTCAGCCAAGTAGGACAGCTTGTGACCGATAGTTGCTCGGGCAGCTATATAATATACCGATATATATTTAGTGTGTACTGCCTCGCGTCTATATTAAATGAGTTAATTCACATAGTCTTCAAAAGGGCAACTCGAGAGCAGCAACCAACAAAAACAGCGACATAATCATTGGCGTTTCAGTGCCGGATGATGGCACTTGGCATCCACAAACACACACGCACACATACACACATACATACATACATACACACATATATATACTTATATATAAGATATGTATGTGTAGGGTGGGGCATGTGGCGGAGAAGCGGCGACATCGATTCAAAAGTGGAGCAGCCTTAGTCGCAGTCGCATTCACAGTCACATTCGCATTTGCCAGTCGCAGTCGACAGCCACCTCTACCTCACGCCCCCGCCCCCACCCCCGCCCCAAGCCCCTTCCCACCCATCTGCAGCCATGGTACACTCCAGCGCTCATCTCCTGTCAGTCCCACAGTCGCACTTGAATGAAAAATGACAGCAATTACGCTTAAATTATGCGTTTGTTTTCATATGAGCGTCCTTGTCTCAGTTTGTCTATGTGTGTCTGTTTTTTATATCATCTTGGAGGAGTATTCTTATTTTGTTGTCAAGTTTGTAACGCCTTCGAGACAAAGTGTATACATATGTATATATATGTTATGCTCCTCATCAAAATCACAGCATATCTATATCTATATCCTTCTATACTCTGACACTTAACAATGGCTGCTGGAAATTTGACTGCGGCCTGCAAGGGTATGCTATCGTCGGCTTGCCTGAGGTTCAATTGTTTGACTTCTTGAAGCTCATTGCACACATTCACACATAGACAGAGCGAGAGAGAGAGAGAGAGAGAGAGACTTAGAGCCACTTGCAATCATACGAACAAAGATATATGTACAGAAGCTTTATAAAATGCTCTAACCTCAAAAATTAATGGGTATGTTGCTGTTAATGGTGAGTGGCCGAATGGGAAAAGACAAAATTTATAAAGACAAAGCAAAATAAATACAAAAACTCACTCAATTCTTGTATGTATGTATTTATTTATCTATATGTATGTATGCAAGTATGTATGTACATATGTACCCAACATATCCACTGTAACAAATTAGTGTGCGACATTAGACATTACTGTAAAAGTGAAAAAAAGCAAGAAAAACATGACAATTGAATTAGGCTGCACATACGAATTACTCTTTAGCTGCCAAACCGCTTAAAAGACAATAAATATTTGAAGCTGTTAGTAAAATCAAACAAAAACAAGAGACCCCGTTGCAGTCGGCCATAGCTGACTGCGAAAGACTTTGATACCATAAGTATTACCATCTGATAACAGGTGCCCCTGAGCAAGGGGGGAGATTTTTGGTAATCTACAGTTCAAGTTTTCATTTAAATTTATATGCCGATCTTTGAGGGAGGTTACCAGCACGTCACCTTCCACTTTTGGCGACTCTATCTTAAAAATTGTGGAAGATAGTCGGATTTATCGATTTTTATTATCGATTCTTAAAGCTACCAGTAATATACCTACCAAATTTGACGGCCAACCACTTGCCAACCAAATAGCCTTAAAATTGTGGGAGATATGTGGATTTATCGATTTGTGATTATAGCTTTTATCGATATCCTAGCCTCCTAGTGGATACCAGTCTATGTTCCAAGTTTCTAGTCTCTGTCTCTAAGGGTGTGGAAAAAAGACAGCATGGCCAGCATACCTTCGGTATCCAAGTATAAATAGAGTGCAATTTAAGTTCGTGTAGAACAACAATTAAAAAAATAAAAATAAATTAAATTATCGTTAAGAGTCGTGACTGAAAGAACCGTTTTACCATCAACTAAAATCAGAGATTCCTTCGAATGCATAGTATAACTTAGTGGGCCCAAAGATGTATGCTATATGTTTAGAGATGCGAGGCGCGGCGAGGCATAAGCAAGAAACTGTGCTTTGACTTTGCTGCTAATCAGACAAACAAAAAAACAATGCCAACAATGACAGAAAACACTTGACTTGTCATATCTGACACACATACATGCATACATACACACATACATATGTGCGCATAAATGTCGGAAGATTGCTTTAATGCTCTTTCAGCTTTTTCTCCCTTGCTGGTTTGCTTTGTTTTTTTTTTTTTTGTTTCGTCAGACTTGTATACACACAAGGCACAGACAGACACACTTGCATTATAAATTGCTTCTTCCTCTTTCTTTGACATATGCGGATCCGTTGACTTAACTGCAGCGTGCAGTTTTTTTTTTAATAACAACATATTAATTTACATACAGTATTCAAGTTAAATTTGTTTGCGCATCTCTATTGACACAGACACAGACAAACAAGCAAACAAAGGCCGCGACGCTGGCTAATCAGACAAACGTCTGGCCGAAAAATGAGTGCGAAGCGGGGGAGATAGAGAGACGAAGAGAGAGAGAGAGATAGAGAGAGCATTAAGCCGGCTGGATGCTTGTAGACTTGTCAGCCCTATGCAGTGTAGACTTTAACGGATGTACAAAAATACAACAAGAACAAAAAAAACTGTGCCGAGATGATGCTGAAAAAAATTTGAAGTGTGTTATTGTTGTGGCTGGTGCAGCTGTTCATAGCCAGCTGCTTGCGAAGTATTTGTGTAGACTTTCTGCTCGTTCAGTTTTCACTCAAATGAATTCAGTCTGACACACACTTCACTCACACAGTCAGTCAGTCAGCCAGTCAGTCAGACGCGCTGCCAGCGTACGATGTGTACTATGACTATTTTAATGCCTGCCTGCCTCGCTGCCATGCCATGCCTACTGGCGATGACACATGCGCATTGGTGTGCGGCACACAGACGAACATGTGCGTCGCTGCCAGCGTCGACGTTATTGCTCTCGTCGCGACGCGTCCTCATGCGACTCTGAAATTTGTGAATTAAAAGCACGCATACCCATACAGCTACACACATGCACACACGCACACACACGCACAGTTTACTTAATAAAGCAAATGTTCCGTTACTTGCCAATTTATTTTTTCTTGCTGTTGTTGTTTTCCGACGAGTGCTACAAACTACAACAATCACAACAACAACTACGACGATGGCAAAAACTTTTCCTATTTCATGGCAATAGTTGCAAAGTTTGGACAACTTCGCATGGGGGGGTTGGGGGATTTGCAAGGTTTCTGAAAGGTGTGCTCGGCGTCACAAGCTGCCTCAAGTGTCATTTTTTATTTGACATACGCAACCCACAAAAAAAAACACGCACACATACACATACACACACACACACAAATCAAATAACAAGTGCAACTTGTTCAATTTAAAAACCCGCCAAGTGCATATATAAAACAAAAAAAAAACTATTCTTAATTAACTCCAATTTTATTTGGTGCATAAACAAATTGATTTTTTTTATTAAATATAGGCTCTATATAAGTATGTAGCTTAAGAGTTGCAACAACTTCAGATAAGTTCATAAGCAAACAAATTCAAATGCTCGGCTATGCGATACCCTGTACCAAGACCGTTACTCATTGTTATAAACATGAGCAATTTAAACAAGAAGAAGTAAATCAGAATTCCATTTTTATTAATAAATTTTGGAATCAAATAAACATTTCACTTTTGAAGCCAATAGCTCTCTGAAGGACTGATAGACAGACATAAATTGCCTTGACTACTGATCCTAATCAGGAATATATGTATATAATTTATGTGTTCAGAGTTGCATCCTTCTGTCTGTTCCATGCTTTTGACCAACTTCATTATACACTTTTGCCTTTATCGAAATGAATGAGAAAAATTTGAAAGATCAAAACTATATAGGCATATATTAGGATTGTTTAGCAGATCTTCTTGGTTACTTTATGACACAAAAAAAAAAAAAATTTTGTCGTTTTCTTAAAAAATGTTTTTCGCTACCTTTGCGTGATTTGTTACTTTGTAAATACTCAGATATATTTCGAATCCTATATATATATATATATATATATATATATAAACAAGTGGTTCTATTAATGGTGGTACATATGTCACAGCTAATTACGAGTGGAAAAGCTCATTTTTTTCCTATTGTATTTTAGTGACTCTTTATAACAGTGCTTGCGACACGTAGACACACACAAAATCGCATTGTACGTGATAGTGTTAAGAGCTCAGAGTGTACACTGTGGGATATTCAAAGCAAAATGTGAGCAAACAAAATATGAGTTTGCTTTAATTTAAATAATTCACTTAATTTTGATAAATTAATCGATAAAACTCTTTATGCAGGACTCGATGTAAAATGTGTGTAATACGAATTGAAATTTGTAGCATTGTATAACATTCACAATAAGACTTTCTTATAAATATTTATTATGTTTTTATTTAAAGTTAATAATCGAATCTTTTTTTTTGCTTTTTGTATTTTGTGTCAACTGACTTTAGTCGATATTAAATAAATAAATATGTGTAATGGTTTTTGTACGGCGTCCATTGACTAAACGCTTTCAACACTGTTTTAGTTGTATAATAACAAGTTTTCTAAGGTCAAAGCTATCAATTTGAATGAATGCACTAAAAACATACACACAAATCGAAATCATGGCCACTGTACCTGGGCTGTATGGCCATGTGATTTGCATTTAAGACACAAACAATAGCAGCCAAGCAAAGCAAGCAGCAAAAACAACAAGGAAAGAAATGTACAGTTAAAGTACAGTTATAAGCTCTACTGCTGCTTCCTTTTGCCAGCTCACTATCCTCCTCTCTCCCTCTCTCCTCTCAATCTCTCTTTTTGTGCATGTCTTGCTGCAATTGCCTTGATGAAACGAAAGCAAAAAAAAAAAAAAAATTTGTTGCCTACTTTTTGCGGGTGGCAGAAAAAGTAATTTTTTTCCCATATGCGTGTGTGTGTGTGTGTGTATGAGTGTGTTGTTGTTGTTGTCGTTGTTGTTGCTGATGCTGATGATGACACTATGTAATGACAAACGGAGATTTTAGTGGCTTTTTATGACTTATTCGCACGCTCGCATACACACCAAGCAGCGACGTCGTCAACTCGACTTCAAATTGCGTCGAACAAGGCCAAAAGCAGCACCAGCACCACCAGCAGCAGCAGCAGCAGCAGCAGCAGCAGCAGCAGCAGCATCAGCAGCTGCTAAGCAACGCTTTCTCCTCTTCCTCCTCCTCTTTTCGCCCTGTCTTTCTCTGTCGCACTCTCGCCTAACCCAAAAATCAGCCTGCCTAGCAATGCCTCTTGGCAATGCCCTTCAAGTGTTTGCTGCTGGTGAATATGAGCTCTCCCTCTGTCCCTCTCTCCCCCTCTCACGCTCTCTCTCTCGCTCTCTCTCTCTCTCGTTCGCAGCTGACTGAATGGGCGTCTGTTGAAATGTTCTTGTTCTTGTTGTTGTTGTTGTTGTCAACAACTTAAAGGGAACAGCTGTGTGGGCGTCTCGACTGAGTGTGTGTGTATGTGTGTGTGTGTGTGGGTGTGTGTGTGGGTGTGGGTGTATGTTGGTGTGTTTTAAGTGTATGTCTGCGCAAAAACGGCAATGTTTAATTAAAAGCGATAGCAACAAAACGCAACGCGTGAAACTCGTCACTGCCAAATGCAAATGGATGAAAATGCGACACAGAATTACACATGGCACATGCCACATGCCCCATGTCCCATGCCACCCATCGAGCCACCGCTTGCAACTGGAATATGGAGTGTGCGAGCGCCTTTTTTGTTGTTGTTCGGACGGAGAAGCTTCACAAATGTGATGCACCACAGAAAAAATGGCCTTGGCAAAACTGAAATCAATATGCTGCCGCACATTAATTCAATTTCGCTCAGTGCACTCCAAAATGGCCATCGCAAATTGTTATGATGGCTACAATAACCGCTGGCGAACAGGACAATGCCAATGGCAATGGCAATGACGAAATGGGCGCAATTAGTAAATGGAGAAATGCAGCCGAGTTTTTTTTCTGCCGATTCCTTTGTCTATATGATTATTTTAAATGATAAATGTGGCATTAAAAATACAATAACGTTTGTGTGTGTGTGTGTGTAATTATAGTAACGAGCTGCGGGCAGTTTGCATAAATTGAATTATCAATTCAAATGTTATCATTCATTTGAACAGCCCACAAGTAAATGTTTGTGTAATCATTTAGTTTAATCAAATGTGCAACACGCTGCGTGCTTCGCCTGCCAGCTGTAGTCCAATTTTGGCAAATACCAAGTTAAATAGGCCAAATAATTATCAAGTAATCTAGCATCTCGATAACAATTAAGATGGAACATCTTTGATGCCAGATCGAATCTTGATTAACGATTCTCGATTCTAGGATAATGTCAACATTTTGTTCAGTGTTGAGTAACCGTCGGTGCGCTCAAGTTGAGGCAGCGTTTGATTATTAGATACCCTGGAAGGCAATCATTGCGAAAAACACAAAAGTCTTACAAATGAAATGTAAAAAACGCTTTCAACTGCCTGTTGCAGCTGTCATTTGTAGTTGCACGAGTACATAATACCCTTTACTAGCCATTTTCAAAACAGTTAAAAACAATTTCACCAGTTTTTTCTATATAATTTGTGTAGTTTAAAATTAAAAACAGGGTAGACGAAGAGAAGCCTGTTCCTACTTGCTTGTGGTCATCCAGAGATATATATGTATTTATGACTAATTAGATACACACGTGTGTGTATGTGTGTGTGTGTGTGTGTGTGTGTGTGTGTATATAGGGTGGTTAGTTTATGGATTGGTTGTTTTGGTAAACGATAAGCGAGCAGAGAGTACTTTTCGAGGTGCTTCTGGGACGGTTGCTAACGCTTGCATAATTGAGAGGCGCTACGAACACACACACACACACAAAAGGACACTTGAAAGGGATGCGCAGACACACAGATATACATATGTACACTGGGGCATTGGCAACCCATCCGGACAGACGACCCAAGGCACTTAGGGGCTAGCAGCAAAAAAAAAGGAGAATATAAAAAAAAAAAACAAACGAAAAAACGAAAAAAAGCAAAAGCCAAATCTCGCCGCTCGCCTCGTCCTTTTGGACCAGCTCCTTGGGGTGCAGACTATGCGTGTGTGTATGTATTGGAATTGGAATACATGAAGCGTCATTGTTGCCGCTTTGGCTGCCAAATGGGCGCACATAATGAGGCGCCCAGTTTTTTTGGTCTGTATCATTTCGTTAGCCGTTCTTTGTGTGACCCACACCCATTGCCATAATGATGTGCCCGCTTTATCTACCATCACTTTCGGTCGTAACAGTCAGTTCATCACTTTATCACTCTACCCATGTATCTATCAATCGATCTATCTAACTATCTATATATGAAATCTGTATCTCACTTACCTTGCCCTGTGACGAGGATATCGTTGAGGCCGACGGTGTGCCCGAGGATTGTGCGCTTAGCGTTGATCGGTTGCTGTTCGCTTGCATTGCGCCTCCCCCCACCCACCCCGGCGTCGGCGTCCTTTTTGAATCCTTGCACAATCAACTCGTTAAGTGTTCGAATTGTAACATTTTACACATCATTCATTCGATTCACACCAATTTTTTTTGTTAATTTTTTTTTTTCTTTTTTTTAAGTCTTTCTTTATACTATATATATATATATATATAGTAGCGGCTCCTCGGCTAGGCGCGATCTGGAATTGAGAAGCAAATGTTGAGTCTCGTTCATATCTTATTGTTAATTAACTTATTTTATACAAGCATAAGCACAAAATGTTGTAGAAAAAATTACACCTTAAAGAAACAAACCGAATCGAATTTATTTAGAAAATCTAGTTAGTATTGTTCGCCTACGATGTTTTTCGGTTCCAATACGGTCCTTTTGGGGCAAATAATATTTAATTTTGAGTTTGCGTTCTGATTCCGAATTCCGAATTCGATTCTGAACTGCAATCATTCAAACATGCGGTTCTGATTCCGATTTGACACCCTGAATCAATGTAAACTTGTTAATAACTCGTCTAAAAACATTTGCAAATCGAAATCATGAATAATTTAAATCAGAAAAAATTGTAGACCGGAGTCAAGCCACCGATATATATATTATATCATATATATATATATATTATTGCAGTGGCAAATATGTCTATGGATATTTCGATCTCACGATTGTTCCTATATAGGATACCAGACCATATGATATAGTGGTCCAGTCCGATAATGACTTCTTAGCCAAATGTGCGAAAATAATAATAGAAAAAATTTGTATTTAACACGAGAACAAATCTTTAAACCGATTGTTCACCAGAGAGATGTCGGCTCCAAGGAACTCAGTGACGGAAGCATGAAGACGGATCGGATATATTTCAAGTTACCGCCGTGAAGATAAATCTTGACAGAATTCGAAATATATTGGAGTATAAAAAATAATAATATGAAAAATTAAAAAGAATTGAACTTAAGTCATCAAAAGATGTATACATATTAATATTCATAAATAGGACAGACGAATTTTAGTATACATGGCCAGTATCAGCTGGTGATGCTCATCAAGAACACGAAAATTCAGATGTTGTGGGTACTCCACATGTAGTCGAAGTCTGATCAGTAATTTTACACACGTTTCAACAAAATTGTGATATGCTCTAGAAGGTAATAAAAACCGAGCGATTTTCCGATTGGGAGCTATACAATATTGTAGATATAAACAGAGTCCACAACATATTCACCCTTCGAACCTTGATTGATTTGCTTGCATTAGCTGTAATTTAAACTTTATCAAAAATAACTTTTTACGGGGGAAAGAAATATAATGTGTAATTCTAGGAACTCATGATAAAAACATTTTAATTAAAATGAACCCTTAATAATTTTTTTTCACTCTAAAAACTCCTGATAAACACATATTAATTAACAATTCATTTTTTGATTTTTTTGTTTGGTTTTTGCGAAAAAGTTATGCTTTGAATATTATGGAAACCGTATTATGAATTAATTTCAGAAAATAATGTTTGGCTTAGTATGAAAATTAGTTTCAACTGAAATAGGAGGAAAAGAATAGAACAAATTTCCATGAATTTCATGGAATTTTTTATAGTTGAGAGGAAAATAAATATTTGGATTAAGTTAATATATAATATATATACTACAATGAAAAACCTGGTGTCAAGTTTGCTGGCAGCTTACCATTTATTTATAAGAAGTCATTCTCAATTTAAGATGGTCAAGGAAATTCTTCACTTAGCAAATTCCACTCAAAGATGAGCGATTTTGTTTTTTTGCGAATGCATTCGATTTTACTCGCAGTGAACTAGTCGATAAGATCTAAAACTATCTATGGCTGTCTGTCTACCTGCCCCATAAGTGGGACCCATAGTTGTCTCGACTGTCAAGAGTTGCGCTTGTCCGCTTGTCTTAAGTGCCTGTCAGCCTGCAGGGCATGTTGTATGCAACACGGCGTTGCACATGAAATAAAAGCCTAAAACGTTCGTGAAATGTGCAAAGGAAGCAATAAAAATGTATAAAAAAAACAACAACAACACATGCAAAGAAATAATAAAAAAAGGGCCGCTTCCTTGAAGCTGCCACAAATCAAAAGAAGTGGAAAAGGAAAAAGGAAAGCGAATGCTGCTACTGCGCAGCCATTGAGGCGCAAGCAGTTGGCTCTCAACAAAGGACAAAGCCCAATATCCACAAGTAGGGCTAGGTCAAAATTGGCAACAAGGACATGTCAGCCAAGCCAACACACACACACACACACACACACACACACACACTCACAGCCATATGGACAGACAGACCTAAGCAATAAGCGAGCACTATAACATCTATCGGTTTTGTAACGCTACAAAAATTGTTGTCGGTTCGGTTCACGGTTCGAAGCAATTTTGCACAATTGGGTATGGTTCTTGAACCTCGTTTTTCTTTTACATACGTTAACCCGACGCTTGAACGTTTAAACTGTTTAGTTAGTAGCCCAATCTTCAGCTTTTCCAGCACTGTTTGAAAAAAAAAACAGCTGCTTTGATCTTATAATTAGCTGCTCAATTTTCAAGGATTGTTTATGATTTTTATTTTGAACTAAGCAATAGGGTTTTACATGTTTGAATTAACAACAAAACTAAAAAGTTTTTTAAAATTTTTGCTTGCCTAAAACAAAATATTAAATATGATATGGAAAAGGCAACAAAAAAACGTGAGCCACGCCCAAAACTCGTTACCAAGCATCCATTAAGTGGATAAATATGAATTAATCGAATACACAACAACAAAAAAAAGAAAGGAAATAAAACACTCATTATTTGATATAGATGACAAAAAGGCCTGTACTAAATTAGACTTAATAGGCCCCAAAACGAATCCAGACCAAGTGCATTATTGTCTATTGGCCTAGATTTAAAGGCCATTTAAAGTCGCTGACTTGATGGATGGATCTGCTACACTTAGTGGCTTGCAACAACGAGTTCAAAACCTAGATAGCGTCTTATTATTGTGGAAGTCAACTTCAACCCATTTGTAATAATTATATTTGGCGTTAGTACCGCCAGAGTGAGGAGTATTCAAGATTTTGTGGATGAGCTAGCACCAAGTTCCACACTCAATGCTTTTTCCCCCATGACAACACACACACACACACACACACACACAGACTCAAGCACACAAAGCATTCACAGGCAACTAAAGAGGGACCAGCAGCAGCAGCAGCAACAGCAGCAGCAGCAGCGGCAGCAGCAGCAGCAGCAGCAGCATCATCCTCAGCAGCAGCGTCAATTTTATGCCAAGGGCAGCGGGCAGCCAAAGCACGTTTTGCGGCGCAGACATAACCTCAACTTCTTGCGCGCTGCTTACCACGCTGCCAGCGTCGACGTCGACGCATCGTTGCTGTTAAGGCAGCCATTTTATAGGCCAGGCAACAGCTTTGTGTGTGAATTTATGTGCACACATACACACACACACACACACACACACACACATACAGACATACATGCATACATGCATAAATGTAGTGCTACTTTCGATTTTGGATTTTTGCAAGATCGTCACGTGCACTTGCACAAATAGCTATAAGTAATAATAGAAAAGAATTAAAGACTACACATAAACATACCAGTTACAGTTATCAATAAATATATATATTTTTTTTTCTTCTTTTGTGTGCAGCAAAGTACCTTTTTTGTTTTTGTTTTTGTTGTTCTTGTTTTTAGAATTTTTACATTACGTTACGTTGCATTGCTTTGCGTTAGTTTTGTGCGTATCGTTTTGGTGTTTGGCTTCTGCTTCATCGTCATCATCGTCGTCATCATCGTCATCATCATCATCACCATCATCTTCATCTTCATCTTCTTCTACTAAGTCTAAGGAGGATGGAGCCTTAAGCGCTAGTCGTATTCTCTTTAAGAGTTGTGCGTTTGATTTATTTCTTACTCTTTATTCTATTTCATTCTTTTTATTTATTAATTTTATTTAATTTAATTTTTTGGTTTTGTTTTATTTGTGGCGATTTTTCAGCTTCTTTGCCTCACATTTTCAAAGGCATTTGGCTTTTATTTGGCATACGAGGATTAAGGAGAGTTCCATGGAGCAACAAAAAAAAATGTAACACACTCTCGCCTACATATACACGGAAACCCATACACACACACGCAAACGCACACACACACACACACAGTCACCAACACGCGCACGCAGCGACCAAAAAAAAATCGAGTGACGACGGCGACGGCGACGGCAACGGCGGCTGCGACGGCAACGCGTTAAGCACACAAAAAAAAAAAAAAACGTTGCAAATTTTTTATCAAATATTTTTTTGCGAATTTATTTTTTTGTGTTTTTTTCTATCGAATGACGATGCAGCGGGTGACGGAACTTAAAACGGTTGC
Organism: Drosophila glabriapex; assembly: GCA_035042305.1. Taxonomy (NCBI): domain Eukaryota; kingdom Metazoa; phylum Arthropoda; class Insecta; order Diptera; family Drosophilidae; genus Drosophila; species Drosophila glabriapex. Next base: position 7,327,123 of record JAWNLN010000066.1, read on the forward strand.
AACCAAATTTGCAGCAGATTTATGTACAAAATATAAAAAAATAAATAAGAATATTAAAAACTCGAAGTAAAAATATGTATTTATCGGCTGAGAATTATTTAAATAGCTGTGTGCCAACTGAGACAAGAAATTTCCGTTTCCGTTGGTGTTTAATGTTTCTGTTTCCGATTTGGTGATTTCTTGCCGTGCAATTTTTGTGCTGCGCACGCCCGCCTTTACCTCTGTCCGTGGCCGCAAACTATGCTACAGTTTATGTTGAAATCTTGCGCGTAACTGAACTGAACTGAACTCAACTCAACTGAGCGATGAACGTTGCGAAAATATATATTCGGTGTGTGCGTGTGTGTGCGAGAACAGCAGCCGTTGCGCCATGGCCCGTGCATTGGCACTGGCTCCGTTTCTGTTTCTGCTTTGCTGCTTTCTGCGTGCTGTATATGCTCTGCTAACGGCGACAGCAGCAGAGCAGCAGCAAAAGCCAGCCTTAGGATGCTAATGCTATTGATGCCAACGCTGCTGGACCAGCCGAATCAGTGGCAAGTCTACAACAACGATTAAAGAGAGCGAGAAATAGAGAGCGAGAGAACGCGCGTGCGATGTTAACGTATACACAACACTGCATTGACTCTGACCACGTACCTCTTTGCTGCTCTACATAACATATATAGTACTTGTTCAACTTCTCTATGCAATTGTATTTTGAAATACAATTCAGATTTGCCGCATTATCATTGAAATCATCCGGCATTCGACAAATAGTCGAGAGCGTCGTTGCCAGACAGTTGTTTAGTGTTGGCCTGGGTTGCCAGACACTGGAAAATCAAATTTACAGACCTGTTACTTTTAAATTTTCATTTCGTTGTTCATTAAATTAGTAAGCAAAATAAATTTGTAATCTTAATTATATATAAGGTCAACTTGATATTTAATACTGATCATGAAACTATAACTATATAAATGTAAATCAAATGCTATCATTGCACGAATTTGCGATAACTCAGCTTTAACCTATTTATATGATAACAGTGAGCAATTGGAACGCAAAAATGAGCCAACGGCCTGTTAAGTGGCAATCGCATGCAGTATTTTTTCAGTAACTTTACACACTTGACATTGTAAGCAGACCACTATTTTTTCAGTCGTGTGTCGGCCGTCTATCGCCCGTCGATATATTTCTATCAGCAAGTTTTTCTCAACATAAGTTATTTTTTATGTTTTCGAAACATATACGAAACCCGAAATCAATACATTGCTAGCGCAAGAAGCTAAGCAATTGAAATTGAGAACTTCAGCAAAACTAAATAAAGAGAAAAGCAACAAATATAAAACGGGAGCAGGAGCAGCAAAGAACAGAAGACCCAAAGAGACTATCTCCATACACTCACACACACACAAGCAAAGAGCAACGCAAAAAAAAAGGGAAAACGAAAACAAAAAGAAAACATGAAATAGACTTAAAAGAAATGCGTCCAGAGCTAAAACGAAGTTGCGCAAACAATTTACAAACAACACAGAGCTGATTTCAGCTCACGAAAAACGGAACAATCTGTGCGCCATTGTCACTTCTGCTTCTTCTTCGTATTATTATTTTCATTTTTTTTTTTTTTTTTAGTTTAGTAGTGCAAGTGTGTGTGTGCGTCTTGTCTCTGATTATTGTTTTCTATTCGTCTAAGAGGGGCGGGCGGGACTGGAGAGCAGAGGAGCAGCAGCAGCAGCAGCTAAAGGAGTGAATTCGAAACTTGGGTAAGCGATAATAATAATAAGGAGAGGGTGTGGTGGGGAGGGTGTTTTTTTAAAGCTGCTCTCTTATTATTATTATTATGATTATAATTATTAACACTTTTTCATTATTTGCTTTGTATTTTGATTAGGTATTTGCAGCTAAACACAAGGGCTCGTCCCATGCTTAAGCTTTTAATGCTGGCCGAGATCAGGCGACGGCAAATCGTGTAGCAGCAGCATCAGCAGCAACAAAGGAGTCGAGTGAGTAGAGGAGCACCACTCACTGGCCATGCTCCCAATTAGCGAGGAGCAGCACGTTGATAGCAACACCAACGCCAACGCGAACACCAACAGCAACAGCAGCAGTCGCAACAGCAACACCGGCACAAATGAGGCAACGAATGGTGGCGGGGGTGTTGAGAACGCCACACTGGCCGCCGATGCTAGCCTGTGGACGGCATTGTATGACTATGATGCACAGGGCGAAGATGAGCTGACGCTGCGACGCGGACAAATTGTCGTCGTGCTGTCCACGGACAGCGAAGTCTCTGGCGATGTCGGCTGGTGGACGGGCAAGATCGGTGATAAGGTTTGTTCGTTAGGGGTTATCAGTGTGATCCGATTGGTAAACAACCACAGAAAATTAGTCATTCAGTTAACATTTGATTTCCATTTATATTTCTATTTCCGTTTCTTTTTTTTGTTTTTTTGTAGGTGGGTGTTTTTCCGCGTAACTTTGTTACGGATGCGGATCCATTGGAGCTGCCACATGAGATTGATTATACGGAACTGGATATTAAGGAGGTAATTGGATCGGGTGGCTTTTGCAAAGTGCATCGCGGCTTTTATGACAACGAGGAGGTTGCCATTAAAATTGCCCATCAAACGGGCGACGATGATATGCAACGGATGCGCGACAATGTCCTCCAGGAGGCCAAACTCTTTTGGCCATTGAAACACCGAAATGTGGCCGCATTGCGTGGCGTTTGCCTGAAAACGAAACTGTGCCTGGTCATGGAATATGCACGTGGTGGCAGCCTAAATCGCATACTCGCTGGCAAAATACCGCCCGATGTGCTCGTCGATTGGGCCATACAAATTGCGCGTGGCATGAACTATTTGCATAGCGAGGCGCCCATGTCGATAATACATCGTGACTTGAAGTCATCCAATGTGCTCATCTATGAGGCCATCGAGGGCAGCCAGTTGCATCATAAAACGCTGAAAATCACCGATTTTGGACTGGCACGTGAAATGTATACAACGCAATGCATGAGCGCCGCTGGCACCTACGCCTGGATGCCGCCCGAGGTCATCAGCCGGAGCATGTACTCCAAGTGAGTTCTTTTCCCATCCCCATTTATCCGCACACAGATTTACATATATATATATATATCATTAATGTATGCGCAGATCCTCCGATGTGTGGAGTTATGGTGTGCTGCTCTGGGAGCTAATCACTGGCGAGACACCGTATAAGGGATTCGATCCGCTGTCTGTTGCTTATGGCGTAGCTGTCAATACGCTGACGTTGCCGATACCAAAAACCTGCCCCGAAACTTGGGCAGCCCTCATGAAAAGTGAGTGCAAATGAGTAGAAAGAGCAACAAGTTGCAAACACATCCATCGCCTTTTGGCCTTGCCAAACTATGGATGGGATTCATCGTGAGATTAACACACAATATTCAACTTGTTTTTGGTTTTTGTGTTGCAGGCTGCTGGGAAAGTGATCCGCATTTACGACCAGACTTTAAGAAGATTATTGAACAACTGGAGAGTAGTGCTTGCTCGAAGTTTACGTTGACGCCACAGGAATCGTTTCATCATCTGCAGGAACAGTGGAAAAGAGAGATTGCCGAGGTGCTGCACGATTTGCGCGAAAAAGAGAAGGTATCTACTGCCCATTCCAGTTCATCATCAACCATCGTACCATATTTCAAAAATGTTTCCCCTTGCAACTTGCAACGATCTCGAGACGATTCTCGCAATCTTTCTCTGTCTCTCTCTCGCTCTCTCTCTATCGCGCGCGCGTCTCTCCCTCCGTCAGTTGAGCATTATGTATTTATGTATCTCTCTCTATATATATATGTTATATGTATATCTATCTAGCCATCATATACACAAACAACAAATTTTCTAATTATTTAATTTATTCGCTTTTTTTTCTACCAAATTTTCCCCTCAAATATTTGTTACCCAACTCCACAAATTTTCAAAACAAAAACCAAAAAAAAAAATCATGTTAAGCGTTTCCAAACCATCGAAGAGGTAAGCGCGCCGTGTTCCAAAAAAGGGAAGCAAACACAAAAACAAAAAAAAAAAACATTTTTTTACTGCTCGATTTTTCCGTTCCGTTTCGTTTTTGATTTCGCTACTGTTTTTGGTCATTGCGATTGGTTTCGAGTTTTGTGTTGTTTGTTTTTTCCTTTTTTCTGATGAGTTTTCTGTTGAACGCCTTGCCCCCACCACCACCACCGGCAACAACAGCAACAACAACTCCCCTCCCCCCGCTGTCTATCTCTCTCTCTCTCTCTCACACTCACTGCTAGTTGAGCACAATTGCATGTGTATAATTCACCTTAGACTGTAGTCTGTTTTTTGTTTTTTTTTGTTTTTTCGTTTTTGTTCGTTGCACTAAAAAAAATCCCTTTTTCGCCAATACTTCCGTTTCCGTTCTCTATCATGTGCCACAATCCGTAGGAACTGCGCAACAAGGAGGAGCAACTGGTGCGCATGCAAAAGAAGCAGCTGGAGAAGGCAACCAAACTACACGAGCTCGAGGTGCAGCTGCGGCAGCGCGAGATCGACATAATCGGACGCGAGCTAATGATGCAGCCCGTCCCGGTGCCCGTTCCCGTTCCGGTGCCATCAAAACGCAAGCCCAAAAAGAGCAAAAAGGTAAATAAAACAAAAACAAGCAAAAGAAAAAGAAAAAGTTAGATACGACTACGATATACCCTGTGAATCCAGCTGTTTGTAATATATATTCTAGTCCTGATGCCAACAAATCATCGCAATGATTATGTAATTTCGGGTAGTTGATCTAAGATAGATCAGTGTACATTCCAAATGAATTAGAGGCTTCTGCCTTTAAAATTGTAGCTTTTATTGCTATCGGATATCGATATGTATCGGTATTCGCAAAGCAGAGTCGGTTATCGATCGAGCGTGATATACGAGAACCTATAGTTTATATTCGAAATTCTCAAATTTCTCTATATTGTCTCGACTGTGATCCTTATTACGAATGGGATTGGAGATGCGTCCTTTCTCCTGTAACCAAAAACCATTTTATCCATTTTTCAATAACTATTCTAATGGGAGTATTGTGTTTACATTGCGAAACAGAAAGCGCTGCAGATATCACTGCCAACCGAGTTCCGGCACACGATTACGGCCGTATGCGACAAAGTGGACCCACCCGGCTCACCCTCCCTCTCCCGACTGCGTATTGTGACACGTGAGTAAAATATCCCTTCCAAATGAAACCCAGCAAATATATGTTTATGTATCCGTACAATGTACACCATTTCGCATTAGGGCTGATGTCTGAAGACTGTTCCATTTCCAGCACGTTTCAAAGATCAGAAAAGAAAGAAAAGAACTTATAATCTGACATGAATTATGATTGAATGCCGAAACAAACGGAAATGGAACATATCTGTGAACTAGTGAAAATATTTGATATTCAACTTCAACTTAAACAAATATATATTTTATGTCGGGGAATAACATTAATTTATTTACTTAAAACGAACGAAATTAGAACAAACAACTTGTTAATAATCGATCGAATGTGAAACATAACTTTTAATTTTATCGTAGTTTTTGGGTTTTTTTTTTATTTAATACATAACTTTTTGAAACGACCATAAATTTAACTTAAAACGAACGGAAACGACTGGAATGGAACTGTGCTTTTACATGAAACGAACGGGTTACGGAACACAGATATTGTTAAATATCTTGTTGGTCAGTGAAACGACTGGAATAGGATACATAACTGATATATGTACTTGAAACGGACGGAAATGGAACGCCTTAGTAAAGTAAATTTGTAGATTTGCATCGGTTTCCGATTCTGTATTGAATTGAGATTAGTTGCTTATTATTTATTGCATAGAATACTCTTGATTTAAATTATTTATTTATTTATTGATTTCTATTTCTATTTTTCTTTTTCTTTTATTTCTTTTCTTTTTTTTTTTGTCTTTTGTTTTGCCCTTGTTTTTTTTTCTTTTACTTTTCGTGGATATTTTGGTTTTGATGGATTTGTTGTGGATTTGGCAATTTTGGTGATCGCCCGAATAACAGTCACCGATGGCCACAAGAACAAAACCTGGGGACCATCAACGATGCATCAGCGGGAGCGTTCACTGTTGCCGCTCCAACAACTGGATGGTGGCGGCCAGACTGAGTGGCCGGCCCAAAGCTCCACGCACTCGTCGTTTAGCAAGAGTGCACCCAATCTGGACAAGAAGCAGCTGGTTGCTGCTGCAGCTGCAGCATTGGTGGCAGCAGTATCGGGGGGTGGCAGCAGCAATAATAATGCAACGGGTGCGGCAGCAAGCGACAACATTGGCACATCAATCGCATCACAGCTATTGATAAGCAGTTGCAATGTGGGCGGCTCCGCGCCCACAACGCCACTGTTTTTGGGCGGCGGGTGTGCGGCGGGCGCTGGTGGTGTCGCCACAGGTATGCCATATTTAATAATGCATACCAACAACAACCACAACCAAAACAACAACCACAACAACAATAGCAGCAACCACAACAACAACCACAACAACAACAACAACAACCAAAATCACATACATAGCAATAACAATAGTAATCATAAAACTAATACAATCTCATCGCCACGACTGAACGGCAATCACAACAACAACAACAACAGCAGCAAACACAACAGCAACAGCAACAACATCAATAGCAATAGCAATATGAAAATTGGCAATCGGAGCATTTATGGTCGCGCCCGTAGCCAGGATAATGGTCTGGATCAGCCATACAATATGATGCATCTAATATCGGATGATGGCTCCGAGACGGAGGCGTTAACGCCAACAACCGGTTGCTTTCATTTCCTCAAGTCGAGCACCTCGGCGGTGGCAATGGCGCCCATCGTGTGCGGCGGCGCCGGCGCCGGTGCCGGACGCTATGGCGGCAGTCTCGGCAACAGTCCAGCCGTTGGCCGAAAGAAACTCTCGCTGGATAGCCAATTTGTGCAGCCGATGGCAACAACGCCAGCGACGACAATGATGCTGATGACGCCGCCACCGTCGGCGACAAAAACGATGCTGGTATCGTCAGAGGTGCCGCTGGAGCGAGGCGATAATAATACGTATGATCGGGCATTCTATCGCGATGTGGCCAAAAAGATGATGGCCAGCAGCGAGCGTGTCAATTCCAAATCCAGCGGTGATCTAACCATGTACAATTCGGCGACCCGTTTAACCGAAACGCGTACGGATCATAATCTGGAGGGGCGATTTCAGCGCAATGCATCCGGTTCGCAATTTCCGCGTCATTGCTTCTTTCGTCAGCAGCCAAATGCCGCTGAGCACAATGGCAACGAGGACGACGACAACGACGACGACGACGAACAGTTGGATGACGATGAGGATGAAGAGGAGCGTCAACTGAATTCGCACTGCTCCTCGGAGCATTCGTCATCCACGATAGACACCTCAGCGTCGGTCACACAGACGCCGCGTCCCAATTGCTCCACGTCGCGTAAAAGTTCCGTAACGTTTCAAATGAGCTCACCAACAGCTGCAGCAGTAGCCGCACCAGCTTATGTAACAGTTGGCAATGAGGCATTGGGTCCGCATCAAGTGTCGATTGCATCGATTAGTTTTGGCACCAACTACAGTTCCAGCGATGGCGATGGCGATGCTGATGCTGATGCTGATGCAGATGCAGATGCTGATGATGCTGGCGATGATTGTGAGAACAACGACGACAACGATGGTGAGTGGCTACGCATCGATAACGATAACGAGAACAACGACAACGATAACGATAACGATAACATACATGAGAACTGCATATTGCACACACGTCGCATGCTCGATGTCCAACCGCATCCGGATGTCATCAAAATGAACAAGGATCTGCAGGCCAAACAGCAGCGACAACACTCCAAGCGTACCAAAAAGAAAAAACACTTGCGTTACATGATTAAATCGAAATCGGTGGAGGCGCCACCACCACCACCACCACAAGAGCAACAAGAGCAGCAACAGCAGCAGCAGCAGCAACAGCAGCAGCAACAACAACAACAACAACATTCAACTGGTGGCACCAAGTGGCTCATGAATCTGTTTACACGCAACTCGAAGAAGAAGTACACAAAACTCGCCTCGGATGCCCAGCAAATGGCCAATGCGGAATTTGGTGCAATCGATCCATATGAAACGGAATTGCAGCTGCCCCTTGCAACGGCCAAATCAAAGCGCAAATGTAAAAAGCCGCAAACGCAGTCCTGTGAGCAACTGGAGCGCTTCTGAAACAAGATGCCAACTTTCTAGATGCGAGTGTGTCTATCTGATGTGTGTGTGTCTGTCTGATGTGTGTGTGTGTGTGTGGCTTTAACGGACAGTTCGTCATCTACTTGGACTTGTTGTGCTGGTTGTTGTGATTCAAATGCCGAGCATCCATCTCTCAGCATTAATCAATCAAATACATCTCACTAAACTATGTAGTGCATATCTACTTGTATATCATATCATATACCCATTGTTTTATATTAAAACCATAGACTAAGTCACAACACACACACACACACACACAAACACACACACACAGACAGATATTTAGCTATCCAGATCCTTACCACTTGCATACATTAAAAGTATAACACAAAAAAGAGAAGAAAAAACAAAAACGAAAACAAAAAAGAAGCAGAACAAGCCAAATTTCCGAAAGAAAACTGGGCGAAAGCTTTAAGAAGAACCCACATAGAAAACTATTACATAGGCCTATGTGTTGAGCAATGTGAAAAGCTCTCAGTTACAGTTGAAAGCACAAAAGCTTCTGTGTGTGTGCATTTGAAAGCTCACACAATGTGCAACGTATGCTTGGAGAATCTACAAAAATGAGAATGAGAATGAGAAAAGATGTTGGACTCGGATTTGAGAGCGAGATTAGCTTGAACGTTGACGAGAAATGTTTTTGAAACTTGTGAAATATGATTGCAATTTTGGTTCGCGAAAGTGGTTGTAAGATATTATCCTTAGATTGAAAGCAAAGCGTTCCTCTATCTAAACCGGAACCAGAACCAGAACACAGCAAACATATTAAGCTGGAGTGCTAAGGGCGCTAATAAAAGTCGACACGACTCAAACCCTAAACCCAAACGAAGTGTGCAATATGAACGAAAAAGAAGAAGAGTCGATAATCACTGTGGAATCAAACATGAAAGATATGGAATATATATATATATATATATATATGTGACTTTGAAAGCTTTACCTCAGGTACAATAGCCCAAGTAGCGTTGAAGGCGACCAGTGACAGAAACTATGCTTGACAAGAACTACATAAGTAGTGGCTGTAAAAAACATAAAAAAAAAAAAATATATATATATATATATATATACATATATATGTTAATCATTCATAAATGATATGATTTATTTATATATATATATGTATTTGAGGGTATTGCTTGGCGAGTCCTTTCTAAAACACTATAAAAACCGATGTATTTATAAAAACAGAAAAGAAAACAAAAAAAAAACGCAATTTGTTGTCATTTAAGTGAACTATTTTTTTCTAACTAAACATATCTAATTTTACATGCATGCATATTATATAAATATATATATATATACAAGATATTTATATAGACACGAGAAAATGCAGAAAAAAAATGCATTTTAGTTGAACTTAGCTTTAGTCAAATGGCATTTTTTACATTTTACAATTACGTGTTGAGCTGAGAAAGAAGTTTGACAGAATTTGTGTGTTTCTGCTTCTTCTATGCGTTTTTTTTTTTTTTAATTGTTTGGTATTCTGTGCACAGTTTTATTTACATTAAATTGCAAATTGGCTTTTATTTATTTGTAGTATTTTTTAATTTAAATTAAAAAAAAAAACAAAAAAAACAGAAAACAAAAAAAAAACTGTGATGAAAAATGAAAAACAAAACAAGAAAAAAAATCGTATGTTTTATTGTATGCAAGTTTTGTTTTTTTTTTTGTAAATTTAGTTTGTTTAATATGCATATACCCTGTATACATTTGAAGACAAAAAGAAGCTATCCGGTTTGTCTGTCTGTTTGTCTGATCTCGAAGATTCATCGTACTCGTTGTGTACACATCCAGCCAGATTACAAATCAACTCTAAAAATCGAAAAATCGAAAAAGAGATGTAATTTGTGTATATGGCTACGGGGTATCTGCTAGTCGAGCTGCCTTGGCTAGAGCATTTTTACGTTTGTTTTTCTCCTTTGTTTGATTCGTGTTTGGATGTACGCTTTTACTTAAACATTACTCACTTCGTTGGACAACAAAACAAATGTCAAACAAAAAGGAAAATGAGCTGAAAATGATAATCTTAAAGAAAAGGGGAACAACTACAGAAACAGCTACAATAATACACAGAAACCGAAACCGAAAACGACAATAAAACAATAAAACAACTAAAAAAAATATAAAATATAAAAAATTTACAAATCTTAATTTTTTGCTGTAAGTGCTCAAGCCTGGCATATTTATGTCTCTATTCGAAACCCTAAACGCGGTGTTGGTGGATCTTTGCTTGCGGTGTTCTCTGTACAACCCTCCCCCCCCCCTTCCGCCGCCCACCCCTTTCCTCCACAACCGCCCGCCCATCCGCCACGCACATTTTGTCCACTTAGCGAAACGTTTCTCAAAACCTGTTTTGTCAACTGTTCACGCTTGCAACACCGGAAACTGGAACGCCACCCGCCCAGGCTATCAGGGCAACAGCAGCAAGGATGAGTGGCGGCCAGGACCAGCCAATATGCCGATAATGTCGCCATCGCCATACCTGCTCAGTCGCTTCACCAGCAACGTGCCACTGCCGACACTCTACGCCGGCGACGCAGCCCGCAAGCCGAAGCTATCCGTGATCGAGTTGCTGCTCTACAACATGGCGTCGCTGCTGGCGGGCGTTGCGGCTGGCTATGATGTCCGCATGTCGAATGTGTCGCCGGTGCACCCCACGCTGCTCAGTGAGCTGCCCGCCTTGAAGGCGGCGCCGAAGGCAATCATTGAGGAGCAACAACAGCAGCAGGATCAACCGGATCACGCTGAACAGCAACTGGAGGCGACACGGACGCATAATGCGGCCAATGCATGGCAAGTGAAATACTTATATCTATATATATATATATATATATATATATATATATATATGTATCTTTAATGTATCAGACAAATCAGTTTCAAATTCAAATACATTTTGCAGCCATTGCAAAACTAGTTGTAAAATTTGAACTCAAAAGACGAATTGCATCAAGATGCATTTATTGGAAATGACAATAGATAATTTCCAAGTAATTAAACCCCTTTCCGATTATTTATTTATTATATTTAATTATTTAGTAATTTTAAAGTTGATTTTGAATATTCATTCATTTTGTGCCGCAGCTTTTCACCGCTGGACATAACGATGGGCACGTCCAAGCCGCAGTCTGTGGCACAGAGACGCGTGGGCGGCAGCCAAACCTACTACACACCCGTGCAGCGCACGCCACAACATCAGATGCACCATCAACAGCAGCAGCAACAGCAGCAGCAGTCGCAGCAGCAGTCGCAGCAGCAGCAGCAGCAGCAGCAATTGAAGCAGACATCAACACAGCCACATTCCGTGCCACATTCGGTGCTGTATGCCGGCTCTTCTCAGCCGGCGACGCCATCGTCGCGTCGCAAATTGAGCAGCAGCAGCTGCACCAATGCCAACGATGGCTTTGAGGAGTTCCGTGTGGGTGGCGGCATTGGACCACCGCCCCTCTACGCACCCGCCGACTATCTGCGCAATGGTCCCAGCTATTCCAACGATGGCGGCGGCGCCTATCGCAATGGCTACTTTGGTGAGATTTGGTTAAGCTTCCCCCTTGTTGTATGCAACCCAAAATGAGATTGGACAAAAGTGTGTCAGAGGCAGAAGGTTGTATCTGTGACCCGACACAGAATATATATTCTTGATGTGTGTCAAAAGACGCAACGATTAAGCCATGTCAGTCGATAATTATTTATTTAATGTTTTAATGTCAGTCGACACAAAATTTGAATTCAATTAAATTGAAAATTGAAATGTAAAATTAATGATATAAATTAAAAATAGGAAATATTTCAAAGATTTCTGGGAGTAATTAAATTTGAGCTTGGTTCAAAATCCAATCAAACCAAAAAATCAGTATGAATTAGTTAAGCATGCGAAAAAGATATTCATGTTTAAAATTGAGTTCTTAATTATAGAAATGGAGACAGCTGAATTGATAGATTCTGTTCTAATCATTGCAATAATTAGTAGCACAACGAAGAAATACTGAATCGATCCATAGGGAAAAGGACAATTAATTTGAATCGATTTCAGCATTTTGTAATTTAACTACAAAAATAACGCTGCGATTAATTAAGGAGGGAAACTGAACAAGAAACAAAAAGTGGGAAAGTCTTCTGCACAGATTCGAATTGACTTTGATGAATATGATACGGCGGAGATGCATATCATAGCCAGCCAAGATCCATATTCCAGCACAGGACGAAGGGTGACCAACGCCCGAACAAAGCCAAGAACTTGAAAGGCTTTGTTGGCAGTGAATTTAATATGACTATCAAGTTTTAACTTCTGAGCAAGAAGTAGCCCTAAATCATTCATCAAGTGAGATAAAGTTAAGTGAATTAACTGTGAATAGCTAATGCCTATAAAAATGATTCAATTCCAGTCCTATTTGCATTGATCTAGATCTATGTAGTTGTGGAGAGTGTTTGCAGGACTTGGGCAAGAGCACAGGGTATCTGGGCTGACATCTCTGGTTGGAAATTTGAAACTGATAATTATATCTGATGTCGTTGCAGGCTCCAATTACTTTCCATATCGGCCGGAATTGAATTTTGGCTATGAGCGCGATTGCAAATCGTATCCGGATTATTCGTACGACTACAATCACCGCCTGCCCGACTACTATCAGTATCCGGACTATCCGTATGAGGTGCCGGTGGCAATGGCCGTGGTGGCAGTGCCGCCGGCGGCAATGCAACCGCCGCTGCAGACGCGAACACCGCCGCCGCGTGTACCCCAAATGGGGGTCAGTGCTGGCGGCCATCGACGCACGCCATCCACCGTGTCGAACAATTCGAACGTGTTGCTGGAGGAGCACGAGGAGCTGCTCTACGATTACAACAATCTCAATCTGAATGTTAATCTCAATGTTGTCGACTATGAATGCGAGCCATCATCGCCAGCAGTGGCACAAATGCAACTGCAAATGCCGCCGCCGCCGCCGCCGCCTAGCAAACAGGAGCTTTACGCCGGCTCGCCAAAGCTGATCAATCGCATGCTGCACAGTCCGCTGACCAACACCAAATATGCCGCTGCCACCGCCGCCGCCGTCACACTCACACGACCCGCCACTTTGCCCTTTGAGCAGCATGCTCTTAACTATCAACTGCCCCAACAGCAGCAGCAGCAGCAGCAGCAGCAGCAACAGCAGCAGCAGCAGATACCCATGGTCAGCGGCAGCAAGTTGCGCAGTTCGCTGAAGAAGAAGAAGTACAATAGTGGCACACACAACGGCAGCATATCATCGCAGCAGGGCACGCCGACAAATGCAACGCCGCCAGATTCGCTGACCAGCGATGATAGCTCCTATTTGAGTGCCAAGGAGGGTTCGATTGGATCGCAGCATAGTCGCGTCCGATTCAGTCCCGAGGCGTATTTGGATGCCAACACAACGTTGCCCGGCATTGGAGGCATTCTGGGCAGACGCCTGCCATCGCCAACAACGGGACAGGTGCAGGTGGCAACACAGCAACAGCAGCAGCAACAGCAGCAGCAGCATCAGCATCAACGACGACATTGCCACACATCCAGCGCTAGCACACCATCGCCATCGGCATCGTCATCCTCCTAGCAGGCACGGCTGGCGCTGACGCTACAGTTGGCGCGTAGTCCGGGCGCGGATATCGGTGGCGCCACCCACTCCAATCTGGCATTGGGTGTTGCGCTGCATCAGCAGCGTGTGCCGTATCGTTGGTATTCGGGTGCGAGACGTTCCCGTTCCGCCCACTACGAATACCGCCTCTGAGAGAGACAGCAATAGCGAGACAACCAATACGAGTGGGATGGCAAGCGTTTTCTTCCTTTGTTTTGTTTTTTTTTTTTTTTTGTATAATAAGTACATTGATACCTCAAGCATGCGTACATTGAAAAGGGAGAGCAACAGAGAGAGAGAGATAGAGATAGAGAGAGAGAGAGAGAGAGAGCAGTTGTGAGCAAAACGAGTGCATTAGAAATACACACGAAAAAACACACTCAACAATTAAGCCAGCTAAGAATTATATTCAGAGTGCTGAACTTGAGATACCCTTGCAGAAAGCAGGTAAACATACATACATACATACATACATACATACATACATACATATTGATGCTACAGTCAAACCTGCCCTTATTGAATTTCTATACAAACGTGTTCTGCTAAATATATGAATTAATTTCCATTGTCTACTTGAATTTCAATTTTTATTTTGAAGTTAAACTTCGAATATTACAGTTTTGAAGAGTTCCGATTTTAGCGACATATTCACATGATTTATAACTATAGTTAATGCTTGTATTTATTACAAAAAGATAAAGAAATAACTTCAAAATATCCATTCTATTTCATTTCATATAATTTCACAAATATTATTTGATTTTTGTTCTGTGAATTGGACAGTTTGACTGTAAATGCTTCAATATGCATACGATGTGCATACAACAAAACGAACAATTGAAGATTAGCTTTAGTAAAGACTAAAAATGCTTCAGGATCAGCTTTAAGTGCGTCAAATTGAAATTGTGTTTTCATTTCATTTGTAACGTCAACAAAATCCACTGAAAGTCTTCAGTGCTTCAAGCATAGTTTTTATGTTGCACAGATAAGAGAAAACCGGATCTGTGCCACGATCCGGACAGATAGCTTTAGCACGTAAATCTGCAAGGGTATAGCATAAAACCAAAATCAAATCATATATTTATTCTTCCAATACTATGTCCGTTAGTCTCTTCATGCTACAATAAAAACAAACAACAAATTGTATCGTTATCTCCAAAGCTCCACTCCTAAAAATATATCAGCTTTAAATAACTCAAGCGCCGTATGTATTTATGTATGTAAGATAAATTTAATATGCACACATACATACATATAGTCTACATACATATATATATATATATATATATATATGTGAGTGGACATACAAATGGTATTTAGTCTTCGTGTTGTTCACACTTACAAAAATATATTTAAGAGTCTAGATTCTTCGAGTATATGCAACATATATACATATATACATATATTATATACATGTATATATATATATATATATATATATATATATACATATACCCCTGACTTGTGCGATTTGCCTTAATAATAGAAAAGAAATCGAAAACTATCCGAGTAGAAAATGAAGCACACACATTTTTGTAGAATTTGGCCCATGTTAAAGCTATAAACAACAACATATACACACACACACATATATATATATATATATGTATATATATATATATATATAATTACTAACAACAAATATATATACAAACATATTGAGGTATATTTGCTTAGAAATGCAATATGTTTGTCGACTGTCTCCGATTGCGTTCTTTGATTAGATGCCAGCCTTATGCCACGCCCAAAAACATAGCAAAACAACAACAACAACAACAACAATAATATTAATAATAATAATAAAACATAAACATGTAATTCTAAACACCACACCAGTAACTCAATTCTTAAGTCTGAAGAAAAAATCGTTTATACATACAAATAGAAAACTATGTACGTGTGTATGTATATATATAGACATACATACATATATATATACTAATTATAAATTTGTAAAATTACATAAGTTGCAAAGTGATTAGCTCTAATTTTCGCAAAAAAAAAATAATAATGATTTATATATATATATATAGATATATAACTTGATCGATTTCTTATCCCAAATGATATATATTTACATATGCATTATATATAATATATATATATATATATTTATTTATATAGGTTACGATAATTAGGTATGTATGTGTAACAGAAATTGCAACTTCTAATCGCATGAGATCATCAAAATTTGAATTCAACATTATAGAAACAGATGTGTAAACTCCTTTTTTATATATACATATATACAAAAAGAAAAAAGGATATAGAAGGATATGTGCATGTGGAAAACCAATATATAAAGCTTGTATATATACATATATTCGTCGCTAGAGGGCGCTTTCAATTGTAATGCCAACATTAGTTTAAAGAAAACATTGCTTAATAAAAAATCGTTTGCTAAATGAATTATTTGCAAAAAAAAAAAACAACAACAAAAAAAACAAGAATAGCTTCTTTAAGCGACTAACTATTCAAACGATTAATATTATTATTTAGACGAATTTGTTGTTCAAGCTCTCAAAGAAACAAAAAAATAAGAAAAGAAAAAAAGGAAAACGGAAAACGGAAAAAGTTAAACAAATCATCTATAATTAATCGTATATATCGTTCTAGATACATATATTCAAAGCAATATCGAATTCAATCTGCCTAAAAAACCAATCAACAAAATCGGTAATCGATAATTATCGAGATAAAAGTAACAAGTTAACCAATATTATTAACCTTGTAGCGTAAATTGCCTTTTGTTGCACCATTCGTTGATTGTTGCAAGTGTTTTTTTTTTTTTTTTTTGTTTGGCATCTGTGTTTGATGGGTTCTCGAGGGAAGAGCTAATCGGGGGGGTGGGGGGATGAGGGAAGAGGGTAGGTGGTAGGTGGTATGGGCGGGGGCACCAAATCGCCCCCGCGCGCCTATAAATATGCAATAATAAATGCTGCTTGCTGACTCATTTTTATGTACAAATTAGCAGGTAATAGTAATTAACAATTAATTTGAAACAATTCAATCAGAGACCAAAACGCGAAACAGAAAACAAAAAAAAAATAATAAACAAAACTATTTTTATACAAAAACAAACGATTCACTTTATTTCAGTTAACAACAGCGAACTCATCAGTTTTGGCATCGCAATTCCTCTGTTTCAGAAAATATCAATTAAAGAAATTCGATTTATATTAGAATATAATAATACAACTGATGAAATTTATAAAGAAACTGCAACCTGACAGTCAAATTTAGTTGACAAACTTTTGCTAGGTTGGCAATTGGACTGTTTGGAAACAATTCTTAATTGGACCGCTGCTTGCTTTATTTACACGTTTCTTGATTATGTTAAAAATAGTGGCAACATTGTGTTGAATGTGCAATTAATTGTTGTGTACGAAAATGGCAAGTTCGCCGCATAGTGCAACAGTACTCAAGATGTTTCCAAGCCAATCAAGTTTCGAGAGAACACGCTTAATTCAAAGTGATGCGAATGTTTAATTATTAATTAATTCGGATTCTACACTCAAATCGTTATATTATTTTCTATTTAGAAATTGGACGCAGCAGTTTTCACTGGACTCGTATATGGAGCAAATCTATTGCGATTGGCATTCCCTTTCTCTGAGCCCGATCTGACACACAAAGTATCCCCAATGCAGCCAGCGTCTTCGGCTCCATTTCAGCTGCTCAGTTTACTGGCCAGGTGCCCCAATTGAATCAAGCTTTGCTATTTGTTGCTGTTGTTGTTGTTGTTTTTTCTGTATCGTTTGTTGCCTTTTAGCGAGTTGCCAATGTGGAAAAAGTGGAATGGAAAGGCATCTGGCCGGGCGTAAGTGGTCGAAAGCCGCAGTCTCGAGAGTCTTAGCAGTTGCCAGTTGCCAGTTGGCTTCGGCCTGTTCTGGCTGAAATCATTTTGGTTTTCGGTCAGCCAAATGTTCTTCTGCTCTCGGGCTGACAAGTTCAGTGCGTGCTGCATCTTTCTCTCCTCGTGCTTCACTCGTCGACATTCATATCGAAAATACTCCAAATGTGATTTTTAATGCGCGCATTGTTTTTCTCCCGCAAATAGTAATTGTGTTTGTGAGTTGTGTGTTGTGAGTGGGCGTGTTTACAGGAATATTTATTGCAAACATACATTGGCAACGGCAAGTAAGTCAAGGTCTTGACCTCAATTCAACTACCAAATAGTTTATGTTTAAGTTATGTTTAAGGTATCATCATAAATATATATGTATTATTCATTTGCATTTGACATATTCAGTATGCAGTTTACCAGTTGCCAGTTTTGCACTTCACTTTAAATTGGCCTTCGCCTATTTTCCAGCTGCTGTATGTTGTTGCCGCCACAAACCTGTTGCTGCCGTGTGCCACATTTGTCAGTGCAATAAATAAACCACTAAAGCTATGGCAAATCTAGGCTACGCTCACACACAACTGAGAATTAAAAAGAAGCATCATTTTGGTGTCGCTTTAAATATAAATCACTTTTGCCACAAACAAACTTGTGGCTGTGGAAAGTCTTAATCCATCCAACCACAGAAATATTGAGGATTGAAAGTTGAAATTTAATTGCCTTATTCCTTTCGAGGCCAAACAATGATAAAAAAAACAACAACAAACAAATTGACATTGCTCTTGAAAATCAGCACAGTTTTGACAAAGTTATGCAAAATATTGGCAAGCAACAAACTTCTGCTTAAGATTGAAATACAGCTGATGGAATTTGTCTATTAGCAACAGCAATAAATAAATAGGCGGGAATGTTATTTTATTTATTTATTTGTTGTTGTTCTGGCAGGCAAGTGTAATATTTGGGCAAGTGTAATATTTAATAGTTTTCTTGTGTGCACTGCGTCTATTGAAATAAATCGACGGTTGGGTTTTTTGTGACCGAGCGAGCAGCATGAGTTGAGTGGATTGTGGACTGAGATAATCGATTTGGGAATTGATTCTCAATAGTAGAGAGCATTCTGTTCTTGCCTTGACTTTGAATTCGAGCTTTTAAAACCTGTCATTGAAGTTGTTTTTATTTGTTTGATTTTGACAACTCCTTGAGAAATTCTTTAGAATATCGGAATTTCGTTTGGTGCGTATTTCAAAATTTTTGGTAAGCCATTAGGAACCGAACCAAATCCCGTCAAGATGGACAATGATCAGCGCCTGTGTTGGATCTGCTTGAGTACCGATGAGGAAACAGCTCGCCGGGATTGGCGTCAACCTTGCCGCTGTCGCGGCACCAATAAATGGGTGCACGAATCATGCCTCTGTCGCTGGATCGACGAGAAGCAGCAGGCGAATCCGAACGTGCCCGTCACCTGTCCACAATGCCACACCGAATATATTATTGTGATGCCCGGATCCGTCTGCCGCTTCGATGCACTGCTCGAGCGTGTGGAGCGAATGTACGGACTGCTCTGTCCCAGCATATTGATTAGCATGCTGTTGACCGTCATCTACATGGCAACGTTATCATACGGAGTAATCACACTGCATCAAGTGGTTGGCCGCGAGACGAGCGCTAAACTGATGAAAGAGGATCCCACGTTGCTAATGATTATGCTGCCGTCGGTGCCAGCGGCATTGCTATTGCTACGCCGTTTCGATTGGGACAGTCGGTTGGTGCGTTGGCTGCGACGCCGTCAATGGCAATCAATTCGGTCGTCCGAGGAGCAAGTTGATGAGCACAATGATCCACTGCCTGGTGCCCCGCTAACCGATGACTATTTTGATAGGTTGGAGCTGTCATCGTTGGATGGCAACGATATGCTGCAAGCGGGCGTTTTGAATATCGAGACTGTTGAACACGCCACGTGTCGCCTGTGCACCGCCCTCAGTCTGCCCACATTTGCCGTGGTCATCGGCCAAACGCTATATGGCAAACTATATGGCAAGCTGTTCGCCATTGCCATGGGCGCCATCACATTTGAGGTCATCAAGGGACTGATCTGTGTCTATCTGCGCCAGTGTCAATATTATCGGCGACGTTATCGCACTGTCCTCAACCATAGCCCATAACAATTTATTGTTATTTATTGCGATTTCATTTTTTAAATCATTTCGTAACGGAATAATTGCTTACTAAATTGCTCATCGATTAATCGATGTTTTAACTGTAATTCAAATCGATAATGAAGTGATTCTATGAAACTGCACAAGTGAACCAACTACACAATTATTGCTGTTATTGCTGTTGAATCATCAGCAGCTCAGCCAGTTGGATACGATTTCATACTAAAAAATGGGCAAAACGATGATGAAAATTAACAGCCGACGAGTCTATCAAGCATTGTCCGTCTGTCTATACGTCTGTCTGTTCGCCATTCTGAACACATCGATCTCAGGGACAATAAGAGCTAAAAGCTTTACATTTGGATAGCAACAAGAATATATATATGGGTTCAGAGTATTTCGTAGCGAGCTCACTCGACTAGTGCATTCTTACATGCCCCGAACTGTCAGTGTACATCGCTGTTCCTAAGTAATCTCTTCATTTTATAGCCTGAACCCATTTAAAATGGGTAAAAAGGGTATAATGGTGTTGGGCAAATATATGTGACAGGCAAAAGGAAGCATGTCCGACGCCATCAAGTATTTATAATCTTGATCAGGGTCAACAGCCGAGTCGATATAGCCATGTCCGTCTGTATGAACACGCAGATCTCAGAGACGATAAGAGCTAGAGACTTCAAATTTGGAATATAGGTTTTCGTATACCAGGCGCAGATCAAGTTTGCTTTATTTTATCGATAACTTCCTCCATTTGTCGGTTATCGATACATTTCAATTTCCGATAGCAATAAATGCTGCAATTTTAAAGGCAGAATCTTCTAACTAATATATAATATGCATATGCAAATTGTTGATCAACTGCCTAAATTTCATCAGGATCGAATAAGAAAGACCCATGGTATAATCGAAAATATATTATCATATTGCACTCATTTCTATCAGCAGCCGCAAGCACATTCTGTATCCCAATAATAATATTTCCAATAAAACTAAAAATATTTAACAACTGGCTTCAGGGTAAATCGTAGTCGAGCTCACTCGACTACAGCACTCTTACTTGTTTTTTTTTCTGGTTGCGTTTCAGCTCCGCATCACCTGAGCCGCGCTGGATTTCTGTAATAACGTCAGCGGAATTCATTTTCGGAATCGTTCGAAAGTGCGTAATTTGTTTTTAGAATAACAATAAATGAAAATATTGACTCTAAACGAAACAGGCAAATAATAAGCAGTTGCACATTTTTTGTTCATTAGATGACGCGGTATATAAATATAAATGCTGAGTGTGTAATGAATGACAAAAACTAGCGTCAATTATCTCTCATATTACGACAAAGTGTCGGCTATCAGCAAAATATGGGTTTTACAACCAACAGCCACACGAGACGGCGTCATATCAGGAATTAACTCGAATTTATAGAGCAGCATAGACACGCCCCCCTTGGGTATTAACACACTCAGAAGCCAGCACATTTAAATATCGACATTTGCAAATGCATCGATCAGAGTCGATAGCCCATCATTATCGAAAATCGATCTGGCTTGAAGGTTAGCACGCAGTTGAAACAATGTTTTTCAAAACTGAAAAACTACAACCAAAAAAAAGAACAAAAACTTATGACGCATCTGCGTCTAAGCAGCAACATGTGTATTTATTTATGTACATGTGCATGTAAACAACAAATAACCAACAAAATAACAATAACAAAAAGCGGAGAAATGTGCTTTTCGTTTTTGATGCCTGGGTGTCAAAGGGTCATCAGTAATAGCTACGTCAATGTGACGGAAAACTGAGAGATGCGACATCAATTAATATGCCATCTTCTATATACATATTGAAATATATATATAAATTATTGAGCTGATAACGTTGCCGAGTTTAAAGTACAATATTCCAAATGTTGGGATTTTTTATTTTTACTTTCCGAGAGAGACATTTTCGTAGGATTCTTGAATCACTTTCGTTTTATTGATATCTGTAAATTGTAATTGCTACGAATACAAGATTATGCTAGCGATTATACTTGATTCAAATCAAGGCAACAACTGATTTGACGTACATATTTAGAAATATGCCTCAACTACTAACAAATAATAGGGGCACAATTTTGTTATAATCCCGGATATATTTTTTTATATATGTATAATATATATATATATATATATATATGTATATGCATAATAACGGCTAGACCGGCTATGTGTTAGCTACAAACTATTTAAAACTTTGTTTCAAGGGCAGCCTATGGATTGTATGTTTTAGACTACAACTACGACTACGACTACGACTACGACTACAAAAAACTTAATATGTATTTATATTATATACTAGGCAGTATAATAGCACTTGAATAAGAACATTTATGTATGTATGTGTATGTACGCATAGGAAAGTAGGCGTCCTAAATACAGCAATGTGTCTGGCATTTTATAATATTCGAGTATATAGAGTATATGCATCTAAGAACGCGATTAATGCTCTGCTATGATTATGCTGTTTAGTCGTTCATCCTTGCTTTGAGTTTTAGTTTCGCCATTCGTTTTCAAACATAAAATGGCAATGTTTTTGTTGTTGTTGTTGTTGTGGTTGCTGTTTTTGTTGTTCATGCTTAATTGGCAGGTAATTCGCAAATGGGACGCAGCCAGAAAAACAGGCTTTGGTTAAATATGCTGCAAAAGAGTTAAGATAAGATTATTGAAAGATTTTCAATTGAATTTGACGAACTTTAGTTATTATTTACCTGCTCCGGCGTCTAAAACTTTTTATTTTCCCTGAGATAGGCTTTGCGGCGCTCAATTGTCTTGAGGCAATTGTTCGACTCGCCGCGCTGCTGGCAAATTGACTCCGTCTTGAGGACAAAGCACTGCGTCTGCACCACATTGAAGAATAGCTTGCCAATGGTGATGGCATCCTCGTCCCTGGCCATCTTGAGGCACGTGCGAAAGCGACGATCGCAGCTGCAGTGCGACAATGTGTAAGGTCGATAATTGAATAGCTCATAGCGATTGGACATGGCCGCTATGTAGAACTTGCAATGGTCATGCGTTCGACAGCATTTGTCGGCCATCGATGCACCGCCCAATGCATTATATGTGCCATTTGCTGTGTTGCCGCGACCGCACCAGCGTGTGTTTGGTGCTATAAACCAATCGGAGACTTGTCGTCGCTTGCGGGCCGACGGCGAGGATGTATCGCCATTCATGTCGTCATCGTCATTACCATGATTATCGTACGATGCGTGATACCGTTGTTGTTGTTGTTGTTGCTGCTGCTGCTGCTGCTGCTGATGCTGGGCTCGTGTTGCTGCAGTTGTTGTTGTCGGTGCTGCACTGGCAACCGCGGCGACATTGGCTGGCAACGGCATCTGCCTGGCAGCGCACAGCTGCCAAGCGAACACAGTCAGCAGGCATATTAGCAAGTAAATATAATTGCAATTGCAATTGCATTTCACTGTGAACGTGAGTGCCATTCTGCGAATTTTGTTTGTCACGCTGTCTGTTTGTTTCGGATTTGGTTTTTGGGTTTTTTCATTCAATGTTTTAGCAAAAGTTTTCAGTTTTAAGGTTTCGCGTTTGGGGACGCGTCTCGCACACAAATGTCGCTCCGAATGTACGACGCTGGTGTTTTATATGGTTCGGACGTTGCAGTTCGACTGTTCGTGTGTTTAATTTACGCGCAGGTGAATTTACTAATCTATTGCTCTCTCTCTCTCTCTCTTTTTCTTTCTCTTACTCTCTCGGGAAAACGTGATGTGCTGTGAAACAGGTGTGTGTGTGAACTCAGTGTGCGTGTGTTGCGCAATTTTATCAAAAGAACGCGTAAAGCTTTGCAACTTCGATAACGCAATGCTAAGTAATTTAATCAGACAAATTTTTATTTCTTAATTTTTGTAATAAATAAATAAATTTATTATTTTAATTAGCTACATGGAAAGTTTATTGCATCTAACATAGAAAACGAATAGAAATATTACAAAATACTACTCTATTTGAAACAGTCAATTTGCTCAGCTGTTAAAATGTCGGCAATTTGCAGCACTGTTGTCGCAGTGGCATCAATATTCTCCAAAATGCTGTAAAATATCGATAGTTCCTCAATCGATTATTTATATCGAAAATATAGAATATATTTTAAGGCCACATATAATATCGATTAAAGCATCGATGCTTTTGCAGTTTTAGTGCTCAAGAAGATCTGGCTACTAAAATTAATTTAAGACTAACATTGAGCAAAAGAGACACATGCATCGACGTTTCGGCAACGCTATGCAACGAACTCAACAGGAAGAAAAGCAATTGAAGCTGCAGCATTACGAACAACAGCAGCCGCAGACGAAGCAGCAGCATCATCACCATTATCATCAGCATAGCAGTAACAGTAACAGTAACAGCAATGGAACACGCATCGCTGGAAGCAGCAGTACCACACCCACAACAACAACAATCAATGCTGCTGGTGGCGGCGGAGCTGGAGCCGGAGCATTGGAGAGCACACCGCCACGAACGCTGGCGCTGAATCGGAACTATTGTGCCTCGGATACGTCGGGAGAGCACGATGGCGATACGGATTATCCAGATTCGCGTTACGAGTGTGCCATTTGCATTGACTGGCTGAATGAGCCGGTGGTGACATCTTGCGGTCATCGCTTTTGCAGGAGTTGCCTCAGTGACTGGCTGCAGAATCATAATCAGTGCTGTCCGCTGGATAACAAGCAGCTCTCGGCGGAGAAGGACATCTTTCCCGACAACTATACGCGTCGTGAGATTGAACAGATTAAGCACAAGTGCCCAAATTCGCCACACGGGTGTGCCGTCATCGCCTCACCCATTGAGTTGCATAAGCATTTGCCCAGCTGCCCGTATCGACGGCAACAGCAGCATCAGCAACCGCTTGAGGAGAAGTGCCCCTTTGCTAGTATTAAATGCGATTTTGTTGGTCGCCCGGAGACAAATCAATTGGAGGAGCATCTGAAAACGGACATGCCGCATCACTTGCAGCTTATGTTGCAGGCCCATCAGCAGACCGCCATCGCCAAATGGCAGCCGCAAAAGCAGAGCACTGGCAGTGGAACGCTGGAGAATGGTCATAAGGCTGGTCAGTTGCCACCGCCGCCGCAATATGCCAATGCTGTCGACGAGCAAATCGTTCAGGCAATGTTTCAGCGCATCGTTGTGCTGGAGCAGCGCACCAGGGAGCAGGAGTCTCACATCGATAACATGAAAGAGCAGCTGCGACGACAGCAGCCGATCGATGCTCGCTACAGCAACGGCACCATCGTCTGGCATATTGAGGAGCTGAGCGCTTTGGTTGATCACCTGCGCGCCAATGCCAACAATCAAGCATATTCGCATGAATGCTATACATCACCGTATGGCTATAAGTTCTGTGCCCGCTTGAATATACAGCCGAGGAAGCCGCATGTGCTCAGTTTGCATGTCCATTTAATGCAATCGGAGAACGATTTCCATTTGGACTGGCCATTCAAGGGGCGGATCAAGCTGTGCATGGTGCATCCAGGCGATGCGAGTCTCTCGCAGCACGACACCATCATGACCAAGCCAGAGATACTCGCCTTCCATCAGCCGCGCGAGGCGATCAGCACACGTGGCTTTGGCTTCCTCGAATATGCCAACATATCCAATATTATGCAATTGGGATTCTGTGCCGACAATCGACTGCTCATCAAGATTGAGATCAACATTGTTTAAGCAAACTGTCGCAAGTCGGAAGCTAAAAGAAGCAATATAGTTCTTAAAAACAATTGGCTCAAATTACATGCATATTTTTTATATATGTTTATATAAATATGTATACATATATACATATATATATATATATATATATATATATATATATATGTAGTATGAGCATTAGTCACACAACCGCAGCATGACAGCCAACCAATTTTTATACCCTAGCTGTGAAAAACGATATCTTAACTGATATATACAACATATATATAGTAGTAGTAAGCCAACTTTTGTATCCATTTACATGCATTTCAAGTTTTATAGATAAAAATGAATACATCTATAAAAAACAAACAAATATTACTCATCCTCAGTAATGTTTTGTTCAAGATTATGATCAGTATCCGTATAAGTATGCGATGAAACATTATCTACTCAATTATTCCGGCTATACCTTGGTCAGCCTGTCACAATCTTTATGTTATTTTTATATGTGAACTCTACAATTTGGTTGTAACCTGTTTTTCTTTTTTTTTAATATTTTTATTCTAGTTATTTGCTAAGCGCTGTTTTTTGGAACCATTCCATTGTAAACACAAAAACGTACATTTTGTTAATATCTGATGTAGACATAAATATATTTATTTGTATTTTTAGCCTTAAAACCCTCTAATTCTTTGTTTATTTTGGACATGTTATAAGCAATATTCTGGTAGCACACACATTGCAATAAAAGTATACTCGTTTATATTCAGGCAGTATATGTATTTCATACACATGCATATTAATATTTATGTAGTACCTCAGTAGCGAGTGCCGCACACAGAATAAAGGACACTTTTGTACCGATAATTTTGGATATTTCTATTTTTATTTTCGATTTACCACCGTATTATATTAATATGGAAAACGGGTGCAAATCTGTTAAATCGTGATTTGTTTTGTCATTCAATGACGTTAAATGCGGATTATTGGTATCGGAATTATTACTAATTAATAATACCAACTTAGGCCTAATTAAGCTCTCAAATATTTCCATAATTTATTGATGTAAGCGGTCAAATAACATACATGGACGAGCTGCAAGGCACTGTTTACTCTAATAGATCATCAGCTTCCCCGGCGGTCTTCACGCGCAGCAACATGGATAATAGCTTGGCCTCTTCGGGCGTGGGCAGGCAAACCATAATAACATTGTCCTTGCACATGCGCTGGCAGGGCAGTCCCTCACTGAGTATCAGATTAACCAAGATGAATTCGTATCAGCACGCACCAGCAGCTGTGTCTTCTTTTTTATCCTAGTAGTCTATCCTGTGTAGTATGTACCCTTTTTCACATACACCTTACAGCGTTTCGAGAATATGGCATCGTCCTCAACCATCTGCTTGTACTGCACCACCGGCGGATTTACGTTACCAAACAGCACTTGCAAAGGAGCACTTGCAAAGGAGCACTCGCAAAGGAGAAACCGCTGGTGGCGGGCTTATCATCGGTGCCTTTTACGCCAAAGATGAAACCATTTGTCTTGTGCGACGAGGTGGAAACCCTTAAACTCTACTTTGGCAGCTTCTTCTTATTGCGTGTCCTCTAGAATCAAGATAGATTGCAATTCGCGAATATAGAACGTCTGATAAGTCAAGATACAAGAGTTCATCTTTCGATATACATCGAGAAATGTGGCATAGATTGCGACGAGACACAGTCCAATGACTCGGCTCGAGAGCATGTATGGGAGACGGCAGATGCCTTCTTAAATATATAATAATGCTTAAGGATGTAGTACATAGTAGTATCTGTTCATGGTTGCTTTTATATTTACATTGCAATTGGCGAGACTTGGAAGAGCTTAAAATAGAAACACAACGCAGGTCTTAGGAATAGTTGATGTAGTTGTTGCATCGGGTTATGTTTGATGCCAGCTGCCTGCAGCGGCGACGGTAACAACTTCCACATGTGAGGCATTCTCCTCCTGTATCAGCTCAATGTTTACCGCCTCCTGCACCATCTCATCATCATCATCATCAATATCATCATTATCGTCAACGTCATCGTCATCGTTGTTGACGTCGTCATCCACTTCGATGGGAATTTCCAGCTGAACTGTGGACATAGTTGTGATGGTGTCCGCTTTGGCAATGCCTTTCGACCGATTGGCTCGATTCAATTCGTGGGTGCGCATGTGGGCATTTAGTCCACCGGATTGTGCAAAGGATTTGTTGCACAGCTTACACGAATATTTACGCTGCTCGGAGTGCAGGAGTTTATGGACGCGCAACGCCTTCTTTCGCTGAAATGTGGAGCCACAAACATCACAGACAAACGGCCGCAGATTCGTGTGCGAGACAGCGTGCACGTTGAGGTCATGGAAGCTATAGAATGCCTTGCCGCATACCTCACACTTCGCCGGCCGTTCACCAGTGTGTCGTCGCATATGGGCAGTGAGGACGCCACGATCCCGACATGGACGACCGCACACCTCACAGATGCACGGCATGCGGCCCGTGTGGCAAATGTTATGCGATGTCAGCTCCTTTTGGGTGTAGAATGTCGCCTCGCAATCGGCCTCCTGGCACTTGTATGGCTTGATCCCACTATGCCGCTGACGATGACGCATCATATTCCCCGACTGCGTGAATGGCTTGCCGCAAATATCGCAAAAGATGCCCGTATGCTTCCATCGATGGCCACGCAAATCGCGCTCCGTGCGAAATGTCTGATTGCATTCGCTCTCATCACATTTATAGATCCTCGCCGGTCCCTTACTCTGCCGCCGGCGCACGCTGCCTCCTGGTGACGGCATAATGGGTAGATCTGTGGCAATCCTATGCTGTGCTGATTTTGTTGGCTTGCGCACATTGTGTTTGCTGCGTCTGTGGCTCTGCAGGCTGCGCTTGGTGTTGTATGCGCGTTCACATTGATCACACTGGAAGAGCATGTCCCTGGTGTCGTCTTCTTTCTCATCGGTGGCATCCGTTGCCGAATCCCCATTGACTTCGAGACATTGGGCATCGCTGCCGTCTACTGTTACTGCTGCTGCCATCCAGTCCAGAAGCGTTTCTGATCGCTGGACAAGCACATTTTTTAGGGCCGCTTTGCGTTGTTGTCGACGCGTTGCAATTGTTCTATTGTCATCATTCGAATCTTCAGCAGGTGCAGTAGATGAGGCAGCATTATTTGCATCCTTATCAGTCTCGTGCTCCTCGTCGAGCAGCGCTATTTGAGCCAAATCAACGTGCACATGTTCATTGGACTCGTGTGCAGCCTCATCGTGTGCAATGGGATCATCCTCAAACTTGATAGCCAGCGGCTCAACGTCCACCTCCAGCACTAGCGCTTCCAGTTGCTGTTCCTCTGCATCCTGTCCATTGAACAGCTTGCAGTCTTCAATCTTTGTCTCGGTCAGATGCTCCAGCCGAAAATGTTGTGGAAATCCATCAAATGGCAACCGCTGGCCGCACAGCGCACAGCAGACATCGTAGCTGGTAGGGCCCAGGCAGAGCACTTCGCCGCAACGAAAATTGAAATATGTTCGGCCGCAGTCTGGAGTTGGTGGCTGCAATTTGATCATCCTGTCGTGTCCTGATTATTGTAATACAGTCACTCTAAAATTGCACCCATTTATGTTTGGCGTCGCATTAGGCTCCAAAATCAAAGCTACCGTCGCACCGAAAACACAGCTGTTGAACGATGACACTTTCAATAATCGATTTTATCAGTAATCGATGCTTCAGCGCACATCAAATGCAACAGCAAATAACTGTTATTTGTTACGCAACACTACACAAATCTACACACCACTAAAAAACAGCTGATTTAACGGACAGTGGCAATCTTAAACATTCAAAACACAAAAATATAAGCTTTCGGCATTCCCGCCCTTCCTGTGGTGTTGTCATAAGTGGCACGCACCACCGTTTATAAGTCACAGATCACATTTTATTCTAACAACATTTTGAGTCCCCTCCCCTCCATTCATAAAACTTAAGCTCGCATTTCAAATTGCCTCATATATATTTAATTGGTATTTATTATGTTGGTGCAGTTGATGCATTTGAATGTTTGTTCTTGGTCTTAACATGCAGTTTCTCCCTTTTTTATGCTTTTTTTATCAAACAGATTTTTTGTTTTTAATTGAGCGCGCGAGCTCAACGTCTCTTTCAAACTTGGCTCTCTCTTTCTGCTCTCTTAAGATTCAAACAGCGGGCTGCCACCTGGTCGACTATTGACATCTACGACTATCGATACTTTCGACCCCGACGCAACACCCATTTATGTTTGGCGTCGCTGTAAGCCCCAAAATCATAGCTACCATCGCACCGAAAACACAGCTGTTAAATGATGACACTTTCAATTATCGATATTATCAGCTATCGATATTTTTGGCTCACATCAAATACAGCAACAAATAAGTGTTATTTAAAGCTTTTACTTTATTTAGAATACCATGTGAGTGTTTTTATTATGCAATTCAGCCGTCAGCAGTGAGCTAGAGTTTCTTAGCGTGTTCTTAGCGATAGGTGTGTGCTTAACCAACCGATAGCGAACAATTTTGTTTGTTTTTGCGTGTGCTGCTCAGTGTTGTGTAGAATGTACAGAACGAAATGCATTTTACACACTGGCAGCAGCCGCCCGTTGTGTATTCGTGTATACACTTTTTTCTAAGTGCAGCGAGTATATTGATTTTTCGCCCCCGCTTTTACATTAAACATTACGGCACGGACAGAACATAAACATTCAAATCAATTTGAAAAAAATGTCGGAGAGTGCCGCCGCTGCAGGCAGCAATGCCACTGCCAATGAAAAGATGGCATGCCTGCTGAAGGAGGCGGAAAATTTGAAAACAAAACTGGAAGAGGAGCGCCAAAAGCTGAACGATGTCAATCTCTCCAATATTGCTGAGAGACTCGAGCAGATCGCCTATGTGAACATAAAGCCGCGCAAAGTGCTAAAGGGCCATCAGGCGAAGGTGCTGTGCACCGACTGGAGTCCCGATAAGCGACACATTATCTCCTCATCTCAAGATGGTCGCTTAATCATATGGGATGCGTTCACCACAAACAAGGAGCATGCCGTCACAATGCCAACCACATGGATAATGGCGTGCGCGTATGCGCCATCTGGTAATTATGTGGCCTGCGGTGGACTGGACAATAAAGTGACAGTATATCCGATCACATCCGATGAGGAAATGGCAGCTAAAAAGCGAACCGTTGGCACCCACACCAGCTACATGTCATGCTGCATTTATCCCAATTCGGATCAGCAAATACTCACCGGCAGTGGCGACTCAACCTGTGCACTTTGGGATGTCGAATCTGGGCAATTGTTGCAGAGCTTTCATGGTCATTCCGGCGATGTGATGGCCATCGATTTGGCGCCCAATGAGACGGGCAACACATTCGTCTCTGGCAGCTGTGATCGCATGGCCTTCATATGGGACATGCGATCTGGCCATGTCGTCCAATCCTTTGAAGGACATCAATCGGATGTGAATAGCGTTAAATTTCATCCATGCGGCGATGCGATTGCCACCGGCTCCGATGACAGCAGCTGTCGACTGTACGATATGCGTGCCGATCGCGAGGTGGCCGTCTTTGCCAAGGAGAGCATCATCTTTGGCGTCAATTCGGTGGACTTTTCAGTCAGCGGCCGACTGCTATTCGCCGGCTACAATGATTACACGGTCAACTTGTGGGACACACTGAAATCGGAGCGCGTCTGCCTCCTGTATGGCCATGAGAACAAAGTCTCCTGCGTTCAGGTGTCGCCCGATGGCACGGCGCTATCCACTGGCAGCTGGGATTACACTATACGCGTCTGGGCTTAAATTCTCCTGCATACACACATGCATACATATATCTGAATATATATATATATATATATATATATATATATATATATATATATATATATATATAGTATGTATATATATATATATATGTGTGCTGTATATGTATGTACATAGTATGTATGTAAATGGAATCATTAAGTAGCCGCTACTTGGACTTGGCTACTGCTGTCTAGTCAGTTTTCAGGATGTATGTAAAACATTTCCTCAATTTTTTTTATTTGTGTTTTACGCTAAATACTATATATATATATATATATATATATATATATATATATATGTATATGTATATTAATATTTATATACTTTAAGTATTATAAAAGGCAAATGCACGTAGCAAAAACCATGAAAAAAAGGTCAGCTCGTGTATATCAATGTAAACTTATTATGCGTCTAGTTATAAGTTCCTGTTCGAAATAAATGTTGAAGCGAATCAAAAATGTTCAAATTAACCGATACTATACTATATATTGGATATATATATATTCTATAGCCAGATAGCAGATATCCCTTGCTACTTTGTATTTGTCAGGGCTTAAATAGGAATATTGTGGGACATAGCCAAATCTGTTTTTTTTTTCTACACGGTTTTTGGTGTACATTTTCAGTTGAAATAAATCATTGGGAAGTAAATCAAATGATGCGTTTTGTGCGTCTTATATTGAAACACATACAACACCATTGTTTGGAAACAATTTTAATCGTGTCCGATTATAACTAATGACAATGGTCTTAATAACAAATGAATATTCGATAAATTTGTGCAGTTTGTACAGTCGAACTTCGCTAAATTGGACCACAAAATCAGTTCACTATACGGAAATGTTAATTGCAACTCAATTTAGCGAACCTCAACTGTGTAATTAAAAATGGTGTACAGGTATCCTAATACTAGTAACAAAGTCTCCCTCTTCTGGACACTCAATAGCGTGTGGAGGAGGACGTGGCTGCTGTTGTTGTTACGCCATCGGCAATGCCATTGACGGTTTGTACTTTGTGGCCACGCATATGCGCGGAAAGACCAGCTGCCTGAGCATATGCCTTGCCACAGATCTTGCACTTGAACTTCTTTATGCCCAAATGCAGATGCTTGTGATGATAGAGGGCCTTGGGACGCGAGAAGGCCGCCGCGCATTTGTCGCACTTGAATGGCCGCTCCGTAGAATGCATTGCCTGGTGTTCATTCAACAGCGACTTGGACGCAAAGCAGCGCGAGCATGTCTGGCACTTGAATGGCTTCTCTCCCGTATGGGTGCGTCGATGCACGACGAGTGCGAAACGATATCGCGAACGATAGCCGCACAATTCGCACACATAATTGCGATCTGTGCTGTGGACGCGACGATGCGACGTAAGATTGTGCTGGCTAACAAAGGATTTGCCGCAATTCTCGTGCTCGCATTTGTACTGTCGCAGACCCGAATGTCCCTGGACGTGGCGCAACAGCGTTCGCGAACTTTTGTACACCTTGTCGCACATGTTGCACGTGAACTCTGTGTGCACCTTGCGTCTATGCGTCTCCAGGGCACGATCCACATCGAAGGTGGCATCACAATCGCTGCACTTGAACCCCTGCGGATGCGGATGACTCAACTTGAGGTGTATATTTAGATATTTAAGCGTTGTGTATTTTCCCTCACAATATTTGCATTTGTAATCCTTGGGTTGGCGTTCCTTCTGCAAAGATGTAGGTTGGTTGCAATGTTACATGTATGTAAGTAATGAATACATTTTCTTGGGCATTACCTTAAATACAGATTGCCTTCCAACTTCACTATTACCATCATCATCATCATCGATATCATTATCATCATCTTCATTATCATTGTCAAGGTAATCAGCATCGCAAAAGATATGTGAATCTGCTGTGACTGCTTCCTCCACCTCGTCATCACTGTGAGAACTCTCTGCATCACATTGGGCATTCTCGTTGGTTGCCAATTGGATCTCCTTGAAGGAACAGACACGCAATGCCTTAAGGCCATCGATATCATCATCATCATCATCATCATCATCATCATCATCATCATCATCATCATCATCATCATCATCATCATCATCATCATCGTTGTCATCAGCATCATCATCAGACATATCTTTTGACACAAATTTATGGCAATCGGCGCTGAATTCGGTCACTGGCGTTGGACTCGAGTTAATAAGATGTAGTTGCCGCTGCTGCTGCAGTGCATCCTGATTACTGGCTGCTGGAGCTTTAGATGTTTGGGTGCGCGGCTTGCCTTGCTTGTCAAAGTGCACATTGCGTATGTGCAACGAGAAATCGTCGAAGGCAAAGTGTTTCATTTCGCAGAGGCAGCAAACAAGTTGAAAGCTGGAGTCTTCGTTATCACTTTCGTAGAATATCTCACCACATTTGGGGCGCAGCTGCTGTTTGGCATGCAGCCGCGACAAGTCCACATTGATTAGACACTGCTTCAACATGCTGCGCACCATTTTATTATTTCAATTAATTGCCATAAAAACAAATCTAATTTAATAAGCCAATACAGCAATAACTGCAAAAGACATATGCCAAAACAATGTCTCAATAGCGATAATAATAACAGCAGTGTTATCGAAATAACCTTAAGTGTTGGCCAACATGTATGTAAAAACGCGCGCGCCAATTTGAATTATTTGGCAGTTGGTTGTTGCTTTGTGGACGCCGTGGCTCGCTGGTTACGCTGGCGGTGCCAACGCTTGTGCTGCGCATAACCAGCTGCCTGGGCATAGGATTTCTCACATAATGTACACTGAAATTTCTTCACGGCTGCATGCAGTGGCCGGTGATGATAAAGTGCACGCGCACTTAAAAATCCAACATTGCAATCTTTACACATATGGAGACGGCGCCGCTGCTGATCGTCCAAATGTCGCTCCTTGTGTGTGGTCAGTTGATAACGTGCCACGAAGCATGCATTGCATATGTTGCACAGGAAAGGCTTCTCACCAGTATGCCGTCGCGTGTGCACCCGCAAATTGCAGCGTATGCGTGTCCGATAACCGCAATACTCGCACATATGACGCAGTGCATCATCGCTCCTGGGCTGTTCTTGTCTTCTTGTGATGCTGCACTGCTTGGCCAATACTTCTTCGCCCTTTTAAATGGAAAATTGAAAATGTAAAATTGATTCAAATGAATGCAAGCACTCACAAACGTCTTGCCGGCCATTGTCGCGCAGCGTATGCTAAATTTAATCGTTGGCATTATGTATTAAACGCGCCTCTTGGCATTTGTAGCGTGATTAATTTTTGTCAAAAAGCGGCTAAAATTAAATTTAAATTCCCCCCACCCTATTTCAATTGACCAAACAAACACAGCACATCCAACGCAATTTCCTATCGATAACAACA
Organism: Drosophila glabriapex; assembly: GCA_035042305.1. Classification (NCBI taxonomy): domain Eukaryota; kingdom Metazoa; phylum Arthropoda; class Insecta; order Diptera; family Drosophilidae; genus Drosophila; species Drosophila glabriapex. The sequence continues at coordinate 7,361,868 of JAWNLN010000066.1, forward strand.
ATCGACGCGACTTACCTTTTCGATTGCTCAATTTGAAACGTAACGAGCTTTAGGAAAAATAAACTGATCTGATAAGAATAGAATTACCTTAGATTATGTACATAAAATGTGATTCATTTGTTCTATATGTATATGTGTATATATTTTGTATTGTATACATTTTGTATGCGCCTAACCTATGCCTGAGTTCTTAAACATAAAAACATTATAACATAACATGCAAATATGAAAATAGAAAATTGTGATGCTAGTTGGAAGATCCGATTTAGAAGATAACATACATCTTAGACACGTTATTAGCGATTCAGTTCGTTATTGCGATGCTTGCGCATATGGCCTGCCAATCCGGCTGCCTGTGCATAGGCATTCCCGCACAGCTTGCACACAAACTGTTTCGTCTCCGCGTGAAGGAACTTGTGATGGTAGAGGCCCTTCTGCCGGGAGAATGTTGCGCCGCACACTTTACACACATGCGGCCGCTCTGTAGAATGCATGGCCATGTGCTCCCGCAATCCGGAATGGGATGGGAAACGCTTCTCGCAAACCTTGCAACCAAACGGACGTTCGCCCGTATGGCTGCGCAGGTGGACACGGAGTGTCTCCTTGTTGCGGCAACTGTAGCCGCAGCTTTCACATACGAAATTCTTTTGCTCCGAGTGCACCTTGCTGTGGTTGCGCATGTGACGGACGGTGAAGAAGCGTTTATCGCAACCGGGATGATTGCATGCCACATTCCGTTCGTTCGTATGCTTCAGTTGGTGGCGCTTCAGTTCGTGGCGTGTCTTATAGCGACGGCCGCAATACACACACGGCGCCCCACCATGTACACTGACCACATGCTCGTCCAGCTGGCGCAGACGCGGCAGCTGTGCATTGCACTCCAGGCACACAAAGGCTTCGCTCCGATTAATATCATGATCTCGCTTCACATGCTGACGCAACGTGTATTTGCCATGATAGATTTTATCGCAGTGTTCGCATTTATATTCAATTTGTGGCTTTGCAGCATGCTTCTTGGGTGGTGCATAGTCCACGTCGACGTCGACATCATCATCATCGTTGTCATCGTCATCATCGTCGTCCACGTCACCATCATCATCGTGGACATCTGTGTTGGCCATAACGATACTTATTGGCAGTTTGTGCTGTCGCTCCATGTGACGCTCCAGCGTCTTTTTGCTTTGATACACCTTGCTGCATTGCGCACAGGCCAGTTGTTCCTTTTTGGCTTTAAGAGATGCAACCTGCTGCTGCTCGTGCTGCTCCTGCTGCTGCTGCTGACCATCAGTATTCTCAATGTCCGACTCCTCATTGTAGTCGATTTTAAGAGCGCGTGTTTGTCGCACCTGATCCGCCGCCAAGCTGCTTCTGTCCCATTTCATAATGCTATTAGTTAGCCCAACCGGATCTTCCACAGCCGTATTATCATAGTCATCATCATCGTCATCATCCCCATCATTGTGATGCAGTTCTTTTGGATCTTCGATAAATGCATGCTCACTGTTATCATCAGCATCAGCATCATCATCATCATTGGCCACTTCATGCCAGGTAAATGGATTGAGCTGCGATTGATGATTGTTGACTAATTGCGGCGAATTAGTTTCGATTTTCTCCTGCTTCGGCACCAGCACCTCCGCATTGAGCAGTCCATTGTCGAAGTGCTCGTTCTGTATGTGCAGCAGAAAGTCGGCGAACACAAAGCTCTTCATCTCGCAGAAAGTGCAATCGATGCGATAGCTGTTTAGACTCTGGAAATATACCTCGCCGCACTTGGCATTTGGTAAGCCGGCAAATGTGTCCGGCTTCAAAGTCTTTAGCATTATTCAATTTGATTTGTAAGCTGCTAACTACAACAACAACAACAACAACAACGACTGATAATCATTTGTACGCTTTTGGAAATTCGCTGCAGGCTACGCAAAGGCAACGCAATCAATTCGTATTTTTTGATTCGATGGTCTGCGCTAAACAGCTGTTTTACCTTTCCACATTTTACAGCACTGCACGCCCATTCAAAGAAATCAATCAAAAAACAGGCGCCAATTAGAATTAAGTCATCTATGCTTGCAATTTGTATTAACGGAAATATCGTAAGTCTTCTGTTTACGAACTAACTTCACGCTACCCGAATATGGCTTGCCTTGCTTTTAGACTTATTCAAACTCACTTATTGTCAAGTGTTGTCGGGTAAAAATAAATTAATCTCGATTTAGCTTACGAGTTGTATATTATTTTAATATAAGTTCAGGCTTAATGTGTATCAACTGGTGCTGGTGCAAACGATCAGCATCGACAAACTTTTTGTCGCACTGCTCGCAACTGTGCTTGGCCTGCCGGTAATGCTTCTTCAGCTTGTGGGTGCTCAAAGTGGACGCACTTCGATAGCTATTCCCACACAGCTCGCAGGCAAAGGGCAACGGCAAAGGGCGTGCCGTGATCGCATCCCTATCGGCATCGAATCTCTGCGCACTGTGCAATTTGCGTCGATGGGTGTCTCGTTGGTTGGGCGTATAGAAGCACTTGTCGCAACTGCTGCACGCATAGCGACGCACCTGAGTGTGCCTCAATTCGTGGCTGAGCAGGGCGCTGCGATGTGTGAAATGTTTGTCGCAGTGCTGACACTGCAGCGCCTCTCGCTGTTCGTGTGTGCGCTGGTGTCGCCTCAATGTGGACACGGCTCGAAACTGTTTGCCGCACATCTCGCACTGATGCGGCTTGCGTCCCGTATGGATATTGAGGTGTGTGTCTAGCAAATATCGCCGTCGAAACGTGCGGCCACAATATGTGCATGTGTTGGACTTATTGCGGGGACGACGATCAATTGGCTTATTTCGGCTATCATTCTCATCAGTGTCCGCAGTGAGTGCATCCGTCTGTCGTATTGTTGGGGCCTCCTGAATATCCGTTGGCAGCACAAGCAACGATTCCTGAAGACAATCAGCGGCGACGGTTTCTGTAGCCACTTTCTGTTCGTGTGACTTGTGCAAATGTTTGCTGCAAAAGTGCAGACGAAATGCATCAAAGTCCAGACTGGATAAACCGCAAATGCAAGTAATTGTGAACTTGGGCTCTACGGTTACATCGCAGCGTATTTCGGCACATTTCGTGGTAATTTTAATAAATTCAACCATTTCGACCAAAATAAACAGAATAGTAAACGTTTACGAACACTAACTTCATGCGATACTTATCGACTTGAAGTCGTCAACCGACTGTTTCGATATATTTTGATTATTTTTTTTGGTAGTATCGACAAAAAAAGACACGCAAAGCACGCGATTTGTAATTGGTGCAGAAATTCGCATACGTCTTCATTATTCTCGAAATTGTTGTCGGCGTCGATCATTATGCATCCCAATCTCACCGAGCGCATCCTGTTGCATTTGGAGTCCGTTGACAAGGTCGACACACTCGATCTAGCCACGCAATTCAACGTTGACCACCAGAAAGTTGTCGGCGCCCTGAAGAGCATTCAGGCACATGGCGATCTGGTTAATGCGGAGACAGCCACTCACAAAACACTCGGATTGACGGACGAGGGCCAGTCGGTGATCGAGAAGGGCAGCCACGAGGCAACCGTCTATGGTTTGGTGCCCGCGGAGGGCATTCCCCAAGCGGTGCTTATGGTCAACGGTGGACCGAATGCTAAGGTTGGCTTCAGCAAGGCCATGTCTCACGGCTGGATATTGGTGGATAAGAGCGTGCAGCCGCCACTGATTAGGCGTAAGGTCGATCAGATTGTCGATACCGTCAGGGAGCAGCTTGTCCTGGTGGCAAGCGGCAATTCGCAATTGCCGGCCAAGGATGTGGCCGATTTCAAGAAGCGCAAACTGCTCCAGGAGACAACCACAAAGAGCTTCGTACTGAGCAAGGGTCCCGAGTTTAGCACAACGCTGACCAAACTGGAAACGGACCTCACCATGGACATGCTGACCAGCGGTCTGTGGGAGCAGCTCAAATTCAAATCATATAATTTTGATGCGCTAGGAGCGACACCGACATGTGGCCATCTGCATCCATTGCTTAAGGTGCGCTCCGAATTCCGCCAGATCTTCCTTGAGATGGGCTTCTCGGAGATGCCGACCAACAACTATGTGGAGTCATCTTTCTGGAATTTTGATGCATTGTTCCAGCCGCAACAGCATCCGGCACGCGATGCCCACGATACATTCTTCATTAATCATCCGGCGCTGAGTTACAAGTTTCCCCACATGTACTTGCAGCGTGTGAAGGCCATTCACTCCAAAGGCGGCTACGGTTCTTTAGGCTACGGCTACAATTGGAAGCTGGCCGAGGCACAAAAGAATCTATTGCGCACCCACACAACGGCCGTCAGTGCCAGGGTGCTGTTCAAGCTGGCTCATCGGCCGGGTGGCTTCACGCCGGCCAAGTACTTTAGCATTGACAAGGTGTTCCGCAACGAGACACTGGATGCCACACATTTGGCCGAATTCCATCAGGTGGAGGGTGTTATTGCCGATGTTGGCCTAACGCTGGGCGATCTCATTGGCACGCTATATGAATTCTTTCGGAAACTGGGCATCACCCAATTGGAATTTAAGCCGGCATACAATCCGTATACGGAACCAAGCATGGAGATATTCTGCTATCATCCGGGTCTGGACAGATGGATTGAAGTGGGCAATTCGGGCGTCTTCCGACCGGAAATGTTGCTGCCCATGGGTCTGCCGGAGAATGTTAATGTTATCGCCTGGGGTTTGTCGCTCGAACGGCCAACGATGATCAAGTATGGCATTAATAATATTCGCGATCTGGTTGGACCCAAGGTCGATCTGAAAATGGTTGAAGACGGTCCCATTTGTCGCTTGGATTACATTTAATTACATTTTCTAATTGAAAAATATAAATTTTTAAATATACATTTAAATAGTCACATCTTCGCGCTCTATATGCTGCTTTCCACGTTTTGCAACACTAGTTACGAAAGTAATATTACTGGCTGGCAATCGAGCTAGTCGATCACAATAAAAAAAATATATAAACAGATATATCGAAACTAAGCGTTCCAATAGTTTCAGTGTATTGCGAATTATTTTTTTTTTATTTAATTTGTAACTAAATTTCGGTAACACTGCCTCCTGAAAATTATGGAAAATGATGCTGACCACGAGCCGAATAAGGCGACGACCCAAACGCTGCAGCAAACCATCCAGCTAAAGTTTGACACCCAAAATGCCAGCCAGCCAAGATCATCCCCCAATTCGATGCAGCCAAAATTAACATTGCCACAGCTTAAGATCCCAAAGCTGAACACAACGAATAGCATGATATGCGGCCTAACTATCCCCAAGCTGCGTGGTGCATCCGGTGAGCCGCTCAAGGAGCGCCAGTTCGATATACCATTGCTCAACCAGCTGCGCAACCAGAACAATTCCCTGGAAGTCAAAAATGGGCTGGCGAAGCGCGTAAGTGCGCTGAAGATCATCGAACCAGTCGATGGTGGCCAAGTGACCAAGGTGGCGATCAATGGCGATGACAGGGCGACAGCACCAATCGATCTGACTACAGCGGTCATTGCTGTCCAAAAGAATGCACCGCCACGCGAGGCGGCGAGCAAACAGCGCCAAAAGCAATCGACAATTGTGGAGCATTTTGAAATTGCATTTATAAGCTGTGATAACAATCGTCTCTCCGTTGGCCGTTGGCGACATCGTTGCAACTCGGACAAAATGGAACCGCCTACGACTACAGAACAAATTATAATGAAACTAAGTGATGTGGGTAGCACGCTGAGTACATACGCTGGATATCCGAAATCAAGGCGGTCACAGCTTAAATACGCTTCAACCGAAAAGGAGTTGCTCTATCTGGAAATGTATTATCGTGGGGATTATGGTCGGAATATAAAATGGTTTCGTTTCGATACTCCATCGCCCGATGAACTGGTCAAAGAGTCACTGAAAAAATCGTTGCGAATTTCGCGTACATAGTCATATAATCCTGGTAGTTTGTAGTAAAATCAGACATTTAATAATTTCGCGGAATAAATATAAATTCTCATTCTAAGTAGTCAATTTTCAATCTACCATTTGTTTTTGAGGAGACATTTACTATCGATAGCAAAGAGAACTATCGATAAGCGAAAATACATCGCTCTTGCTGAATACATAATTTCAGACAAAAGAATATATGTGCACACAAGCACACACAGACAGACGGCCGCACACACACAGACACACAGACGACGACGAAAGAAGCAGAAACAGTGGAGTAGAATGCGAATAAGAACTGCGTATATGTGTGTGCAAATACAAAAACAGCAGACAAAACGAACGGTGTGCTTTTTCGGCATAGATCTCTCAGACCTCAGACGCATTAAATCAATACGAATTAAACACACAATCTAATCAAATAACGGCAAAAAAACAAACCGCTGGCATAGAAATTGTCTGCTCAAACAGCTGTGGAAGTGGAAAGCGCACTAGAAAAGTTATCATAAAGTGCGAAAGGTCAGCAGCAGCAAAAGACGGCAGCAGTAGGAACATTTCGCTGTATATAAAACTCTGTGAATGCGTGTATGTGTGGTGTGTGTGCTGTGTGTATGTGTATGTGAGTCTAGCTGTCACTTTCTTGCGCGCGCACAAACATACACAAATTAAAATCAGCGACGAGCACCACCACCCCCCTTCTCTATCCACACACATCCTCCAAGCTAAAGCTAAGTCACAACTTGACGTACGCGCCCGGTTCCGGTGCCAACCGCTGGTCGGTTAACCGTCCTTCGACACCCCCAACGCACAGTTGCAGAAAAACAACATAAAAAAGAAGAGAAGAGGCAAGTGCAAGTGTTGCTGTTGTTGCATTTGCTAAACGATCGTCATCAGTATCCGTATTCGCATCCGCATCTGCATCCAGTTCCAGCTCGACATTTAGCTCAGCTGCAGGTGCCGGCTCCATTGTTGCTCTAGTGCTGCTGTTTACATGTGGAAGAAGGAACGAACACTGTTGTACAGGTAATATTCCCATATATCACGCATACATACACACTAAATACCATTAAGTTATGGATGTGTGCGTGTATGTGTGTGTGTGCTGCTGCTGCTGCTGCTTCTTCATTCCATGCCATTTGCCGTTAATGTGCGCAATCAGTTCCCCAAGTCCCCAGAGAGGCTGGCCACATCTAATTAAGAATCATGTAAAACCGTAAATTTGCCAGATATATTGTTACATGTGATGTGTATGTGTGTGTTGGATACTTAGGATCGGTAAATAGTTCATATTCAATTGGCCAATTGTATCGCATTCATATTCAATGATGCTCTTTTATCATTTATCAGTACTCCAAAGAGAAAATAGATTCGATAGAATTTACAGGATAAACAACGCAAATAACACAAGGATAATTCCTATATATTGCCCAGATTTAATTATGCGCCATCGTCTGCCCTTGTAGACAGTTGACCTTGGCACAAAACGCCCCCCGACAAATGTGTTTTTACGCATAGTCTCACACCTTGCTGCACAGAGAGCAGCACACACACAGACACAGACACACACACATAAATAAGTCTATCCGTCAGCGGCTGCATTTACTATTATTATTGTCAAAGCAAAACAGAAATCAAAAATTTCAATTGATTAATACGCGATTAAGGACATTTCTTCTATCGCAATTAACACAAAAATCGTCAGCAAATTGTCTCATGCCATATACATGTATATAAATATATATTTTTTTTCATAATTTTTGTTGTTTATCAGACCCAGACTCGCACACATGCATGCAGGCAAATTATCAAGTTTTAATTAGTTTAGCAAGCACACGCACACATTTACAGTTTGAAAGAGAGAAAACTAAATTAACTATTGTGAACATTTTTAGAAACGCTGACAACAACAACAGCAACGACAGCGAAGGACGCTAAAAAGAGGAGATCACGGAAGCAAAAAATAGCTACAAAACAAGTGTTGAGCAACGGCGACGAAAGTGAATCCATTTGCAAAAAGCTTAAAGCGGCGAAGAAGCTAAAGCTGAAGCTAAAGAGGCTGCTCGGAAATTTGACCGTGGAGCTGGTGGCAGGCGGTGTTTAAGCGCGTGTTAAGCGTTTAAGAGCCGGCTTTGTGTGTGCGTGCGTGTGTGTGTGTGTGTGTGTGTGTGTGTGCGTGTGTGTGTGTGTGTGTGTGCTGCAAGACAGTGGAGAGGAAGGGGGCGCGGTTGAGTGTCCACCATACGTGAGATGTTGCCATTCACTCCGCAAGTGGTTAAACGTTTGTTAGCACTCAAAAAGGGCAACGAGGACAACAGTGTCGAGGGCAAGTGGTCGGAGAAGGCCGTCAAGAATCTGGTCAAGAAGATCAAAAAGAATTCACAGCTCGAGGAACTGGAACGTGCCATCTCCACACAGAATTGCAACACGCGCTGTGTGACCGTGCCGCGCAGCAAGCCCGCTGCCACCGGCGAGAATTTACGCAAGGGTCTACCGCACGTCATCTATTGCCGTCTGTGGCGCTGGCCCGATCTGCAGTCCCAGAATGAATTGAAACCGTTGGAGCACTGCGAGTACGCGTTCCATTTGCGCAAAGACGATATCTGCATTAATCCATATCATTATAAGAAGATCGAGCTATCGATATTGGTCCCCAAATCGCTGCCAACGCCCCCCGATTCGATTGTCGATTATCCGCTGGACAATCATACGCATCAGATACCAAATAATACGGAATACAATGCTGCAATAATACGCAGCGCCTCGCTCAGTCCGCCACAGTATATGGAATTGGGTGGTGGCAGTAGCAGCAGCAATAGCAGCAGCATCATCATCACTACTACCACAACCTCAACCTCAAATAATACAAACCCATCAATCGGATCAACCAGCTACCAACAACAACAACAACAGCAGCAACAACTGCAGCAGCAGCAGCAACAACAACACTCGCCGCTATCATTTGGTGGGAGCGTGGTGGGCGTGGTAGGCGTTGGCCAGAACTTGCCACCGGGCAGCTGCAACATGGACTCGCAATCCAGTGTGCTCAGCGTTGGCAGCAGCATACCCAATACGGGCACACCGCCGCCTGGTTATATGAGCGAGGATGGCGATCCGATTGATCCCAATGATAATATGAATATGTCGCGGCTAACACCGCCCGCAGATGCCGCACCAGTGATGTATCATGAGCCAGCGTTCTGGTGCTCCATATCCTATTATGAGCTAAATACCCGTGTAGGTGAAACATTTCACGCCTCACAGCCATCGATAACAGTGGATGGCTTCACCGATCCATCGAATTCGGAGCGCTTCTGTCTTGGCCTCCTCTCGAACGTCAATCGGAACGAGGTCGTTGAGCAGACGCGTCGCCATATTGGCAAGGGCGTTCGCCTCTATTACATTGGCGGCGAGGTCTTTGCCGAATGCCTAAGCGATTCCTCAATATTCGTACAGAGTCCCAATTGCAATCAGCGTTACGGCTGGCATCCGGCGACCGTTTGTAAAATACCGCCCGGCTGCAATCTAAAGATATTCAATAATCAGGAGTTTGCCGCATTGCTATCACAATCGGTATCGCAAGGATTCGAGGCCGTCTATCAGTTGACGCGCATGTGCACCATCCGTATGTCCTTTGTGAAGGGTTGGGGTGCCGAATATCGGCGACAGACAGTAACCTCAACGCCCTGCTGGATCGAGCTGCATCTGAATGGGCCGCTTCAGTGGCTAGATCGTGTCCTCACCCAGATGGGATCGCCACGCTTGCCATGCAGCTCCATGTCGTAAGTGGGTGTGTGTGGGTGTGTGTGTGTACACAGAACTCTTCGATATGCATACATACATACATACATACATAAATTGATGTATTTATGTATTTGTACATGCACCCATACAACTAAATATTTTATTAAATTAACTATTTCTTTGATTGTTTCTTTTCTTATATATATATATATATATACATATATATATATATATATATACAATTTTTTTTCTTAACAAAGAGCAATTGCAACAAATTAGAAGTGAGAACAAGAACAACAAACAACAAAATGTGTGGCTGTCGGTAGCTACCGATTGCAAGATACTCTGTTCCCAAAGTGGCAGCAACAGCAACATTGATGGTCTCATCTCCATCCCTTTTTCGAAAAAAAAAAAATCTAAAAATCGTACACTGCAATAACCCAAATACTCTAAATTTTGTACATTTGGGAACAGAGTAGAAGAGAAAAGTAAAGCGAAGAGAAATTCTGAGAGCACTTAAAAATAAGTAAAGTTACAGACGCATACATACATATTTAGTTTATACAAAGAGATCTTCTAAATATCTATATACTTGTACACATATACATACATACGTACGTACATACAAACAAACAAATACATAAATACATGCATAAATACGAACGAGATGATGTATTTGGCGTGACAAGCTTAGGATTTTAGTGTGTAGGGTGTAGGGTGTAGGGTGTAGGGCGTTGGCAGGGGAGGCAACATGAGTTAGTGAAACATGAAAGCAACATTTTTGATAAGAAGAGGCAGCTACCAATTTTAAATTGAGACTCGGGACATTTTATACGGTGTTTTTAGGCGTAGAAAAGAGATAAGGAAACGAAGCAAAAAGGAGAAAAAAGAATATAAATAAAGGTAGTATATATATTGAAATCAAGTGGAAATATGTATATCCTGTTAAACAGTGTTGGTAAACGAGGTATTATAAAAAAATTGAGATTGTGAATGAAATTCGGGATACGTTCTTCTAAGATTAGGCATAGCAAGGGACAAAATCAAGAAGAAAAACAACAAAAAAAAATATATACAACAGAAACTGCGATTTTTACAGCTTGAAGCTAACAAACACACTCACACACATCCAAAACCTTAAATTACATATGAGCTATCTTACAACACATAAATACATATATACACAAACATATTTTAAAATGAAAATGTGTCATATAAATGTTGTTTGTAGCGTTTAGATTTTCCGCTTAGTATGTGTGTGTTAAGATCATAAATGAACAAAACTTAACCAAAACCACTCGTTTTAATCGAAAACAAAAAATGAACAGGACAAATGAGTTTGATTTCAAGAAACACTTGCCAAACCAAATCTGCCTGTTAGTTCAAATGGAAACCATTTAATATCAGTTGCCTCTTCACATCAAAATAAATACATAATAAGCAAATGCATATGCCAAGTGTAGAACCTTTATGTTTTTTAACTGCAAATTACGTCCAATTAATGAAATATGTCATACAAGAATATTGAGAAAAATGCAATTATTCAATTCTGTCAGTTATTTAGTTATTTTTATATACCTGCGGTGTTTTTTTTTTTTTTTTTCTAATTTGAGTTTTTCTTTGTTTATTTTGCGTATTTTCTTGGACTCAATCATTCTTAAATAAGAATTAGTTTTGAATTCGTTTGCTACGACCAAAAAATACAAAGCTCAATTAAAACAGCATTGCCCTGTCGCATTGCAGTGTTGCACAACGCTAAACGCAAGTATGTGCAATAAGTCATTTTTATTCCGCATTTTGTAAGCTGCTACATAAGTATTTGGATAACTAAAATGCCGCATGCTTAAGAGAGAGAGAGAGAGTGCAAATTGTGTATGATTAGAATGTGAAGCAATATCAATGTGGAATGCATGCGAACAATAATCGGATATACGCATATAACACTTAAATTCAGCCGAGTTTCCCCAAGAGAAAACAATCGTAGGAAACATTTCATTATTTTATAATAATCTATGAAAAGTGGTTGGCAAAAGCAATACAATTCAGGTCGTTCCTTGGCGTAGGATTGGATACGGCCTTGTACAAACATGTACAGTTGCGCTCAAAATCATAGTAGGCTTACTTTTGATCTTTAATTTCTTTGCTAAAACTTAGCTTTAATGGATATTTCTCTAATTCGATTCGATTCTGCCTCCGAAGCAACGCTTGACGCACTAATCGATTCACCTTTGGAACAATTTCTACTAAAAATCCGGGTGTCCGTTCAGATTATCATCACTAAACTGAATTACTGCTACAACTGCAGCTGCCGCTGTCCTTTTGCGATTTTAAAATTTTGTTATTTTATTTTGTATCCCCGATAAAATGACTCTTTACTTAAAACTTTTTGTTTTTTTTTTTAAATATTCGAAGTTATTGCAAAAACATAATGAAAAAAATAATATCGTATCACGGTTACAAAAGTTGAATCTTAAATGCCCAAACCTTACAAAAAATAGATAATTTATTAATTATTGCAAATCTTGGTTTTTTAATTATTTTGTTTTGTTACTAACCTTGTTTAAATCTGTTGCAACTTAGATGCAAAATATTTCTTAAGAAAGCATTCTTACAAAAAAAAATAATAATTACACTCCAATAAATACTTATTTTCAACTGCTATTGTTTTGAGCGCAGCTATTTTTTAGTGTTGTCATTTTGCAATTGATGCAATTACGACTTGTTTCGGTGAACACTTTAAAGCAATGGTTATTTGATTTTTAAAAGTCATAGCTTCGTAGGAAAAAGTTAATATATATCTTTTTTACGCTGAATATTTTGGAAATTCGGTGGTCTCGCCAACAACCGAAGAGCTGTTGTTATTTATATTGCAGAGGGTATTCCGATTTTGTCGCAAAGCTTATAGCGAATTAAACGAGACCTTACCGCGCCCATGAGCTGCATAGTATAAACATACATATTTTTGATCAGCACTAGTAAACGAGTCGTTATAGCTATGTCCGTCTGTCAGTGTTTGTGTGTGTGTGTGTTTTTCTTTCTTTCGATTTTGGCGTTGGCAAACACTGGTTTATACTTACATACGCGTATGTGCATGTGTATGTACTATCTGAATATTTTTGCTAAAACAAATGTAATGTTATATTTAAGATGAACAGAGACGACAAACATATGAAAAATAGTTGTAAAAAGAGAACCAAACGCAAAACACACTTAAAAAAAAAAAATAAAAATAAAATGAAAATGAAAAACCTAAAACTGACGCTGAAACTGTTAACGTAACTGAGAAAACTGAGAAACCCAAAATGCGCAAATACAAAAGTAAATGCAACAAAAAAAAAAGGCAAACAATACCAATTACCAATTACATATAAAATTATTGATACATATACAAAAAACAAAAACATACATATATCTAATATACATAAATGGAAGCAACCATGCATCTAAATATAAATACATAAATATAATTTTAAAAAAGAAAAAGAAAAGAAAACCATTACAAAAACAGAAAACAAAACGGAATTCTATGTATAAATCGTATATATATATATATATATATATATACATTTAAATAAACCTTATATTTTAAAACAAAAGCCTTGTCATCTAACTCAATTGCAGTCCGTGTGGCCTTTGTGCACCTTCAAAAAATGCTGCTTGCAGTTCGATTTGCGTAGAAAGCAGGAGGAGCACAATGGACACCGAAATGGACGGAGTCGCGTATGCGCAATCTGATGATGCTTTAGCTCCGATGAGCTGAAGAAACGCTTGCCGCAGCCCGGCTGCGTACAGGCGAAGTCACGCTGATTATAGTGACGCTTCAGATGCGTATTTAGATAGCATTGATCCGACAGGACGCGTCCGCAGATGGGGCACGTATAGCTCAGCGTGGATGAAACCGCTGCCGATAAAGTCTCGATCGTTGATCGATGCTGTCCCTCCTCTTCCTGCTCCTGCTCCTGCTCCTGCTGCTGGTCAACATCTTTGCTGGGATGCCGCAGTTTCAGGTGCATGCGACGCGCATGTATGGAATGAAAGGACATGCTGCAGTTGCTCACAGTGCAGGCATAGGGCTTCTCACCGGTATGCAAACGCCGATGCACCGCCAAATAGTTGGCGAACCGATATCCCTTGCCACAAATATCACAGGCATGCGGCCGCTCGGCGGTATGGGTGACGGCATGGATGCGCAGCTTGCTCATCTGCCTGAAACCCTTGCCGCACACACCGCACACATGCGGCCGCTCATCCGTATGCGTCATCTTGTGGATCCGCAAACTGTACGAGTCGCCAAAGCATCTGTTGCACACATCGCATATGTTTGCTGAACTCCTCCTAATCCTCTTTGTCGCCGGGGCTCGTTTCGCTTTTCGCTTGCTCGTCGCAGCTGCTGCAGTTACCAGCTCATCCTCCGCCTCCTGTTCCCGATCCTGCTCCTCTTGAGCCTGTACATAGCAAACAACAATAGAAACAACATGATCAGTTGGCCAACATTTATTCCATGTTAAATTTATTATTGGCAAGAGAAGCTTGTTAAATGTTGAAAAGTGCTTCAATGATTTTGAATGCATTAACGAATTTTTTTCACCATTCCCCGAGTTCAATCGCATCTTTAAGGATATATCGGAATGTTCCGTAAAAACTGCGTAGTAATTTTCTTTTCTATTTATACTTTGATACAGAAGATCTCTTATTATATTGGGCTTGTCCGTTATGCCGTCTGCTACGTCCACTAAGGGGTTAAGCAACCGATAAAATCGATAATTGCAAATCGATAAGGGCACATATCTCCAACAATTTGGTTTGTAGATTGCTGGTCCAAATATCTCACACAATTTGAAAGCTGGCGTCACCAAATTTAAAAGGTATACTGAAAGCAGCCTCCAGTTTTCAAAAACGATAAAAGCCCATTTCTCCCGTAATTTAAGAGCTTTAGTTAGGAAACTTTGAATGTAGATTACTAAGACCGTCCACCAAAATTCCCTATAGCCCATATCTTCCGTAATTTAAGAGCTACAGTTACCAAAATTGGGAGGAAGGTTGCTAGGAAACTCTTTCAACAATTTGTTTCGGCCACACCATGTTCTTTGCTACCTGTAATCAGCTGATATTGCTTATGGTGTCAATGTATCGACTGCAACGTTCTTTTCCATTTATTTTCCGATTGCGTTTGTCCCTAAACTTAAATATAAATACTAACCAGCATTAAATTGCCAACATTGGACAACATATATCATATAGTTCGGTGGAAAATTGAGGGATCGGCATTGGTATTGTTAAATAGTATATAACTTGTTGATCAAGATCGGTCTGTATGAAAAAAACGGATCTCCAAATTTTGAATAGAAGTTCTCGTTTGAACAATGACACGAGTAGAACATTCACCAAAATAACGAGATCAAATCGATTCCAATACAGTCTTTGGTCGCAAACAATATCAGTATATATACATATATAGATCAGTTATAGAGATCTTTCCAATTTGGGTCACTTACCCCATTTAGCAGTTCGTAACTGGTTATTGCGGGCAGAAAACTGTTGTCGTCCTCCAGTGCATTCAGCTGTTGGCCAAACAGTTTCACATCCTCGGTCAGGCAGGCGTCATAGCTGTCATCATCATCATCATCATCATCATGATCGGCGGCATAGCTGGCAACCGGATTCAGGTGCTCTTGTGGGTGAGACGGCTGTCGCATGTTTGCCAAGTGGGTTGCCCACCGATCGACCGATCGGGCATCGCTCCCTCTACAGGCGTATTGTACTATATACATATATACATATGTATATATATATATATATATATATATATTTACATGTATATATCTATTATCTGTTATATTATTAGGTTATGCGCTTGTCCACCGATTAGATTATGTGTCCGTGCTTAACGGTTTCCGACTGTAAACAGCAAAATAAAGTAGAAGAGAAGAAGACAACTTGTTGCCGCTTGTTGTACTCGGAGACATTAACGTAGTTGCCGACTCTTTAGTCGGCATTGCTGGGAATACGCTTACTTTGGGTATTCCCGGTATCAAACAACATCAAGTCTGCATATCTATATTAACATATATAATCCTGACTCGAAGATTCGGGCAAACTAAGCCACTTTACTCCAAGGATGTCTGGCTGAAACTTTTAAAATATCTGTTTTTTTTTATATATATAAATTGCAAGTTGTTTAATCCTGACTTTGAGCAGTCGAACTATATTGTATTTGGCTCAGTTCAGTGTTCTCATTTGTTTCATATATATTTCGATAACTACCAATTTATTTGTGCCTTTCTTACTTGAACTTAATGTATACAAATAGTATCTAAAGTGTATTAAAACTTCGCCACAGCAAACATTCTTCGAATTTCTTTTTGTTACTACTTATTTTATCGTATTGCCATGCCATAAAATCCATCGATAAATGCAATAGTTTTTTGTTTTTGTTTTTTTTTTCGGTTGCTGCTGTTGTACTTGGTTTTATTTGCACTTTAAACATTTATACGTTTCTAATACGCCGCGCACTTTATACCACTCGAGCTAAGTATGTATATAAAAATATATATATATATATATATACATATTTATATATGTATAAGTAGCAACTAGGGTGTTCGTATATGAGCTACAGGTGGTCTTTAATTAACTGGCCACAAAAAAAAAAGAGAAGAGAAAACAGCGCTTTATCGACATGTGCACAGCTCAGTTGTAGATAACAATATGCAACAGAACTTTGGACACAGCGGTAATTCCGACATACACACATATATATACATATATATGTACATATGTATTAGTGAAATTAGTCATGCCCGTAAATTATGATAACACTAACTAACATTCCGACTGCGCCAGCCTTTTTGTTTAGTTTTCTATGATGCAGTTTTTCTATATTTTGCATACGCGTTTGATCCGATCATAAAACTGAAACGGCTGAGTTTCTCACAAACAATTGACCCTTAAACTCGCATATATTATACATCAATATATATTTGATATGCACTTAAACAGAAACACAAAAGAGGGAAACACTAACAACTGATAGAACATACCTCATATGCACACTGACACATGGCAAAAACTCTGAAACTCTGATCTGGGGCAAATTTATTGTATGATGCTGATTGGTGGTAAAGTCCAATATGAACTCTGAACTGCAGCTCGTCGCACTTTGAATGCCCTTTGGTTGGCAAATCAGTCAGTTCGGGCTGGTGTTTAGTTCCAGTAAGCCGTAAATGCTGAGAATCTCCAAAATATGATAATATGAAAAAATATGTATAATGATCATTTTCACAAAAATGATATTGAAAAGAACAGGTTAAAGTAAAAAATAATTCAATGTTGTAATGAAGAGAATTGGAAGGCGTCAAGGCCTCAATTTAACTCTTTCGATCTATTTATAAATACATAATGATATATATGTTTAATATATATATAGTGACCAAAGCAAAGAGCCGGATATACGCATGCCAAATTTGAACAAGGTTGCTTTAAACTTTGTCAAAAAATGTGTGTTAAAAATGCGGCCAGATGGATAAACATGACTACTCGGATTAGGAAAATATATACTTTATCGGCTCATCTCCATCAATGTGTTTCAAACTTCAAACTTCAAACTAGACAAGCAAGTTAAACCAGAGCAAATTGTCTGGTGTAATTGTGGGTTTTGCTGGTGACCCACGAGATCTTCCAATCAGACATGCAGCTCACAACACGATCTAAAGCGAGAAGGCAACAACAACCGATCCAATCTGAATTCAGACAGAGCGACATCAAGCATCGATCATCAGTTTTGATTCTGCATCAAATAAATAAAAACATTTATTTAGTATTCGCTGTGAAAATGTGAATAAGCCCAGTGCCAAGAATTGAAATTACAATTTCAAGCATGATTAATAGAAAAAAAAAATATTAAAAAAATCATATTATTTTTAATTACATGAATTGTAAAATGTAATTAATTAGTATTTGTTTGAATCGAGAATTCATCTGGCTATGACAATTACATAGCTGCCCATTTACCCTGCAAATCGTTTTGACTCCGTCTATCCCTCCATCCTCAAAGAGATCTTGCAAAACAGTGCAGATCATTAAAAAAATAGCAGCCAACATCTAATTTCTTCGCAAAATGTAATTGAAATTTATTTTATGATGCTGATATGGATGTTGTCCTATTTGAACAGAGTTCCACATCTTTGAAAAGCGCATTATATTCGACAATTAGAGAATATATGTATACATTTTATATATATTATTACATTGATATATGGAACTGGTATGTAATTATAGAAGTAACTGTTCAATTTGTATCTAAAGTAAAATGGATATTGAATATGGACTGGGTCGATGAATAGCAGGAATCAGCAAATTAGACCTTGAACTTTTGCAGAAGATGCCGCAGTTCGCGATTCTGGCGACGCAGAAATACAACCTCGGCATCGTATTGGACGCGCATCTTGAGCACCTCGACGTAATGATTGAGTCCATGCTCCAGCGTCTTCCATAAGTGCGTCTTGGAGTCGGGAAATATGTTGGCAAATTGACGCCAGAATTTTTCAATTTCCTCATCCTCGAACTGAATCATTTCGCCCTCGAAACTGCCCTCCGAGTTGACGCCATAGATTTCCTTGTGCTTTCGATTCGTATAGAGATTCATCGCATGCAGCACCAACGCTGGCTCCATGACCAAATAATGATTCGGGCAGGCAGTCGGACGCTCATCGTTCCCCTTGACCAGCCATGATATCTTGTCCGCAGGGACTTGCAATGCCGTTTGATCTGCCCTGGCATCGTGCGTCTGTTTGGGTGCCTTATCGTGCTCCTCCTTGAGGAAGACCTCCGCACACTTGGCCGAACTCAAGCCTTCAGGCTGACAATTCGGGCAATAGGTGTATGGCTCAAAGACCTTTGTCAGCTCCAGGACATGATCAAAATTGTGTATGCGCAATGCGGAAAATATATTATCGATGCGCACCAATGTCTGCTCCATTTCCGTATAGGGTTTAAGGATTCGCAGCAATCGCTCCTCAATTAAGAAGCCACCACGATCGGCCATCTTACGCAATATGTTGCGCATGAGACGTGCCGATTCCGGTGGCAGTTCCTTCAACGGACCACGTTGCTTCTCAACACCAGGTCTCTCACTGCATCCAGATCCGCCATATTGCTTTGGCAAACGACCAAATCGACGCTCAATCCGATCCATGGCATTGTTCACGTGTCGCTTCTCGGCCGGCTTATTGATGTTCTCGATGTTGATTTTGGGCTTCTGCCATGGCATGACCAGCTGCTGCTCGTGCAGTATGCGATCGATGTTGAAGATGCGCTGCAGCAGCAGCGTTATCTCTTCATAGTTGATATTCCACACCCGATTGAATTTGTTGCGATTGATTTGACGGGTGTGCAACGCCTTCGATTCCATATCGGTGATGCTGTTATGCAGCGCCTGAATCTCCTGCGTCAGCTTCGCAATGTTGCGCTGGCCACTGTGCAACACCTCCTTAAAGTTGCGTCGAGTCCGTGCCACCGTCTCATACAAGCGGGCAACGCGTCGTTTCTGCTGGTTGTTAATGATTGTGTTCTCCTCATTGCGTCGCTGCAGCACCTGATAGTTATAGTCCAACTTCTCCGAGTTCATCAGCACATTGTCACGTGTTCGTCGGAGCTCCAACTCCAAACGGCCGCATTCCTTCTCCAAGCGGACGCGCGTCTGTTTGGTCAGCTCATCTTGGTACTCCTGCAGCTGTTGCGTCTGCTGTGCATAGAACTCTTCTCGGACACGCACCAGATTCGACTTCTCGTCGAAGTTCGTCTTGAGGGCATTGAAGAAGCTGCGCCACTTCTCCTCCGCGGTCAACGAGAACGTCTGACGCTCATCCTCGACCGTATTTCGCAGCAATTCCAAATGATGTTTGTAGGCCTCCTTGAGCGTTTCCACTTGATTGTCGATGCGCTCGACGAGACAGCAGAGATCGGCTGCCTGTCGCTGGCGATCGTATTCATATTTGGCATTCATGCGATCAATTTCCATTTGGCATGCATTTATCATCTCATCCTTGCGCTCCATGATCTCGGCAATGCGTTTCTTTTGATCCTCGATTTGATCCCACAGCAGCATCGGCTCGTTTATCTCATCCAGCTCGGTCCAGCGATCCTTGATATCCTCAAATTTGGCCATTGACTCCATGTTCTCGCCGTCGAGACGCCGCTTTATCTCTCGCTGCTGTGATGACTCAAACATTCGACGATCGAGTTCGCGTCGCTCGTTTGCCACACGTATATTGGTCACCAGATGGTTGCCAAAGTGCACCAACTGGCCGAGACGTGTGCTCGACATCTCCAGCTGCTGATCGATTTTGCCCAGCTGATTGATCGTACGTTCCGAAAATGATTTGGGGGCATCGCGATAGACGCGACGCGTCCGATGCGCCACATTCTGGAGGCGTTCGTCTAGCTTCCGAATCGATTTGTTGCATCTCTCGTTTGCAATTAGGGAATCGATGCGTGCCTGATACGATTCCCAGCTATCGGGCTCAGCATCATCAGCATTGTGTTCCAATTCTGTGTCAAAAGTTAAAACCGCGTCGGATTTAGGCTCTGTGTTGGCGGCGTTCTCCCCCTCGACCTCATCGTCCTCCTTGTTACCGTTCTCCATCGTATGCTATCTGATGTATTTGATTCAAATTACATATACATATATATATATATTTGTTTATATTATTTGTGTAAGACTTTCGGCAGCCAAATGAAGTGTTTGATTTTCAATGATTTTTGTTTACCTCTGCCCACTTTGATGCTTGTGGGTTTGCTCGATATCATCGTTGCCATGTCACCATTACCATGGAGCTGTCGGCTTACTTGCCTCATCATTTGCAACAATTGTTGCATTATTTATTATTTATTTTGATGTCGTTTTTGCTTACGATACTTTCAATTCGATACCAGCTACTAATTAGGGTGACCATCTCTTTCGATACCTATTAGAGAGCGAACACTAAAGAGTATTCCTATCTCGCTCACACGAACAGGGCCAATACTAAATTCAACGTTGCACGTTGTAATGGTCGGCGATAGATCAATAATTTATTTTAGCACCACCTTTAGATACAGGGGAAAAAAGAGGCAGAAAAAAGGGGGAAGAGGGAGGGAAAAAATGTAAAAAATAATAGATATACAAAACTATCTATGTATGTAAAGCGGCCACCAAGGAGATCGCCGGTGAACAATTGGGCTAACAGCATCGAAAGACTGCAATTCAGAGAAAAGTAAGACGATCTGAAGCATTCCAACATACGCAAACGGACGAAAGTGGAATGATAAACCAAAGGGAATTTCTCAAATAATTTTTGACAAGGAAGGAGGAACGCGCAGGCTGTTTAAAATCCGCACAGCTAACACAGTAGAGAGCGGACTAGGCTGATAGATATTTTTGTTTGTTTAATTACTTGAGCCGATAGCTAGCCGACAGAGCGATATATTGGTGCTTTCGATAGGCAAGGTGTAACAACGTTGATGTCATCTTTATGTACATTTCATTTATTACATTTCTCTCTCTCTTTATATATATATACATGTGTAAAGGTTTACATTTGTATATGTTGGTCGTTGCTAAATATAGAACGCAAATGTAAAATGCTTCACAACACTACACGCTGTGTGTGTGGGATTGTGGGGACTGTTGATGACAATGGTGATATCATCACTACACAAATCCAGCCACATCCGAGTTGCATTTGACTCTGATGGCAGCAGCGAATACAGCTCTGTGCTCCTGGGTTGCATTTGTATTTTTATTTATTATTATTTTGTGCCACTTGTTGGGTCCCCCAAATTGCAAATCTGTTTTAAATAATTATTTGAAAAAAAAAACCAGCAACCAGCCAAATATTTAGGAAAAAATGATGCCTAAATACAGTCTCATAATATATATATATATATACATGTATATATGTGTATCTATGCATATGTATGTATATATATATATATAGTGTGTTCTTATGTATTTACAACCTGTTTGACAAACGCGATGAGTTTAAGGAAATTTGGGGATCGGTGATTTTGGGGAGAGCGAGGGGGTAAAAAAAAATTGAAGGCTCAAAAGCTCAGTTATGCTCAGTCTCCAGTGTGATTTCGTAGATCAGCTCATGATCGTTATACTGGTCAGCAAGGGGCTGCTGCTGATGCTGATTATATTGACGCTGCAGCTGTTCAAGGGACTGCTGTTGCAGCTGCACCAGAAACTGTTCGTCGTCAACGTCTTCGATCACCTGCTCCACGAGCAAGTTCATATCCTCGTAGGTATTTTGATCGTAGTGCTGCTGCTGCTGTTCATCGCCATCGTCGTGCAGAAATTTATCGTTGGCAGTAGTTTCATAGATCCCTGCTTGATTATTGTGCATCTGTAGCTGTTCCTCATCCGCATCCGCAACCACATCCGCCTCGGCATCGGCATCCGCATCCGCATCCGCATAACCATCAACGGCATCGTTGGTCACGACCAGGAGCCCGGCATCCTCATCAAAGTCCTCGTCGAGCATGCCAGCGAGCTCATCGCCATCGCCATCAACATCGCCACCATCGGCACTGAAAATGCCATCGACATTGTGTGGATTACTCGGATCATCGCTGACCAATCGGCGTGTATTGCTGCGGCACTGTATGGAACGTTTGTGCGCATCGAAAAAGTTGATGTCGGTGAACTCCTCCTGACACAGATGGCACACAAACGTATCCTGATTCAGATGCATCTCCTTGCGATGCCTGGCCATTTTGTGGGCATCACGGCACTGCATGCCACAGAAAGGACACTTCAACATCCGTCGCTTGCCCATATGGACGTTGCGAATGTGCTCCTGCAGCGAGAAGTTCTTGTAGTAGGCCTTCTGGCAGTGGTTGCACTGAAATCGTCGCTTCTTTTCGTGCGTCGCCTCGCGGTGCCGCTTCAGCTGGGTGTTCTGGGCGAACGTCTTGCCGCACATCTCGCAGATGTGCTCCTTCTTCAGGTGCCGTCGCTGATTGTGCACACGCAGATCCTGCTTGGTGGAGAAATACAATTTGCACGGCTCACAAACATAAGGCCGGATGCCCATGTGACGACGGGCATGCCCCGCCAAATATTTACAATCCCGATACGTTTCAGAGCAATAGATGCACGCATACCGATTGGTGCCGGACACCAGATGTGTCCGATGATGCTTGGCCAGTTTGGATTTGTGCATAATATCCGGACAGATGCCGCACTCAATCGGTAGCTTCTCATCCAGTGTGTGGGCAATCAAACGGAACTCGACAAGCGGTGCGCCATCCTCATCAAAGTCGACAATCGTTGCAATCAGCTCGTCGTAGAGCTTATAGCGACGTGGCCCCTTAAACTGATCCAACATCTTTTCACTGGGCTTGGCCAGTTCCTCGCTGCTGACCAGTTTCGTAGCAGTTGCATCGATGCATTCCACAAATGCATCGCTGTCATCCACAGCCGGCGGATGTGTTGTACTCTGTTGGGCACTGTTCGGCGATGACTTATTATAATGGAGTATGGTCAACGCGTCCAGTCTGGTTTCTGTTTCTGTTTCGGCTTCGGTTTCTGTTTGCTGCGTTTCCATATATTGAAAGCCATCTTGTTCCGGTTCCGTCTCATCCTCATATTGCTCATATTGTTGCTCCTGGTGTTCATATTGCTCCTCGTACTCTACGACGCCATCGTCATCGTACATCTCATTGATCAGCTCGTCCTCCTCCTCTTCAACGAGATCGATTGCTTCGTCGGACAGCTGTTCCGGCTGTATATACTCGATTTCGGGTACACGCACCATTGCCTGCTGGATTTCAGGGCAAATGATGAGCTGTTGATGCAACTGGGTATTGTCGAGCAGCAGCTCCTCGTCGCCGTCGCTATCGTTCTTAGTCAAGAGAAACTCTTCGTATTTATATTCGCGTCCCACATCGACACCATCCAGGATCACATACTGATCGCCGCTGTCAGCTTCTTCGACGTCTTCGCCATCGTTATTGTATTCATTTTCGTATTCAGTTTTTATTGGCAATTCGAATTCAATTATTTCAGACATATCGACGTTTATGTCCATCGGACCGTGTTTGCAATTGTCGCTGTTTTCAATAACTATTTGGGCGCTTGCATTCATCGTGTGGCATTGGCGATTAGAAATGAAAACTGCTAGAGTTCCGAACTAGTTCGATTGAACTACTACTCACTCACAACTGAACGCATGAACTAAATGCTCGATTGTTGTTCGTTTAGTTCCTTGAGTTCGATTCTTGTCTTTTCCATTTTCTATTCTGTGCATCACATTTCTGTTTGTTTTTTGTTTTTTGAGTCAAGCTCCAAGGCAAGCCACTCAGCATTATAATAATAATAAAAAAATACATATAATTCAAATAATATAATTTTGCTTGATATATGTATTTTAGTTGAAAACGGTATTTTACCCTTTAACAAAAGGTAACGAACGATAATCAGACAAAAGCCAGCAAAATTAACATAAAATAACGATAATGGAACGTAAGCGACCTATAATCGAACATAAGCAAGGTAAACAAACGAAATCGAACTAAATGAGCGATTCACCAATAATGGAACGACTGAACTGCTTTTTTGGAATGAGCAACAAGGTACAACTCTAAAAACTGGTATGCTGGTGTCACATCTGCCGATAGACAGTGGAGGACGGTCGATTGGGTTTCGTGATTATCGTATGACGAAATGCTGTTATCGGATCGCAGTTGTCATCAATCTTAACAATTATAAAATATATTTTTAGGTAAAAATATTAAAATACAAATTATTTATATTAAATAGTATTTAAATTCAAATACAAATAATTATTTATAAATCTTGTACATGTAATGTGTTGTTAAAAGCTATCGAAATTAAAAACAGCAAGTTGGCAGCACAATCTAGAAATTTGATTTGGCGCTCAAATCACGGCACATGGATAGAGCCACAACCGTTCGCTCGTTCGTTCGTTCGGTCGGTCGGTCTTCTTCTTTCTGTTGGTTTTATCAAGTTCGTCTTGGGCTAGCGGTTAGCCAACTTCTTGGCCTCCACAATTCCACACACTGCATTTCGCTGTCGCTTGCGGCGGCTTACTTGATTCGCACACTTGCTAGCGTGCGCTTATGCTTGAGTTTAACTGCCGCCCGTGGATACGTTACTATATTTTTTTGTTTTTTTTTTTCGTTGTATTGCCTTGTGTGTTTTATTTACGTTTACGTTTAGCTGTTCGCTTTTTCATTGCATCGTGTGAAGCGCGCGCATGCTTAACAACCGTTAGTTAAATATTTCAAATTTGCGGTTTTTTTTGTTGTGTGCTTTTTTGCAACGTTAATAGAAAATTTTGTAATTGATGCGAGATTGTGTAAGCATTTTTCCCTATATTTTCATAGTGCCAATAACAAAATGTATATAAAAGTGTAAAAAGTGCTAGCAAAAACAAACAAATGTTTAAAATTTAATCCAATAGCAAAGTGTAATAAGTAGCCAAGTTAACAAAAGGATATTCAGAGTGTTTCTTTGTTTTCTTCTTTATTTTTTTTATTATTGTTATCATTTTTTTTTTGGTCAAGGTAAAACGAATGTGTTTGACAACTGATTGGCTTTGACATTGTGCAAGCCTTTTACTGAAAGGTTTTTACTTTCAAAGTTTGATGCCTAATTGTGCTGATTACAATAATAATAACAACAAAATCAGCAGCAGCAAACAGCAACTTAATGTGGCCCATCTTCAACTGGGAGGCGATCGCACAACGACAACGACAACAACAACAGCAGCAATAAACAAAAATAAACAAACAAACATTCAAACAGAGAAGCGACAACAACTAAATCAAATAGGATTGCGCAAAGATGCAAACGCATTATGTTGGTGTTGATTTAAGTTTTAGTTTGGGTTTTATTTGCCCTTAACGTATTTACTTTTGCTGCAATATCTTCGGCTTATTTGATTTGACAAATCGGACAAATGCAAACTTGACCCGCTTTTCTTTTCTTTTCATTCATTTATTTATTTATTTGGTCATTTCGATATTACGCGCGTGGCCCAGTGGCCAGTGGGCTTTTCTCATCTGCCACACGGTGATCGGTGATCGGTAATCAGTGATCAGTGATCAGTGATCAGTGATCAGTGACAAGTGATCGGTGATTGGTGTTCAGCGGTGACCAGCGGAAAATTGGCCTTAATTTGCTGTGCATCTTTATCCCACATGTTTGTACATTAGGATGGAGTGAACAAATTTGTTTATATATATATTTATATGTTGTATATACTTATATTGTATATAAATTAAGAAACTCGTATAAAGTGAATTCGAAAAGTATTAGGTTGTATCAAAACGGAATTATTAGACTGATTTGGGTTGAAAAAAAATATAAGCAGAGATTTGTGGTCAAAAGTGATATTTTTCTTCTTGGACTTTTAACGATTTTATCCAAGAGCCTTGTACCTTTTTGAACTTGTTCCCTTGAATCCTTGTTTTGCTTTTGGACTTAAAACTTGCGCACAATATTCAATTTCAATAGCAAGATCAACTGAAGAATAAAAAAAATATATATTCTAGTTTCACTCCGCTCTAATGCATAAATCTATACAATTTTCATTTCAGTTTGCTTAGGCTTAGACAGTGTCATAGACAACGAAGAAGAAGAAGAAAAAGAAGGAGTAGGAGAAGAGGAGGAGGAGGCGGAGGTGGGAAAAGAAGACGGGACCAGATTCTCAAGACCAGACCAATTAAGAGCAAGCCGAAGCCAACTCGAAGCATACCAAACCCCAAACAACAGCAACTGCAACAGCAACAACAAGTGCAACAACAACTGCAACAAAGATAGCGCAGCAGGTGTTGGCAAACGGCAACGCGACCAAGTGGCATCATTTTGCGGTTGCCAGTTTGCCAGTGTTGCTAGGGAAACGGGAAATTGGAAAATCGGAAACATGTTCTTGCAGATGCATCGACAACTCTTGCTGCCGCAATTTGTGTGTCATGCTGGTTGGGCAACCAGAACGGCATTCGGCCTGGGCGTATTCCTAGTAACAGTCGCATCTGCATCGGCTGCATTGGGTACACCATCATCATCATCACCATCATCATCATCATCATCATCACCATCATCATCATCACCAGCTGCTGCTGGCGGCGAGAGTACGATGCAAATCGAGAGATTACAGGTGAATTGCACGCGTGACCTGCTCGACATGCAGCTAACGTTGAGTCGCACATTCCGGGGATTACTCTATGCCAAAGACTTTCCGCTGGAGTGTCGGGCACGTGGACACGCTGATGATGACGCACAGATCGCGCTGCGTGTGCCCACCTCAGGCTGCGGTGTCCGCGCCGAGCCGCTACCAGATGGCGGCATGGAATACACCGTTCGCATCATGCTCCAGATGGAACAGAAACTGCGCCAGAGCACCGATATTTTGCGCACGGTGCGCTGTCAACTGCCCGCCAAGGCGATGGGAATGCCACTGCCCCTAAATGGACGAGATCGGTACGTTATCAGAGTTATCTAGTTATTATTATTATTATCCATTAGACCAACAAGAAACAGTTGGAAATGACACAAATGCTTAAACTACTATTCATTTAAATTGAAGATTACACACTCTAGAAACAAAAAACTCCCAATTGAGGTATATATACATATTTATTTTCATTTTTTAATTAAAGATACTCAACATGCACCCTAGAAACAAAAAACTCCATTAGATTAACAAGAAACTGTTGCGAAAGCAATTTGGTTTTAGTTCAATTGAAAATTGGTAAAGCGACTCCTAATCAGGGTATATGTATATATGCATATATTTATTTATATTTATTTATGTTGGAGATTATACACACGCTAGAAACAGAAAATTCCATTAGACCAAAGAAAAGTGGAGTGTGAGAAGTGAAAGAAATGCTAAAGCTACTCCTAAATCTCCTGCAGGAATGCACGAATGCGAGCCTTGGCTGTCGTTGCCTCAGCATCCGCATCCGCATCGGCATCCGCATCTGGAACGGCATCTGGGTCGGGTCAAAGGATGGATACGCCGCGTGTGCGCATTTGGCTGGAATTGGGTGGCCCCAATGGCTCTGGATCTGTGGAGGTGGGCGTGGCGACCACATTAACGGTGCGCGCCATTGTGCCTGGAACGATTGGTGTGCGCGTCGTCGACTGTGCGGCACTCGATGGCTTGGGCGAGTCGACGCAGCAGCTACTCGACGCTCGCGGCTGTCCCATTGACGAGCAGGTGAGTCAATTAGTCAAGTTCCATCAGTTTTGCATAACTTGTCAGCGATCGTTTACCGTTAAGGCATCCACCAAATACCTACCATATCAATAATTAATCATAATTTTAAGGTATTTATCGATGAATCTTTGTTTGTTTTTTTTTTTTTTTTGCCATCAGACTTTCATTTTTATCAAAGCTGCTGTGAAAGTAAAAGCATGCCAAACTGAGCACAGCTTGCGTCTCGCTCCCTCGCATGTGCAATATTTCTAAACAAGTTGGCAACGCTAGTCCTGCACCTGTTCTTGTTGTAATTGGTGTTGTGCAATACTTAAAGCGCTAACGCATCATTAATTATAACGGTTATTACAAAACTCAGAATTGACGTCAGCAGTAACAGCGGCGGCAGTGAGTCAAAACTCAAAACTGTTAGGCGTAATTACGCGCGCATCGTTAGAACAGTTTACGTTTGCGCTTGCGTTTTGTTGTCGGTGCTTGCTGGCGCTGCCCAGCCAAGCAGCTTAGCAGCCATTAAAAGCAACTGCTTCTGCGACTGCCCACCAACAGTTCTTCAGTTCTTCTTGAGTAAATTAGGAGGTCACAACAATTAGCCAACAGTGAAATACATAGACATATTTAGCGTTTAACATTTTGACATGGTTCCAGCAGCAACCACAACAACAACAACAACAACAAAAACAACACTAGCAACACAGGCAATGGCAATGCCAAGCTAAAAAAAAAAAAACAAAAAATCATTTGCATTTAGTCGTTGCCATCTCCGTCGCAGCTTTGTGCACATGTCATGCAAGAAAATGGGTCAGACAAATCTTCTGTTGCTTCTGTTGTTGTTGTTGCTGTTGTTGTTTGCTATTGGCCATTGTGGGGTTCGCTAGCAAGAAAAATCTCACGGCTTAATTTTTATTTTTATTTTAACGGACACCGGCGCAAAGACAACAAAACATTTGCATTTTATGTTTGTTTTATTGTTCGTCAACCCATCAGCTCCAGCCACCCCTCTCCGCCCCGCACCGTGCGTCCCCTTTGTGGTGCTGGCATTGCCTTCCGTTTCAGCACATTTCAGTTTCTTTTGCGTTTAGTTTTATTGTTGCTTGCAAATAATTTATGCACGCGCCCATCGCCAACTTGGATTATTTATTTGACTCAAAAAAGCTTCTAGGTCAGCGAGCGTTCAGTGCTGAAAAGTGAAAAATTCTGCTGCTGCTGCTGCCGCTGCTGCTGCTGCTGCTGCTGCTGCTGCTGCTGCTGCTGCTGCTGCTGCTGCTGCTGCTGCTGCTGCGTAACCATTTCTAATCAGAATATGACCCACATAAATACATACAATTCTATCTGTTTGTCTGTTATTTCTGTTAATGCAACTGTGCTAGAAAACATTCATAAATTCCCACTAAAGATGAAAACAGGCAAATAAAAGAGAGAGAGAGAGAGAGAGAGAGAGAAGTAGAGGCAGAGAGATATTGGTGTAAAATACAACAAATAATAATTAAAAAATAAGTAATGAGTAAAGTCTCCTGTAGTAAAATGTGTACGATATTTGAACTCATTTGAACTTCCGCAGCAAATTTGTTTGTTTACATTCATTTGTTGTAATTGTTTCAAGTTTCTCACGAGGCACGCTGCAAAACACGTGCTGAAGGGCCATGTTAATTGAAACCAGGTAGCGTCATCTAATCAACATCTGCCACATGTGATACCTACATGCATACAGACATATTTTATTTATGCATGTATGCTGGCAAGAGCACAAGTTGCATTCAACAACAATGGCAAGACGTAAATCACATGGCTCTGAAATTTCATACATTTAATAATACACACACACTCACACACACACACACACGCACACATACACATGCATATGTCTTAACTAAGAGTTGTTGTTGTTGTTGTCCGTGAACTTGGCTGATGACTTTTGTTACCGTTGCTCTGCTCCGCTTGTAACGGAAGTGGCCAAATAATGCACGTGTGTGTGTGTGTGTGTGTGTGTGTGTGTGTGTGTGTGTGTGTGTGTGTGTGTGTGTGTGAAGAGTGTGTGGGGTGCCACTGTCACTGTCATTGTCACTGCCACTGCCACTGCTACTGTTAATGGTGTGTTGTGTGATGTCGTCAGCCAGCAACAATTAACCAAAAATTGTATAACCAGTCATAAAAAGAGCTGATATTTCTAACACGTATAAAAATAAACACCACAGGGGTAAGAAAAACCTACAAATAAAAACAAGGGGTCAAAAAGAACAAAAAACTGGTTCACTTCGCGGACAATTACCCCAAACTAGTCGCTCGTTTCTAATGTTTCCTTAGATGCCACTTTCAATTTCGGCAAATTATATAAAACATAAAGAAAGAACGCCAAAGCTTAGATACTCTGGCAGATCATGTTGATCATGTTTTTTTAGGACAATATTCTAAGATCATCTTATCATTAATATATATAGTCAATTTGTTTCGGATATATTCCTGATGCCTCACATTTATTTGTAAAACATGCATAAATAGGTAAGACTTTTGAAGCAGACAAATGGACATGACTAT
The DNA here is from genome assembly GCA_035042305.1 of Drosophila glabriapex. Classification (NCBI taxonomy): domain Eukaryota; kingdom Metazoa; phylum Arthropoda; class Insecta; order Diptera; family Drosophilidae; genus Drosophila; species Drosophila glabriapex. Next base: position 7,392,325 of record JAWNLN010000066.1, read on the forward strand.
ATATCGACTCGACACTTTATAGACCAGTGGTCTATGGTTTGGGAAATTGAAAAAAAAATAGTTAGTTATATTGCAAGGAACAATTTAGATTGTTCAGATTAAAATAACATATAGTTCTTTACCCTGTAGTTGTTAAATATATTCCAATTTTATTTTACCAAGTTTTAAAAAAGTTTACAAAGTTCAAAGTAAACATGCGAGTCTTTGAGATCCGCGTGCTTATACAGACGAGCAGGTGAACTGTTCTTCCAGATGACGAATACATATAAATCATTGGGTCAGAGATGCTTTCTTCAGCCTGTTACATATTTTTGCACAATTATTTCTAAAATTTTTTATGGATTTCGAATATATATTTAATTCCACAGTGTCATCCACACATACATACACACATACATATGTACAAATATGATTTTTGGCAGCAGCAGCAACAAAACATTCATTTAAATTTCGCGCCCAGTGCTGCATAATGTAAATAGCGTAATGTTAATTGATTGAATTGTATTTACATTTACATTTGCACACTATGTTAAGTGCACTTGAACTGCAGCTGACAGTGTTAACAGCCCTCGCTGTCTCCCTCTCTCTCCCTCTCTCTCTCTCTCTCTCTCTCTCTGTGTCTCTCACATATTATATATTTTTGTGTTAGTATTTGAAAATAAAGCTAACAAAACTCGTAATATTTGTATTATTATTTTATTGTATTCGTTTCCCAGGTGATGCCGGCGCTGCATACCAGATTTAAGCCGGCCGAGGAGGGCTGGTCGAAACAGCATGAGGAAGATCTGGTCGAGCGAACGTTTATGGCCACATTTCCCGCCTTCAAGTTTCCCGATCGCGAGCGTCTGCACGTCAGCTGTGGCGTTCAGCTCTGCAAAGGGAAGTGCCCCAATGTGAGTAACACTAAATGTACATATATAAATATATATATATACATATATGTTTATGCAAAATTGGCCAAGTAGCAGGCCACTTTTGAGCTCTGCTGTATATTAATTAATTGCAATGAAAACGAAAGTGTTGCTTGCTTTTTCTTCATGAGTGCAGCGAAGCGTATACATATATTAATATATATGTGTGTGTGTGTGTGTAAGGCGCCGCTAATTAATGTGGTTATTGCACTAAAATGCACTGAACTGCAGCCCAAAAGCACTTGCAACAATTGCCCAAGTGCTGCGATGTGCTCAAATAAATACGTATTTGTTTCTCCTACACATGTGTGTACTTACATACACTCAGAAAAAAATCGCATAGTATTGGCGCCAAGGCTAACACAATTTATTATTCGGAAAGTATATATCTAAAAACCAGTGTTTTTCCTTTCGTAATTTCAAGGTATATTTTTCGAAAATTAATAAAAATGTACAATTTCAAAGTGTTGTTTCAGCATTTCAGATACTTAGATAGTTCGATAAATTAGATAGTTTATATTGTATATATAACGATTTTTTCAAGAAAAAATCACTGTTTACATTTCTACTTTTTGCAAATGTAATTCCTTATAATAAAAAATATTTCTAATAAATAATAAAAAAAACACCATTTATTTCGGATTGTCGATCTAGAGCCCTTGTAATTGTTCGAAAAATGTTTTCTTATATTTAGAAAATCATTTCAAAAAAACAAGAAAAACTTTCTAATATTCAAAGCGATTATTATTTTAGTCCGATTTGATTTCTTGAGTGTATGTATATACATATGTATGTGCTTATGGCTGGCCGTGTCAACTAACTAACGAAATCTTTAACTTGCAGCTAAATTGTCGCCTCGCCGAGCAGCAACTGCAGCTGAACGCCGATCAGCACCTGGCGCGCATCGAGGTGTTCAACTCACTGGCCGTGACAGCGCCACAAATCGAAGTGGATCGTCTGCGCTACGATCGCCGCTATAACATGAGTAGTGGTATGTATGTCCATATATACCGATATATATATATATATATATCATATATATATGTTTCAAATCGAAACGAATTTGGGTTTCGATTCCGATTCTGGTACTTAAAAATTCGTGCAGTTTTCCAACAGTTTTTTTTTTACGGTATACTCGAAATTTAACGGTACATTAGCGATACATTACTGGTACGTATTAGTACAATACAAAAACTCAAAATATTATGTGAGATCGTTTCAGTTGAGCGTAACTGTCTGTGGAATACTCCGATATCAGTGTTTCGCTAATTGGGTTTCAAGCAAAATCCTGATTTTGGGATCTAATTCCGATTCATACACTGAATTGCAATTGTTTGTAGCACTTTCAGGTTGTATTCATAAAAAAGACTTAAATTTTCTTTGTCTCAAGACACCAATCATATTACGCATATCAGGCAAAGCTTTTACATCATTTGAATATATATTTTGGCAATTACTAACAATGAACGTGCAAAAGCTTTAAAAGTTCTCAGAAGCTTTAACGGTTTAACGTTTTTTTTTCTTGTCTTCGCCATAATTTTTAAGAATCTATATGAAAACTCAAACTTGATAAATATGTATGGCAAGATTAAATTTTCTTTTGATTGGCTGAGAACATTTGGTTAAGATCGCTACTTGCTATATATATATGTATGTGCTTATAGCTTGTAGATAAATAAATGCCAATAAATGTATATAATTCGTTAAATGTATCTTTTATTTCAGTCGATGATTACGGTCCGAATGTCCGGCCATTGGCCGGCGAGGGCACACTGTGTCTGTCCATCTCGAAGTTGGCTATATCTTTCTGCATACTGGGTTCAATCTTTCTGATTGCTGTGATTGTGGCCATCTTTTCGCTGATTCGAACACGTCGACGCCAGCATGGGCGCTGCACTGGATTGAGATTGGGATTGGGATTGGCTGGCACCGCCACCAGCACATCGAATAGCAGCAGTCGGTTGCATCGTGCCGAAATATGTACATCGATGTTTTCATCTAGCAGTGAATCGGCGCAATCTGCGCCTCGTTTCGGTGGCAAGTTTTTGATGCCGTTGCCCTACTATCCGACCACATTGCCTTATGGACGTGTCTATTAACATTTAAGTCTAATTCTAATCTATCGATTTAGTTTTCATGTTTTTGGGCATGTTTTTTTCGTACAACAATTCTATATAGACTGATGTGGCTTCAATCTCAAAACATTCATATTATTCGTTTAACGAATGCTCAACGAAAATACCAAAATAATTTTTAACTGCACTTTTACATTTAGTTGAAAGCGTCTTGAAAGCGTCTTATCGTCCAAGACGCATTTTGATGCGCTTTCATTGCATACTTTTTTTTTAGTATTAATTGCAGACATCAATTTATTTTATCTTACATATATACAAATGTATTTTTTTTTAATGTACTTAACAATGAAATTGTAATTAAATTTAAATTTAAAACCTATCGAGTTTACTTGGATATCGATTTGGTGCATGCACTTCGAACAGGTGGGCAGTTCACATACAAATATTGTCATTCCGATAGACCGATAACGATAGCATTGAACAGCTGCAATCGACAGCACGAGCACGTTGTGTTCTGTTGTGTTGTGTTGTGTGCGGCGCACTTTGAAATTTAGTGTGCGTTTTTATTTTGGTTGTTCTTGATTAACACATAGTTCGAGATGACAAAGACAGCGCCAAAGGGGCGCAAGAAGCCGCCACCACGTTACTTTGATGTGGCAGCCGGCAAATCCGAAGATGACATCGCGAATCCCGTTAAACTGAAACGCCGGAATCAACAAAATTTCAAAGGCGACTTCCTCAAGATGCAGTCGCATTACAAAAAGCAGAAATTCGACAAAAAGAAGCCAACACCCAGCCAAGATGATAAGCCGAAAGTGCCAAAGATATCCAAGGAACTGATGGACAAATATTCACGTGGCGATGCCGTCGATTCGCGCGGCGTCAAAACGCGCCACTTCAAGGAGCAGCAACAGCGCAAAGAGATCTATTTGGAGTATGCCACTGAGCAGGCGGCACGCACAGAGCTACTGCTCCAAGAGACGGCCGGTCAGCTGGAGGCCGATGCGGAGGAGACAACAGCCAGTTATCGTCAGGAGGAGATTGCCGCAAATGTTGATCTGCAATCGGCTGCAAAGCATTTTGCACTCAAACTGGATTTTGGGCCATACACGATGCGATATACAAAGAACGGACGGCATTTATTGTTGGGCGGTCGGCGTGGTCATGTCGCCGCTTTCGATTGGGTGACCAAGAAACTGCATTGTGAATTCAATGTGATGGAGACCGTTGCCGATGTCCAGTGGCTGCATGTGCCCACCATGTATGCGGTGGCCCAGAAGGAATGGGTCTATTTCTATGACAAAAAGGGAACCGAGCTGCACTGCGTCAAGCGGCTGACCCGTGTCAATCGCTTGGACTTTTTGCCCTATCATTTTTTGCTCGCTGCTGCCAATTCAGCTGGCTATGCATCGTGGCTGGATGTGTCAATTGGTGAACTCGTTGGCAATTTCAATACGGGATTGGGTGATATACGGCAAATGCGTCACAATCCCGGCAATGGTGTACTGTGCATCGGTGGCGGCAAGGGTGTCGTCTCCATGTGGTCACCCAAAGTGCGTGAGCCACTGGCCACGATCCTCTGCCATTCGACGGCAATGACAGCGCTCACCGTGGATCCAAAGGGTATGCATCTGGTCACCGCTGGCCTGGATCGCATGGTCAAGGTGTGGGATATACGAAATCTGAACGATACACCGTTGGCCACATTCCGTCTACGTTTGCCCGCCAACGAGCTGGATGTATCGCAACGGGGCATGTTGGCCCTGTCGCAGGGAACCTATCTGGAGACGTATACGGATGTGCTGGAGGGCGGCGGCACTGGCCTAAGGGATAAGTTGCCCTATCTGCGTCAGCGTTGCGATGCCTTTGTCCATGGGTTGCGCTTCTGTCCCTATGAGGATGTGCTGGGCGTCTCAACGGCGAATGGTTTCCATTCGCTGCTGGTGCCCGGTGCCGGTGAGCCCAACTATGATGCCCTCGAGGATAATCCGTATGAGACGTCAAAGCAGAGACGTGAGCACGAGGTGCACGCCCTGTTGGAAAAGATACCGCCCGAGCTGATCACCCTGGATCCCCATGAGATAACTGGTGTGGATGCGCCCACGCTCCAGGAGAAGATCGATGCCAAGCGGCAGCTGTTCCACTTGAAGCCGCCACGCATCAACATTAATCCGCGTCACAAAATGAAGGGGCGTGGCGGCACCGCTAAGGCGGCACGCAACAAGCAAATTGTGAAAGACATGCAGCGCAAGGTAAATCGTCGTACATATTTAAATACGATCCCAAGCCGAATCATCTTTAATAATAATCTTTTATTCTGATACTGTAGGACTTCATTGCGGAGGTGCGGAAAGCGAAGAAGGGCGTTATTGCAGACCACAAGCTCAAAAACGATGGCGATGCTGGTCAGCAGCCCAAGGTCAAAAAGGAGAGACCTGTTCGCTCCGTCTTGGATCGGTTTAAGCCCAAGCAAGTGAACCAACAAAAGCCCAGAAAATGAATACATCAGTTGCTGGTTGTCGCTCTTTATAAATATAAATATTATCAATTTTGTTTAGTTTCATATCTTAATAATAAGACTTTTCAAATATAACTAAGGAATTCAAAATTGAAGTCGAATCATATTTGGCATAAGTATGTATGCTATATAATCAGCAAACAAATGTCGACCTGCATTTTGGAATGCCGTCAAGGGTAACTCGCCTTATTATTCAGAAAGTATATTTCTAAAAATCAAATCGGCTTGTAAATTTTTCTAAAATTTAAAACAAAAATATGTATAAATTTCAGGGTGCTATTCCATATGTGTCCAAGTAACACTCTACATACAATAAAATCTTAACAATTTGCACCCGAAACGAGGTAATATTATAAGAAAGAAGAGAAGAAATTTTTGTTAACTTACATAGCGCTTTATATTTAAAGAAATACTTTGGTTAAATATTTAAGTTGTCCAGTCGTTATTGTTGGATAGCTTTTTTTCTTAGTCTTTATTTTACGATTAAGATTTTTGTTTGTATTAAAATGCAATTTAATCATTTTTACTTCCTTATTTTTGAGTTCTCAACGAGAATGAGGAATCGGAAAGGAACATAGCGTCCCTACATTTACTAGATGTACTTAAACAAAAGTTAAAAAATTTATAGTATTTTGATAATCTATTTTATTGTTTAATTGAATTATATTTTATCTCTTTTTTTTCTTCCATTATTGTACATTATTATACCATTCTGAACCCATTGAAAATGGATAAAAAGACTAGAATGGACCCCATAAGGTATATGTATAAATTCTTATGCCAAGCCAAGCTTATTTCTTATCGACAACGGACCTTAATATTATATAATTTATATATTTTCAACTGCCCAAATCAAATTCATCAAGATCGGATAAAAAACATCCAAGATATAGTCCAAAACCTATTCGCATATTGGTCTCCTTACCTCCTCAATGCCTGTGTCGATAATGGAAAAAGAGAGTGCTTCCAGGCATGCATACATTTGAATGTGCAAAACATTTAAAGGGAAACTTGGGAATACAACTAGAACTGGGTTCAGGGTATATCGTAGTCGTGCTCACCCGACTACAGCACTGCTTCCTACTTGTTTTCTTTCTTGGCGTTATTCTATATTGTATATGGATATCGTGTGAATTGAGACCTAATCGTAGCTGAGCATGCACTTAAAGTAACTGGAAACTCGCTCGGATGCAGTCTGCTCCAGTTGGTGCAATGCTGATTGCAATTCGTGCGGATCGCCACAGCGGCGAGCATAGTAGAATAGATTTAGGATGCGCTTCTGATGCTCGAAGCGGCTCTCATCTGTGCCCGAGTCACCCGTCACCTGAAGCTGATCGAGATTGGCGAGCACATCGTTGACACTGTCCGCCAGGGCCGTCATAAAGACGACATTCTGCTGGCGGCAAAGGGTTGACATCGCCGTCAGGGTGACATCGGCGACGCTTGGCTTGAGCAGCAGCTGGGGCAGATAGTCGAGGAATGTGGCAAACTGTTCCTTGCCGCCATAGCCATGATAGAGTTCGCTGCGCTGCACCAGCTGACACAACAGATTCAGCATACGGGTCGCAACACCCTCACGTGTCGTATACTCCTGGGCCACATACTTCTCGATGCAGTGCTGCATCACCGAGCCCATTTGATGGGGGCGCAGCTGCAGCAGCGCCAAACCATTATCGAGGAGCAGGGCACGCAATGCGACCACCAGACGCAGTTGCTCATCGACCGACAATTGGCTCAGCCGGCGCAGGCATTGATTCATATACTGTAACAGGCAGACGTAATCATCAATCGCCTGCTCGCCAACCGGCTGCGGCCAGAAATAGCAGACGAGCTGCACCAGCGTCAAATTCTGGGCAATGCACATTTCCCCTCCCGTTGCCAGCTCCCTTTTGCCCTTGGCCTTGGTCTTCTTCTTCGTGTGGGTTGTTGACGGCTCGCCGATAGATGGTATCTGCTGATAGGGATAGTTGCATTCCTTGAGGAAGACGCGCACAAAGCTGCTGGCATAATTGGAACGCATCCACATGCTCAGCTCGTGTGTGGCATCCTGTTGCATTGTCTCGTACTGTTGCACCAGCTGGCACAGTTGCGCCACAATGTCCAACAGGACGTGCAGACTGGCCGCCGCATCCGCACTGAGGAGCTGCTGCTGTTGCTGCTGCTGCTGTTTTTGTTTCTGCTGCTGTTGTGGTCGCACCTCGATCCAATTGTCATGGAGCAGTGGCATCAGCTGCTCCACATAGCCGCGCAACTGCTCCTTTTCGTCTCTGCGCGCACTCTCACCCACAATGGCATACAGATCCCGTTTGTCCTCCAACTGGGGACGCAGCACATTGTAATATTGTGGCCGCTTTGGATCAAAGTGAACGATACGCGCCGGCGGCTGGCGTGCATCGCTCCTCGGCTGCTGCTGTTGCTGCTGCTGCAGCAGTGTGCCAAGAATTTGATGGAGTCGCAACAGGACCTTGGTGCGCCATTTAATCGTTGTCAACTGACCCGTTCCGGCACTCGCCACGCGAACTGTGAGCAGCCGATTTGTTCGCTGCGTGTCATGCCGTGTGCGCGATATCATATCGATAAAGTTGCCAATTATGGTGCTGGCACTGCGCTCCGCCAGCAGACGGGCGGGCACACGGAGCAGCAGAACGTCGAGCAGCTGGAGAGAATCCTCCTGTATGGCCGGCTGCACGTGGGTCATTGCACAGCGCAGATAGGCGGCAATGATGTGAAAGAATGGCACAATTGCCGTCGATGGAAGTGCTTCGAGCAGCACATCGAGCGTCTTGAATGATTCAACACGCACATCGCGTTCCATGTCCAATGAGCCGGCGGCAATGCCCTGGAGCAGATCATTCAAATGACCAACAAGATGGTCGGCCTGGCCGGCCTTGACAGCGTCGCGCACATTGCGCAGGGCATCGTTGCGAAACTTGAGATTGTGATGCTTGAGGCGGGCGAGAATCTCTTTGAGATTTAGCTGCCGCTGGCTGCCATTAAACTGGCTGGCTGACTGCGAATACTCCTTGAGCTGTTCGCGTATCTCAATTTTGCGCACCTTAAAGTCCGTTTTGGTCACATTCAGACCTTTGGGCAGCTTGGCGCCTTTCAATTTCACTTTCGCTTTCTCGGCACGCAAATTCTTTTTGTGATGTCCGCCCATTTTATGTGATTTGTGATTGCCACAATTTGAATTACAAACATGTGCTGCTTGCAACAACTTATCGGTCTATCGTGATAGAGGGGCAGTGCTGCCAACTGTGCAATAAGGATCGACGAAGAAGTTATCGATAATAAAGAGCTGCACTGTTAATTTACTGTTAATGTGTGTGGATTTTGTGAACAGCTGTTCGACGGTGCAAGATAATGAGCTCGATATATTTTTAATGTGGCTATCGGCAAACCACCCCAAAACTACTTGAGTGCGGCAAGTACATCGAAATCGAAATAGTAAATTGTGAGAGAACATTTTTCTCAATCGTTATTTTAATTTAATCAAGAAAAATGTGTACTTCAATCTTAACCGATGGAAATTCAGAATTTAAATGGGGATCAGAACCTAAATGTTACATTTTTTAAAACGCAAATAGCGGAACAGATACTATTTGCTCCGTTATTTTCAAGCTTTTGTACCGTAACGTAAAAATCAAGGTACGAATGCGTAAGCGGATACCACAAAAGAGTTGGAAAAAATATTGGATTTTTGTTGTTTTTCGCACCAGTATCGAAATTAGAACAAAAATTCGATTCGGCTTGACAGTCTGATCTAAACATAGCATCAGTCATCATCAATCATCTCAGTAATGAACATTTGCAGGCGCAATTTTCAAAAAATGCTGCACCCTTAATGTGGCGCTGTGGCTTAATCTGATATTTGTTTTAGTCTTAATTGAAGGGCGTGCCATACTTGTGGCCATGAAAACCGATGCCAATTACGAAATGTACGTCTGTCTGTCTGCCACATCCTGTGAGCGCGCTGTTTGTTTGCTTTGCTTGGCGTTTAACGACGATTTGGTCGTCAATTAATCAGGGCGTGCTTAATACTTACTCTCTAGTTTTGCAATTAGCTTAAAACGCTCCCAAATATCAGTCGCTTAGATAATGACAGTGGACGATGACCGTTTCAATGTTAACCGGTTAGTTGTCCGGTTATCATCTCTGAATGCTTGAATAGGTTCAAAGTGCGCGAATTTAAATTGCCTGGCATGTGGAATCGAGTAACTCTCGCCCACAGCTTGCTAGCAAAAAGTGCATACCGATCATAAATTAATATCAATTTGCCATGCAATGTGTTTCCAATTCAGGCTAATGTCAAGTTAAATTGCTGCATGCGCTTACGGCAGGTGCTGACACCTTTTCTTACTTAGTTATTTATTATTTTTTTTTCCACGTTACGCAATCTGAGTGACTTTTAGTATAATTGTCCACGATTTGCAAGCTCACGATTTATTTAAATAGTATAAACTTCTTCTGTGTCCTCCATTTGCATAGGGCTGCAAGCCATCTGACAGAGCTCCCATGGGTGTAACTAAAAAAAAAAAAAAAAACAGTTGTCAAGGACTTTGAGATTTTTGAAGGTCTAACGGCCATGCCGAGTAGATGTGACCATTTAATAGATTACACTGAGTGGACACATAATCCTAGAGTGGCACTGGCTGGCACTGCGAACGTCAATGCCAACCAATCAGACAATACCAGCGGCCAAATGAACACTACAACAAACATTCCGAAATTTCTCGTATTTTAATGGATGGCAACTCTGTTCACTTCGATTTTGGCGCGCTCTCCACTTGGATTTTCTAGTTGGCGTCTGCGACGGCGACATTCCGTCGCTTCAGTTGTAATCGAGGTTTTGACTTGCGCGGTTGTATATTTTTTTCGGCGTCTGAATGTAATGTTGTTCCACTCATAACGGTTAAATGTAACTAGAAACAAGACCAAAGAAATCAAATAATAATATAAGATGTTTGTTGGTTGTCATTGTTTGTATTGAATTTATCTTATTTTAATTGTGCTGTGCTTTTTTTTGTGTTTTTTGTTTACACTTGTCAATAAATGTGAGTCCAGAATTTGTTATACTTAGCGACCACAGCTTTAGCGCGAGAAAACGTTACAACAGACGAACCAATAACAGTTTTGCCAAATTATCTTATAATCAAACAACAATATGTGCACAAGGATCACCGGACAACTGCTGAGCAACAAGAGCGAACCAGAAGCAATAATTACAACTAGAAGTCCCAGCAAGCGCATGCAACAGATGCAAATACAATAATAATAACAATCACATTCACAATAACAATAACAACCAGCAAAAGCCAAAGCCAAGCTGTGAAGCCGGCGTCGACAAGCACAGCGTCTGCGTCTGCGTCGGCGCTTAAAGCTCAGCTCAGCGAAGTTCAGCTAAAACAAAACAATAAGCAGCGCACACATTTTCTCACCGTGCCTTTTGTGGCTGGCAGGTAAGCTTTTACTGTTTAATAATTACGTATATGGATCATCATGATCATGATTATCACGATCACTGCCAGCAGATGGCGCTAAATGCACTTTGAAGTTATATATATGTATGTACATGTACAGTAAATCTTTTCTATTTCACACCAACATCTGTCACACAATAATAGTTTTAGAAAATTAAAAAAAAAAAAATTCAGCTGCGCACATTTCAATTTAATTATTAAATGTAAATTCCGACGGTTTTTCATTAGTAATAGGAGCTTTTTGATAGCGTAGTAAAAATTTGAGATATTCAAGCTAGAGCTAGGAAATTTTACTGTTGTTATTTCTGGGTAGCGATGTTTACGTTCCAGATTTTTTACTGGAAAACGCTGATGTTGCTTCATCTGCATTAAATATGATATGTTGTAAACTGGACAAATATTATTGTCGTTTCGCCAGAAGTGAGTTAAGAATAAGACGAAGAAGATGAAGGAATAGTTTTTTATATCCTATCTTTTATGGGCCAACAATTAACAAACTGAAACGATATTGTATTTGTGGCCATGTCTGAGTTTAGTGCCAAGTCATGCAAGTCATGTTGCATGCTATATAGATAAGCGATAATTTGCATTAAACCTGACCCTTGGGAGATAAGAATATTGACTGACTCATTGTAGGAAATGTCGCCAATGACTCATTGTTGATTCGCATGATTAAGCTGAGATGCCGATCTTTGACCCCTTGGCATTGACATGAAGAATATCGCTCACCGATTTCATGCATATATATAAAACATATGCATTTTTTCGTTAGTTTGTTTGTTTGTTGTTTTACGCCCGGCGATCTTGACAAAAGCAGATATCAATTCAGATACAGATACAGATACAGATACCAATACAGAGAGTCAGAGATAGAGCCATGTTTGAGTTGCCGCCTGACTCCAAATGATGTCATTTGCCCCCAAGACAAAATTTAAAACGAATTTCGCTGGCCTCAAAAGAACTCTGTTGTTGAGAAAATCACAGACCTAACAATGAATTATTATAAAATAAACATTATAAATATAATAATGCCGTTTAATTTTCTGTTTGTCTTTGTATTTATATATATAAATGTAAATATTATTTTTTTAATTTTGTCCTAACCCTCAACCTTTGACTTTGAATAGGAATTAAACTGCTTGCCATAGACTTTGCTAATTAAAGTTAAGCAATTATTTATATGCACAGATACACAAGCAGATATACGGATATTGTTTGTGCTCATCTTTTCCATAACTGAGATAAACTCGCGATACCGAAAAGAAAAAAAATATCAGACTTATCTTGAGAGTCTGGAATGGACTATGTATCTCTAGGTATCTAGATAGATAAACTTATCGCAATTGAGATAGCCAGATACGCAGCTTCTAAATTTAAATGCTAAAACTACAATTTTAGATATTCTGTTTTTGTTGTATACCGCGTTTTTTGTTTTTTTTATTAGTTAAGGCAACAGATTTACCATTTTATTATGAATTATGGATTTAGTTGCATGAAATTTGTGTATAACCTATTTAATTCCTTCATTTCCTAATGCACCTATTGATTGATGTTTTTGTTAAGTAGAACGGCAATGTTATTTATGCCTAAAATTGGTTTTGGTTTCTTAAAATGCATAATGAGGTTGCCAGGATACTTATCTTCAACATATCCTTAACATATAACTTATATATTACGATACCGAGTATAGATTGTGTATTATTGCCTTTTGAAAAGGAATATTTACTTTCAAATATTATATTTATTTTCAAGTTTTTTGTTTGATTTCAAGTTTACAATGAATTATAGGAGACGTCTCCATAAAGCTTATATATTTATGATCAGCATCACTAGCCGAGTTGATGATGAGTTTTAAGTGACAGCGTATTTTTTTGAAATGCTTTTTACATACAAAATTGTAGAATACAGATGCAGGAACGTTATAAATATACAATTTGTTTAAAACATACGAAATTATATGTAATAATATTTCAATATCAAGAGATTTGGTCTGGTTTGCAAAGGCCAAAGATTACATCGGCGTGCCTTAAATTATAAATAAATCAATATGGCCTCATGCTAGTTATTAATGGTAGTCAGAAAATGTACATAAGGTTATTATTATTATAATTATATTTGTATTAATAAATGTATGTACATGTATGTAATGTATAGCCATTAATCTGCACTCTATCGGCAGTGGCATTTCTCGTCAGCTGTGACTAATGAAGCTAATAAGCCACTACTAATATAATATAATATAATATAATATAATATAACAACAATGCATCGGGGCTCAATAATCGCAACTTGGCTCGAGAGTTAGATACAAAAAAGCAAAGCTTAAATTTCATTAAACCTCTAATCAAAATTGTTCTTCTAGAAAATATTAAAAACTGCTAATCATTATTAATAATACTATATACTACTTATCCGGTATCTTTTAAATATGTCTAGGGGATAACTACACAGACAAGCTTATTATTATTTTTTATTTAATGTAGGGTAAAAATAGTCAAACAATTTTTCAAAAGGTTTCAATAAATAAATCTTTTAAATTAATGTTATAAATCAAAGTGGCAAATTAAATTATATTTAAATTAAAAGGGAGAAATTAAATTTAAAACTTTAAATGAAAGAAAAAATAAAATAAACGTTATAATACATCTGTTCGTATTAAAATCTGCAATGGGCCAACATTTATAACTAGAATGGGGGAAACCCAGAAAAAAACCCAATCAAACAAAAAGGGTTAAATTTAGTTAGTAATAAGTCAATTAAAAAGTTTGAAAGCGCAGGGAATGAGACAAAATACATATTCAGAATTCAAGAATAGGACGGACTAAGGACACATATTGAAGTTTGGTGTTGAAAAAGTCATTAAATGTTTTCGACCACCGCATAAACTTAAACTGTTCCATTGTCGGAAGCTGGAAATATGTTTTTTGCAAAGAAAAATTTAGATTCCGTTTAATTTCTTCTTCGTTTCGAATCTTTCTTTGAATTTCATGCAACAATTTTTGACGAAATAGTATTTAAAATTTAATAATATATTGAATTAAAAAATATTATTGGTACTTGATGTTTATAGTTATGATAGAGTCACATATGAAGTTTAAAATCAATATTCATTTATAACCAAACAACTTTTCCTTTGTCTTTACAAAGCGCAGAGCATTTAAAATACGAGACAATAACGCTAAAAAGATTGTTATAACTCCGATATATGTATTGTATAAGATGTCACAATCATTATGGAATGTACAAATAGTACATACATACACACATACACACATAGATACATAGATACATAGATACATGGATGTGGTACAAACATATGTATAAGTAGTTCTGTAAGCGTAATTAGACTCTTTTCACTTGTAGTTTGGGCACAGTTTGCAATCTTTGTTAGCGGTTTCTTTCTGGGGCCAAAACAAAGATAACGCATTCAGCAGATAGCCTAGAGAAACAACTTCTCATTCATTCTGCAGCCAACTAAACAATAAACACACACCCACAGTGACTCTCGACAAGTCAAACAAATTACAGAACGCAGTCTTCATAGTTAATATACATTTTGTATGCAGATTACTCAGTAAACATAAGAAAAACGAGCGAGAGCGTTGCAGTCGGGCGTAACCGACTGCGAAATACTCTGATGCCAATAAGTCAAACCATCTGTTAACAAATGCCACAGAACTGGGTGCGTGCAGCCAAGAAATGATTAGAAACGATTCCTAATAATCTTTCTTCCAGGTTTCGTAACTGTAGTTCTTAAATTGCGGGAAATATATATAATCTGCCTTCCAAGTTTGATAACTATAGCTCTTATATTGCGGTAGATATGGGATTTTATTTTTTAGATTTTTAGATATACCTTTCAAACTTTGTGACTCAAGACGATGTTTGGTCTTATCGATATACATCATCAGGTGTATGGGTTTTGGCAGGCGGGGTGGGCATGGTCCAAGAGTGTATATGCCGATCGTCAAACGAGGTCAGCAGCAAAATACCTTCCAAGTTTGGTGACTCTATCTTTAAAATTGTGGGAGATATGCGTTGTTATTGACTTACACTTTCCAAAATATCGAACTCGTTGATTATGGGTCCAGGTGTAGGCGTGGCCATAAAAATTACCCAATTCGGCGGCGTAGGAAGGACATCGCCAACAATCTACTAACCAATTTTGGTGTCTTTAAAATGTGGAGGATATGCGGGCTTATCGATTTCCCAGCCTCCGTTTACATATCGGTATATATTTCAAGCTTCATGGCTAATCAAGAGTTACGACTGTTTATCAAATAATTCTAATTCTAATACTGTGCAATTTGCTTCAATACTTTCCACCATTTTTTTATTATATATTCCGCGATAGGAGTTCTCCGGATACTGAGTTTAGACGGAAGCGCAGCAGCAGTACTTAACTAGATAATGTCCCAAGTGGGAGTCGAATTATTGTCGATAGCTTTAAGAATATAATCTAAATTAGAATGTGTCGAAGCATTTTGGCAGCAGTCTTTGTTCGATGCTTTAACAACGTCGTCGTGCTCTAAATTTGCTCTCTTTGTGCCTTATTTTTACTACGTTTGTGAAAGTTAGTTTAAGCTGTACATTTGTAACTTAATTAAACTAAAACAGAATAGAAAATCGCAGTTGTAAAGTGATTTGTGGCATTTATAGTGACAATACGAGCAAACTTATATAGTACTTGCAACAAGCTTTGATTGCCTTTCTCAATAAGTTAACTACACTGACTGGTCGAGTGTATTAAAGTGAGGTTTGTAAACTTTGATTTTTGAAAATAATCCTTGCTGAAGTGCAGGAAATAATAATAAAATTCTATCTCTCGAGTGTTAAGTTAGAGTATAAATCTAACTTAAGGTTTCCGGTTCAAATTTATAAACTATCTAATTTATCGAATTTGTAAACTATGTGAAATGATTTGTGTACGTGAACTCTCAAAATATTAATGTTTATTAATAATAAAGCGAAAGTTAGAGTGTGTTGGAAAAAAACACCCTGTAAATTAAACATAATCTAAAATAAATATAATCGCAGAAAGTATGGACATCAGTCAGTTAGTCAGTCAATCTGTCAGTGCAAACAAATCGTTTCATGAGGTTAACTAAAGTTTATTGTCTTTAAGAAGTTTTAATGCATTTTTAATGCTAAGAAGTCGGCAATAATAAATGTGGCACAAAATGTGGAAAGATATTGTGGTATAGATATGGGCAAAAGACACGCCCTACGTCCTACGAATTTCACACTTTCCGAATAGGATGTCATCTAATTATTAACAGTTGTTTATGCTTTTTTAATAGTAAGACACTGAAAGGCATTGATTGACAGCCCAGAGACGAGTATGAATACGAATACGGGAACGGGTACGAGTACGAGTATGAGTTATGAGTTCAAGCACGAGTAGCACACAAAACTACTAGGCGTTCCACCTTCTAACACCCTGTTCCTAGCACCACTCAATCCCCACCGACAGTGTGAGATACTGAAAGTATAATCAGACAATCGAACTCTGCTCCCTGAACACAGTACACTGTCCTGCACAGTCTCACACACATTCACACACACTGTGATAAACTTCAGCACTAGTCAGTGTCAAAGGCACCACTGTCGATCCCTGGGTGTGAGTAGCTGTGCAACCAACTGGTCAAATGTCAAACCACAGAAAAAAAATAAAAAATAAAAATAAAATACAAAAATATCAACATTAACAAATTGAGATGCGGATGATGAAATACCCTTAATGTGAATTCAATTTTAACTACAATTTTGCAGCTCCAATGTTGAAATTTGTTGCTGTTATACAATCTACAGAATATATATTTATTTATCTTTCGATTGATCAAGTACGAAAATGAACAGAGTGGACAAATTTCTTTGGTTGAGTCAGCTTTTTATTTCGACTTAAGAACTTTTTATTAAGTTTGTCGTCTTCTGGATTTCAGATGGTAGATTGTAGTTCGATTGACTTCAGATTTAGCATTCCATACTGAAATCAATGCTTGAATCATTATTATTTGGCTGTATCAAGAATATAAATAAGTTAGGTTCAATATGCGAAGAAAATGGCATAATACTCCAACTGGAAGGGTATACAAAAAAGAAAAAAATATAAAAATGTATAAAAAAAATCGAATAACTGTCGAGCAGTGTTGTTGTGGAGCATATTGCTGGCAAATGCTGGCTGGGCTGGCTGGGCTGGCTGTAGACTGGTTGGCATTTTTGGCTGTCTGTTATTGTTTGGTTTTTTGGTCTTTTGGCTTATGGTGACCACTATGGTGTCCAGTGGGCGTTCGTCCCCGTACTCTCTCTCTCTCTCTCTCTCTCTCGCTCTTACTTTCTCTGCCTTCCATTGTGCGACGAGTGACGAGTGGTCAGTTATTATAACAGTTATTGTTGGCGTGTGCTGGCATATATAGCATACATTAGGTTTTTGTGGCCTAGCGTGTCCTGGCGTCTAGCAGACATGTTCCGACAATGTGTTCATATACCCTGAATCCACTAATTATTGGGTACTTTGATCTGGGTATTCTGATCTATTTTGAAAGTAGAAGTATTTAACGAACAGACTACAGTTTCTGTGTCGACTGATATCGAATATAAATTATTCAATATATATTAACGATAGCTCCCCCGGTTGCGCATATCGTATATCGATATAAATCGATTTCCGATAGCAATAAAAACCATATATTAAACACATATCAGTCTCATTGATATATCCGTTTAAATATCTAACACGTGTGATTCGATTAATGATGGGTAAAGACTTGGCTTCTGGGTATCTCCTAGTCGAGCCGTCTTTGTCTCAACTAGAGCATTCTTACTTGCTCTAATAGCTCATGCGCGTCTAAATGCTTTGCTGTTTAGCCAACTGACCCACTGACCAAATGCCAAATTGATTGAATGAACTAAACTATTGTTAACCGTCTGGCTGACCACAAAGCACGAGAGAGAGGGAGAGAGAGGGAGAGACAGGGAGGCCTTTGAAAAACCGCTAAAGGCGGAACCTGGTTGAAAGCAAGGGCAACGCTTTGACATGTGGCACGAAATGCCTAATTGCACTGTGCAATCTGGATGCAATGCAGTCGACGGGCATGCCCAAACATTGACCAAAACACACACACATACACACATATGTGTGTGTATACACATACAAAGTTAGGCAACAGAATGATAATGTGTTGAATGTGATTGTCAATGTCAAATGAGAATGAGAATGAGAGTTGTATGTTAGAATTGATTTACCTCAATACCAATTGCATTGGTGTTGTCCAGCACACACACAAAGACATTCACACACACACACACACGTTACGCCCACATGGATTTTGGAAATACTTACACATATGTATGTGATGCCCATTAATATGATTGTGGTCAACAAGCGAAGTTCAACATTGTTTGTGGATTATTCGATTCTCTACATTCACAATAAACATTACTTAAGTTGACATTGTCAATGTCGCAAATGGTTAGTCGTGGCACTCACAACGTCTACCATGGGTAAAAACTTCCTTTTTCTAAAAATGCCGATAGCGATACCGATTTCAAATTTGTTCTGTGTATGCATTGCGAGTCTCTCAATGATTTCGTTCGAAACGCATCCTTAAGTCGTATATCTATCCTTAATCGATTGCGATGTTTTTGTTCGAATTGATTTTTGCAATCGAATTGAATTAATTTGCCGGCAGAAGCCAGCATCTCCGATCCAATATCAATAAAAGAGACGACTCATGAAATTTGGAATCGAGTTTATTTAATTGTATCGATAACAATTCCCAATTTGCAAATATCGAGACAAATCGATTACCGATAGCTGTAAAATTCGTTTAATTGATGTAAATATCTTGACATACTATTGAACATCTATAAAAAAATCGCCTTAACTTTTTTACAAGAGACCTCTTTTAGAGCGATTGTTATTGCTCCAAAAAGTAAATGGATTAATTTACAGGTTTTTGTTAAGCAAGCCATTGCCAAAATAAATAGTTGACTTAGAGATAGATATAGATACAGATATGGATATGGATATTGATATAAATAGTTGATTTGAGGCAGCAGTGCAATTCAGATCGTAAATATAGCATAATCAATTGCGATACACTTTCCGAGACAACAAATAAATGAATTGTTGAATACCCAACAACGCTCGACTTTAGCTAGATTTCTATAGTAATACAACTTTTCGGAGTCCCATCTTTGGTTTATTTAAGCATTTCTTACAACTGGTGCAGAATAATATGTATATATATACTATTATATGAAACATTTATGCCAATATTTCTATCGTGATCCCCGAATTCTTGATTTCTTCTACTATTATATGGAACCAACTTTACACCACTGTCCGTGCACAGTTCCTGGTTTTGTGTGTGTGTATGTGCGAGGTGTGTTTGTGTGAGTTGAGTGTGTCTGAGGTGAGTGGCAAGGCAATATTGTTCTTAAAATGTGCATTTAAATTAATCCGTATTATTTCGAAAACGAATCGAGATTGCTACAAGAACAGTAACAGTGTTGTTAATATTGAGTACGCAAAAATCTTAATGCAAGTTGTCGGAGAATTTAACTATGGAATATTTGAATTTTTGTCCAGATATTTATGGAAAGTCATCGAAATATTTGAATATGGAAGATTTTAAAATCTTTTTTTATGTATTTGTTGTATATGAAATACAGGGTATCTGCTCGTCGATAATATCTGGCTTGACTGTGAACAAGTTTTTTGTTTTTGTTGTTTTGCTGTTTGTTAGTTTTCTTCTTTCGTTTTCTTTTTTCCCGATGGAAACATCCCTTTTGTTATCAGCTTCTGTGGATAGAAGGCCGCGTTGTCCTGGGAGACATTCGAGGAGGAGATTCGTGGACAACAAGCAGCAGGACAAGCTGTGCACGCAATCCTTGACACGCATCACGCAGCTGGATAACCCAATTTGGGAATCATCAGACAACCATTTCACAGCCTATATATGTATACATACATATATACATATCGTGGCTCATTTTTGGAAACGTGTGCTCTACTTTGTGCCTCACTCACTCATTCCTCCTTTTCCACTTTCCATTTTCCAGCCAGCTTATTAGTATTCCAATGCCGTGCGAAAGCTCAACAAGTGTTTGACTCAATGCAACACCTTGACTCTCTCTCGCTTATAGACCAGGTGAAAAACGCACCTGTCCAATATGGGTCTATGTCCATCCACTTCAAGGATACCATTTACAGGCGCGACGTGTCGCAGTGCTTTTAATTGTTATTATATATGAATTATACATTCACCTAACAGAAATCTACTTCAAATCGAAAGACGGTTATTATTTATATATTTGTTTGTATGTGTATACATAATTATAAGCAGGTAATTATAAGTTTGCGCTTGTTTGCTGTGCTTGTTGTCTGGGGAAATTCAGGCAAATAATAATTGTTATGCAATTACCAGGAATGGAAAGTTATATACCCTATACCCAGCCATCTAACATTCAGACAGTTGATTGAATGCGATGCTTAAATAATAAAGACACCACAATTAGAAAATCCAGATAAGTACACACTTCACGACTGTTGATCAATATCCTCTGCGAAAGTATAAGCAACTTGGGACTAAAAAAAGTTATCTAATATCCATCGTAGCAATTTGCCTTTAGTTTTTCATTTCGAATTGATAATTGTTAATCGATAAAACCGTATATGCACCATCATTTTAAAATTGGAGTCACCAAACTTGTACACACCAACATATTGTCTGCTTAGTGCTTTGATGGTAGATTGCTAGAAATATCCTTCAAAGATCGGCATATAATCTTTCCTGGCGAAAAGCAAATACCCTCTCGGGCCCCGTAAAGTATATACATATATATGCTTGATCAGCATCACTGTCTTATCATTCAGACATACAGTATGTCAAGAAAGTGCTTGGACACCGGCAAAAAGTATTTTATTATTGACTGTCCAAACACTTTCTTGACAAACTGTTTATACATGTCATGCCTCAGATAGGTGTTCCTTCTTATTACATTTGCATTTTAATTTCCCTTTCGATTTCGGTTCTGATTCCGCAATATTTATGCGAGTTTTACTAGTAGTAGTCACTGGGCACTGAACGTTAATGATAGGAGCAGAGTGGGCCCAAAGCGGATCGGGCTTGGATAATGGCGTTGAATCGATTGAAATTCAAATTTATTGTGAAGCATCAATCAATGTAATTTCCATTTCCATTGTAGCATATGTCGCCCATCTATATATGGAGCATGAGTCACGAAAAAAAAAGTCACAATAGACGCCACTATTCGGTATTTACTGTTAGAGCAATCAATCCAACAGATCCATGAATGGCAACGCTTTGAAGCACCCATTTGGCACCGAAACGTTTCAAAGGTTGCGTAATTGTTATGCAGCATTAATTCAATATAATCTGCATGCAAACACAGAAGTCACACAAACATTTCGAAAACAGAAATTCGAATTTAGTACAACAAAATAGGAATGTTCTTGTCGCCAGAGAAAGGGAGTTCGACTAGAAGATGTCCTCAACCCAAATGATTACCTATCATATCTTAGATGCTTTACATATCACTGTAGAATGTTGTTCACTAATGTGAAGAACACAGAAAATCACAAGCATTTTATATGTTTCTGCTGTGTAATATGGTAAATATGAAAATAATATATCAAGGTGTATACAAACCCGAAAAGATAGATTTATGTTTAATATATTCTGGTTTTTATTGCTATCGGAATTTGTTTTGTATTGATAATCACCAATTTAAAAGTCTTACCTGGACATGGCTAAATCGACGGGGCTGTAGATTCTGATTGGGAATGTATTTACATATATTCTTGGGATCGGAGAAGATTCCCTTTGCCTGTTTCATACTTTTGCACAAGTCAATTATACACTTTTCTCCCAATTGGTTCAGTGTATCATAAATATCAAGTTAAATACAATAAAAGCCTAAACTTTTAACTGTGTATCTCATTCTGTCAGATTCTACATATAGTCACATATAGCCCACAACTATTCACTCCACGTGCAAGGGCGTGTATATCTTTGGCGTGCCTAAGATTGATGTCCTTTCCCGTGTTATGTGTCCTCGTAACAGTTGACAACTATCAAACTAAATCATAAGTCAGTTACGCCTACAATGCGCTATTACTGACTATATTAGAACTATTGTTTGGGGCTTAAACTCGTGTACCTCAACCTTAAAACTATTGCAGACAAACAATAGGCAACTCTCTGAGTATGTACACATGTATGTGCAGAGATATTATATACAGACTCAGTCTCTGGCACCAATAAATTATGTGAACGATGCGTGCGACATGCCAGGCATATAAGAATAATATAGAAAAATTGTGATTTTGTGCTAGCCACATATCGAAGCTGATTGGGCCAAAAGTAAAGGTCGAATAGTTGCGTTTTTAGACAAAAAAAGAATGCTCTTGTGAAGTGAACACCTCCGAAAAGTCGAAAAAGTACATATCTTAGATCGGCGGCTAGTATTATAATTACACGCTTTGCGTTTTCCGAGGCCCGGGCCAAAGTTAATTAGCTCAGCGATGTTCTAATATACCTTTGTGTGCCTGTAATGCCGGTGGGTAAGCATACAAGCAGCAAGCCAATCATTTGCATACCCTAATCTTGCAGATGGTATTTTAGTTTCGTCACGCATTATGTACGCATCGAGAACTGTGAATATTCTGGATGCATTAGGAATTGAATTGAATTATTGTACTAAGCGCACATTTCTTTTTTCAACTTATTTGAAATTTACACTTTTTTCTTCTGTAAATTAAAATCTTTTCATCTATTTATTTCCAAAATTTGGACATTGCAATATCTGTTTTCTGCTAACATCTATTATATTATCTGCAGAGTATTCAGTGTTTGGTATACCGAAAATCGCAGTTATTTCCTCATCATTTATTTTGGCTTTGTGCGCTGATTGCGCCTCCGAATAATAGCCACAAATAGCTGCCGATTGCTTGTGCCGGATTACGGGATTCATTATAATCGCATAAGGCTCTCGGGCGCTAAGTGATTAACGTTGAATGCTCGTAACTCCAATAATAACTCTGACGGCTCCAAGTAAAACCAAAATCATAAATCAACACGAAGTTGCATCACTTAAACTCGTTGGCATTACATATACCATTTTAACAATCTGTACTAATTTAAATGGCTTAACATTGACATCAACAGCCGAATCCGATATCTGAGACAGAGACTATATGTTTCAACGACTTGCAAGTTGAAATTTAAGTTCTTGTATGCCACATTAAGTTGATATAATTTGTTGAAACATTTTTCGTAAATCGATAGAAATCGATTTCCGATTGCAATTCCGATATTGCACTTGGCCCTGAATTCCAGGATAGCTGGTGTCATACGAAAGTAGTAGAAGTAGTCTCATCTTAGTCTGAAAAGTTACAAATTGTCCAACAGACTTGCCAGAAAATATCTGTCATCCATTATCTGTGTACGGGGTACATGCTTTGTTAGAGTAACTCAAAATGGGTTTTTCCCAACAAAAAAAAAAAAAAACATTTAAAATTACTGACAATGGAGTATGACTCTCAGACTGTGTGTCTGTCTATCAGTTTGTGTGAATATTTTTAGCATACACACACACACGCACACACACACGCACACACACACGCCCACACACACACACACACACGCATACAAAATTGTTTATCGTTTTGTGTGTTGTGGCTTTGGTTTTATTTTGTATTTTGTATTTTTTGCTTTTGAACTTTTTTTTCGCATGAAAGCCGCGCTTACTCACCTGACATACATAGATAGATACATAGATACATAAATATTTCGGCATTATGCTGGTCTAAAGATGATGGGCTTGTTTTCATGTTACAGTCTATGCTGTTGGAAGCCTATTCATTTGATGGCTTATATGTCTGGTGACTAATCCACATCGAAGTTAATTTCAGTTCACATTCAATTTGAAATATTAAATATTATTTGACTATGTTTCGCATATGCTATAAACTTTATACACAATTCTCTCTCTCTTTCTCGTTGTCTCACCCTCTCTCTCTCCTCTCTCTTTCTCTCTCTCATTTTGGGTGCGCTTGCACTCGCTACGATCTCAATTTCGATTTCGTGTTGTTAAATTTGAACGCTTTTGTTTGTTCCATTCATATCCATTGTTCTTTTAGCATTTGTTTTGATTTATGTGTGTGTCTCTCTCTCTCTCTCTCTTTCTCTCTCTCTGTTTATGTTTTGTTTGGGTTGCTTTTCTCTCTTTCATCCATTCGACACACACACACACACATCCCAGGGGGAATTTTCGAACTTACTTCATCATCTGAGCATGCTTTTCTTGCGCTTACAACACAGCTTATTTTTGTATGCAAAATTTAGCAGCCGAATCCAAAAGGTCGCCAACTATCTTGAGAATGTTTTATTCAAAATGTTTAAATTAACAAATCATCGATTAAACTTATATCCAAAATAAAATGGAATTGATGTGATAAACAAGATTTTTTCAAAAACTTGAGATTGTATTGAATGGTTATTCATTTATTATTTATCTTGTCCCCATTTTCATCATCTTTGTGTCTTGTTTTGGAAGTGAAATGTTTTACTGATTTTAGAAATATTTTCCAATTTCGCATATCTATAAGTAAAATATATTTGAGAATAATATATTTGCAATAGCACACAGGTGGCTTATAAGGTTTTTTTTTATCAATATATCTGTGATTTTGAAATATATTACATTGCATCAAATGGTGGTGTCAACGTTGTTCTTCTTGCACCAAATTAAAGAAAGAAAAAATCAATCGACTTGATTTTGATCGCTTTTAAAGCGACAAAAATCCGCATCATCTTATTGACTAATTGTAAAATTGCAGCTGTCCGGGAAAAGGAGTACTTGTGCAAATTCCCCCTGGGACATAATGAGTCCCATAGAACTCATGCTTCTGGGGCAATTGTTTAGAGAAGAGCCTCCTTAACCCCATCGCCAATGACCCAACGGACTCATCACAATATCCACACACCCAGTCAGCGCTTACTACATAAGTTAATTATTGCTTTCTGATTCCTAACAGTTTTCGTAATAGTGGGAGATTTATTCTGGTTGGGATTCAGCTGCTAAGGGTCGCATGATGTTAGAAAAAAAAGTTAGTCATTTATAATCGGACATTCCCAACCATTGAATAAATGGAAAACCTAAACGACCAATTGCTCTGATTCTCACCAATAAATTTAAAATATCATTAAACTTCACAACAAATAAAAAAAAACCGTGTGACAATCAGCAAGTGAAGGCATAAAACATTTAACTGGCTCAAACTTTTAATTTCCAATCGCAGTCTTTCAATGTGAATGACCAATGAATAAGTTGTATGCGGTAGGAAAGTTTTTTTTGTTTTTTTTTTTTATAAAACAGAGTAAGAAACGTGTCATAAACATATGACAATATCACATGAGTTATACAGCCCCCAACAGCTGCACCCTTTACCAAAACAACCGAATTATTTATTTAAAAATATAAATATAAATAATTAAAAAAAAAGAAAACCAGGTCTGCCCATGATTAATCTGTATACTAAAAATTCAATTTTGGATTTTCCTGTTGTGTTGTCTCGTATAGCTGACAGCGGCAGGGCAAGGCCATCACATGGAGTTTAACACCTGTCCCACATCGGCAGCGAGTTTGACAACAGCGATCAGAATATCAGCGAGTTGTGCAACAGCAACGAGTTGCAAGCCCAACACATCAACCACAAAGGAGGACGGCGGCGGCGGTGGAGGAGCAGGTAGAGAAACAACATTACTCGATTACGATTAATCAATCAAAGGATCCATCCACACAGCCGCAACGAATTTAACATATCCCTCAGCATCTCATCATAATGGGCACAAAAACTCAACCACAATCGGCCAAAGGTGAGTGTGTACTGTACTTCTACCAATATATACCAATATATACCCGGTTCCATTCTAAGGATTCTGTGATTAAAATTAGTCTTAAATGCTAAAACGAGTGTTACGTTAACCAAGTTCTTCAGCAGGTGTCTATAATATTCTTGGAAGACAGCCTTAAAATTGTTACCAATAACAATAAGTGGTTAAAATTCCAAAATTTCGGAAATAAGAAAAAACTAAATTGAAGTCAGCCATTTTTTGTGGTCAAACCATTTTTTCCATCGATCCATGAAACCGGTTACCTGTAATATACCTTCCACATTTGGGGACTCTAGTTTTAAAATGTAAAAAAATTACTATAAAAATTACAAATATATATTCCAAGCTTAAAAAAATATCGCCCTGAAAATCGGAATACTTTTGGCGCCATCAGTAACACACTTTGAAGTTGTGTGTCGAAAATCCAGGGTTTTTCTATTCTTAATTCCAGGAACAATTTGTCAAAACTGTAGTAAAAAATGTATACATGTTGTTTTTAAATATATGTTCATAGAATTCAAACGGAAGCTTTTTTTCTATTATTATGATAATTATTAAAGATGAGGTAATTTAAAGATTTTCGACAATTTAAAGCTTCATATAATTTAATTAGCATAAACTAACGATTTGACGGTGACTTGAACCCGACAGTCGAGTGACTTTCCACGAAGTTACGCGGCCTCTAAAGTTCAGCTTGCACACGTCGGCAACATTGCTGAATGTTTGGCATTAATACTGCCAGATTTGTGCAAACACCTGCCAGCTGTGAGACGTGGCAACACTCCTGTGTAAACAGTCAAACGCACATATCTGGCAACATCGCGGCGAATAAATTTGAATGGAACTTACACCTGCCATGCATAATACATATGAGCATATTTATCCATTATTCATATTCTTATTATATAATACAATTAGTCGACATAAAAAGTATTTAGATATACAAGTGCTTGATTTATTTCATTTTTATTATTGTATTTAATTATATCAAGAAACAAACTTTATAGCTTTTAGAGTGATTTTCATTTATGGCTATTCTGTTTTCACAATTTTGTGACTGGGCTGAGTTTTAATCCTACTATTTTTGTATATGAATTTCGAGAATCGTTGTTCCAACTGTTAGTTAAAACGTTATCATTTCCACTTAATATATATCGCTATAATCAAATATAATTACTTTTCTTTCAATATGAATTGAAGCGAACGACACAGAAAGTGACAGAGACAGAGACAGAGGGAGAGGGAGAAAGTCTGAGAGGGAGAGAGAGAATGTTATGCGAGAGTAGAGTAAGCTATTATTTACATTTGTATTACGATGCAATTATGACTACTAATTGTAGTTTGACTTATTAGCCGATTACAAGCAACCATTGTTGTACCCATACGCTAGACTATTATTATGACATGTAATCATACGATGCAGGTTACTTGTACAGGGTATAACTATTGCATTGTAGATTGATTGAATTATGCTTACATATCCGTCTGGATTTAGTATCGATCAGATGTATCCTGATTTGTTACAGAAAGTGAACAATACATGTATTACTTGTTATGATTGCTGTCCTGGCATTGGCCCAGTTGGATCCGATAACCAAAGCCCTAACATGCGGTCAGCTGACCCTGACACGATTTCCGCTCCAGTCGCGGCTCCATTAATCCCCTGTTTCTTGGTGTCTTGGAGTCTAAGTATGCGAAGCACCTTATAAATGACCAAAAACTAACAACCTGCAAGTATAATAGAAAAATCCATCCATAACCGAAGCGATACCCTGTACCATATGCATTATAGTGCATATGTGTGTTTATGGGAAGTGCTTCCACAAAAACAACTTTTATTTTTCTTAGAAACTTGATCAAATTTCTACTGTTAATCAATATTACGCGATGTTATTTTGCTAGCGAATTGAAACACTGTATAAACTCCCCATTTTAAATTTAATTAATTACTTTTAATTTTATATGGATTAATTAGTATATATATATATTAGAATATATAAATATTTAAAATGGTGACATTTTCATGCCACCAAAATCGATAAGCTTTATTGTAACCTTCAACTTGGTTTTGTTTTATTCATTTCAATTTTAAATTTAATTAATTTAATTTCAATAATATAATATATAAAATATTTAAATATTTGATTGGGTTGGAAATGCTTCCTTCTGTCTGTTACACACATAATGTCTTTGCTCACTCATTAGTAATGGCTTACAGGGTATAAGAAAAACAACCTACGATTTGTCAATTTATTACGCGCTCCATTTGCTGTTTTTATGAACGAATGAATGAATGAAATGAGCGCCACAATGAAATGCCGGCAATGGCAACAATGACAACAATAACAACAATAACAACAACAGCTACAACAAATGCAACAAAAAGTGTTTCAAGTTGATGGAATCATTTCCGTTGTGTGTGGTTTATTGGGTCATGATTTGTGCCGTTGCCATTGTTGTTGTTAGTTTCGCCACACATTTTTTTTAATTTTGTTTTTTCTTGGATTTTTTTTATGTGCAATGCTCTTACATTAATTGATAGTTTTCACTGGGGCAGCATGTGCGCAATTTGTAAGTAGTTTTCTTGTAACTGATTGCCACACGGTGAATGTTCAAGATCTTTGGCATCATTATGGCCCCCAGAAATAAAGTATCTTTTCCGCCATTGTTTTTTGTGTGCTTAGTTGCCAATTTCGCAACTGGCAGATATGTGAACCGGCTTCGCCCGAATCTTTAAATTGGATTCGAGAGACTTGCCTCTATTAGGTCTTATATTATTTATTATTCGTTTAGACACATCAAAATCGGTTAAGCGAATTTTTTTCATATATGTATCTAATGCGAGTTGAACTGAAAATTCAACCTGTTTATGTTTATTACTTACAATCGTAAAAATCGTAGCTTTATATAGCTAACAGAGTTCACTAATTATCTACTATTTTTGTTCCAATTTATTCTTAAAATGTATTTTGTTTCAAGTGCTTCCTGCTGGGGTTTCTATACCTAGCTAGGCATCAGTTTTCTAAACACTCAAATGTGTTCATTTATTTTTTCTTAATTAAGTGTTCAATCTTGAACAGCATCTTTATAATATATGTAGTTATCCGATCTGTCCGGCTCTGACAAATGTACTGCCTTCAGCAAATATATATTCCAAGTTTCAGCAAGAAAGCCTTCAAATTAAAGCTAGTTTGCATGGGAAAAGACGGACAGACAGTCAGATTGACATGGTCTAATGGAGTCATCTATGAATAATAATAATCAACTATGGGTGCAAAATAATAGGTCGGAAAGTCACCTTCCAATGCGATGACAAAATTGAAGTACCGTCTGTAAGAGTATGGTCAACTTGGGACAAAGAAAGTTCTCCGATATCCAAATCTAAATACATCCATCCCTCGCTAACGGCCACTCTTTATACGGTATTTCGATTTACGGCCTAAAATGTTTCGCTATAACGGCAAAAACAAACTTTTTTTCGATGTCGATATATCTACATATATGTTGACAATCTGGCGCAAGCGCAATCTGGATGCATACGTCACCAGCGAAAAATGATGACAGTGATCTGCCGGTTACCATTTCTTCATTATCTTCAGATAAAAGCCATTTAAAAAAAATTATGTATTTTATGTAACATGAAGTTGTTTCATATTTGTTTATTGATTATTGTTGGTTTTTGGAGTCTGTTATGTTATTTTATGTACAAATGTATGTACTTGTTATGTATGTATTGTTGATTTAAATGAAATTAAAATATAAAATGCATTTTGAGTGATAAACCATTTTACATATTTAACAAAATTGGAACCGATCCCATTGAATTTGTATGAATTTGTATGAATTTGTATTAGAATAATTGATTCCTTATACGAACGTATCTAGGCCGCAAAGCGAGGTGTGGGTGTATTCAGAATCTTAATTGAATTACTTCGAAGATCACAACGTACTTATAATTTAAAAAAAATCTAAATTAACAAAATAATATATTAAAAATATATACATATGTATATAATACATATAGCACAGGGCTATTTTTGCCAGGTTACATAAACTGCCAAATTACAAACCATTAATAATAATCTTCATGCAATTATCTTTTATTTTTTAACCTATGAGGAATTATCATGTGTGTCTATACAATATGTATATATTGTATATAATTGTACATTGTTTATATTGTATATAATTGTACATGCAATTGTTTGCCATTTACCGAAATAATTGACGGATAAGCAGAGAAAGTGAGCTTTCAGTGTACAATATGTAATTGTTTACTTTCAGTTGGGACATTTTGTTGCTAAACGCTTTTTGCTAATCCACCCACCTCTTCCACCCACACCTCGCCCCTTTCTTACTCTCCCTGGCTACTTCCTTGATAATTATAATGCGACTTGCGTTTCGCATATATGTTTTTATTTGTATACTATGAAAAAATATGAAATCGCAAATTAAATAATTTCACAATCATAAATTTCGAAATTTAATCAGAAGTTAAGATCTGCAAGGATGTGTGTTGAAAGAAGAAATCAAACCAAATATAATAAACTTTAGTCGAGGGTGTATACACATATATACATACATACACAGCCTTAACAATTGTATGTATGTATGTATTCAGCAGCCTGTGTACTTTTGGTCAGTTCAAATCGTTTACTGCAATCCAACTTCACCCCGCACGCACGCACACACTCACACATACATTCACTCTGCGTTAATTTGCTTAAGAGTCGCGCATTTAGTTTTGTTTTCGTCTTTTGCTTGTATTGTTGAGTTTTCACGTGGGCTCTCTTATGACGCCATTCCCCCTATCTCTCTCTCTCTCTCTTTCTCGTTGTACCTCTCTGCCGCTTTGTCTAACTTACAGCGTAGCGTCGAACAGCCGTTTTCGCTGAGCATTTTGCTAATTTTGACGCTTGACAAACTTGACAATATTCAATGCAATTGGCACATTGACGACATCTGAATACGCTTGCCAGCGTCAAAGAATTAAACAATCAGCTATTTCAAATATCACAAATAAAATATACAATAATCTTCAATTATTCAAAAGCTTAACTTAAGGACAGAAAAAAAAACAAAGCATACTTTGTGGGGTTGAAAAAATGTCTTCTGTCAACATTTCCAGGACGTGATTAAACCCTTTTAACTCATTGTACTCATGTTTGACTTAAATTACATTTGCAATTCACTTTGGCTGCACTACAACGCTTCCATTGCAGTTGCAGATTGCAGGTTGCAGGCTTCATCAAATAGCAAAAGCTGCTACTTAATTGAAGGAGCTGTGCTTCAGTAGCTGTTGTTGGTGTAGTTTTTACGTTGTGTTTTGCTCATTTTCTTTTTATTTTTTTCTCATCAGTTATTTGCCGCCGTTGTCCTGGCAATGGCAATGGCGCTGGCAGCGGCGTCGGCGTCGGCGTCGGCGTAGTCGTCGTCGTTGTTGGCTCTCGCGAGCCTAATGCGGCGCTGTCAGGCTGTGGCTCTGGCTGTGACTGTGACTGGTCGTTGTGTGTAAGTTCGGTTGCTTGGTGGCCGTTGCGTCAGTGTCGGCGTCTCTGCTGCTGCTGCTGCGACAGACGCGTCGTCGTCGCTGTCGTCGTTTCGGTTTTGCAGTTTGCTTGGCAGTTTCTCGATTGCTGTTTACCGTTTGTTTGGTCAGCGCTTGTTTCTCGCGTTTTTCGCGTTCTTCTTCTAGCCTTTCGTGTTATTTGTTATTTCTTTTTTTTTTGTTTTTTTTTTTGTTTGTGCGTTTTTACCCAAAAAATGTGTGTTTTTTATTGCACAAAACATTATTGCACAGTTCAATTGATGATGATATAATTCCGTGTGAAAACAATAACAAATAAATACAAGTTTATTAGTGGAAAGCAACAACGAAAAACACTGCAAGAGTGCAATAAGAATTGTGCTAAAAATGTACGCAA
Organism: Drosophila glabriapex; assembly: GCA_035042305.1. NCBI lineage: Eukaryota > Metazoa > Arthropoda > Insecta > Diptera > Drosophilidae > Drosophila > Drosophila glabriapex. The sequence goes on from JAWNLN010000066.1 coordinate 7,424,157, forward strand.
ATAGCAAAAATATCGCAAAAGCAAGCATTTTCTTGTTGTTGCTGCTTCTTCTGTTTATTATTGCAGTTCTTCTCGTCGTCGTCGACATCTGCCATTTGGCACCTGGCAGAAAGCAGCAGCAGCAGCATCAGCAGCAGAACAACAAATACCCAAACCCAAAACGAATCTCCCAGCACCCCCACTCCCCCCAGAGCACCACACCCCGCAACGTCTTGCCCTTGATCCCCACACACTCGATGCTCACTCAACGCGCGCGCCACAATTTTGTTTGTCTGCTACTGCTACTGCTGCTGCTGCTGCGCTGCTGCTGCTGCCTCAGCACCATTATTATTGAGCCCTCATCGATTCGCCTTGCATTATTGGCTCGTTATGTTTGCGTCTCTCGCATTTTCTCGATTTTCGTGTACTACACACATACACACACACACATACACACACACACATTGACACATGTAGTTCATTTGTTGGAAGCTAAGGCGACTTTGCCATGGTGACGCATTCGACAACGCACTCGTTAAGGGAAAGAAAACCCCCATTTTAGTAGGCAAAAAACAATGGAAAAGGAGCACAATTCACGTGCGTGACTCATGCCGTTTTTAAAGTGAAAGCGTTGTTGGAGGAAGAGCAACACAACAAAAAAACACACACAAACATATGCAAATAAGCACATAGGTGAATTGTTACATGCATACATACAAACACACACACACACACAAACACAGTAGCCCAGCCTTGCCGGTTATTTAGTTTACATCGCATACGAATTGGCTCTCTTTAAATGTGCTGCTCTTACGCAGCAATCGAATGAAAGCTTAAGAGAGCAACTGGTGTATGTGTGTGAGTGTATAGTATAGTAGTAGTAGTGCATGTGCTTCTGTTGCCGGCGTAATTAGCGTCTCTCTGGATTCATTATAGATTCATTCAATGGTTGGCTGCTTATACACATCGCAGAGAGAGAGAGAGAGAGAGTTGCATTGAAAACACATTACACACACGTACACATACACACACAAGCGCATTCACTGACACTTTTTGGCAAAGATCGTTTTTGTCAATAGTCAACAAGGAAGGATCAACGTAGAAAGCTCTTAATTTGACTTTTGAGCTTAAGAACTTTGGACTTGAGACTTGAATGAATAGCAATTAGGAATGTTCGTTAAATTTAATGACTGCATAAAAATGTTAGCTTTAAGGTGAATTTATTCTGATTGATTATATGCATCTCATACTCCAGAGATTATTATCAGTTTTCAACCAGGTGCTTGAAACAACGGAGCTTCAACAGCGAGAGTGACCACGATCAACACGCGAGTGCGAGAGAGCTTTTTCAAGAGATCGAGCAAAGCTCAATGAGAGAGATACAGAGAGAGAAAGAGAGAGCTTTGCTGTTCGCTTGCATCACAAATCTGACAATACAAAGAGGCGTCGTTTTTTCTGTGACCGTGGGTTCTATTCCGCTTCAGGTCGCTAAAAAAGGCAATATAATTTAATTGGAAAAAAACTTACGATTTTACGGGCATCTCTAAAGTAGATAGCACCTAAACACACTCGACAAATACCACACAATATATCTTGTGTCTATATATATATATATATATATATTATTTATTTATGGGGATTTCTCTTCTCATCTCGCTTAAATGCTAACCCAACCGAATATTATAATTTGTTAAAACTTACCCTTTTCTTGGATTATGAGCATTAAAAAGTTATCTAATTTTTTGCAGGATTGTCTTGTCCTTTAACTCCGTGCTTGGAATGTACAATTAGGTTAATCTAATATATTTTCCACTTTTAGTCAACTTCTTAATGAGAACATTCAAATTACCGGTGAGAAAAAAACAATTAAACAAAGTACTCTATTATGGTCCACAAGAACTAGAAATAGAGCAAAGAAATAAATGAGATATGATCATATTCAGCAAAGATATCGAAAAGATTACGAGATATGCTATTATTTTGAGCACAACTGTACATTTGTTGAGTCCCAGTGTCCTCATTGTTTCTCCATTTACCTGTCCAATTTACATATCTGGCCATTTGTTGTTATTTTTGAGCTTTGTTGAATTATTACTCACAAAGTGGCAAATTCAATGAGAATCAATTAACATCTCTGAATAATTATTTGGAATTGTAATCAGAGAGCATCGTGTCTTGACTATGAAAAACAAAAGAAAAATAAATAATTAAAATGAAGTCAAGATTCCCGTTGTCGCACAATTATTATTTGGTCAAGAATGTGAAATATTTAAAACTGATTTCCATCTGATTCTTTACAGTCTGTAGCCACAATAATAATATAGTAAGCAGTTGTACAATAAGCCAGGTATGCTTAATTAATTAATTAATGGCAGCTACAGTTTGACCTGGTAATTTAAGAATGATTGAAATTGTTCCATGTTTGAAATATCCCCAAGCACCCGAACCGCATAGCCAGTGAACACTGTATGGCTAGAGTCATTCAAACAAAATTCCCCTCTCAAGTCTAGAAGCGTAAAAGTAAATCAAATCAAAAAAACAAAATTGATTACTTATTTATTAGCCACACGTTGCTTGTATCATTTAGAATCAGTTGTGGGTGTTGCTGTTGCACCTGTTTCTGTTGTTCGTTGGGTGTCATTTGCGGCACGCGATGCGCCAAGTGTGCCATATTCTTGACCTTTTGGTCGAGCACACATTGCTAAATACCACAACTTGTCAATGGTTAATTGATGGCCAATAGTTGTTTGTTGAATGCATTTTAAAATCCTGCTAAGGTGTTAATGACTATGGCGATGGCGATGACGATGACGATGACGATGCCCTTTGCTCTAAGACTGCACTCGGCTAAAATGGAATAATGCCCAGAAATTTTCAAAAATCCCCCAAAAAAATAAAAGATAATTCCTTAATTTGCGAAAACTGCGTGCAAATGCCGCAAATATCGTATTTAATTCTAGCTTTGCTAAAAACGAATATGTTTTAAAAACATTCCTCTTCAAATGCAGAAACATTTCTGTTCATCAACGATGTAAATTCGAAAGTGGTTTTTGTGGTTTTTATTAAGAATAAAAATAAAATAAATAAATAATAATAAAAAAAAATATATATAAATAAAGCCAAAGATGAAGCTTGGCCAACGAGCAGCTAAAGCAACTGGGTGTCAATAACAGCGACAGCGAGCCAGAGAGAGTGAGAGTGAGAGAGTGAGAGTGAGAGTGAGAGAGTGAGTGAGAGAGAGAGGGATATATAAAGAGGCGGAGTCATGTCTGGCGCCAGAAAATGCAACAAGACGGAGCAAAAAAGGCGCCAACGTCCAGATACACTGGAGCTATCCGTGTTGCACACCTGTCAAATCGACATTGATGATGAGGGGCAGCTGCAACAGACTGACGCCGAGCAGACGGCGACAGGAGCAACAGCAACAGAAGCAACAGGAACAGGAGCAGTTGAGCGTCGCACACGTTGGTTTCATTTTGCGCGTAAATCACGTCGCCGACGAATGCTGATCTGCGAGGAGCAACTGGAGCAGGAGCAGCAACTGCAGCAACAGCAGCAACAGCAACAGCAGGTGCGCCTCGCCCAGCCAGAGACAATGAACATTGGTAATTCGACGCTGACAATCGCCACGCCACTTGCTGCACAAAACACAAGAGTTGCAGCAGCAGCAGCAGCAGCAGCAGCAGCAGCAGCAGCAGCAGCAGCAACAACAACAACAACATCGAGCATTGTGGCCAATGATGATTGCTTTTATAGTGTGATGGGAGCACCAGCAGCAGCACCAGCAGCAGCACCAGCAGCCGCACCAGCAGCAGCACCAGCAGCAGCACCAGCAGCAGCAGCAACAGACTCAGCAGCAATCAGTCCCACCGAAGTGGAGCTGCAGTTCAAGCAACAACCACAAGTGGCTGCTGCTGGCAGGCCGCGTCTCTCGATGCTGCAGCGACTGGTCAGCTGGCGACGCAGTGCACCCGAAACACTGCTCAGCGGTCGCCACAATAGCAGCAGCAGACCCAGCTGCGAACTGGAACAGCCACTCTCCAAATCGGCATCGGCCCGCAATCTGCGTCGTTTGTCGCAAATGCGACGCAGACGCAGCTCGTACTATTTCTCGGGTACAAATACATACTTATTTATTAGCACCTGTTGTTGCTCCCAGAGCTGAGACTCTTTCCCATTGTTTCCAATGCAAATACAGCCAATAACAATACCAATACCAATACTCATACAATATTCATTGTTCTTCGCCTGTTGCAGATAATGAACGCAGAATCCGCGCCAACGATAAAGACTTTAATTCTCAATTCAAATATCACGTAAGTTAAATATCTTTACTCGATTTTTATAGCATTATGATTAATTATTACTATTATTAATATTATTATTTATTTCAAATGCTCAAATACATTTTACCAAAGTTGGCGCCAAATGTCGATAAAAATTCGAATTTGAATTTGAACTTGAACTTTTTTGCTATTATTATTATAATAATATTATTAATCGCCAACCAGTAGCAACAATTTGTCTCTATTCAGTGTAAATAATTTTGATGCTATTTTTAATTTGAATGAGCCAAATACAATAAAGTAACTCAGTTGTGTCTAAAATTGACAATTATCGTAAGCTCTTTTTATTTATCGATTAATTGCCGGAGCCAGACAACTTTTCAACGTATTCGTGCCAAAAAGCTATCGATAATTGGCGCCTCTTACTGAGATCTTATAATAATAATAATAATAATAATAATAATAATAATAATTCAAGTATGGAGCTGAATAATCTGAGCATTTTTGCTGTTCTTCTCTGTTTTGTGTAGAACAACTACATAAAGACATCGAAGTATTCGCTATTAACATTTCTGCCGTTCAATCTGCTGGAGCAGTTTCAACGCCTGGCGAACTTCTACTTCCTCTGCCTGCTGGTGCTCCAGCTAATACCGGCGATATCCTCGCTGACGCCAGTGACGACAGCGATACCATTGATTGGTGTGCTAACGCTAACAGCCGTCAAGGATGCCTACGATGATATTGTATGTGTAGTAAATGAGTAATTTGCATCGACAGAAAAGTAATCAAATCGAATAAGAAAATGTTGAATGTTGAATGGTTTTTTTTTTTTAATTTGCAGCAACGGCATCTGTCTGACTCGCAGGTGAACAACCGGAAGTCGAAGACACTGCGCAATGGCAAACTAATCGAGGCAAAGTGGTCCGAGGTGCAGGTGGGCGATGTGATACGGTTGGACAACAATCAGTTTGTGGCCGCCGATATATTGCTGCTGACGACATCGGAGCCGAATGGGTTGTGCTTCATTGAGACGGCCGAGCTGGATGGCGAGACGAACTTGAAGGCGAAACAATGCCTGGCGGAGACAACGGAGCTGGGCGAGCAGCATGATCTACTCTGGGATTTCAAGGGCGAGATTATCTGCGAGCGTCCCAACAATCTGTTGAACAAATTCGATGGCACGCTCATCTGGAAGAATCAGCGTTTCGCTCTCGACAACGATAAGATCCTGCTGCGCGGCTGTGTCCTGCGCAACACACAATGGTGCTACGGCCTGGTTGTGTTTGCCGGTGTCGACACCAAACTCATGCAGAACTCGGGCAAGACACAGTTCAAGAGCACCGGCGTCGATCGCCTGCTCAACTTTATCATCATTGGGGTATATATAATTAACAAACATTTCTCATCTATCATCATATATATATTTATATATATTTATGATTTCATCACAATCAGATTGTGCTGTTTTTGGTGTCGATTTGTGCATTCTTTGCGGTCGGCAGCGCCATCTGGGAGGGTCTGATTGGCCAGCATTTTCAACTGTATCTGCCCTGGGAGCACATAATTCCACAAGAGATGGTCGCATCCGGTGCGACGGTGATTGGCCTGCTCGTATTCTTCTCGTACGCCATAGTCTTAAACACTGTTGTGCCAATATCCCTCTATGTTTCCGTAGAGGTAAGTCTTAATCCAATCGAATCTAATCTGTGTATACATCTCATTATGTATACATGCTGCAGGTTATACGATTTGTTCAATCGTTCCTCATCAACTGGGATGAGGAGATGTACTATGCACGCACCCAAACATATGCCAAAGCACGCACCACAACGCTCAACGAGGAGCTCGGCCAGATCCAGTACATCTTCTCGGACAAGACGGGCACCCTCACCCAAAACATAATGACATTCAACAAGTGCAGCATCAATGGACGCACTTACGGCGATGTCATTGATCTGCGCACCGGCGAGCCCATCCAAATATCTGAGGTGAGCAACCATCAATCATCAATCATCAATTTTTATCTCTATTTATGTATATGTATATGTATATGTATATGTATATGTATATGTATATATAAGTCTGGTGTCCGTTGGTATCGATGCTTCCAACTTTAAAGAGGTTGTTCAGTTTCTGGTTTCGGTTTGTTGAACTACACTTTAAGTGGTTCTTGGGTGTTGGTCCTTGGTGTGTGTAACTCTTCATAAGTCCAACTCTGTGTGTGTGTGTGTGTGTGTGTGTGTGGGAGTATTGTGTGTGGGAGTATTGTGTGTGCACTTGGCGCCTGTTGGGCATTCAACAGAAATGTTTACAAGCGCTTAAGCAACAATTCACTGCACAATTGTTGGCTTTCGGCAATCGAAAGTTAACACTAAATGAACCTTTATGAATACAGTTGCTTTTTACTTGCATTTAATACAGTTTATTTTTGTGTAAATCGTCTGATTCATTATTCATCCAAAGATGAAATAATTGGTTGAATACATAATTTTTTTATTTGTTTTAACACACTTGTTTTGAGCATATTTATGCTTAAACAGCATCTTCAGTTTTTTGTAAATATTTAAGTGATGCGAATTTCTTATAAATATTTTCTAAATTCGACATCTTTTTCAAAATTACACCCTGAACAGAAAATGCAGTTGCACAGCATAAAGTTAATGGCAAAAATAAAGATAAAGATAAAATTATAGCGAAATTAGACAGAATTGCTAAGGAAAGAAAGTTTTCCTTGTTTATTACAAACAATTTGTAAATAGAATAAAACATTTTTCTACAAAGTAAATTGGTTTGCCCTAAAATACAATGTTTTCTCTATCTTTTTGCGAAATATTTTCTATTATTGAAAAATGCATTTTTGATTCTTAGAAAAAATCCTTTCTTAAACTCAGGAAATTGTACAGAAATTTGTTAGGGTTAAGCAAAATTGAGCAATAATCGCCATCACAATTGCAAGCAAAATTAGTTGCAACTGTTGCATGCAACTTTAGCAGCATCAGCAGCAGCAACAACATTAACAACAACAACATTAGTAGCACAACAGCAGCAAAAACAATAGAAATTTATAAATATTGTGTGTCTATGTTTAATTGTGCGCCCAGCAAAACAATCTCACATTACTCGTTATAGCAGCAATCAATTTTCAAAACTAGCAACATCAGCAGCTGCAGCAGCAGCAGCAACAGATGCAACAAAACGATAGCAGCAACGCCCAGATCAGCGCCGACAATACTGGTGCATGCCGCTGAGGTGCATGCGACAAAGAAGAAGATGAAGAGTACAGTGCTGGTGACAAGCACCGGTGGCACCCAACTGGCCAACCGGCCGGAGCAGCTGCAGGGCTGCATTGCCGGCGAACTGATGTCGCCGACGGTGGGCAGCGTGGCGAGTCCGTTGGCACAGAAACAGGTGCACTATTTACTGCCTCACAGTAGCGATTATGAATTGCACGATCCGGGCTGTGGCAGTGGCAGTGGCAGTGGCAGTGACCGTGACCGGGATACGGACAGTGGCAGTGGCAATGGCAGTGGCAGTGTCGGTGTCGGTGTCGGTGTCGGTGACAGCAACAGATTGGGCGCTTGCTTAACGCGCAGCGGCCAGCGGATGCGGCGTCAATTATCCGGTCTGTCCACAAGCAACAGCAGCGACAAAGTAATAATCTTGCATGACATTCAACAACAACAACAACAACACAACCCACAACAGCAACACGACAAAAGCAACAATCGCTCACAAGATCATCGGCATCATCAGCATCAGAATCAGCTAACAAATCATCGCCAGCAGCTTCAATTCAATTCAGAAACATCCTCATTTCAAACACAATTCGAGCCAGTCAAAACCAACAGCGGCTGCTGTGCCCGATTTCGCCAGCATCAGCAGCAGCAGCAGCAGCAACAAAACAACAACAACAACAACAATGAGAGACAATCTGGCGCAACTGCAACAGCAACAGCAACATCTTCAGGCAACAGCAGCAGCAGCAACGAAAACAGCGCACATCAGCACCGTTATTTAAGCACCCACCGCTTTGCCACAAATTGGAGTTCGTCACACCAAAAAGTGCACGTATGCATGTCGACCAATTGTTCTCCCTACCCACCCACTCCTTCCACAATCTATAACTATATATATATATGTATATATATATATATATATATATATATATATATGTATTACTTACTGCTTTCATTGTGTACCCCTTTGTGTGTGTGTGTGTGTTAAGATCGATCAGCCGATCACAATTTTATTGACTGCTTTTTTGTTTGCCAATAATATTGCCAAGTTGAACTGCGCTCAAATCATATTTAACTCTAACCAACTCGCATGGAACGAACATAATATTGACATATCTACATTTGTAATCGTCAGCTTTACTAAATCAAATCTAACCAAACCCAAAATATATATAAATATATATATATATATATATATATATATATATATGTTTTTATACGAATGAATGAGCGAACAACAAATAACGCATCATTTCATAGATCTATTTTATATCCTGTAAGCTAAATATTTAAAGTATCTAAATTGGATGGCTGCAAGTGCTTCAATTAGACAATTATTCGATTATGTAAATCCAAACTGCTTCCAGTACAACATTGAACATGAATTAAACAAGCCAATTATTTGTGGCATCTCCATCAGATGCAGCCCAATAATGATAATGATTCGATGTTGGGCACGTTTCAGGTACTCGAACCGATCGACTTCTCGGCCAATCCGCACTACGAGGCCGACTTTCGCTGGTACGATCGCACACTGCTGGATGCAGTGCGTTCGGATGAGCGGCATGCCCAGAACTTCTTTCGCCTGCTGGCCCTCTGCCATACGGTTATGGCGGAGACTGTCGACGGCCGGCTGGAGTACCAGGCGCAGAGTCCCGACGAGGCTGCCCTCGTCTCAGCCGCCCGCAACTTTGGCTTTGTGTTCCGCTCACGCACACCAAATAGTATTACCATCGAAGTGATGGGCAGCCTGGAGGTAAGCACTATTCTCAATTGTCCGAAACATGGCAGTGGAAAAACTAGTTCAAAATACTTAACAAATAGTTCGCAAATTGTGCAAGTTTTATTTGTCAGAACTGAAGATGAGTAAACATTAGCCAAAAATGTATTAACAGCAACAAAACTTAAGATGTCATAGCTATAGTGGTATAATAACAACTGATGAATATATTCTGTTGTCTGCCCCGGCAGGAGTACGAGCTGCTGCACATACTCGATTTCAACAATGTGCGCAAACGCATGTCTGTCATCCTGCGGCGCTCCGAATCCGTGGTGCTCTACTGCAAGGGTGCGGATAACGTGATATACGATCGCCTCCACGGCGGTCAGGAAGATATGAAGGCGCGCACCCAGGACCACCTGAATGTAAGTTACAAGTGACAAGTGACAAGTGACAAGTGACAAGTGACAAGCGACAAGTTGAATCTCCACTCAGCAAAAAAGAAATCAACCCAAGAATTAGAACATATTTCTTGCTTTTGCAAATAATTTCTAAAGATGAGAAAACATTCTTCTCAAAAGTAGATTGGCTTGGCCTAGAAAGTAAAAGTACAAATCCTGATGACAATAAAACACTTGTTTCTTCTTTCAATTTATAATTTCAATTTATTTTACCAGTAAACTCTGGACATTCTCGTGGACGTGGAATAGACGAAATCCGTTGGGGGGGTGGGGGTCCAATCCGCTCAAGCATCAAACATCGCTTCCCGCACCGATGTGGTCCATTCACTATCCAAGACTCGACTAAAACTGGTCCGAAAATGATACGCGTGGCAAAGCAGCCACTTTAGAAGAAGCTTCAAGGTGTCCCTCGGAGAAAAATATCGGCAGCAAAATACATAACCCGAATGGTTATGGTGACAAAAAAATACCCATTCCCAAAGGTTATACTTATTTGGGAACAGAGTAAGATCTGAGGTCTAACGGTTTCCCGAAACGGTTTCCCGAAAGACCTAAAGACTCCGGTCAACAAGAGTCCTAATATACTCTCGAAGCAAGAACCTGTTGCGAATTACTGTGAGCTCAACGTGCTGAATGATGCAAGACGTTTTATGCAACACTTTTTACTATAAATTGACATTCAATTTGGCAACGGCAGCAATGCCTTTCCTTATTAATAGCATTGTGGCAACACTGGAATGGAACACGGGCTGCAGTCGCTGCATGTGTTGCAAGTGATTGAGTTGCATAATCATCGGCTGTCAGTTGCAACAAATGCAATTAGGAGCCACTTGTCATATAAACTTAACTATGAACAATGTTTGTTGTCTATCAAAATGCAGTAGTCGAGTGAGCTCGACTACGATTTACCCTGTTGATCCTGATCAAGAATATATACACTTTATGGGGTCGGAGATGCTTCCTTCTGCCTGTTACAAACATAGGAAACAACACTTGGGAAACAAGACGTATTCTTTTTTTTAAGAAATCTTCAATTTTAGACATTTAATTTCTGAATAATAGAATGAGGAACCCTTGTCGCCAAAGATTATGACAAATTTCTATGTTGAGTGTGATTTATTTTTGATTGTCTGAGTTGAGTAAATGTTGTCATGATAATTAATTATGCGCGGTGGTTATTCGCTGCAGAAATTTGCCGGCGAGGGTCTACGGACTCTGGTGCTGGCGGAACGTCAGCTGAGCAAGGACTACTACAACGACTGGCGATTGCGACATCAGGAAGCTTCTCTGTCGATGGATTCGCGCGAACAGAAGCTGAATGCCATCTACGAGGAGATTGAGAGCGACATGGATCTGCTGGGTGTGACAGCCATCGAGGATAAACTGCAGGATGGTGTGCCCAAATCGATATCCAATCTGCAGAATGCTGGCATCAAGATCTGGGTGCTAACTGGCGACAAACAGGGTGGGTAATCTAGAAAAAAAAAACCCAACCAAAGCCATTTCCAATTGATCAGTATTTTATACAAAATTCCAGAAACTGCCATCAACATTGGCTACTCCTGCCAGCTGCTAACGGACGAACTGGTGGATGTCTTCATTGTGGATGGTAGCTCGGTGGAGGAGGTGGAGAAGCAACTGCGTCAGTTCAAGGAGTCCATCAAGATATTCGATCGCTTTCGGCCGGGCGGTGAGTGCCATCCACATACCATTCATATATTATATTCCATTCAAAACTCATTCACTTTGACTTGCAGGCATCGATAATTATAATGGTGAGAGTGGCATGGATCCCTTGAGCGTGACGATGACGCAGACATCCGCCTTTATGCAGGATTCGAACGGTTCACTTATATCACAGCCACCGCCAGCCATATCAGTGGTTACCTTTAGGTGGGATGCGAAAATTAAGGATAATAAGGGCGGACCGGACAGGTAGAGGGCACTCCAAAAGCAACTATTTCCAAAGCTTCTCTCGAGCAAAATCAAAATACAAAAAAAGATCAACTAAATAATTAAGATTCTAGATGCAGTGAAGCTAAACTAGAAATGACACCAAAGCGCAGCTAGAAGAACACCCTGTATTTTCCGCTAACTATGAATGTATCTTTCTTTCTCTCTCTCTCTCTCTCTCTCTCTCTCTCTCTCTCTCTCTCACTATGTCTATCTTTATCTCTTTATTTTTATTTATGTTTCTTTTTTAATCGAATTTTTGTTTTTGGCTTATCAATTTACGTTAGCGGCGATCTCTATCGATTCTTAGCAGTATTCGAGACGCTCAGAGCAACATCTGTTAGCTAAACATGCTTTCATATATTTTATTCAATTATTATTATTATATTGTTGTTTGCTTAGACGTAGCATATTGCAGTGTATTAGCTGAAAGAAAACAAACCCAAACGAATATAAAAAAAAACAAAAACCAAAACAAAAACAAATACAAAACCAGTCATAATTTAATGAATCTTTTAGTGTTCGCAAGGATGTAACCCTCTATTGGTACTTGTTCCGCCCGTCAAGTAAACGAACGAAAATATCATAAGACTCAATACTCAAAACTCGAAACTCAAAACTCAACAAAATACAAACTGTTTTTCGTTACCCTCATAGATTTAATAACTAAATGTGCATTGTTTAAGTATTGCTAGTTTTGTCATCCCAATCATTATTATTTATTTGTTGTACAAGAAAATGCGAACAAAACCAAATTTGACAAGTTGACAATCGCACAAATCTCATCGTTTCCAATACTCAAATACTGATATTGTTCAAGTTCTCGTTCTCGTTCTCGTTCCTGTATTTATTTTAAAGCAGTACCAAGATCGTATGTACATATATGTATATATTTATATATAGATATATATACATAAATATATATGTGTGTGTAGTTTACCGTATGCATTCATATTCATTTCAATTAATGCTTATTCATAGCCACTTATCCACAACTACATATATTGAGAGAATTAGAGAAGTGTAGTGCGCTCTCCCTCTCTTCTCTCTCTCTCTCTCTCTCTCTCTCTCTCTCTCTATCTCTCTCGTTTTCTCTGTTCTGTTTAACTTAATGTAATATTAACAAATAACTCGCTCTCTGTCACTGTTACTGTTTCTATGTGTTTGCTTTTCGCTCTCACTGTTAATTGTTGTTCATTGCGTAGCCATCGATTTGATATGTTGTTCGATATTCATTCAATACAATCATCAATCTTTTTTCGTTCCACTCAAACACTCACTCCCAAATTAGCATCCATTGAAGGCTTTCAACTAATTTATACTGTCTCTCTCCCACACACACACACACACACACACACACACAGCGCCGAATGTCAAAATATCTTTGGCGATGCCAGGAAGAGCGTGGACGGAAGACAAACTCCAGCTGCATCTGAAGTGGACGAGTCGACGGGCTTCGCCTTGGTCGTCAATGGCCACTCACTGGTCCACTGTTTGTCACCGGAGCTGGAGACGAAGTGAGTAAACAATAGGCGTGACTAGCTAGGACTATCTGACTATCTCCTGCTCATTTCGCATTTTTCATTTGTAATTTTTGTCGTCGCTTTCAGATTCTTGGACATTGCCTCAAATTGCAAGGCGGTGATCTGCTGTCGTGTGACACCGCTACAAAAGGCGCTGGTCGTCGAACTAATCAAGCGTGCCAAAAATGCCGTCACTCTGGCCATTGGCGATGGCGCCAACGATGTCTCCATGATCAAGGGTAAGCATCACGGCGCAATTATATTTCTGATCTGTATTTGATCCACATTAACTGCATTCTGTGGACAGCCGCTCACATCGGTGTTGGCATATCGGGCCAGGAGGGTCTGCAGGCGGTGCTATCCAGCGACTATGCGATCGCCCAATTTTGCTATCTGGAGCGTCTATTGCTGGTGCACGGTCGCTGGTCCTACTATCGCATGTGCAAGTTTCTGCGCTATTTCTTCTACAAGAACTTTGCATTTACGCTCTGCCACTGCTGGTATTCCCTCTTCTGTGGCTTTAGTGCACAGGTGAGTTCATCCGCTCAGGCAAAATGTTTGAAAATCGTCCCCAAAAAAACATTTTTCTACAAATTAGAAAAGCTTTCCCTAAATCGACAATCCCCAAAAAAATGTGTTGATTTTTTTTTAATTTTTATAAATATATTCTACAAATTTTGTATAAATTTTAGAAAATTCTACACTGAAATTAAAAAAAAAAAAAAAGAAGAAAACCCCTGATTTTGTTAAATATACACTTTGATTAAAAGGTGAAAAGTAGGGTGAATTTTGTAAATTAAAGTCAATTTCTTCTGGCTGTATAATAAGGGATTAGGGAAAGCTTTATGCTAATTAGCTGATCAGCAAATCAATCCTTGCCAGATCGAAATGGCATTTCAAAGATCAGATGACTTTGTTCAGTTATTTTCCATCAAATATGGCACAAGTTGAAGAAACAATTACACAATTTTCGGGTATTAATATTCATATTTCATTTATTGACTGGCATCCATCAATTATTCTTGCACATTTAGACAGTGTTCGATCCCATGTTCATATCGGTGTACAATCTGTTCTACACATCGCTGCCGGTGCTGGCACTGGGCGTCTTTGAGCAGGATGTTTCGGATAAGGATAGCGTCGAATATCCGCTCCTCTATACGCCGGGCCTGAAGAGTGAGCTCTTCAACATACGCGAGTTTATCTACAGCGTGCTTCATGGGGCCTTCACATCGCTCATACTGTTCCTTATACCGTATGGCGTCTATAAGGATGGCGTCTCGCACAACGGTTACATAGTGAGTGATCATATGACCTTGGGCGCTGTCGTCGCCACCATACTGATCGTGGACAATACGGCCCAGGTGAGCCATCCATATTAAAATGGATGCGTGTGTGTGTGTGTGTGTGTGTGATCTCAACTACGTTCAATCTTTTAGATTGCGCTGTACACCTCGTATTGGACTATTGTCAATCATATTACCATTTGGGGCAGCCTCATTTGGTACTTTGTGCTGGACTATTTCTACAATTATGTCATTGGCGGGCCCTATGTGGGCTCTCTGACGCAGGCCATCAAGGATGTAACCTTTTGGGTGACTATGATAATCACTGTCGTCATGCTGATGGCTCCCGTGCTCGCCTACAAGTTCTATTTGGTGGACGTGCATCCCAGCTTGTCGGACAAGGTGAGCAGCTCCTATTATGATTGTGATTCTGATTCTGATTCAGCCATATTTATAAATTTCCCTCGCACAGATACGCCAGAGGTCGCTGAAGAAGATGCAATCGCGCGTCTCCAGCGATGTGCGTCGCACGCCATCCTCGCGCCGTGGACGACGCTCGGTGCGCTCGGGCTACGCCTTTGCCCATCAGGTGGGTGTGGCTTGCATTAGATGAGAATGGCTTAACTAACATGGACTTACACTCTGGTTTTATTTGATTTTGGTATTTCGCAGGAGGGCTTTGGCAGGCTAATCACATCGGGCAAAATAATGCACAAGCAGCCGAAGGACTTTGCCTTTCCACTGGGCCTGGGCACCAAGAAGACGCAGGCGCTGCACAACAATCTGGTTGCTGGTGGCTCCGTTGGTGGCGTGATCGGCAAGCAGATGCAGACGTCCAACGGTCATACTCACATCATCCCACACAGCGGCAACAACAATAATTATAACAACAACAACAACGACAACACCAACACAAATCAGCGACATAATCACATCAATCAAATACATTCATCAATGGCGGACATTAGGAGCGATGGCTATGCTAGCGTCGATATGCAAAAGAGCAACGGCGGCAGCGATGATCTAAGTCCACGGGCTCCCTGCCAGGATCTGGACACAATTAATCTTTAGGCAACAGCAACAGCGTCTAGCAGCAGCAGCAGCAGCAGCAGCAGCAGCAACAACAACAAATCAAACACCAAAAACATAAAAATCGATTTTAAGCGTAGACGTACTTAAAAAAACAAAAACAAAAACAAAAACAAAAAATAGCCACAAACAAATGTATTAGCCTTAGCAACCATACTTAGAGTGCAAGTGCATGGGTCCCTGAGTGTGGGTGTATGTGTGTGTGTGTATCTGTGTGTGTGTATGTGTGTGTGTGTGTGTGTGTGTGTGTGTGTGTGACACCTTTTTATTGTTTATTCATATACATATATATCGATCGCTAAGGAGGAGCCTATTTATTTACCTCAACTCTAAAGAACACGTCAACGTAACCAAAAACACCCCTTAATTATTTATTACACTTAGTGGCATTTTGATTTATGTGATTTAGTTTATACGTTTTTTCTTTTCGTTTTATTGTTAAGTATCCGCGTTGCATTAGTATTGTAGGATATATATTTTTGTGAAGGGTACTAATTAAGCTGTGACTTAAGCAAATAGTAACCATTTAAGTATTAGATCCATTCCCCTATATCTAAACACATCACTGGACACCCAATGCACCCAATCGAATCGAATTCGCATTGTTTGTGAAACGTATTCACCGATTCGATTCGTTCCCTTTATCTCTATCTCTCTCCACCGCTCTCTGTCCCGCTCCCACACACTTGCTTTCCCTGTCTCTTTCGAATGTGAGAATGTTTGATGCATGATGTATTTTAAGATTAATAACTAAACAGAACCATTGAGAAACTGAAAGTGTACTTACATAATTGTTAAATGTTGTGCTGTGTCTTAAATAAGAAGCGTAATAAGAGAAACTAATCGTAAACCGAACCAGGCCAATTCAACTAACCAATTAGGGTACTCCTAGCGGTACTTGCGAAACAAACTGTAATCACTAGTTAACCATATGATATATATATATATATATATATACTTAATACACATACTTACTCTTAGTTGATACACACCCACACACACACACACACACACACACAGTCGTAGGCAACGCCCACAGTTATGTGTTCCTAACTACATCTAGACATGTAGTAGATGCTATGTACTAAAAATGTAGCAGTGCAGTCCCCCTAGCTATAAGCATTATTATAAAAAAAAACAAAAAAATAGAAGACACTGTAATTTGTATATCGTAAGGTGGATGGATATGCGATATGGGTACAGTATTCGGATTATGTACGTACGGCATAGAATTATTACTAAATAGCAAGCGGGCTGTGGGTTAGCAAACGGGGCAAACAAAAAACAAAGGATGCGATTGGAAAGCAACGCAACCAAGTGTAAAAGTATAAATTATCGTAGGTATTTTTATGCAGTGTACGACGAATCAACGAATCAACTTTAAGCTAAATTTACTAATAGGTCAAAACGACGCCCCCTTTTGTAGGCGCTGATAAATTTGGGGCATATTTTTGCATGTTATTGAAATTAGTTGGTATCAAATGTGAGAATGAAAATTGAGGAAATGTTTTTTTTTTTTTGTAATTCTACAAACTTAGACAATTACGGGATTATGCTAAGCGAATTTTAAAGGATCAATAAATGCGAAATATTTTGAAAAAAAACAAATATATAAACTGACTTTTTTTATAGGTGATTGTGGGCATAAAAGGTCCTTCAAACGGTTGAAATAAAGACATTCAAAACAGAACATCGCTCATAACTCAACTACTAACTAGCCAAAGGGCATTCAAATCGCATCTGTTTTTGTATCTGGGGATTTTGAGTGACATTTTTTTAAAGTGCTTGGGTTCCTAGATGACGCCTTAATCCTTGAATGCAGCTCAAAAGAGTTGGTGCTTGCGATTCGAACGGTTCTGTAAGGATTTGACCGAGTTCGAAACAGCTTTCTTATCGCCAGTGTGTTCCTAAAAGTAGGCCGCAATTTTGCTTCTGGAACTCGATGCTTTTTTTTTTATTGATTAAAAACCAAATGCTGTTTCCTAAACAAGTCTGCGCGTTGCTATAATCTAAAATTATAAAATCTTTATAGATCTATGTACATATTCATAGATGAATCGATAACACTTTTGATTCGTACATATATACATATGTATATGTATGCATATATATATATATATATAAACACGACGTCTCGGCTGGCCAGACGACAGGTGTCTGGCATGGTTAGGACACTCCAATTTAAGTACGTTCCACAACAATATATATATAGCAGCTAACAATGGTACATAGACATGGATGAGGCAATCGTGGTCGTCCGTCTGCCTATGCAGAGTTGAAGGCATCGTGTGGCTCTCGATATACATTTGGGATATATATTTATATATTGGCATTAATTGCTCTTGGAGCGTCTGGGCAGACAGGCGGGCTGTGTGGTCTGTTGATAACGTTCTGCTAGCTAACCAGGAAAACTTCTTGTCACCGTTGGAGATTTAGGACATTTAGTGAAAGATCAAATCCGCATCGGGTGCTCCTTTTTGGTGCTTGAACTTGTGCTTGTTGGGCTTCTGATAATAGCTTTGAGTAAAGTTTCGCTGCTGCAGCGGCATCAGAGACTCCTGATAATCCTCCTCCTCGATGCGTTCGGTTATGTTCAGCGTCAGTCGCTTGACCTTTTCATTCTCCTCGCGTGTCTTCTGCTCCTGCAGCTTCAGATTGATTGCCAGCTGTGAGCCTGATGGTGCAATAAATGATTTAAACTGCTGCTTGCCACCCTTGTTGCCGCGCACCATCAGCACAAACGGCACAGCACCACCGATGGCGCAGACGACGTCACCACTACCGTTCTCTGGTGCGAGCGCATCTCTGCAGTCAGCGGCAGCAGCATCATTCCCTGTCGCTGCCGTGTATGCTGCTGTTGCTGCTGCTGGTAAACTGTTTACAGCATCCTCCGAGCAGGCATTGGCAGAGATACTGGGTGAGGCGGAGGCGGACGCAGAGCCAGAGGCAGTGGCAACGGCAACAGCAGAAGCAGAAGCAGAGACAGAGACAGCGGGTGCGGCAGGCTTTGAGATCTGTGGCGGATTGCTGCCAATTAGCTGATCGTAGGATTTCTTTTGCAGGCGTGCCGTCATGGGCACGGGTATGTCCTTGGTGATTGCCTTGATTGGCGGCTCCTTGAGACGCTCCTGATACGAGTCACTCGTGATTTTCTCATACATTTGCTCGAACTCGACATCCTCTTTGGATTTCTCTGGCGGGGGCGGTGGCAGTGCTGACTCCGCCTCATATTCAGTCCAATCGTTCAACTGATCCACCTCAGAGCCATCAGTTGCCTGACGTTCGCGATGATTGTTCGACGAACCGGAATCATCCGTTGCCTGTGCAAACAACAAAAAGATGTCAGCCTGACAGCATTCAGATTGATGTGCTTAATTATGCAACTTACGCCATCATCCAATTCGCTGATTTCACTAATAGTGGCCAGATCGCTGGCATCCTGTGTGCTGCTGGCCCTTAGCTGCGGATACAGTTGCTCCTGCAGATTATCAATGGCCTCCTTGGCCATCTCCAGACTCTTGTAGGGCTTCAGCTTGGGACGCACGTTGGCCAAACAGTCGCGATATGTGTGATCGACGAGTATGGGAAACAGATCCGAGGTATTCTCCGATTTGCTAAACACGGGATGTGATTTTTTGTACCAATAATAATGCTGAAAGAACACCAGAAAGTAGTCCAGCCTGTGTAAAAAACAACAATCAAAATGAGTTTAAGTTTGAATTATGATTTGAAAGGCAATTACTTTTTGCGTGTCGCCTGGCTGGTGAAGTAGGGTCCGCAGGTGTCCAGCAGCATGCAGGCAAGCTTAAGGCGGAACAGGCTCTCTGGGGGATCCAGGGGCGAGATGACTGCTTGATCTAGTGTCACACCCAGCGATATTATCGAGTATAGCGTATTGAGTATATGTGTGGATTCCACAAGCTTATAGTTATACATCTCGCCCAGATATTTGGCCATTGCGATGCGACGCTGTGACATTTTGGGCGAGTGTATCTCCAAGCCGGCGCGTATATCCTCAAATACATTATCAATGACAATGGTCACTGCACGCGGCTGATACGAGCTGAGACCGGAGACAAGATCGGCGAGGCAGCGGATGAGGGGAAAGCGTAGCAGATACGCCTTGCTAAGGCACTTGATGGCATAGCCGCTAATCTCCGGATCGTGCCAATTGATGCGCCGCAGCATCTTGATGCAGTGCTCCACATTCTGTTTGCACAGTCTCTCAAAGATCAGATGTCTGATATATTCATGCAAGGGTGGACGGGGCGTCACCTCACGCTTGGCGGACTCAGGCGGCTTTACCAAATAGTAGACGCTCTCAATTTGGGCCGCGTGTCGCGAATCCATCACCGTTGCAGTCTTCATGCGCAGCATTTGATCGAGGAACACATTCATCAGCAGCCGCGAATCGCGGCAATTGTATAGATAAATGCCGCTGACCTCCACAAAGGCACATGCCATCTCGATGTGATGATGGATGAAGTCGCGCAACAGCATTTTCAGGCAGCCAAGTGCATCAAATTTCTTGAACAGACCGAACTTGACCAGCTCACCAATGAAACGGACAATTTTCAGCTTGGACTCAATGTTTAGCTGGTTCTTCTTGCGTATGTGCCATTTGAACTCCTTGCGCAACAGCTCCGACAGATCGGCGGCAACATCCGTGTTGCACATGTGCACAATCGCCACAAATCGCGACAGATATGGCAATATATCGAGTCGTGTCCGCTGCACACTGAATATCGTCCGCGTTAGCTTCCTTCGTTGATTCTTTGTATTGTAATTGAGCAGAAACTCAATGGCCGCCGAGTCGATGAGCTCCTTCTTGACGCAGTTGAACAGATTCAGCAGGAACACATCAAATTGCTGTCGCATCTGTGACTGCTGTGGTTGCGGTTGCGGCTGCGGCTGCGGCTGCGGCTGTGATTGGGACTGTGATTGCGACTGTGACTGCGACTGCGACTGTGATTGGGACTGTGACTGTGGCTGTGACTGCGTCTGCGATTGCTGTGGAAAAGAGACGGCAATAAATGAGAGGTGCTGGTATACTTTGTATAAATATCATTTGCAACATTCGATTGACCAAAGAGGCACAAGTTCTACTCTCCCATTTGATATATATTTATTAAATGCAACAGACAAATTGTTAGCTCTAACTATTTTATAGATGTGACCAGCTCTAATTTCTAGTGTGGTATTTATTTATTACAAATTTCATCTTAAAGTTGTGCCTCTTTGCTGCACTGCTTTCAACTTTTAAATCAAAAAAAAATAAATAAATATGAATGATATGTTAATTCATGGAAAGAAATCGTTTTGTATATAGTCGAGTGGGAATATTAAATGTATATATTTACCGTTTGAGTTTGTTGCTGCTGCTGCTGCTGTTGTTGTTGTTGTTGTTGCTGCTGCTGCTGACGGCCGAGCTCCATGAGAGCGTTGCCCATTTTCTTATCGCTAGCCGGAACCGGAGCCGGTGCAGCAGCAGCTGGAGAAGCGGCACCATTGGTCGTAAGTGAAATAGATAGTTCGCCAGTGGCTGGGACTGTGGACTGTGCCGCCAGCGAGGGCTGCTGTTCTTCCTGCTCCTTGTCGAGCGTATCGCTGGCAGCCGATGGCGGGTCGTCCATGTCGAGCTCCGCATCGATGTTGGCATCGATGGCCTCCTCGGTTAGTTCGCTGGGCTCCTCGAGTGTCTCCAGGTCGACTTTAGGTGCCGAAAAGTTGGGCAAAAATTGTCGCAAATCGGGCAAATCGGTGTAAAAGGCACGCGTCTCCTCATCGCCCCACGGATCCAAGGTGCCAAAGGTGGCGCCGTCCAGCATGTTGTCGATAACGGTGCCCGGATTACAGCACTCGGACTCCTTGGTCAATTCGGGTAACGGTTCGCCCAGCAGCTCCGACAGCGATTGTGCCGATGCCAGCAACTTATCGAAGCTCGCCTGCATCAGTTCACATTTCTCGCGCTTCTCTTGGCTAATCTCGCCCTTGCACTCCATGGTGCGGCGTATGTTCTTCGTCATGTTCATGAGGATCGTTTGCTCGGAGAGAACATGCTTGCACAGCGCCTTGAAGTAGCCCTTGAGCATGGTGCGCAAATTGAGCTGCTTGTCGGCGCCAAGGAAATCCGATTTGGGCACCTCCACATTATATTTGTCGGCCAACTGTTGCTTCCTCTGCGGCACAAGGCCGGCATATTCCTCGCCACAGTGCCGACAAAAGGACAATATAATTGAGAAATTGCTATGATCATCCTTATCCTGGGCAATTAGCTGCACCAGCACCACACCCAGCTGCGCCAATCCTGGCTTCATCTGAATGGCACCCGAGCTGACCAGTTCGGCAAACAGACGCAAGTCGACGCGCAATTTACTCGGATTGCTTATTTTCTCGGTGGCCTTCACATTCAGCGCCTTCTGCCACGCTTCCAGGAAATGGGAATCAAAGTCGGCGTAGGTGCAGTGCAGCTTGGATGCCAATGTGACCACAGCTGGCACATCTGTCATCTTCAGCTTCGCTTCGGCCAGCGCTGCGCATATTTCCGAAATGTATTTACTCAGATTCAAGACGGACAATTCGCGCAGCAAGGCGTCCAATTGCGTGGCCGTAAACAGCTTCAGTTTCTTCACAAATGCCGTATTCTTCTTCAGATTCGAGTCGAGCCGGGCAAAATATTTGTCGCCGGGCAGCTCGAAGTTGGCATTCTGCTGTCGCAGCTGACGTTTGCTATCGATCTTCTCCTGCAGCTCGCCGATGAACTGCATCAGCTCGGCCCGCTCCTCGGCCTCCTCTACCTCCATCTCACCCTCCGTCTCGGCCTCCATCTCCATCTCTCCATCCACCACGTCCACCTCCATCACATCCCCAAAGGTGGCGGCAGCATCCAATGTTTCGGCATCCGTTTCGCTGTTGGCGGCGATTGCGCTGCTTGTCGACGCTACTTCTGCTGTGGTTGTTGTTGTTGTTGCTGTTGCCTCGCTGTTGTTGGCGCTCATGGTGCATCGAATTGGCTGTATTTTAATAATTGGAATATATATCTCGTGCAGTTTAAGCTGTTCAATCAAACAGCTATTCAAATTTCGTCGACTGTCACATTCGTATGTGCTTCTTTGATTTTGTTGCCCTCGCCGTCTTTCTTTCTGCCTGCGTTTCGTCTCGTTTCGTTCTGCTTTTGTTTTTCGCGTTAACCGTGTTCGTAGCGCACATCGCACAACTGTGTGTCATATGTACACACGCACGCACACGGACACATCTCGTGCCTGACTATCGTGCGTCAAATATCGATTGTTGTGGCACTGATATGTAATCAGATTAAGCGATTTTTAAGGTTATAAAAACAATGTAAATTAGTTAACGATATTTGAAAATAATATTTTGTGCATAATACAAAACCGCAAACACAGCCAAACAACCAAGCACTTATCTTTTACTATCATGGCACACAAATGAATCTATCGAAATCACTGCAAGTATATCGATATCCGTACACAGGAATGTGCAGCTATCGTATGGCGCCGCATTTAAATTGATATTTTGTGAATTATCTGCACCTAACAAATGCAAATGAACATTCATATTGCGCCCTAATTTTACTCAATGCTTAAGTAGGGCATTGAACTTAAGCCCAATTCACATGCTGTCAATGTCATTGATTTCACAAATTGCAAGACATCAATAGCTATAACAAACAGCCGCTACTAAGTTACCAAAGTTACTCAAGTTAAATCAATAATGTGGTAAATAGACAATGCGGAAAGCCATTCGAATCAAATGCAATCAGTTGTGGAATACCAGTGCCAACCTGCAGTTGCCTTTATTGAACATTTGCCAATGCTCTGCTGGGCAACCGAAGACAGTTTAACCAGACACCGCAATCCGAATCCACAGAAGGCGCCCGAAACTCTCAAGAATCTTCTATTGCGGTCAAGTGTGCCCATCGTGAGTCCAACACACGACACATTGGATACAATGGCACCACTTAAAGGTCAAGAGATCACCGAATTTCAAAAGCACTCATATCTTGAAAATCGTAAATTCGATCATCGTTTGGTCAAGGACAATCTGCTGGACAAATGGCCCACTGCGGATGCGAACGAATACAAAGAGCGCAAGGATCATCGCAATCTCATGGAATCATATGTATCCATCTATCATCCAACATAAATGATAATACGCAGCACTAGTCACTATCATTTTATACTATCGATCTGCCTAGTAGGCTATGCCTTAAGCTCGAATTCCAAATACAATTCTTCACATAGTTTTAATAACAACTCCGCACAGTTCACATCGTGTACAAAATTTTCTTTTTCTCTCTGTGTTTTATATATGCATATATATATAATTTTTTCTTCTGTAGTTGAACTAAATTCCAAGTGGTACAAATTTTGCAGTAAATCATATAGTGTAGTAGTTTAGCACGCATCATGTCTGTCCAGCACAAAACAAGCAGTTCGTTGCCCACACAGAGCGTCATGTACTCCCAATTGCAGCCATGGAGCCATGCGGGTGCGCCGCCCTGCATGGAGCCAATCAGCGGAGCGACGGTGCCGCCACGCCTGGGTGCCTCATACGAGACAACGCAACGCCATCCCTGGCGACCCAAGATGGCCTTTGAGATGATCGAGGTCAAGCATCTGCCGGAGCAGCCGATGACCAATCAGATGACCCAGCCATGCTTTGTCCCCCAGGGAATGAAAACAGAGGGCATGATATTCCCAAATCTCGTCACCGGATTCGAGCGCAATCCTCAGCATGCCGCTCGAGCTGCTCTCTACACGCGATACACAAACAACGAGTGGCACAACAACAACTTGGGCATCTACGGCGAGTCCAACACAAATCGGTAAGTGATTACCACAAACACACACACATCCATCTCTTTGTTTTGGTTTCGGATTTTTGGGCGTAATTTTTCTCGAAATATAAAATCAGTAATTTTGTTGCAATGGGATAAGAGAGAACGATGGGGTTCTCTCCGAGTGTACACAGGAAATATGCGCATTCCAAGTGCGAGATCCTTAGCTATTTAAAATCTTGACCGATTGTTCTTGGTTTTGCTTGTTTTGTAGCAACATGTCGGAGCGTATGCGCAATGATGCAGTGCGTCTGATGCGCGAAACAGACGAGACTGCGTCGACGGGTCAACGTGATGCTGGGCGGCGTCTGGGTGAGCGCATTACGGACTTGACCTTTTGGCGCAACGAGCTGAATGCAGAGCTGGAGAAGCTTATTGGCGAGATGTCCGACATCAATGAATTGCAGCGGCAGTGTGGCAAGGCCATGTTGGATCTGGAGATACCGCTGCACATAGCACAGGAGTGTCTCTTTCATCGCGAGGCACGCCAGGGCATGGAGAAGGTGCACGACAATGTGGAGAAGGCGTTGCTCCTGGAGATCGATCACTTGCGGCAATCGCGCGACCGTCTCAAGGATCTGCATGAGAAGATCGCCAAGCAGGCGATTGATTGCCGCGGCGCCCAGCATCTGCTGGAAATCGATGTTACCCAAAAAGAATCCACCATGGGCATCGACTCGATGTGCCATCGCCTGAACAATCACAGTCGCGGCATCACCTACTACGGTGGTATCGAGAAATACGATCCCACTGTCAGCACACAGGACTCCTGGGCACTAGCCAGCAGCGAGCATGTCAAACGGTATGTTTCTATCTATATATACATCTATAGGGAACCTCATCCGATTGCTGATTTGCTCGAGTAATTCATTATTCAGAAATCTATAAAAATAATAATTCAAAAGCAGAAATGCTGCATTTTGAAACCCTGTCGAGATTTAGGACAAACTCTAAATTGATCCAGCATATTGATGGCATTTTCAGATCGCAGGCGGAGCGCGCTAAATTGTCGCAGCTGCGCAGCGATGCACAGAACGTTGTCAATGCCGTTGCCTCCTCGGTGTGGGACTTCTGGAACAATACGAACAATGCGTTGGATAGACGGGCTCAGGATATGTCCGGAGCAAAAAATCGTGTGCAGATGCATCTGCAAAAGGTTCAGCAGGAGCTGTTTGATATGGAGAAGCATCTGTTTCTGCTGCAAAAGGCCATACAGGATAAGGCGAATCCGCTTAGGGTGGCTCAGACGCGACTCGAGGCGCGTTCCCACCGCGAGGGCATGGAGCTCTGCAAGTAAATCGAGGAAAACATATCATCCAAATGTATCATGTCTGTCTGACCAATGATTTATTCTTTTTAGGGATACGGCTCACGATCGACTTGTGGTTGAGGTGCAGGATTTGCAAGGCACTGTCGATGTGCTACATCACAAGCTGCAACAGGCGGAGGCCACACATCAGTCGCTGCTGAAAACACGTTGCATCCTGGAGGAGGACTTGCGCAACAAGGTCAACGCCTTGTTTATCGATCGTGAGAAATGCATGAGTCTACGGCGCTCCTTCCCCATTACCAACTTGATTCGTTATTGATCAACTTTTCGAATTAATTGTTAATTTAAAAAAATTGTGTCACGTGTCCATTTTGAGTGCAGTCATTATGCACAAATAAATATCCTGCATTTTATTCGATTGTTCTTTGAATAACCAACCAATTTTGCAGCATTGCAATAAATATCGGTACATAATTTTTGCTTTTGTATGTCGATATACGCCACATAAAACGAACAAAATCTGTTGCGCTCGATCATTTCATCATATCGATAGTTTGAATCATCAGCTATCGATATAAAGGCAGTATCGCTCAAAAAGCTTAATACATCGCCGCCATCGATATATTGGCATATCAACAAAATTGATAGCAAGTGCCCTTCTTTGTTCTCAGGTAATTAATAATTTTTTTAACCTATCTTAAAATGCATAGTTTGTCAGTTTAAACTGCAGGAACTACAAGGAACTCCAAATCATTCGGCAGTTAAACAACACGGAAACATTTCTAAATGAATATGACACAAGTGCTGTTAAAAAAGGCATCTTTGTTTTAGTTTGCCGGCAACGAAATAAACTATCCATATATAAATTTAAGCATGGCTTAAAGCATTTAAGATATATCGTAGCCATAGCGAAAGTTGTGTTTGTGCTTACTTTTATCATTTTGATTATCATTTCTCTTTGCTGCTGGACTTGTCGCTTTATGTAAATCTGTTGCCGGCTCCAACGAAAACGGAACTTCTGACGTGTTCCATTTAATCGCTGATTCGTCTGCTTTCAACTCCAAATGACACCAACACACATGGATTAGAAATATGCGTTAATAGAATTTTTTTGTATTTTAGTTGAACAAACAAAACAGTTACCGTTCCAATATATAACATCAGAAAATACACACACATAACGGGATAGCTACGCCTGCCGAGGAGCTGACGGGGCGGACAGACAGTGAAAATGCGTTTCACAATCATTGCTTGCCTCATTATTGGGGTGCTGATCAACTATGCTGCTGGCGTTGATCCAACAAATTTCAAGACATGCGAGCAGAGCAGCTTCTGCAGGTAAGCACAAACACATATCTACATAAACATATACATATATATATAACAACAATGCAAAAAATGCCGGTTGACTTATAAATTGCATACAAATACATACATATGTGTGTGTGTATGTATGATACCCAGTAGGAAAATTTTTTCAAGAGAAAAACCTTACTTGTACAGCTAAAATAAGTGCGTGTACTAAGCTTATACGGAGCAGGCTAAATTTAAAAATCTGATTCAAAATCGCGAATAATTACAGTTTCTTAATTTTACATTTATTAAATAGAAAAAATCATGGTTAGTATTATTGCACATTTTTGGTAAATGATTATTATTGGCGAAGTTCACAGGACAGTCATAAATGCTATATTAAAAATCATCAGGTTAAACACAATCTCACTAAGATTTATGTTCTCTTGTGCCCATACAAAATATCTATATATAACAACTGAATAAATGCAATAAAATTTATACTTTTAGACGTTCGCGGAAGGTGCAAAGCTCGGGCAGCAAATATGCCATCATACGTGGCACAGTGAATACATACTCGGACTCGCTGACCGCTGATTTGATCAACAAGGAGAATCATCATCAGTTCACATTGAAGCTGGAGGCGCTGGTCGGCAGCACGTTCCGTTTGCAAATTGATGAAAAGCAACCGCTGCGGCCGCGCTATCGTGTAGAGCATGCGCTCAAGGATGAACCAAAGACGACACGGATACGCGTCCAGGAGTCCGATGAGCTTTCGATTACGGTTGGAACTTCCAAGGCTGTCATCCATGGCGATCCATTTCGCATTGATTTCTATGAGAACGATGTGCTCGTCGTGGCGGTGAATGCCAAAAATTGGCTATACTTTGAGCATCTGCGCCAGAAGGCAAAAGCGCCCGCTGAACCAGCGGATGGTGGAGACGATGCCCAGCAGCAGCAGCAGGAGAATGCCGAGGCACCACAGCCCGCGGGTGAAACGGTTGATGATCCAGGCGCATGGGAGGAGAATTTTAAATCGCATCACGATTCTAAACCCAATGGACCCGAGGCAGTTGCTCTTGATTTCTCATTTCCAGCCACTGAAGTGCTATTTGGCATACCCGAGCATGCCGATAGCTTTGCGTTGAAATCAACCTCCGGCACGGAGCCCTATCGCCTCTACAATTTGGATGTGTTTGAGTACATACTGGACAGTAAGATGGCCCTCTATGGCTCTGTGCCAGTGATCTATGGTCATGGGTAAGTCGATACAATGTTTGTGCTGAATAATAATACTAAAATAATCACTTCAATTGCAGACCCGAACGCACTGCCGGCGTCTACTGGCAGAATGCCGCCGAGACCTGGGTGGACATCTATACAGCCGAGACGAATGTGGTGTCCTCGCTGGTTAATTTTGTG
Organism: Drosophila glabriapex; assembly: GCA_035042305.1. Lineage (NCBI taxonomy): Eukaryota > Metazoa > Arthropoda > Insecta > Diptera > Drosophilidae > Drosophila > Drosophila glabriapex. Next base: position 7,452,535 of record JAWNLN010000066.1, read on the forward strand.
TCTGGGTCGCGAAAATCGACGCCGCCATCGGCACATTTTATATCCGAGTCGGGCATTGTGGATGCATTCATAATGCTCGGACCCAAGCCACTGGATGTGTTTAAGCAATATGCAGCGCTGACCGGGACACACCCACTGCCGCAGTTGTTCTCGCTGGGTTATCATCAGTGCCGCTGGAACTACAACGATGAGCGCGATGTGACCTCCGTTTCGGCCAAGTTCGATGAGTATAATATACCCATGGATACCATGTGGCTGGACATTGAGTATACGAATGGCAAACGCTACTTCACCTGGGACAAATTCAAGTTCCCCGAACCACTGACAATGATCAAGAATCTCACCGAACTCGGCCGCCATTTGGTGATCATTATTGATCCGCATATTAAGCGCGATACTTCCTACTTCTTTCACAACGATTGCACCGAGAATGGTTACTATGTGAAGACGCGTGAGGGCAATGACTATGAGGGCTGGTGCTGGCCCGGTCCCGCCAGCTATCCAGACTTCTTCAATCCGGTTGTCCGCGACTATTATGCTAGCCAATATCAGTTGTCCAAGTTCAACACGGTTACCGAGGATGTCATGTTTTGGAACGATATGAACGAGCCGTCTGTATTCAATGGACCCGAAGTTACCGCAGCCAAAGATCTAGTACACTATGGCAACTGGGAGCATCGCGATGTGCACAATCTGTACGGCCATATGAATATCATGGCCACCTTCGAAGGCCTCCAGCAACGTGATCCCAATCAGCGTCCATTCATATTGACGCGTGCCCATTTCGCTGGATCGCAACGTTATGCGGCTATTTGGACGGGTGATAATATGGCGGAGTGGGCGCATTTGCAATATTCGATTAAGATGTGCCTGACGGAGGCCGTTGCCGGTTTCTCCTTCTGTGGCGCCGATGTCGCCGGTTTCTTTGGCAATCCGGATAGCGAGCTTGTCGAGCGCTGGTATCAGACCGCTGCATTTTTACCCTTCTTCCGTGCTCATGCCCATATCGATACCAAGCGCCGCGAACCGTGGCTCTTCTCCGAGCGCACACGCGAGATCATCAAGGATGCGTTGAAGATACGCTATAGTTATTTGCCGCTGTGGTACACAAGCTTCTATGAGCTAGAGAAGACGGGTGCGCCGGTAATTCGGCCAATGTTGACCCACTATCCATTGGACAAGGAGACGTTCAGCATTGACAATCAGCTGCTAGTGCAACATCGTCTGCTCGTCCGTCCCGTCATGCAGCAGGGCGTTAGCAAAGTGGATGTTTATTTCCCGGCCGTTGACGACAAGAAGAATGGCGACTATTGGTACGATGTGGAAACGTTTCAGCGACAGGAGCGTACCGGCTACGAGAGCATACCAGTTAACGAGCATAAGGTGAGTCCACATTAGCAGCTGCTCACTTGTCACACTTAACCAGCAGTCGCAAATTTGCATTTTCTTTAGATACCCGTTTGGCAGCGTGGCGGCAGCATTGTGCCAAAGAAGGAGCGTCCGCGTCGTGCCTCGACGCTTATGCTCAACGATCCGTACACATTGGTCATTTGCCTGGATCGTCAGGGCAAGGCCGCTGGCACCCTTTACCTGGACGATGAGAAATCTTATGCGTATCGGGACGGCAAGCACATCCATGTGAACTATGAGTTTGCCGAGAATCAGCTGACCAATCGTTTCATTGGCAAGCCAAATTACAAATCCGACACCTGGCTCGAGCGCATTATAATCGCTGGGCTGGAGCGTGTGCCCAGCAGTGCCACCATTACGGTGAATGGCATCTCCCAGCAACTGGAGGTGGAGCAACGGAATGGGGCCGTTGTTGTGCGCAAACCGTCCATCAAAATGGATGTTGACTTCGCTGTGAAGCTAAACGCTTAGTTCTGGTATTAATCGAAATTATCGTGCTTGAAACCTGGCCAGCACTTAGGATTCAATTTTATCCACTCTTTTTTTTCCTATCTTTCTTTTAATTCCATGTATGCTCCTAGTTGTTAGTTAAGCGTTTTATATGATCGCGAGTCCACTGTGGATATTCGTTGCATACAGCCAAAGGCGAATATAAATTCCAATAAATAAATTATTTCTATGCGAGTTTAGTCATTGACTACCCCAACTCAGCAGCTGTCTTGGTCAACCTTTGAAAAATCGTCTTTGTTATTGTTACTGGCGGTATATGGCTATATGGAAAACTAGCTGGCTAAGTTCAAAATACCTTGAATAGCTGAACATCTAATTAATTAATTTTATATTTAAAATGTTCGGGAAAATTACAAATGTTTACAATTGAAATTCTCTAGCTGAAAACATGCTCAAAAATAATATAATATAATAATATTTCTGTAGAAGAGCAGTTAATTGTGAACTTGGTTAGTGTAATCTGGAAAAAGTATCCCTAGGCTGCCTATTGGAAGCTATTCTAAATGGTATCAGCGCTGATTTTGTTTGCAAAAAAAAACCAAGTTTGATCCAATCTTCGAAATAATTCAATATCGATTCTGAAGAACAAACCAAAGACAAACTGGTAGCAGTATTTAGTTATTGATATTGCAGAATTTAATAAGGACCCTGCTTCTTGTTGAAGGAAATGTTTCTAACCTATATTTACATATAGCTGATTAACATCTATATCCGACTGCCCATCTGACCGCCTGTCTGTCTATTCCCATTCAAACTAGTCATAAAGTAATCATTGAAACTATCGGTCAAAAGATAAGCTCATAAACATAACTTTGTAAAAATTCAATCCCATGGTTTGGCTTTTATACTAATGTATTCTTATTTTATTTTAATTCAAGATTTGTGTATTGTTTTCCAGAAAATCCCACAAACTCAGGCAACGTAAAAATTAAAGCTTTCTGAGGAACAATTGTCTGCTGCCTAAGATTTTTTCAATAGGTTTTTTTTTTAATTTTTAAATTTAAAATATACAATAGATTTTTGGGAAGTTGAGTTTATTGTTTGTATACTCAAATATGCTGGCAAAACGAAGCTTTCGAATATATCATTAGAATAATTAACATTTGCAAACATTTCAAACACCGGCAAACTAATTCATTAGGCGGCCCAAAACAACCCAACTCACAAAAAAAGAAAACAAATTTAAAATCTGAGAAAATGGAAAAAAATGTTCTGAGCCGTAAAATCAAATGTAAACCGCGAACGGACCTCGGCGTTGATTGTCCTTGATGAATGATGGGCTGGCGAAGTGATGAACTGGCTCTGAATGATGCCTCGACTCAAAACGAGGGTGGTGCCGGTGCCGTTGTCATTGCTTTGGGTGGTGATGGTGGTGGTGGTATTGATGATGATGATGATGGTGGTGGTGGTGCTGCTGCTGCTAAAAGCATTTAGTAAAACTGGAAGAAACAAAGTTTAAAATCTAAACGGGAGGCACATTGCAATTTATATGCAAACAAACAAATAAGCCCGGGCAAGCCAACAACAGCAAGGACGACGACAACAGCAACAACAACAACAATAGCGACAACAACAACAATAACAATACGAACAACGAATACGAACCAACTAACTAACCAACCAACCACCCAGATCCAACCGTAGCGTTGATGCCACCCGAGCCCATTGTGGCTTTCTCTCTCTGTCTCATTTTGACTGCTGCCGGCTGCTGCATGTCCTCAATTCCCATTCCCAATCCTCTTGTCCTTCATCGCCTCCGCAGCCCGCTTTCTCCTCCTCTATCGCCATTCGTTCGTTCGTTGAACATTTCAATCAACGCTCGAGTGAAAATTGAAAAAAATAAAGGCAAGGATAATGTGACTGAGCGGAGGGACGGGGGGGGGGGGCGTAAAAAATCAGGAGCAGAAGCAGGGGGAGGAGGAGGAGCAAGAGGTAGTCGAGTTGTTCGCTGCGGTTGCGTCTATGGTTCTATGATTTCGAGTGGGTGGTTGGTTGGAGTGGTGTATGTGTGTGTGTGTGTGTGTGGACGCTACCTAAGCGGAAATGGATGCGCAACACTTAAGTGGCACAAATTGTGTGCCATGTGTGGAGACGTTGGGCGCGCATTCAAACTATCCACAGATTGCGAGATATACTCGTTAACTATAATATACACATGTGCATGATGCGGACTGCCAGGAGGTAAGGATGCGAGCGTGCAAAGACGTGGCCAGGTGAGGCAGAGAGCTGCCACCAGGCTGCAAATCTGATGTATAATAAAACACAAATTTAGCGGCTTACACAATGCATATCACTATGAGTGAAAATTGTCAACGTAGCAGCAGCAATCTAATTGTAAATGTTGGCATCGTTGCAGCAGCAGCAGCAAACCAGCTTTAAAGCGTTGTCGTATTAGTCTAATTTTAATGTTGACAACAATGCAAAAAAAAAAAGTGAAGTCTGCCAGTTGCAACAGTTTGTCAAGTTAGAAAGTTTGACACTTTCAAGTTTGACAACAATGAGTAAATATTACTTTTTCAAGGTGTTGCAGTGTTATCAGTGCGGAGAAGATTTGCAAATGTTGTGAAATATTTCAAATTACTCAGCTTTGAAGTTGGGCAACGTAGCACAGAAAGTGACCCAAGCATATTGAATTGATCAAATTGAATTTGAACAGTGGGCAAGGAAGTTGGACAACCTGGCACAGTAGTATTAGTAAAGATCTAGTGAAGTTTGGCAACGCTGCGTTAGCAAAGTGTTCAGTGCTGTGCAACATTCCAGCAATGTGGCATTGCAACTGGAAAAGGTTTCACTTAGAAATCTAGATGCTGCTGCATTGTGCCACAGTGGGGCACCCCATTGGCAACAGCCGCTGTTACACGATGCGTTCCCCTGCCCCGCCTTCATTGCCATAACAACCGTTAACCGAAAACACATTTAAAATCAGAGCAAACCAAACAAATTTCATAAAAAGAAAAACGAAGCAGCAGCAGCAAAAAAAATGTATATATGCGACGACCAACAGCAAATCCAAAGTGTAAACATTCACAGCCTTTGTGCGGAGCCACTCTGAGAAATAGGCAAACAATGTGTGGGGGTGGTGGAGGCGGGGGAGCGGGTGAGCGGGTGAGCGACATGATAGAGGGGCGGGGGGCAGGGATGCTGGCTTAGGAGCAGTTGGGGAACAGTAGACAATGCGACTCACAGGCAACAGCTTCCTTCCGAGCTGACGCGCTGCGTTGGTTCCTGATCCAGCTCCTGCTACTGCGGCTGCTGCTCCTCTGACGTTTGATGTGCAGCGCAGACAATGAAGTGTGTGTGTGTGTGTGTGTGCGAAAGGTGTGAGGGAATGTGGGAAATGGATTTAGTGGGATGGGTGCAAATCGAAAAGGGAACACGGCTTAGTGGGGAAGCGGGGTTTGCAGCTTGGGAATGTATCTCTAACAACGACTGACTGACTGAGTGAGTGACTGACAAACGGCACTAGCTAACACGGTATTTATTTCAACAAAAAATAAAAAAAAAATAAATAAAAGAAGAACAAACAAAATCAAATAAATATGCTGCAGTCGAGACTGCTCGACTACGCGATACTCTTAACCCAATAGTTTTGTATTGGCAAATTGATTTTTAAGAAACTCAAATGGAAGTTATGCAAGGGCTCCTCTTTTCGCAGCAGCCATAAATGTATATATGAACAATATAGTGTAAAGATATATTTACATGTCAAGGTAAAGAACCTTAAAAATTGTGACTTTTATTGCCTTTAGCCAGTTGCATGCTTTTGCACATATTCCTTATAGCCTTTTTAACCGTTTTCAATGTGTTCAGGGTATGAAAAGAAGTAACAAAAATAGGCGAGATGATAGAAAGAAACGTCATGGATGCGGATGCGGATGCGGATACAGATGTGGATGCGGATGCGGATGGCACACACATTGCAATTGCTTGGCAACGCCAGCAGCAACATCAGCAACAGCAGCAGCAGCAGCAGCAGAAACAGCAGCTGCAACAACGCCGACTGCAATGGGTTGTCCTTTGGGGGTGGTGTCGCTAATGAAGTCGCAAACAGGCAGCCGTCGTCGACGCTTTGCTGCTTTGCATATTCATTAAAAAATAAAAACAAAAAACAATAAAAACGTTGGCTGGGTGGCGGTGCTAGACTATCAATTACCCTGTGTGCCCAATTATCGCAGAGACATGCTGCAGAAATATGCATAAACGCACACACTTCGATATGCACTCAGAAAAAATAAAATCCACCTAAAAATGAAACTCACCTCAAAAGTTAGATTGTCTTTAAAGACAATTTCTTAATATAAAAAAACATTTTCCTAAAAATAAAGGCTTGCCTACATTGAAAATCCTGTTGTTTTTTCCTCTATTTTTTTTTTAGAAATATTTTACATAATATCGACAATCATTTCTAAAAAGTAGGAATGCAAACCGTGAAATTCAGAATAGGCTTTAGCTGCCATACAGTCACTGGGATATCTTCCAACTCGAAAATGATAGCTCTCTGTTTGGGTGTGTGTTTTTTTCAAATTGAGTTATATGAAATTTATAAAGTGTTTATATATGTGAAATCTTAAAATACTAATCTATAATAATAAATATAAGTAAAAAAAAGCTACTATACGAATTCTTCAATTCTTCCACTTGAAGAAATTTGACATTGGACAAAAGAAAAATCCTAGTTTTCAAAAATGTGCTGTCGAAATAATAATGTGAGGAGACTTTGTTGCCAAAAGCATGGCGCATTTCTAATTTGTTTTTTCTGAGTGGTCGTTTTTACTCAAATTTTTAAATTACTAAAATTAATGCCATGAATAGTCTTCAAAGTGAAACCAGAAACATGTCAATAATATGTTTGACGTTCACAAATGTGTCTTCGAGGCAAAATGCGTTCACTACCTCCAAAGGGAAAACGATGAGAAAGCCAGATTCAGTTATTAAATGATAAACATTTTTATTCGTATACAGGCATTGTTCTGGTGAAACGTTGACAAAGACTGACTTAAGCACGCACAGTAAATATTTTATATTTTGGCCGATTTGACCCAAGTCTTTACCAATCACAAAACCAGATTATAAAGCTGATTCTTAAAAATTATGGTAATCGATTCTTATCGGTATTGGTTATCGATAAAATGAAATAAACTTGGTCTGCCTAAGTTAGTGAGAGGGCTTGAGAAAGAGACTTTGCTGCACAAAGACGGACACGCGAACAGACATGACTAGATCGAATCGACGGCATACTTTGATCAATTATATATTTGTTGTTTATGTGTATGAAGATGCGTCCTTCTGCCTGTTGCGTACTCGTGCACGACTTCATTATACCCAATGGGTTCAGGGCATAAAAAGTATAACGCATCTCTAAATGTTTGCATCCGCACGCCTTTATTTTAATAGAAATTATATGCTTATGGCCCTCCTAGACAATGGCAGGTCTGTTTGTCTGTTTTGGCAACATGTCGCCCATTTCCGGTATCATTTTTCTATTTGCCATCTCCCACTTCCCACTCCCCCACCATTTTATGGGCGTCTTTTGTTCTCGCTGCTAAGCGGCCGCCAGGCAATAGCCGTTTATAATAAGTTCGTAATGAAGTTTGGCAGCGTTGTATGCGAGTCGAGGCTAAACATATGGGCATTTTACCGTTACGTTGCTACAGAAGTTTGGCAACGTTACAATAAATCAACCTGCTATTTGTGTGAAATTTAAATTCAATTATACTAAACTTACATGAAATACAAAACTATTTCAAGGCTATAATCTACCATCGATCAAAGTGAAATTTCACAAGAATCGAATTGAATTAGTAATGATGAATGTGAGTAATGCTTTTGTATCTAATTCAAATCGAGTATTTCGAGAATAGTGACAGCAAAAGCTTCTTTATTTTGAGAATATCATGTATTGATTTGGACTAGCTTAAAAACAATACAACTCACAATCTAAATGAATACAAGACAATATCCAAGTCATGAAGCTTTTGCTGTTAGAGTTGGCTTACTAAATACTCTATTTTAATTAGTAAAAATACTGAATACAGAAAGCTTAAAAGCATTTTCAACACTCAAATCAAACATGAAATGCGGCAACGTCGCACTGATCTGCCAGCTAAGCCATTCTTAGGAGATAATACGTAAAGTTTGTGGCGCCTCGCCTGCAATTCGCGTGCGAAAGCATGCAACGAGGGTGGCTCGATTGCTGCCGCTTTGGCTTAACACTTTGCTGCTGCTGCTGCGCACCACCAGCAGCAGCAGCAGCAACCAACAGCAACAGCCAAGAGCAACACCCACCCAAAACTTGTGCTTCTGCCTCGTTTCATTTTGGAAAAAAAATTCATAATTTTAAAACCGTGCCGAATGCTCGAGTTGGCTCGGGCTCGGTCCCCGGCTCGGGCTCAGGACTCGCGTCAGTGAAACGGATTCCGATTCGGATTCGTTTGGCGTGCGCCGTGCGCTGTCTGCTGTCTGCTGTCTGCTGTGTGTTGTGTGCTGTGTGCTGTGTGTCCTCGACGAGAGTATGCCGCATGCGGCATGCGGTTGTCTCGACTGCCAGACATTCATTTCATTTGATTTTTAACTGTCATCGACGGCAGTTCAGTTCAGTCCACAATACGAATCACGACTCAAGTGCCCAGTCAGCGTGACAATCACAGACAATAGTGCATTCCCGATTCTGATTCGGATTCTGATTTTGGCCAAAGCTCATTTGCTATATATCAATTACATTGAAATTTTTGTTGTTTTTTGTGTCAAGTGAATGTGTCAATTGGATTGACAAGTGCAACAAAACATAAACAAATTCTTGTTCGGTGCATAATCGATGATCAAGTGGTGAGCATTTCCTCAAGAATTCATGGAAACTTAATACTGTCAAGGAATTGCTATATTATCAAATTGTCGCAAAATATAATTATGTCTTGATTCCTGTTTAAAATATTTTTAAAGTGAACACAACAATATTTATTTAAATTTATTGTTTAATTAAATATAATACAATACTTTTGTATCTAAGGAAAAACTCATTGTAGATCATAATTCTAATTTGGCAAATTCATATTCAATTTACAAATCTTAACTGAGTCAGTGTCCGACTGATTCCTTACATAAACCGATCTACAAATATTAGACAGTGTTACAGCCTTATTCTGTGATCCATATTCAGAAAGTAACCATTTCAGTTATGAACAAGTTAAGAGTTTGATAAATTCTGATCAATTCCTACAAGGGATTCTTAAGGATGTCATTTTGAGATAAGCACGGCTAAATTTCACGTTTCCCAATTGAGATGTAGTCTTAATTTAAGGACCGAACCCTGATCAAAAGGGTGCTCTTGAAAATTGGCATAGATTTGACATATATTTTTTGAACTGTGAAAGTTCGAATACGACTCCGCAGTAAATCTTTTTTCCAATGTGATAACAGTGATAAAGGCTATATATAAAATAACATCGACTCAGAAATATTTCAATATGTGCACTTATTTGATTTGATGAAACCAAAATATCGAGTTTTATCATCATGATTAATCACAAGGAAAATAATGAATTCATTCGCAATATATTAAAGTTTTTAATACGCTTAAATCTATTTGCAACATATTCTCAACATATCACATGTCCTAAGCTCGTGCCACAAACAAACCACTCAACCTCAGTGGATGAGTGGACGAGGACTGCAGAAGTCCTAAATACAACATAACTCAACCCCCGACGAAACCCTTAAATGTGAAATCTCAAATCCTTGAATATAAGCATAGCAGTTGCAAAAATTATTTAAGCATAACTCATAATAACGCACAAAACGCAGCCAAGCGTCAAGGATTGCAGTAACGCAGACACACTCACACACACACACACACACACACACACACACATACACTCACACACAGACATGAACACCCCAAAGAGACGCACATCAATCTCATGGACATGTCGTCGAAAAAGGGTTCAAATCAAATTCGATTAAGGTAACGATGTGTTGGCTCACATGTGTTTGGTCTCATGGCCAGGACCAGGACCCGGACCCAGGACGAGTTAAATGAGATTTTGTCAAATTCACAGGCGCAGAGCTACCCCCAAAAGCATGTTGTGCATTTGTCCTGCAGGTCCTGGACTAGCACACATGCCAAACACACACACACACACACACAGGCGCCACAAGTGGCACATTATTTTAATTCGCAGTCAAACGTTGTAACGTTTACACCAACCACAACAACAATCACAACGATGACAACACTTTAGCAACAATTTCAACGTTGTGTGTGTGATGGTGGAGGGGGGGGGGGGGCGGACAGCTAATAGACAGTGGCAGTCACCAGCATGTGGCATGTGACACAATGCACAAAGTTAGCCCATAGTAGGTAAACAGCGTGAACAACTCAATTAAAGCGTCCCCAATTGGGCGCCCAGTCATTTGACTCTAAATGTTTTCACATTTTCGAATGGCCTCAGATTAAAACACATTTATAAATACAACATTTATATTTTAATTGCAGTTTGTTGTGGCATTCGTATTTATTGTGCTTACAGTTGACAATATCAAAAACCTTGGAGAGGAAGAATATTTTACCAAATCCTTGATGAAGACGAACAGATTGGAAGCTCCTTCAATTGTTATTAATCATTTTGTTTTAACAATACTTCAATTTCAAAATCTCAGATGGAATAGACTCATCAACTATGCGCCCAATAAGATATAATATAACAGTCAATCTCTAGAATTATATAGCCAAAGGCCAAAAAGTTTGAATTTCCTGCTATTTGTAGTCGAATATTGGGCAACTGTATTGATCAATTACATACATATATGAGATGATACTATGAGCTAAGTCAGCTGAGATCACAGATACATATTTAAGTAAGGCGCCCCCCCGTTGGGCCTTTGAAGTACCGTTGCAACTGTTGCGGCAAGGGTTGCTGCACGCGTCTCCTTGCTTTGACCCTTCGCAACCCAAATTTGAGTCTGTAAGCGAGCTAAGCCTTGTTTGATATGCCCGTAATTATGTTATAAGGTTGTTCCCGTAAAGTGACAGTTAAGTGGATGTGTTTCTCTCTCTCTCTCGCTCTCTCTCTCGCTCTGTCTATATCTCTCTCTCTCTCTCTCTCTCTCTATGTGTGTGAGCTCAGCTGAAATAAACTTCATTGAGGGTTGACCGCATCGGGGTAGGTTTGATTTATGATTAAAGTATAAGATACACATAAATATATATAAATATATATGTATATATATATATATAAATATACACTCAGCGAAACTCGATCAAAGCTAAAAATAAATGAAATTGGTAACAGCAAGTGTTGTATTCAACTTGTTGTAAAAAATGTGTGGTTAAGGTGCGAAATTCGATTTAAATTAATATAGAAACATATAGAAATGGCATAGAAATAACAAATAAATTAATGTGTCCAGCCTCCAGATTTGTTTATAACTTCAACAATTCGATTTGGCATCGATTCAACAACGTTTTGGAAGTCATGTGATGGGATTGGGGACCATTCCCTAACTGGTCTCAATGTGTCGATTACCCACTTAAGCCCGACGGCACAGGTTTCCCAACATTTTCTCTATGGGACTCATGTCGAGTGATCTTGCTAGCCACTTTAAGCGCTATTCTGCTAGAATAAGAGATTTTGATCTGGTTGATGCCCCATAAAGTTCACTAATATATTTATACTCATCAAATATGAATTAAATATGTTTACTTAACTATCCCATTCAAAGAAGTTCCTTATAACGATCTACTTACTTTTCCGACGGCTAGAAACTGACTGCCCTTAATCGAATTTCGCAGAGTGCATTATATATAGATAATTATATATATAAATCAGTGGCCAGGCAATCTCCACTTGTTGTAATAAATAAATAAATAAATTTATTCATTTCGTCATTTCTTATTCTTTATTAAGATTTTATAGTAAGTTTGTAAATTAGACATTGCTTAGAGTTAAGGTTAGCAGTATTCAATCCTTTTGGATGTTTATCAACCGTGAGCAGAGTTAACGTTGATTCTTATATTAAAAATGGCTTCAATTTTTAATATGTATTACTAAATAGAATATGATTAGATTCGTGTTGCAGCTTTTAGTGAGCATATAATGGGTTAAGCTGGAAGATCCTAATTCCTGTAAACTTTTCAAAGTTGATCCGTTAAACGTTTGTTGTTTTTATTTTGTGTCTGATTTTTTTTTACAGTGCTGTGTTGTGATGTGTTGCTTAGAATTAAGTCTTTGTGTTTCTAAGTTTTCTGTGGGAAATATTTTCCAATGTGTAAGCGATTGTGGTTGGTTTCTGTGATTAGAAAATTATGAGCATTTTTCGCGCTTCATTTGCTACTTCATTTGCCAGCTATTCCAATGGAGCGGGGAGCCGCCGGAGTAACTATTTACCACTATTTTTATTATGATATTAAGGATCGAGTTCAAAGTCAAAGCTTGACCAACTCGGGAACCGTTTTGTTGCCTAGGAAGACACACAATTTGAGTGCAGCTTAGCAATGAAGAAAGGCGGAGGCGGAGGCGGCAACGGAACTGGGCAGAGACACCAGGATTCCGACAGACCAAATGTCTTTTGGGTGGCTATAATCATAAGCGATTTGAGCAAGTAATATCCATGGGGAAAGACAGACTCAGGATACTCACTGGTGTACGGGGAGAACATTGTAGACTAAGAAGTCACCTAACTAAACTAGGTATTTATACCAGCGAACTATGCAGGTTTTGTGAAAGCGACGAAGAATCCCTAATACACATCCTAGAAGAGTGTGTCGCCTTAACCAGAAGATCAGGCAGCATCCCAGGGAAGCATGTTATGAGTTTCAAAGACATAGAAGCCCTCAACCCAGCGAAGAGTTAAAAATGTGGACATATTTCATGTTTTAAAATAGCTTGAAAGCTACGATTAATTAGCTTGGGAACATACAGACAGACGGACATGGCTTTGGCGACTCGACTTGTGATTGTGATCCAGAATATATATACTTTATTGATGAAGTCTCCTTCGATGCGTTACAAACTGCACCACAATATTAAAATACGGTAATAATTAAGTAAATTTTAAATTTTAACATATCTCCGGATAATCAGTAACTGATAAATTGATCTAATTCCAAAAGTTCGGATATCTTCTTTTGTTTCCTCTGTCTCTCTCTCTCTTTCTGTCTCTCTCTCTCTCTCGCTCTCTATCTCAATTTCTCTATTTATCTCTAATCATTAAATTTTTGTTTGGCGAGATTGTGTTTTTTTCTGACTAACTAACTTGACTAATTATTTTCATTTTAAATTAATTATTATTATTTATTATTATCTAATTCAATTTTTTGAATCTTCTAAATTAATTTTGTAAATTTTAGTCTGCATAAATTCATAAATAAAGATTTTTTTCGAATTATTTTTCTTATAAGTAGCTCAGATGCTCAAAAAACACATATTTTTTGCGTTTTCTTCAAAAACATGTCAGTTTCCGTTGAGCCTCTGTTTTTATGTGGAATGTTTGAGATGGATATGCTTGAATTTAACCTAGTCTTTGTGTCTGTTGCAAGAAGTTGCTGCTTGCTTTAATTGTTGCTGCGAGGTATGCAAAAGTTTTATATTTGGATTTGTGGCAACATAAACAGTAACACAAACAACGTGCAGTTGTTGTGGCTGCTGCACTTTTGCCAGCTGCGCATTAATCTCAGCTGCAGACTTAAGTCGCGCTAAGTTGGCCAAGTTTCTCTTGACGTTGGCCATTAAAAAAAGTTGACGCCAGCTGTTGATTGAATATTAAAATGCTGCCAGGCAGCCAGCAAACCAACCAACCAACCAACCAACCAAGCAGCATCAGCGGCAATTAAAGCTCTGCCGCATCAATCAGTGGCCAGGAGGCAGTGAGACGGTGGGGGTGGAGTGGGAGAGGGAGAGGGAGAGGGAGAGGGAGGGAGTTGTATAGAGTGGTTGATGCCACGCCTTAATTAGCATAATCTAATTTCAACTTGGTCCGAAATTGTAGCCGTCTTTCTTTGCGCTGCCAAAAAATGCAAATCAACTAACGGAACGCAGCCAATTTACTTTTTTAGCCACCCCCGGCTACGTTGCCGGCGACGCCTGACGACAGTTGTTAAAAACTTTTATATTTTTACAACGAAATGAAAAAACAATAAAAAATATTATTTAAAAAAAAAAAAATAAGAAGTAAAATCAAAACCAACAGCGACAACAAGTTGGCAAGTTGGCAAGCAGCAGCCGCGACAGCAGCGTTAAAAACTTTTTTGAAATGCGAAAATGAAAGAGCAACAAGACGACTGCTGGCTGGCAGGGGGAGAGACCGAGGTTGCAAGGGGGTGACGGGGGGCGCCGCTTAGAATTGACAGCGACAGGATACAGGCAGCCACCGTGTGGTTGCCACACTCACCGACAACAACAACTTTGACGGCGTCAAGTGCCTCAACTGCGAACACAACAATTGAGTTGGTTTCTGGCGTGGCACGGGCAAGCATGCGGCATGCGGCATGGGGCACGGCGGCTGCTGGGAGAGACTCTGAGGAGGGGGCCTTGTGGCAACTGTTGAAACATTTAATTTGCTGGAATTTGGCGCGTCATGTAAGCTTATTAACAGACTAGCTGCCTGTGTTTCTCTATGTGTGTGTCTGTGTTTGTCAGTGTGTGTTTGTGTGTGTGTGTTTATGCGGCATGTTTTTCTATGCAAATTTTGTGAGTGTGTTACACACACACACACACAAACACACACACACACACAAACACACGTACACACAAACAAGGAGAAACACGTGGCTGGAATGGCAGCAGTAATCCCAGCCCAAATCTGCAATTGCTCCTCCCTTGGGGACTATAGGATTGGGGGTGGAAGGTAAAAGATATAGCCATATGTGCATATATTCATATCAGATTGTGGCATTTGAAAGTGCGACAATGGCTTTCTCAAGCACGTCGAATATTAAATACCCAATATCTAAATTTCATTAGAGATTACTCAGAATGAACCGACCGATTATTTCCATGGGATATGGGCATATATACGACCAAGATACTCTTCACTTCTCTTGTACGGAATACGGATCCACAATATCCGATTCACATTGGAATCGATTCAACAACACAACAAAACTGGGTGTATTACCTCTATACAGACTCCTCCGACAGACTCCTCCGACCGACTCCTCCGACAGACTCCTCCGACAGACTCCTCCGACCGACTTCTCCGACCGACTTCTCCGACCGACTTCTCCTTGGTGTTGTGTTTGTAGTTAAATTACAAAATGGTGAAATCAGAGAAATCGATTGAAGAGCCAAATTAATTTTTCTTTTCCCCCTAATCGTTGCTAGCTGGTTCAGAACTCAACTAATAAAAACTATAAATCTAATTGGGTTTTTTCTGAGTGTTCCCCGAGACATGCAACAATTTAAATACCCCCGGAAATCTAATAGTATTTCTTTTTTATTTTAATTTAAATATTATTTTTCATTTAATTTAATGTATTTTTTATTTTTTGATATTAGTTGCCATTAAATAAATAAATAAATAAAAGTGCAGATTGATTCCCTGCTCTTTGAGTTTCTGGGAAACTAAGCTTGCTTTCTTAAAAATACAATTTTAACGTAGAACTTTTAACTTTTGTTTTCAAATTGAAAAGTAGTATTTATCTAGAGGTCCTTTTGGGTTTCTTCTACTGATGCAACTCTTCAATGTGAGCATCCCTCATTCCTTGATTGCCATGAATTATAATAATCAAAAGATATGAACTATTTTCAAACCTTTGTGTAAAACAAAAATAAACCAAAAAAAAAACAATAACACTAAATATAGATAGCCGGAATTTATATGTACATATATGCACTATATCCTATAGTTGTTGGAGCTATTTGAACGGCTTTCGTTGAGTACACAGTCAGTCTGACTGTGAGGCAAATGGGAAATCACATTTAATTGCCATTAAATGGAAAATGAAGACGAGCTGAAGAGCAAGTAAAAGGTAGACAACAACAGGAGCTGTGAATGGGGGAGGGGGCGGCGGAGCTGGGGGGATGTGGGCGTGGATACATTGAAAATGAAGACGTTCACAAGGACAATGCAAATATGTACATAAATCTCAACGGGCTTCTTATTCAAGTCAACAGCAGAAGCGACGCTAAGACTCAAAACTGAAAATGACAATAAGATTCATTTTATCTAGAGATGGGCGTGATTTTCAAATATATATATGAATATATATATATATATATGAATAGTAAATATTCTTTAGTTGCCATAGGAAATATCTGTAATGAGAAAAGTTAGAAGACGTATTAGTCATGTACTTTAATCAAGAAATCATGATAAATCTTAACACAAGATGACAATACTCAGATTGTTCAAATTGTATTATATAAAGCCAATAAAACGTTTTGGATTTCACACAATGGATTACACTTTTTTGTTTTTGTAAAATTAAGTAAATTTTTTGCTAAGGTTTGATAAGATTTATCAATTTAATTATTGCATTCAAACAAAACTAAACACAACTCAAACTTATTGAATTATAATATTAGATCTGATTGGGTTTTAGCAAAGGCTAAATATATATTTATATATAGGTATGGATATAGATATAGGTATAGAAGTTAAATGGTATTTGTTTTTACGTAAACCTTGCAACAAATTTTAGAAATCTTCACAACTAAAGACCCCTTTTCTCATTTATTTTTTCTCAATTGTTAAACTTAAATTTTATTTCTAATTAAATTGATTGATTATGTAATAATTCTGTGTTGACTGGTCATAAATAAATAACAATCTTCTTTACTTCTCACTTTTGTTGTGTTTTTATACCCATTGAAAATTGTTAAAAGGGTATAATGGAGGTGTGTGAGGGAAAAGGAAACATCTCCGACCCCATAAATATACATATATCTGTATATTCTTGAGACCCAATCAAGTCCATTTGGTCATATATACCACACACAGACCAAGTTTATATAATTGTATCGATAAATTGCTGCCTTTTATTCAAATATCGATAAGAATCGATTATGAACTGTCTTCAGCGAATATCTAAATATCTAAATGGTGTTCGACTTCTGATAACTAAAGACTTTGGTGCAGGGCATCTGCTAGTCGAGTCGTCTCAATTATAGCATCTTACTTGTTTGTTATGAATTATGTATAAATTATTTATTGCTGTAAATCTATGGAAAATGCTATTATTCAGTTAGAAGCAGCTTGAATTTAAAGTAACGACATCATTTTTAGCTAATGAAAATGTTTCCGTTTCTGGTTGCAGCGGAACTCTGGCAGAATGAAGGACAGCAACGGCAACGGCAATGGTAACAGCAACAGCAACAGCAACGGCAGCAGCAACCACAACAGCAGCAACAACAGCAGCACAACGGCAACAAGCGCTGTTGGTGTCACTGCAGTTGCTGCCACGCCCACCGCGACAGCAGCTGTAGCAGCAACAACAGGAGCAGCAACACAACAGCAACAGCATCAACCAACTGGCGCACAGCAGCAGCAGCAGCAGCAGCAACAGCAGCAGTTGACGCCGCGCAAGAGCAACATTCACGAGCTGCGCAATCAGGACTATGTTAGCCGCCTAATGGCTGCCACGCCCCCATATCTATACTCAGCGCCCGTTGGCCCCAACAATTATTTCTTTAGCGATATGCTGCGCTCCTTGGTGCAGACGCGCAACAACGAAACCGCACGCGTATTGCAGCTGCAACAGCAACAACAGCAACAGCAGCAACAGCAGCAGCAACAGCAACAACAGCAGCAACAACAACAGCAGGCGGCATTAGTGCGACGTTCTCGTAAACGCTCCTGGTCACACCGGCCGTACTACGAGCAACTGCGCGAACGACGCGACGCCGAGGAGAAGCAGCAGCAACAGCAGCAGCAACAGCAGCAGCAACAACAGCAGCAACAACAGCAGCAGCAACAGCAGCAGCAACAGCAGCAGCAACAGCCGCACTCAAACAGCGCAGCAACAACTGAAAAACCGCTGGAGTTGACCAATAAGTCAGCTGCCACGCCCACGCCCACGCTCACACCGACACCCACAACAACGCCCACGCCCACATCCACACCGTATGGCTACAGCAAGCTGGAGACGAAATCCTTAACAAAGGCCACACTGGGCGGAGCTGTGGACAGCAGCTTGCTGGAGAATACGCCGCCGGCAGCATCTTTGCCGCCGCAGGATTTGGTGTTGCCACCGCCGCCGCCAGTTTGGTATCCACCATTGTATGCCCCGTATGGCATCGATCCGCTGCACTTCTTCATCGATCTGCGCGTCTCCGGGCACATTTACGATCGCAAAAAGGAGAATGTGTCGCCGCTGTCCAACAGCAACATGTTGCCGACAGAGGATGCAGCTGGCGCAGCGGCGGCAGCAACGGGTGCTGCAGCTGGAGTGGCTGGCGTAGCTGGTGGAGGCGGTGGAGGAGTTGCTAGCGGCATTGGTTTGGCCAGCAGCAACAATTTGTTGAGCAAACAGCGTCATGGATCCGCCTTCACCGTGCCCATACCCAAGTCAGCGCAGCAGGATGCCATCAATTTGAGTGCCGCAAGCAGCTCGGCCGGCATCGGTGTTGGTGCACTGAACAAATTCGAGCACTATGCCAAATATTATGATCTCGGCGAGAGCAAGGAGAATCAGCCGGCGGCAACAGCTGCGGCTGCCGCTGCCGCTGCTGCTGCAGCAGCGAATCTATCGAAATCCGGTGCCAGCTATATGCTGCAGCATCTGCCACGCCTCTACAGTCAGTTTGCCGCACAGCAGCAGCAGCAACAGCAGCAGCAGCAACAGCAGTTGCAGCATCGGGAGACGGACACCAAGTCAGAGTCGGCGGATCTGTGCGATGAGGATTCGCTGGGACGGGGCTCCAGTGACATTGGAGGCGCTTTGTTGGAGACGGAGAGCAGCAGCCTGCAGCACGATCGGGATATCGATGTGGAGATCATTGATTCCATCAAGTATCGCACAGATGGCGAGAGCAGTCGCTGCTCCAGCAACGATGAGGCATCCGTTACCCAAATCGACTAAGTTCACCAACATTTACAGCCCAATAAAAATCGAATTCAAATATCGAATACAAAATGTTTTTACTTTGAATCCCTGTTTGATTATTGCTCGTCGGTTCAACATCCTCTGAATATTGTTCAGCTTATAGCGAGCGAAAGTCATCAAAATCATTCATCATTTGTGGAAAAATATCCAAACTGCTCTTGCAATGATTTTCTCAGCTAAGAATATACGTATTCTTCCCGAGACCAACCTGGGGATAGATTACATCCACCTAGGGATAGATTACCGAGCTGTGGCCTGGCTTCATCTTCCTCATCTCTGGTGTTATTGTCATTATTGACACCCTAATAAGTAGATGTCAAATCGATAACTTCGACGAGTGCACAATTTAAATGCTAATGTCATCAAAAAATCTTTCACAGTTTATGAGCTGGACTCAACGTCTACGTCTGTATGAGCACTCGGATCTCAGAGGCTTAGGGACCCCAAGTTTCGAATATAAGTTCTCGTATCCACCGTGGAGCACAAGTTTATTTAATTTGATCGATAAGTGCCTCCGCTTCGCAAAAATCGATCGATTTGCGATAACAAATTTAAAGGCATAGGCGTCTTCTAAATATACATATATATTTTACATATGTATATTATCGACCATAGGAAGACACACAATACGAGTGCAACTTAGCAATGAAGAAAGCCGGACACCAGGATTCCGACAAACCAAATGTCTTTTGGGTGGCTATAATCATAAGCGATTTGAGCAAGTAGTATTCATGGGAAAGGACAGACTTAGGATACTCACTGGTGTACGGGGAGAACATTGTAGACTAAGAAGTCACCTAACTAAACTAGGTATTTATACTAGCGAACTATGCAGGTTTTGTGAAAGCGACGAAGAATCCCTAATACACATCCTAGAAGAGTGTGTCGCCTTAACCAGAAGATCAGGCAGCATCCCAGGGATGCATGTTATGAGTTTCAAAGACATAGAAGCCCTCAACCCGGCAAAGAGTCTAGTATTCATGCAGCAGCTGGGGTTGATGGAGGAGCTATAGTCTCAGAAGGGGGCACAATAGATCGACAGGTATCCCAATAATAATAATAATAACAATAATAATAATATTGAATCGAATGAGAAACAGCCAAGTTGTCAGCAGACAGAAGCTTGTTATTATTTGTTGATAAATATACAAGACTTGAGTACAATTTTCACTTAGTGCTGCAGCTTCAACTGTCTTTTGTTGTATCTGCGACTGGGTCTGTATTCGTGTAGCGTTAATTGACATCGCATCAGTCGGCGGCTCCATCAAGCGAAATGCTTCAACACCAACGGCATATTCTCTCTTACCCACTTAGACGCCATCCCTCGCCCCCCTTAACCAGCACACAAGCAAGCTAAAAGTATGCAACGGCAAAAGCAATTTCATAAATCATTTGACGCCGTCGTCGTCACTTTGGTTGTTGTTGATGTTGTTGTTGTTTTTGCTGTCGTCGCCTGCCTTAAGGCATTTTTTAAATGTCGTCGTTGTCGTCGCGAATTGTCGTGCAGCCCCATCCACATCCCCCAGCCTCCCCTTAATCTCCATACCTTGGTCGGTTATTCCCCTCCTACCCCTCGCCTGGCACAATCCCCTTGTCGCATTACACGCCTGACTACGTTTTGTGTAAATTAAAACTGCTGCCGGCTGCTGACACGAAAACCAACACCCCCATCCCCACCCCAACCCCAACACCCGCACCCACCCAGCCTCAGACCCCAACCCTGAGTTGTGGAATTGTGTGTTTTAACCATAAGAATTGCCAGCAACTTTTTCAATTCATTCATTTTTTTTTTTCGCAGAGGATATTAATTTTTTCACCATTCATTGATTTTGTTAGCGCATAATGAACATGCACGAAATGTGTGGGATGGGTGCGGGGGCGTTTTTGGCCAAACTGGGCGTGGCATTGTGGCAATAAACAGTGAACAACTTTGGCGACAATTCGCTGGCTCGTTTCCGTTTCCGCTGTTACTTATACCCTGTACAAAAATGAGAAAGCCAATGCAAATAGGGTATGCATGAAGAAATCCCTTCCCCGGCGCACTTAAATGATTCATTATTATATTTATGTAGAGGATATTCGAATTATTTGTCATGAATTTTATAACACCTGACAGCAGACGTTTGAAAGAAATATACAAAAAAATTATTGTATTTTCAATGACATAAGATTTTCAATATTTTCGGATATCGATTTGTGAAGAAGAATTCAAATCGTATGTGCAAAATCGAACTATAATTCTTAAATAAATATTATAGAGTATGGAAAAACAACTTTTCAACCTTTTAAAACAGTTGAGTTTTGAAGCAAGTAAACTAAAATTGGCAATATTTTATTGCTTTAATGCTTTAAAACAAACAAAAAATAATAATTCAAATGAGTATTTTGAGTAGATTTGTTTTGGCAAAAGGGCATATTAAAACCGAGTGACAAATATATTATTAATTTATTATTATTATTAATATATTATTTCGGAGCGGGGAGGCTGAAAAAAAAGAACATTTTATTTGCTTTCAATATTTTCATTTATTTCTGTATGTAAAAATATATTTTTGTATATGTAAAACTTTGTAAAGTGTCATCGACTTTGCATTACTTTTCAGTTATAGCTGGCATATATTCAAATTTTGAGAACAGACTTTGTATGAGAGGATACCAAAAATAATCGACTAATTGAGTCAATATTATATATGATTATTTAAATTTTATTATTCATATTTTATTTACATTACATTTTTGTGTACATATCAAAAACTTTATAAAGTATAATCGATTTTTATATATATTTCGCTGACTTCTGTGTGTGTGTGTGTGTGTGTGTGTGTGCTTTTAATTTTTTAAATTTTGGATGGATTCTCATGAGCTTGCAAATTTGTACAGCAGCAAACAGTCAAAACCTTTGCTTTCCAGCCCCTGCGCAACCGCACAAAGCATTGAGGCAGAAAAAGTGCAGTGGCAACCAATCAGGAACCGAAAAAAAAGTGTGCGAATGTCTGAGTCGAGAGCGCTCGACTAGCAGATACCCTGCACCCAGATATAAAAATATGGTGCGATCTTAATGAGCATTTTACACCTGTACAATAATATGTCAAGGTATATTATTATATCTTTAAGATTTTTATCGAGAAGCGACATATTTTAGAAATTAGACAAATTAGACATATTTTAGAAAAGTTTATACTGACTTTTAGATATATACTTTCTGAATAAAAAGATGAGCTACCCTTGGCGCCAAAAGTATGACGATTAACACAGAACAGGGTACAAATTGTCGAGCAGTGTGCGAGTAAAGTTTGCAACTGAATCAAAGCCATCGATAAAAAAACGCTAGAAAAGCCAATCGACTTGTTTGATTTATGAGTGTTTTTGTTGTTGGCGCGGGAGGGAAGGGGGAGTGAGACAGGACATGGATTGGGGGACGGTGGAGGAGGGGGTGTGGAGGGAGTCGCATAATTTTGCCATAATCGCAATCAAAATAAGTAGCTGCACAATGGTCTACCCCTCAAACCCCAACCGCGAACGACAAGGGAAATTGAAATTCAACCTAATTGCGGGAAATTTACAAGGCAACTTAACAGCTGACAGATTTTAGCTTTAGCGAGTTTTGTTGTCTGTGCCCAGATCCTTTTGTGGGTCCTTTCCAAATTCATAAATCTTGGCTGACGCTCATAATTCATGCAGCACTCGACGATTGGCAGCAGCGGGAATGTGGTTGGGGGCTTTTGCGTTTGGCAATAAGCTCGACTTGCGACGGACAAAGTTTTTTTTCTTTACCAATGACAAGACGCGAAAAGAAAAGTGAACAAGAAAACCAAACCGGATCAGAAATTCTGGTTGGGGTTTGGGTGGGCGTTAAGGGTTAGGGCATTTGGGGTGTTGAACAAACAATGCTGCAAATCCTAAAAGCATTTCTCAACCATTCAAGCAAAATACAAATTTGACTCCACCCACCATCGCCACCGGACAAGTTGTAAAGTGCGTGGGCGTGTTGACAGCTTAGGGCGTTTTTTCTTAATTGATAGATTTGTTTATTTATGGGCCAAGCTGATGAAGAACTGAAACCAAAACGCAATTAATCACTTTAATGCCCTAGTCTTTAATCTCGTATATTTTATCTTGTTTCGCAGCTGAATTACCCTTTAAGGATGCATTCGATAATCACATATATTTATTGTACAAATTTTGTAAAATAATTAAATTGCTCTGTAAAACCGTTACATTTTATGCTGCAGTTCGTTTGAAATAAAACTAGGCATGCTGGCGCCATCTATCGTCGGCAAAAGCAAAACCGTTCAAATAAACCAAACAAAATTGCGCCATCTAATACTAGGGCTGATAAATATTAAGTACTATCGCTTCGGTAAACATCGCTCAGGTATCGATATCAACTCGGTTGCAATTAACTCAAACTAATCATCTATGCTCACCACTAGCTTTAACCGTTATTGTGTGCCGCCATTTAATTGTGCTAACTCATTTCATTTTGCCTGTTTGTATTAATCGTGTGGTACACCGCAATGTATTTGTCCCTTATAATTTCCATATTATTGAACTGCCTGCGCCTTGGTCAGAGCATAACAGACGTCAATTGTCCTACATTGGCGAACAGCGACAGCTTATCGCAGACACAGTTAATCGATCGCCTCACGCACGGTTGTCGCTACGATCGCCTGGAGCGACCGACAACCTACACGGAGGCTGGAGCCCGTCTCCCCGTCGATGTTTACATGCGTGCCTACATCTATTTCATGCAAAACCTGGAGGCTCACGATCTGCAGTTCAAGATCTATGCACTACTGCAAATGCGCTTCCTCGATCCCCGGCTCAATTTCCGCAATGTTTCACCCAAACGACTGCAGCCCATTTTGGGTGAACAGCAATTGCGCGATTCTATCTGGCTGCCGCACATATTTTTGGCCAACGAGCGCGACTCCAGTATTTTGGGTAAGTCAATCACTTAAAAAAAAATACAATATATATGCTCGTATTTAATAAACGTTGGCAGCAGATTTTGGTTTAAAATTTTGTGACTTGAAATCGTACGAGATATATACGCCAATCGATTAGCACATTTTAATGTTATCGATTTCACAACACAGTTAAGTGTTGGCAGTCGAGGTGAATTGGATAATCCATGTGCCATACTTGCTTCTCAAATGTGGTGAATTTGTCAAACTTTTCCATTAGCTTTTCAAAATGCAAAAATATTTTAAATTAAAGACAAAAACCATAACATTATTCACCGTTTTAACTCATATAAATTTAATTAAAATTAATTTTTACAAAAAAGTATAAAAATTAATAATAAAAATAATAGCATTATTTTTATTATTTCAGGCACAACGGAGAAGGATATATTGACATCGATATCGCCGGACGGCACTGTGATTGTCTCCTGGCGCATTAAGGCCACTCTCTATTGCTGGCTAAACCTGAAGAAATTTCCCTTTGATGAGCAACACTGCTCCACGGTGCTGGAGAGCTGGATGTATAACACATCCGAGCTGGTGATGCATTGGGAGCAAAAGCGTCCAATTACGTATGATCCGGCCTTGCATCTGACCGAATTTGTGCTGCAGAACTCCTGGTCCAATGAGACGGTAATCAATGCCGATCTGAGTGATTTGCGTCATGGCGCCTTCGCTGGCAATTATAGTTCCCTCAGCTTTACGGTTCATCTGAACCGTGTGGTTGGCTTCTATCTGATGGATTATTTTCTGCCTTCGATGCTAATTGTGGCCATGTCATGGGTATCCTTCTGGCTGCAGGCTGATCAAGCACCGCCACGCATCACCCTCGGCACTAGCACGCTGTTGACCTTCATTACACTTGCCTCAGCACAGGGTAAAAATATGATGATTTTATATATGATTTGAGCGTAAAAAGTTTAGTTGAGTAACTGAAACTTTCAGGCGCAACTCGGCCGAGTTGCGTATTGACTCTTCGTCTAATCAAGAATATATATTTTGTAAAGCAACAAAACTCAAGACTCAACTAGGCCGAGTTGCGTATCCCCTATTCAACAAATTGAAGAATATATTTTTATATATATTTAATTAATTTTTTATTTAATTATTATTTCGAAATCCACAGGCAAAACATTGCCCAAGGTCAGCTATATAAAGGTGTCGGAGGTGTGGTTTCTTGGCTGCACCATATTTATATTTGGCAGCATGGTCGAATTTGCATTTGTGAACACGATTTGGCGACGTAAACACAATGTGCCGGTGAGGAAGCTCAACAGTCGCCACATACTCAAGTCGACGCTATCGCCGCATTTGTTGCGACGTCGCAGTCATGCTCGATCCCGTTCCTTCTCCGGCATTGGGCGGCAGACGGACGCCAGCTCGCTGGCCGGCAATGTACCGTTCAATAACTATTTAACGGTCAATTTACCAATAAATACAATAAGAGAGGGTCAAGTGATGACGGCCACGGCGACGAGACCATTTCCATTACCATTAGCAGCATCTAACAGGAGCAGCGTGCATATGACCAGCAGCAATCGTAAATTGGATGTGACGTTTGTGGAGAGCGCTTTGGGCACTGCTGCAAGTGCAACGCCAAATGCCATGGCTGCCACCAGCATGGAACTACCCGATTTTACCAGCAAAAGCACACACAATCTCTTGGGCGGTGAGGAGTTCAGTCATGAGGAACAGATTGCTTCGACGGGTTGGACGACTCTGACACCACAGGAAATTGCTATTTGGATTGATAGCCGAGCGCGTTTTGTATTTCCGCTGGCATTTGTCGTATTCAATATGTTCTTTTGGACATTTGTCTATTGTATTTAATGTTTTTAATGTGCTGTACTTATTATTGTTAAGATCAATTTTGTATGTAATTTTTATGTTTGCCCGATTAAATTGTGCATTTCAATCGATTGGCATTTCACATTCAAATTGCGCGCGCAGTGTGTTGCATGTTGCACACTGGCAACAACCAGTGTTGGCAAACAATGTTTCTCATTGTTATTCGTTCTGCAAACAGAGATGGCAACTTGTTGGTCAATAGCGCAATGTAACCTGAGTTAGAGCAGCGCAACTATAGTCAGCAGTGCGCTTCATTTTATTTTTTTTCACCACTCATACGCGTACGCACACACACACCCAAACAATAACATCGGGGGCCCCAAAAACGCTCGTTCGCTCGCTCGCGACAACGACGGACCACAAAACATCGTCGTGAATGGTAAATGAAAAAAGAAAAAAAAAGTAAACTGCAGTTTTAACCCTACGCCAAGCAAAAAAAAAAAAAAAAAAAACGCTGAAAAAAAGAACGGCAAAGAAATTAAGCAACAAAAACAAAGCAAGCGAGTAGTGCAAGTGGCAAAACATAAACAACAAGCAAGAACAAGAACTAAACAAACGCAGATCGTTGCAACTGTGTGCGTGCGTGCGTCTCTCTCTCCGTGTGCGTGTGTGTGTGTGTGTGAGTGGGATAGTGTGTGTTGTTATTGCATTGGTTTTTAAAAAAAGAATACAAGGCAATTAAAGCATTTCGGATGCGTGTAAATGCTAACCGGTAAAGTTAGCAGCGTTGTCTCCCATACCCCTTGCTGCTACATGTGCAACGCCGCCACCGCGAAACAGCAACAACAAAAACAAACATAGAGGAAGACGCATCGAGCACGTTGTCCTGCAACTGCCGTCAAACTGGAGCACCGTCATGGACACCATTTGTAGGCTGTGCTTCCAGACAGCAACGGTGAGTGCAACAAACAGATAAACATTTTATTATATTTTTGTTGTTTTTTTTAATGTTGTTTAGTTGGCGGGCGCAACAAGCAGTTTTTTTTTTTATTGATTTCTATGTTCGGAATTTGTTTTAACTATAACAATTGAATTTGTGCGCGGATTTTGCACTGCTACTGCTGCTGCCGCTGCTTATTTTGCCGCTGCTGCTGCTGCTGCTGCATTGCTGCCATCAAATTGGGTGGGGGTTGAAAAGCGCGCGCAGAACACGGCGACCCCAATGGCAAAAGTTTGGCTCGCGCACACGCACACTTACACACACACATATATGTATCTACCTCATGTGTGTGTGTGTGTGTATTTTGTATTTCCCCCTCCCCACGCGCCCCCTCTCAACTATTGCTGCCGTTTATTTTTAGCCAACTCAGTCAAAGTTGCTCAAGCCGCCAACTTGAAAAAAAAAATACATTACACACACATATGTATGTATGTATGTGTGTGTACATACAAATATAAATGTTTGTATGTATATAAAAAAAAAAAATATTTTTACATTTCGTTTGTGCGCTGCTTTTGATTTTGACTCCTTTTCAACAAGCGCACACAAAACGAAATAATATGAAAAAATAAAACAAAATGACAAAATTCCGCTAAGGCGGCAGCGGCGTGCGCAGCGAGGGGTTATAAACTCAGTTGGGCCGAATGACCGCAATGCAAAGCCGGGCTTTGCACATACACACTGACACACAGGCATGTACACACACATACGCACGCACACCGAAGCAATTGTTTTTAAAGATCAGCAGCAATTGTTGCTGCAAGCACAGCTTTGTGACGTCACGCTGCTCGTACCCCGTGCGATGACGCCTCTGTGCACTGTGTTCGCAGCGAAACAAAACAAAAACGAAAGAATAACAACGCTGTAGAGAGAAAAAAAAAACATGAAATGAAAACAGCAAACCAACGCCGTCGTTGCCATCGGTGTATGTATTTGTTGTTGTTCTTCTTGTTATTGCTTGGTGCTGGCATTTCGGGGTGCACGTGTATGTGTGTGCGTGTGTATGTATGTGTGCGAGCTCCTTGGCTGTTATTATTAGGAGATGACGCTAGAAGGGGGGTCTGTGGAGGCTGCTTCGTAAAAAAATAAATATCAAAAAAAAAACAAGTAAAAACTTTTCACTCGGAGTCGAAATCTCCGTCTTATTTTTTTTTTGTTTTTCGGCTCAGGCGACCGGATCGAACTACTTTATTATATACCACAACCAGCCATAGAAACAATCGCTGACAAGATTTCTTCTCATATTAAATAATGATTTTTACCGAGAAATAAGCGTCTCATTATATGTGCCTTACATTTGGCCATAAAAAAAAACATCATCGGACAACTTTTTCCATATAATATACAAATAAGAATAATCGGTCAAGAGATAAGTTGTAAGTTTATAGGATCGAGATACGCGTAGATATATATGGCACCGCTTTCTGATACAATATATAGCACTCCACAAATGTGGATTATTCAGTTCAAAGCTAGTCTAAGGCTGAAAATATTTTAATTAAATCTGTTTAAAGCTTTAAAAAATAATATATGAATAATTATATGTGGACAAGGGTATATAAACATCGGTGTGCCCAGTTAGCCGTTCTTATTTGATCGATTTTTTTTTCGTTTCTTTCTTTTCTTGCAATTTGACCGTCCAAAAAATAGAACGATATATGAACAGATTGATATATACATATGTTTGTATGTGCTTTCGTTAGTTTTGCTATTTTGCTATCACAGAGAGCAAAGCATTCTGAAAGAGCAGACTACAAAAAACTACCAGATAGCAAAGCATTTTCCATCACTGGAATATTCAAGCAGAACGCACAAAAATATAAAAATAGAAAAGAAAAAAAAAAAAAAAATTTCGAATTCCGGTCTGGTCAAGGGTAAAGATAAGTTCTTTATTGTCTTTTTTTCTTTTCTTTTTAAACTTAGCCAACACAGTTTCTTATTTATTATATATTTTTTGTTTGCCTTAACTGCTTACCGATTGGAGATGCTTTATTAACGATCTTTCTTGCTTGCTCTCTCTCTTTCTGTTTAATTACAGTTATTCCAAGTGCCCGGGTATAGCATACCAACGTGCGTGCGCTGCTCGGAACAGTTGACAAACAATTCAAACTTTCATCAGGCGGTACGTGTACAGGACGGCGCGGCTGCTGCTTCTGTGGCGGCCGCTGCGGTAGCTGCTGCTGCTGCGGCCTCATCGGCAGCTTCTTCCAGTGACGGTGATGCTGTGGCGGCACAGCTGACGAATGGCAGCGCTGTCGCCGCTGCGCTGTTGCAGCAACAGCAGCAGCAACAACAACAGCAACAACAACAACAACAGCAACAACAACAGCAGCAACAACAGCAGCAGCAACAACAACACCAATTGCAATCATCAAGTTCTTCCGAGAATCTACAATCGCAGGACGATTCTGAAGATGTAAGTTCTTATAGGCGAAAGAGTGAGAGTGAATGAGAGCGCACGAGTATAATTTTGCAGCGGCAACAGTGTTGAATAACGACTCGGACACACACAGACACACACACACAGATACACAGTCTTACTGCAATATTCCAGGCGTTGCACTTGTCCATTGCCGTCTTAATGTTGTTGTTTTGTTTTTCCTCCCCCACTTCTCCCCATACATAACTGCAGATTACACTGGCAGTAAATACATTCATATGTACATACGTGTGTGTATATAAATATATATATATTTATATATATATATGTATGTATTCATAGTTCGTTTCTTTTTGCTCTTGCTTGCTTCTTTACGCTTTGCTTGTGCTTTGCCTTTCTTTTTCACACCGCTGCACTGAGAATATTGGCAACAGCAGCAGCAACAACAACAACAAGACAAATACCCTACATCTTGTCTGTGGATGCGTATCCAGACTACTCAATACGATGGCTTTTGTTTTCTTTCATATATATTATTGTACCCTTCTATAAACAGAAATTTATAAATATGTGTGCCCATATTTACAATCGTTGTTATATCGGCTTGAAGTGTGATTTGGCATTACTTTTTGGCACCGAAGCATATTCACTTGCGATTGAAGGGTATTTGCGCTTCGCCTTCACCGGCTCGATTTTTTCCCATTTTCTTCTTTTTTTCTTTATTTTTATTTTGTTTTGTTTTTTTTTTTTTCTTTTTTTTTCATTAATATCTGCGCTGTTTGCTTGCCTTTTTCTTGCTTTGCTTTTCACGACAACGGCAGCAGCCGCGGCAGCAGCAGCAGCAGCAGCAGCGACAACAACAACGTCAGAAGCAACTGCGACGCCGACGTCGACTGCACGACGTTTTTGTGCGCTGTGTAAAGCGAAAAAAATTCATTTTCAGTTGACGCTTTTGTGTGGGTGTGCGTGGCACGCAAAAAAAAAAAAAATAACTTTAATACAGAATTCAGCAAAAAAAAAAAAAAAAAAAAAAGCATATAATACATACGCAATAAACAAACATTAATAAATCGCAAAGGAATTTGCGCATAGAAATTAAATTTTGCAACCATTTTGACCGCCAGCTTGTTGAGCGTAAGTTTCTAATGCGTGTGCGTGTGTGTGCGTGTGTTTGTGTATGTGCGATACTTGCAATTAGCAAAGCGCTCTTTTGCTCTCTCTCTCTCTCTCTCTCTTACCAAAACAAAAAAATGCAATTGTAATTGTCGACACTGGCGCGCTCTCTCATTCAACACAGGTGGATCTGATATTCAACGAGGAGGGCTCCTGCCCGCTCTGCAATAAGACGTTCTCACGCAAATCCTCGCTCATGACGCACATACGAAATCACTCGGCTGAGCGCAAATTTGTGTGCAGCTACTGCCACAAAGGTGGGTTTACTACTACTACTACTATTACTACTACTCCAACTCTATCCTTATACAGCAAGCACAAATGTACAATTTGTCTTGAAGTACTAGCCAGAGATCCATCGTCGCCTGCAAATCCTTCTCCGTTTTATAGTATGGCGAGGTTGGTTCCCTCAAAGCTATAATTTGATTTTGCCGATATCTCGTAAATACGACAAAATCCTTCTTAAGCTTGAAATACGCTGACTCTGGTCACCGCCTAACCTTACTATGATCCTTGTTATCCATTTTTGTAGCAAACGATTCTCCGATGCCGATTGTCCTAGAATTTTAAAGTAGCCATAGTCACACAGACCGCCGTCAAATAAATTAAAAAATAAAAAGAATAAAAATTCGGTTCCAGATTTCAATTAGTTTGAATTTGGTTTCGGTTTGATAGATTTTGTTGTTGTTATTTTTGTACCAAATTTAATTCTAATATTGAAACAATTCTATATTCTGAAAGTGCAATATATATTATTAAGTATACATAGAAGGATATAATAATAAATACGTGCTTTATAAGCCGAGGATGACCAAAAACAAAATGTGTAAAAAAAGAAAAAAACAATTTTAGATTTAAGACGTTCTAATTATTTAATAGACGATTGTAAATTCTGTAGTAAACCTTCAAAAACAGGAAAGCAAATTGAAACTAATTTCGGTTTTCAATCGAGGAATGAAGGAATATCCAATTTGAGTGACGGTTCTGGTTAGGAACTGAATATACATAAACATATTTATTTATTTTTTTGATGCATATATGGAAACAATAACTGACTGGCAATTTTCTCTCAGGCTTTACGCAGGCAGCTAATTTGCGCAACCACGAACGCATCCACACAAATGATCGGCCGTATCAGTGCGTGGACTGCGGCAAGACATTTACCCAAATCACAAATCTGAACAATCATCGACGTCTTCATACCGGCGAGCGTCCTTTTGTTTGCAATGAGCCCGAATGTGGACGCAGTTTTGCACAGGTGAGTCTTTTGTGTGTGTGTGTGTGTATGCATCATATGCATCTGTACTATATTGAAATGTTATATCTTTGATTAGGTGACCAATCTGAACAATCACATGAAGTCACACCACAAGGTGCAGCAGTATTGCTGCAACGTTTGCAGCAAGAAGTTCACACAGGTCACCTCACTGAATCAGCATCTGCAGGCGCATGCCGGCGTTACCGGCTACTATTGCCCTCGATGTCCGGAGAAGAACTTTAAGCTGCAATCGCAGTTGCATACGCACATGAAGACACATGGTTTGGCCTTTCCGTACGAGTGCAGCAAGTGCGATGAGAAATTTCTACAGCAATCGCATCTCGATCAGCATCTCAAGATGCACGACGAGTTCAAATTCAAATGCGACATCTGCCCCAGCAGCTTCAATCAGGAGTCGCTGCTCAAGAAGCATGTGCAACGCCATGTCGAGGGTCGCTATCTCAACTGCCCGGTGGCAAATTGTGCCGAATCGTTTGCCGTGCGACAACATCTCTCCAAACATTTGCTCACCAATCACTCACACCACGAGCTGCCGCCGCCGAAGCGCTCCAAAAAGACCATCACACTGCAATCGCCGCAACAGCCGCTGGCCATGATCGGCCAGCCCCTCTCCCTGCAGCATACGACGGGGCAGCGTAAGTCTCCATCCAGAACACAGACTCGACTCAACTCTAACCCAAAATGCAATCGCTTTTCTCTTGAATTTTGTAGCATACACTTTTATTTGTACTCTCTCTCCGTGATCCTTTCTCCTCGAGACTTGAAACGTGGTTTATATAGTCATCTGTGTCCGTCTTCAAAATCGATAACATAAAATCACATAAAAGTCTCACAATTTTCAAGTTAAACTTACCAAATTTATTTGGCATAGTTGGGGAAACTCTTCAATCAATCACTTGAGCCATATTTGGTCTGGAATAAAAAGCCATTTCACTTATACTCAGACCACCCCAAATATTGCAGTCTTCTTCTACTTAGAGCTGAACGGGGCAGTGGCAGAGGAAATACAGAACCGATTCCTGTCTTTCTTCGTCCACTTTCTGTCTAATAGTTGCCGGAGTTTACACTCTCCCAAAGAAGAGGCCAACTCAATAGTAGCATAGTTACCCTTGAAAACCCTATAAACCGGTTGGGTATCTGCGTTCAATGTAAACTTGTCTGCTTACAGCAAGTGATTTTAAAGCAGCGTCTGCTTTCGGCGAAAATACAGAACTTTTGTCGCAAAGTTAGGATTGCAACTGTAAGTAACTGGAGAGATAAAAGTCCAACACTTTAAACGCTGAACCCACGCAACACAAGTATGTAGTTAGGTCGGCTATATATATATACATATATATTGAGCGAATCGTTCTCAAAGTTTGATAGTTATCTATTTGGGGACACTTGTTTCTTGGTTATCTTGCACACTTGGACCGCTATACCTGAAACGGAATTATGATTGTGTTATTCACGACATCTTTTGACTTTTTGCAGGTGGCAGACCGCCGAAGAACAAGAACAAAACCTCACTGGCAGCCACGGCCATCAAGATCGAGATCAACGAGCCGTTACACAGTCAGCACATCATCAGCAGTGCCAGCGGACTATCCATCCAGCAGCAGATCAATCAGCATATGCAGCAGCAGGCACAGCAGCAACAGCAGCAACAGCAACAACAACAGCAACAGCAGCAACATCTCCATTTGCCCATGGGCCAAGCGGTTAAGGCGCGCTTCATACCCACTAAATAGAAATTAATGAAACCAACAAAGAAACAGAGATAGATAGATATATATAGAGAGAAAGAGAGAGAGAGAGAGCGAGTGAGAGAGCTGCTCTGTAGCGTTTACGATCGGTCTGTCGTGAAGTTACCCCCCCCCCCCCCCCCAGCCCCCAGCCATACCCGCCCCCATTCACTAACAATAGTTAAGAAAAAAAGTTTTGAACAAAATGCATCACATATCCTTCGAGCACATACATAAACATATATATATATACATATATATATATACATATATATATATACATATATATATATATACACACACATAGCAATATGCAAAAATACGATAGCTGTTAACTGATAGAGAAAACATACAGAACCGATAATCGATAAATTGATCCAACGATTGGTGGGGGCAGCTAACACACACAAACACACAGACGCCAACTGGCGGCGGCGGCGCATTGGCTGAGGCTGCTGGTTCGGTTACACGGCGTTTGGCGCGCATGACGTGACGGACGCTGCGGCCCTTGCGCCTCTAGCGGCTGCTAGCTTGACGCCTGCTGCGCCCTCTAGCGGCTGACCCCCTACCCGTCGCTCAACCAAAACCAACAACAACAAACCAAATAGCAAAAGAAGAAAACAAAACAAAACGAAAAACAAAACAAAAATAACAAGTTTATATACTCTTGCTGAACGGTGTCCATTTGGTGACATCTAAATCGATTTGCGTAAATACATACATACTTACAGTAGACTCTCGAAAAATTGCGAAACTTGAAAGTTGGTTTTTCGTCAAAAATGTGAAAAACACAAACATGTGTCTTAATTGTGTTATTTTTTTTCTTAATTTCTTTACGAGTATTTACTTAATTTACGTAAATAATTATAAAAAAAAAACTAAAAGAAAAAATTTGAGAAAAATCCTGCTTATGCAGATTAAGCAGAGACAACTAATAAGTTAAAACTTTCTTGATGCAGAATTTTTTGGCAGAACGCTATTTTAACGATTGTATTTAAAGTATTTTTGATTTTTTTTTTTATTGGAAAAGTTCGAACTGTAATTTTAAGAATAGAGAAATAAGTGAAATTGAAAAAAAATCATTTGTAAAAGTTAAGGAAACACTTCTTAGAGTAAAGTGTCTTGAACAAATCGACTTATTCGCGATATTTTCTCTTGTGAGTCTTAACTTTTTCGAGAGTCTACTGAATTTGAAAAAAGAGACAACATTTTTAAAAACACCCCTGCAAGGGTATTTAAACATATAAAACATAAAAAGCTTTCAACAAAATCGGAAAGAAATTTTAAATACAACCAGCAGCAATTTCATTGGGCAGCACCAGACGTAACGTAGTGTCACGTAACGTAACGTAAGGCAACGCTAAGCAAACAAACAACTGTAACTTAAATCGAATTAAAAATGTAACAATTAAGTGTAAAGTAACAAATATGGCGAAGAACAAGCATAAGCAGTTTAAAAGGAATGCAAAAACAGAAGAATACTTACAATTACAAGTAATTATATAAATATAAATACATTTAAATTGATATGTATTATAAGCCGTTAGCTTAAGTGTTTTTATTTTTTTTTTTAAATAAAACTTATAGAAAGTATGAAAAGTCAACTGCGCAACTGTATATTATTTATGAACTGTGAGGCAAATTTAATAATATATATTTTTAATAACTTCTTTGAGTTGATTTTCATTTAAATTTTGCAAATCTTATTCGTTTTTAATTTACATTTTCAGAGCTACGCTTTTTTCCTTTCAAATAGTATCGTTATGTTTCACACAGCGCGCGAGAAAGGAACAAATGTAAGCAACGGACGTATAAGTGAACGGATTTGTTTCGTGCATGCTTAACCCAAAAGTGTGAACGGTGCAGCATGTCTTTTTACCCGTTCGTTGCATTTGTCATACAGAAACAGAAAATGCATTTGTGACCGTCGCAGTCTCGCTTCTGTCTCGACATTTCACAACATTGAAACTGAGAAATTCAGCCAATGAGAATGAATGCTCTAATTAAAAAAAATGTTCACAAACGAGCTTATTCGCATTGCAGTATGTCATCAAAAAATCATTTATTTATTCATTTTACAAACTACAACTACTTACAACTACAAATTCATTTTTTTCACACAAAAAAAAAACGATAGAAAAAAAGCAGCAGCAACAACCACATAAAGGGAAAATCATTCTCCCTTTTCCGATTCTATGATATATTTAACAATTGCCGTGCTTTCGTTGCCTTAAATGCACATCGCTTAAGTATTAATATTAAGTATTATCATCGACTGCGGCTCCAAGACGTTAATTAAATTTGGGAAATCGCCAAAAAAGTATTGCGTTATAATTGGTATTTTACGTGTCCAAAGTAACTGATAATTCTGTCTCGTTCTCTCGACCTCTCTCTCTCTCTCTTGCTTTTTCAGCTGCGCTCAACATTTGGATTGTCCATTTTTATGAGGCACAGCAGATAATAAATTTACAGTTATGTTACTGTTTTCTTTGATTTCGCTTTACACCTTTTTGAGGTGAAACTTATTGCACCACTTCAAATGAATGAAGAGGGTTTTGCAAAATGATTCAAAGCTACCCATAAATTATATATATAAATTCTTGATCGGCAACAACAGCAATTATTTAAGATGTTTAACATTTTGTATAATACAATTAACAGTCGTTCGATTTTGGCTAAGCATAAGAGAAATCTTGGCATATAACTATTATAGTTGCACAGCTTCCAAGCTGGCCAAGCGAACATCGAACTCAGACTTGTGCTCGTTCTTCAGATAGCGCCGCATGCCATGCAACAAGTAACGCAATTTCGGTGCACCCATCACGTCCAGCAGCAGAATCATTAGGGTCTCAAAGCTATCATCGCCACCGGTTTTATAGGCCAGCAGCGCTTTGCCAAAGCTTCGGAACTGATCGCTATTGATGACGCTGCGCACCTATTTGCCAAGAGAAAGTGCAAGACAGACAAAGAGAGAGAGAGAGAGAGAGAGAGAGAGAGAGAGAGAGAGAGAGAGAGAGAGAGAGAAGATTCATGAATCTGCTGATGTTCATTAAAAATAAGAAGCCAAATTACAAACCTCACGCAGGAAATCTGCACGCGATTCGGGCGCCTCTTTCAGCTCCGATTGCGCAACTGGAATTGCAGAACAGCTATTGATGCTGCTGCTGCTGCCGCTCTGGCTGCTGCTGGTGGCAGCTGGCGCGCTTGGTTCGATCTTGATCATGTCATTATTATTGATGAGCCGATATCGCTTCTTGCTGCCCATAGATTCGTTGTGGAATGTGGGTGAGCTACGCTCGCGCTTGTGTATCTTCACCAGATCGCGGCCAGAGTCCGCGTTGAAGTCGATGCTCTGCAAGACATATTCAAAATAAGTTTAGCTCAGACAAAACTAACAAAACTAGCACGAAAACAACAAGTAAGAATGCTGTTGTCGAGTGAGCCCGACTACCATATACCCTGCACGCAGCTGTTAAATATATTCGAATTTCAATGTCTCTTTAAAAGCTTTGCACACTAAAATGTAAGCAGGACTGCAAGGATTCTCATTTCTTTTGACAGATGCAGGCACACTGATCGAAATTTTCGGGATTACCTTTCACCATACTTAATAATACCCCTAATCTTAGTCAGCCTGCCATTTGATGTGTCTGCTTCCAAGGAGTCCATTCAAAATCGATCTGTTTTCCCAATCTGGTGAAAATAATATGGCAACGGAGATTTCAATAGCTTCTACTTTTCATCAAAAACGGAATAGTTTTCTTTGTCATTCCAAAAATGGAATTCGCATTGCAGACGACATATGTAGATGTGCATAAAGTACTCTGATGAGATGTCTTACAGATGGAATAGCTCAATGGGCGAGATCATACCGTAACATTGGAGTTAAGCCGACTCATAAAGTCCATAGGATTGGGCGCTTTTTGACTTTGTGCATTCCGTCCAGCTGCATTGGCATAATCCGCTGGCGTCCACGTCTTTATGGAGTTGGCCATTTCAACTTTGCTACAAATGGCCAAACAACATTAGAAACAAAAATCTTTTTAACAAACAAACAAAAAGCACTTCTCCATTCACTTACGCGGCCAGCTCGCTGGCTAGCTGAAATTTCGAGGTTCCCATGTTTCCCGGTTCCCGTTTAATATGTGTGATGGGCGCCAGAGTCAGCTGATCCTCCTCCTTGCTGCAGATGCTCTGCAGCAGCGGCTCCGCAGCGCGCTCCACCGGTTGGACAATCTGTGAGAGCATATAGAATCCTTACAAAAATATAGACTACATATATATAGAATCAAGAGCTAACCGTTTGCTCGGCATGCTTAAAGAACTGTCGCAGTTCGCGCACAATGGGACCGAAGGGTGAGCTTTGTGGTCGTGCACCCAAATGGTTGCGTATCCATTTGGACAGCTGCTGCACCTGCGACGCATCCTGGAAGCGAGCATCGCACAGCAATATGGCGCCATAGTCGTTCCGATGTCGAATGACGCGACCGATTGCCTGATTGACGGCCCGTGTTGCTTCCAGATTATACCATTCATGGCCACTCAGCAACTGATTCTCCCTGGTACGATTCGTTTCCAGATAGCGACGCTTCAGTATCACCTTGGGATCCTTGAGCGGTGGAAACG
This sequence comes from Drosophila glabriapex, assembly GCA_035042305.1. Lineage (NCBI taxonomy): Eukaryota > Metazoa > Arthropoda > Insecta > Diptera > Drosophilidae > Drosophila > Drosophila glabriapex. The sequence continues at coordinate 7,490,430 of JAWNLN010000066.1, forward strand.
GTAGACCAGTTATAATCACCGCTCGACCATTGCGATCGGCAAAGTCCAGGCCCTCGGACACCTTGCCGCGACAGACGGCCATAAAGCAGGCACCCTTTGAGTCCCTGATCGCCTGATAGAACTCCTCCATAGTGCTCGTAAACTGATCCTTGCCACGCGGCTCCAGAAATATCGGCTTGCGACTAGATATATCCGCCCACAGTCCACTGGCCTGCCACGCGTCCACGCACTGATTCATCATCGGGTACGATGGAAAGAAGACCAATAAGCCATCTGGAACGATGCGTGACACGTTCAAAATTGTTTGGCCCAGCGAGCTAATGTACTTGGGATTATCTCTGTCAATGGATCGGGAAAGTGAAAGGAACAAACAATCGTCAGAATGAATGATAATTATGTGTGGAGTGTGGAGAGTGGCAGCCTTACACAAGCTGCTTGAGACAATAACTTATCCAAAATACGATATATTCATTGTAAGTACGGCAATATTGTTTCTTAATGAAAAGCTGAAGCCTCCGGTTTAATTCTTATGCACATTTCTTTGTCTCTGTGCAAGTCCTTCTGAACTAATGTAAAGTTTTTCCCCAATCTTCAAATTTGCTAAAAAAAAAAAACAGAAGAAGAACTTTACTGGACATTCTACTACATAACTTACCACTTAAGTAGTCGCCGTCGAACAGTTGAGGCAAAAACATTTCCCAATTGATCAGTATTAACCAATAACACAATACGTTTATCGCTTCCCGATGAAGTTTTCTTTTAGTTTTCATTGGGCATTTGGCAGCGTCCAATTGATGTGGCTATGCAATTATTTTTTTGTGAATTTGATAGCTCAGTTGAGTCTTCGTTATACTGAATATATTCAATTCTTACATTTTACAAACAAAAAAATCAACATATAAATTAAAGAATTATTCAGTTTATGCAATTTACAATGTGCCAAACAATTTGACGGTGCGCTATCTTAAGCCAGAGACTTCCGTTCTTTATTAAGAAACAATTTTGCCACATTTACAAATTGATATATTGTATTTTATATTTCAATTGTATTTGGAAAATTCACAAATTGTCGTCATCACACCTATTTTATTTTCCAGTTGTGTATTTCATAAACCTTTTCTTCTGACTTTTCAGTTCTTGTCTTTTGCATAGGTCAAAACATCTTATCTCTTATTCATGCACTTATATACATACATATATATACATATACATATGTATATGTGTGTTAAGCATATGCAAGCAATAATATACATATATCTTATCTTCCTTATTATCTTTAATTTAAACAACGCACATGTTTTTTATACCCTAACTGCATCGAAAATGGGCTAAGAAGAGTACAATTAAGTTGTGCAAAAGTATGTTTAGTATATTATATACATACATATATGTTCTTGATCAGCATCAACTGCAGAGTCGACTTAGCTATCTGTATGTCTGTATAAGTAAGCCGGTCTTAGAGATCGAAAGAGCTAGAGACGTCAAATTTGGAATATATGTTATCGTATATCAAATGTAGATCGATTAGTAAATTATATCGAAAACTTCCCCCAACCAAATCGAATTAATTTTAAGATATATATTAACAATAACAAAAAGTAGTCTGTTTTGATTAGGCAGGTGGAATAGGTGCGAAACGAGTCAAGAAGCTGGTTTAAAAAAAGATACAACGACTATTTTAAGAGCGCCAAAAATTCTGTAGACCTTGCAGACCGAAGTCAAATTGCTGACAGCTAAATTTGACTATAAATTTAAAAAACTGACCGATATGAAAACTATATGATATAGTATTCCGATCTTTTTTTTATTTTGTCAAAATGTGAGTAGCACGAACAAAAAGCAAAAAAGTTTTCTTTCAACCGAGTGCTCCTATGACAGCTATATGATAAACTAGTCTGGTCTGAGTAGGATATCTTGATAAAAAATGTGTTTTTTTTTAACAAGAACTTAACCGATTGTTCCTATGGGAGCTGTATGATACAATCATTATTCAACAAGATAGCTTCAAAACTGATGTATAAATTTTCATCGAAACAGGTGGACAGATGGACATTGACATATCGACTAAGCTAGTGATGCTAATGAAATATATATATGTACTTTATAGGTTAGTTGAAGTTGAGAATTGCATTTGAAAAAATTTGTTTTTCGATTTTTCATTCATCTTTCGATCCTTAAGGCGGACAATTTTAGGCAAATATATTATTGAGAAGCCGAAAAATTGAGAAGCCCATTTGACATAGGGTTAAGGGTTATATTTTGTTTATTTTCCTGTTTATTGGAGAGAGAAAAGACTGTCTTAAATCTTTGATATATATATGAAATATGTGTTGTATCAGTTACATAAAAATATACATCATATTTAAGTTGAATCTGGTTTGAAATGGTAAAGCCTTGCTTATTACTGACCTATCTCATTTGTTTTTGGCTATATATCAAGTGTAGCAACTCTTCTCTTGTGCTATAACTTACCGATTCTTATAGTTGGATATGAGCTGTTCGCGATCGGGTCCGGTGCCAATGATCTTGACGTAGACTTGCCCCTCATTGACAATATGCGGATTCTCTAAATGCTGCGCCACCGGAATGGCCAGCTCGGCGATGAGCGGTTTAAGTGGTGCCAATGTGCCGCTGGTGAGGATTACGCTGCGCACATGCGTATTTAGCAGCTGTTCCATGCCAAAGGCGGGGTTGAAACACCAGAAATTAATGATTCTTCCCGCCTTTGAGGCACTGCTCGCCGCATTGTTGTTGCCCTTGCCCAGCCAACCAGTTTGGGCCTTGTTGCTGGTTTGCGACTGTTTGCTCTCCTCAATCTCCGCGTGCACCTTGAAGCTGCAACTCACCTTGGACATGATGTCCTCCTTGTTGGCAAACACAATGTTCAACAGATCAGCGAGCACCATAAAGCTGCCACCTTTCCGCAGCATCGAATGCTGCGATGCCACCATCAGATACTGCACCAATTTGTCCAGCAGCGCTACAATTGTCGCACAATTGCCGTGCGTGAACTAAGAATTATAGATAGATAGTTGAGAATACAGCAATGGATATGGGGTATCTTCTAGCTTTGGATTTGATTTAACTTACATTTGCTTTGCCGAGTAGCTCGTAAATGTAGGAAGCTGGATAGGTGGCGCCATCAGCTTTATTATCGACAACAACACCATCTATGGCCTTCTCCAATTCAAGGAGCATTTCCTTGAGCAACGTCAGATCGTCTATTGTGAAGTCCTTGGGTTCATCGGGTCCGGCAGTGTCCTGTGAATCGCTGCTGCTGGTGAAGATCTTCATGATGTGGGTAACATCTTCAATGGCAATGGCCACATCCGAGGAGCGTATCTGCACCGAGGCGGACTCCTCGCAAATCTTCTCAATGTTGTGCCCCTCATCCAGAATGACAATTGCGTTGCTCAGCTCAATTTTGTTCGCTTTGCGTGCCTTGGGATCGAGCAGGTAATTGTATGGCATGAATGTGATGTCCGCACTGTTCACCAGCTCCTTGGAGGCAAAGTATGGGCACATCTTGAGCCGCTGACCCACCTTAACCAGATCCTCAATATCCATGATGCTGGGACCACGGAAATCCGGATGATCCTTTTTGGATTCAACGCGCAACTGAAATGTACAGCTCTTGGCGTGCACCTTCAGTTTGCACATGTTCACTTTGTTCGAATTGCCCTGTTCACGCATCACATCCGGATGGATGCATAGCTGATCTCGTGAGCCGAGCACTACGGCCCGCATATTCGCGTAAGCGGTACGCTTTAGTTCACGCATCGCCTGAGTCAACTGGGAGTGGGTACGCGATGCATATATCACCTTCGGTACACCCCAATTGTTGCTCTTGCCAATCGCAGCTGCAATTTCACTGCCCATAGCAGCTCCAGCTCCAGCTGCACCCGTTAATTGTGTTTGCTGATCGAGCTGTAATTTTTGTATGTTGAGCTGCACCTCAGATTGGCGTGTTCGTATCCAGCCGAGCGTGGAGCAGAGCAGACTTAGAGTTTTGCCGGTGCCGGTGGGCGATTCCAAGACACCATTGGTGCCATCGCGCAGGCAAATAATCACCTTTTCCATATAGGCGCGCTGCACATCGTATGGCTCGAAGGGAAAATGCACCGGTATGCCGGCGATTATGTTCTCCGGCATGGCACTTTAATAATTCGTAGACACTTTAACTGTTATCGACCTGATGTTTTTCTTCCTCTTCTGTTTTTGTGTTGTGTGCCGTGTTTGCGCGCCAAAACAAAGTGTTGCCAAACATGTGTTGCCAAACATGTGTTGCTGCAGACAGCTGACGACCCTGTGCAGCGTGCCGATAACGATGTATGCAGCTCTCGTATCGCCTGTATTTAGTAAACGTTTATTTATTTTCCATCACAATATTCGTAGAAAATTAATTGAAATAATTTAAACTAATTCAATAAATATTTTTACATTATATACAATAAGAACAAAAAATTATGTACTGATTTCAATATGTTAAGAAATTAAAAATATCAAACCAACTCTGTGTCGTCTCAATAATCAACACCCCCGCTCTGATGTATCGACGCTTATCGATATTCAGCAAAATTCACAACTATCGCAGCGACTCAGTTGGTTTTTTACTTTTGAACGGAGAGGTCGGTTGGTTAGCGGCTCCAAAATTAAAAAAGAAGGAGATGTAATAGCAATAGAAAAGGCGACAATGCGGGACGGAAGTGACGGTCGCAGTGTCTGTATGTGGGAAACAAACTAACCCGCCTGCTGAGATATATACTACAAGTAAACATACAAATAAATAGCACACATACATATATACATGCCACCACTAGTCGTGTAGTGGTCGTGTCGCTTCGGTTATCCGTCCGACCGTTCGTTCGTCGCTCGGTCGGTCGGTCGTTTGCGCCATCGTCGTCGCCGTCATCATCATCAGAGTCGTGTCCGACAGTCAGTCAGTCAGTTGGCGAGTGGATTGGTTGCTTGTTGGCTGCCTGGCTGGGTTGTTACGGTCGCTCGGTCGGGTAGCTGAGGCGGTTGTTTGGATGAGCGAGCGCCAAGAGAGAGAGAGAGAGGGAAACAACAGCAGCAGCAGTAGTAGTAGCAGTGAGAGCGAGCGTATAAAAGTTGTTGCTTGTGTGCTACGTTGGGCTATGCACCTTAATACAACCAAATACACAGCCACACACACGCAAACGTTCGCTTATGCTTCTCTCTCTGTGTGTGTGCGTCTTTTTTTTTTTTGTTTAACTGTGTGTGCGTGCGTGGCCGTTGGTTTGAGAGCGCTACGACGGACGGACAGAGGAACTGAGGTGGTAATACATTTTTGTTGGCACAAAGTAAAATAACGTAGAATAAAAAATTGCTCAGGCACTCGTTCGTCCGTCTGTCCAATCGAAAATACAGGAATAGTAACTGAATATTCCCGATTAATGTTGACAATAAAATATAATATTTGAAATTTTTTTGTGTCGGCTGATTGTTATCACCACCAACGGCCAACGTTGCTATCTCGCTCTCTTGCCGTCCAGTTCAATCCGCTTCAGTTGTAAATATCGCAGCGTTTTTAACACACAATTCAAATAAAATCAACTCTCACTGATGACGATGATGATGATGCTGTGCGTGAATGATGAGTGGCTGTGTGTGTATGTGTGAGTGTGTGGTGTGTGTGTGTGTGTGTGCTTGTGACGTTGCGAAAACAACTACGATTATTGTTCTTGTCGAATTTTTATTAACTCGAAAATAATAACAACTGCTGCGCACCCGCCCACAATCAGCTGCGAATTATAGACACGATAACACATTTGAAAGCTTGGCGCGCTCTTTCACAAAGAAATGCAACGTTGCAGTGTGTATCAATGTTCGATAGAAGCCGATAAACGCATAGCTACTTCCACTACACATGCAAATTAGTTGTCGTTCGTGCTTATGTCGCATTTAAAATTAAGGTCACACTAATCATGTCGTTTATCAAATGAGCACTCGCACACCTTGCCACTCCCTCCTCTTCCTCGCCGGTACATACATCTAATAAACAACTAAAAGTTACAACTTTATTGGTGATCCTGTGCGTCAAGGTCGTTGCACATATCGCACTGGTTATTGTTGTTGCTCGGCTTTCATGGCTTTAAATACTTCTTACTGCTAATCTCAGCAACAAATTTCTATATAAATAAAAAAAAGTATATATATATATAGTAAATAGCCGGAGTGTGGCCAGCCCCCCCTGTTCATTGTTACCTGGCTACAGCGTTGCCACCAGTACAAAAGCTAATGTTGTTGTGTGTGTGTGTGTTAAGACGTTTGTTTTGTGTTTGTGATTGTAATTAATAATGTTTTAAATAATTCAGCGTGACCCAGTTAATAATTTTATCCACGTGCTGTTTTTGGTTACCTGCAAGCATCTGCTTTTGCTGGTCTATTGTGCGTTCTCTTTGACATCTGGCAACGCTGAATGTAGTGCACGCATGTAATACGTTTATATGGGTATGTGTGTGTGTTAGAGAGAAAGAGATGGAGAGAGGGGTGAGTGGGTGGGCTCCCATTCGAATAGAAAATGAGTGCTTTGTACTCAAAACTCAGTCAATTAGTCGCCTGAAGGCGGCGACAGCGATGACAACGTCAAATGCAGGCGCGTCGATAAACAGTTTTTTTTTGGTTCGCGGCGCGTCATTTAACATACCTTATAAAATGTATTATAAGTTGACTTAGGTTTGTGCTAAACCGTATGAAGGGGAGGGGGATTTTGGTCGCTTTTGCGGTACTTGCAGAAATTTTGACTATTCCTGCTTTGGCCAGTTGTTGCTGTCAATTAGCGATGTGTTCGTGAGAGTGAGTGTGACGCGATCGCCACAGACGATAGTGGAAAAGAAACGAGAAGTGCACACGTGCTGCTAGCTAAAAGTGTGTATGTGTGTGTGTATTACTATTCGTATGCGCACGTATGTATGTATTTATGTGCATTGTGAAATTTATAAATGCATATATAAAAAGGAAGGCCTTGATAATACATTTCTGATATGGGTGCATATTGTGAAAGCCACAGAAAAATAAGCACCATTTATATATATATACATTTACATATATATATATATATGTATATATATATATATATATATATGTATGTATGTATATACATATATATGTATATATTTATCAGGCCGTGATCGTGCGTGAGTGGATCGCACATATTTTGAGCAATGTTTTCACGCTCGAGCACATCTCTAATGCCAACAGAGCGATCGATAAAGGTGTTGACTGAATAAATGAATTTGTAGAGCACTCGAATTGACTGTCTGTCTCTGGCTGTATGTGTGTGTGTGTGTGTGTGTGTGTATGGCCAATTGAGTTTATGTTGGAAAACCAAGCAAAACTTTTATTCCCACACCCAAAAGCGCATCCCATCTGTGTACAAAACCAACCAGCCTAAGGAAACAAAAGCAAAAACAGAACAGAAGTAAAAAAGAAAGAGAGAACATTAATATCACCATTAGAGATCTCTTCAAGCGAAATTAGCACATTTATTGTCCAAATTGTGCGTGTTCTGGCCTCAGTGTGCGCGAGTTTTTTTTTTTTTTTTTTTTTTTTTTTTTGCTTGAGAGCATTATCTCTGATTACGAAAAAGGTGATGGATGTATACATATATATGCACACATACACATATAAATATATACATATGTTCTCTTCGCATGTGTGTGTGTGTTTGTGTTACAAAATCGGCCAATAGCCTTTCTTTTTTTTTTTGTTGGGCACACAGTGAGTATGCGCAACATGCAAATTTGTATCGATAACATCAATAAGTAAAAATCGATAAAGCCAAATATCTCCTAAAATTTTAAAGCCTGAGTTACTATATTCTGCTGGTAAGCTCCTCAAAGATCAATATAAATATATCATTTTTTTTCTGGCTATATTATGATGTTTTTAAAGATTGGCTTAGAAAAAAATATAAGTAATTAAGCCAATTCCCACCATTCCAGCCACCTGTTATCGAGATTGCATAGTATTCCGCAGTCGGTTATGTTCAACGTTCTCACATGTTTTTGTTTTGTTTTTTTTTATCTCGTGTTTCATTGCAGAGTTCGTTATTAAATATTCCCATATGCAGATGTCAGCTCTTTCAAGCAACATGTACTATAAAAGCGGCACTGTGAATCGAAGGAAAAGGGCAAATCGCCCCAGTCCAGGACATCAAGAGGATAACACATGCTGCTAGCAAGGCATTAAATGCTTGCAGCAGCAATCAAAATCAAAAGAGCAGTACAAAAAAAAAAAACGAAAAAAAAAACGAAAAGAAAAAAACAAAAACAAAATAATAAAAGCAACAAACACTAGAGATAACAGCTCTACTGGAGCAACAACAATCCACAACAACAACAAGAACAACACAACATGTAACGGATCAGTGTTGGAAGCAAGTTGTTAAAAAAGAAGACTACACAAAAACACACACACACACATACACAAATACACCCGCAATTCTCAATTGCACACAGACGTATACTGATAGCAGATCTCCCTTGCTCTCTCGCTGACTGACGAACTGCGCTCTAATTCAAATTCTTTTTGGACGCACATCGCAAGAAACGAAACGGTAAATTAAGTTTACATTTCACTGTCTCCACCTTTCTCTCTCTCTCTCTCTCTTTATCTGTCGTATAAATCCAAAACAGTAAACACAAAAACAGAATGTGAAAAAATTACTTGTTTGTTTTAAGTCGGTGTTAAAAACTGAGAAAGCTGAATATAACCCAAATTGACAAATAGTTCAACAATTTTTGTTTTGTTTGGGACACAAATCCCACAAATAAAATGCACCGATAAAAGATCAAATCTCTAATTAATAATTAAGGAACGCAACTTTTGCGGCATTTAGACAATTTATCTGATACGAAAGAAAAATCTTAAGACTAGTTAAGTTTAGTTTAGTTATAACAATATTTGTCAAAGAAAAAAAATAGACTGGTCACATAAATAGCAAACTTAAAAAAAGAAAAATGTAAGTTTCGCATAAGAGGTTGATAGTTTAGCTCGAAAATACATTCTGATTTAGAATTTGGTATTATATACTGAATTTTGAATGACTTCACAGACCTTTCACGAGCTATTTTGGCATTTATCATTTGGTAAGGAATTTCAAACTGTTTGGACTCCGATCCAAAAAACACCTCGTTCCAAAAATGATGGTCCCATGCCCTGTTCATTCTATTTGGATTATAATTTCGTCGCTCCACAAAACTATTTTGTTTTCAATTAAAGTTTTGCCAGAGAGCAAAACAGATACATTTTCTCTGGATACAAAAAAAACAACCATTTGCATTATATCCGACCAAAAAGGGACATCCTTATTCTTTTGAACCGTGGTCTGGGTACTATTCATAAGTCTTGCTTTTCAGTAAATAGAATTTACTTGCTTTAACTTCGGCAAGTTCATTTCATACAATTTTCTTGGGAAGCCCATTATTTTATTATTATTATCAACAAAAAAATATATTTTTCATATAAGATTCGAATTTAAGAACATGTGCTGCAATTTATTTATTTGACCACTTCAACTGAGAATTATAGCAAAAGTAGCAAAGATATCGGAACGCCTAGTATATATAAGATAATATATATTTGGTTTTCGGGTCTTCTGTGCTATATATCTCTGAACATAGCTGTGCGATTTTGAATTGAAAGCAACTGCGTGTTTATCTATAATGGCTTGTAAATGATTCTGATTTTGATTCTCACTCTCAATTTATTTTCGTTGGTAGGAGGCGTGAGCGCGCACAAGGGGGATTACGAGTGGGCTTTTTTTTGGCAGCCATGACAATCATACTCTTTCTGGTGGACACCTCGTCGTCCATGTGCCAGAAAGCGTATGTGAATGGTGTGCAGAAAACGTATTTGGACATTGCCAAAGGAGCCGTTGAGACGTTCCTCAAATATCGACAGCGTACCCAGGATTGTCTCGGCGATCGCTATATGCTTCTCACGTTTGAGGAGCCGCCGGCTAACGTAAAGGCCGGCTGGAAGGAGAATCATGCCACATTCATGAATGAATTAAAAAATCTACAAAGTCACGGCCTTACCTCAATGGGTGAATCGTTGCGCAATGCCTTCGATTTGCTCAATTTAAATCGGATGCAATCTGGCATCGATACATATGGACAGGGGCGTTGTCCATTTTATTTGGAACCATCGGTGATTATTGTCATAACCGATGGCGGTCGCTATTCGTATCGGAATGGTGTCCATCAGGAGATCATATTGCCGTTGAGCAATCAAATACCCGGTACCAAGTTCACCAAAGAGCCTTTTCGCTGGGATCAGCGTCTATTCTCCCTCGTCCTCCGTATGCCCGGCAACAAAATCGATGAGCGTGTCGATGGTAAAGTGCCGCACGATGATTCGCCCATTGAACGGATGTGCGAGGTAACCGGCGGACGATCATATCGCGTACGCAGCCACTATGTCCTCAATCAATGCATCGAGAGTCTCGTGCAGAAGGTGCAGCCGGGTGTTGTGCTCCAATTTGAACCGATGGTGCCTAAGGAGGCCAACGGTGGTGGCACCAATGCCAGTGGCAGTGCCAGTGGCGGCAGTGGCAGTGGCACTCCCAGCAGCAGTGGTAGCAGCAACAGTGGTGGCAGCAACAGTAACAGCGGCAACAACGGCGGCTGCAGCAGCGGCAGCAACACAAGCACCAGCAGCAACAGCAACAGCAGCTCACCAACGGTAACAACGGCAACATCATCCACAACAAGCAACGAACCAACGCCGGACATTGTTTTTCCGCTGATGAAGAAAATGATCTATGTGCAGAAGCATATTACACAAAAGACCTTTCCCATTGGCTATTGGCCGCTGCCGGAGCCATATTGGCCAGATTCGAAGGCGATAACACTGCCGCCACGCGATGCACATCCAAAGCTGAAGGTATTAACGCCCGCCGTCGATGAGCCGCAGTTGGTGCGCAGTTTTCCGGTCGATAAATACGAGATCGAGGGTTGTCCGCTCACATTGCAGATCCTCAACAAGCGGGAGATGAACAAATGCTGGCAGGTGATCGTCACCAATGGGATGCATGGCTTTGAGCTGCCATTTGGCTATCTGCGAGCGGCGCCCAATTTCAGTCAGGTGCATCTGTATGTGCTGGCGTACAATTATCCGGCTTTGTTGCCACTGCTACATGACCTCATACACAAGTACAACATGAGTCCACCCAATGATCTCATGTATAAATTTAATGCCTATGTGCGATCGATACCACCATATTACTGCCCATTTCTGCGGAAAGCCCTTGTCAATATCAATGTGCCCTATCAGCTGCTGCAGTTCCTCTTGCCCGAGAACGTTGACAACTATCTGTCGCCGACGATTGCCAATCAGTTAAAGCACATTAAGAATACGGCCAAACAGGATCAGGAGAATTTATGCCTGAAGGTCTACAAGCAGTTGAAACAACCAAAACCGCCTTACCGTCAATTGGAGACGGCTAAATTGTGTACGGGTGCTGCACTGCGTCGTGATCTGGTGCGTCATCCACTGCTGCGGGATACGTTCGCCAAGCTGCATGCGGAAATTGAGCCGGTGGATAATTATACCATTGTTGTGCCTCAGCTGACGCATCAGTCATCAGCGAAAACGTATCGCAATCCATTCGATATACCACGCAGGGATCTGGTCGATGAGATAGCACGGATGCGTGAGACTTTCCTACGGCCGGCGAGTTTGGTGGCCAAGGATTCGGGCCATTGTCTGCCCGTTGCCGAGATGGGCAACTATCAGGAGTATCTAAAGAATAAGGATAATCCGTTGCGTGAAATTGAGCCGACCAATGTGCGACAGCACATGTTCGGCAATCCGTACAAGAAGGACAAGCACATGGTCATGGTGGATGAGGCCGATCTCAGTGATGTTGCACCGATGAAATCATCGAATTCAAATAACGGTGCCAATAACAACTTGCCATCATCGAGCGGCGGCGGTGTCGGTGGCGGCATGTCCGGCATGGGTCTAGTTGGTGGTGGTGGCGGCATGTCCAATCTAATGCTCGGTGGTGGCGGCAATGGCATCTGTGGTCCCATGGGTGGCATGGGTGGCACCAAGACCAAACTGGATGGCACATCGCGCGGACGCAAACGGAAGGCGGGCCCATTGCCACGTGCCTTTGAATTCCGGCGTGCATCGACTGATGCGAGGCGCAGCGGCAGCATCAGTCCCACGCCGAGCAACGCAAGCAACAGCAGTAGCAGCAGCGCCAACATTGGCGGCAGCAACATCACCAACGTAGCCAGCAGCAGCAACAGCAGCTGCAGCAGCGATGTGGAAATGCTGCTCGATGAGGATAGCAATAGCAGCTTTGCGTCGGATGTATCCAGCGACAGCAACATCAGCAGCAACATAAGCAGTAGCAGCAGCAGCAGCAGCATTGCCAACAGCAACATTATCAGCAACAGCAGCAGCGCTGGCAACAGCAACATCCTCAGCAGCAGCGGCAACAGCAGCAGCATCAACATCAGCAGCAGCAGCAACATCATCAGCAGCAGCAATATTATCAGCAACAGCAGCAACATCAACAGCAGCAGCAGCAGCAGCAGCATCATTGCCGCCAGCAACAACAGTGACTCTGGTTTGTCGACGACGCATTTAGCGGAACGTTTCAGTATTGATTTCAGCGAGAAGGAGCCCTGCGAACAGAAGACGCCGCTCAACGGTTATGTGCACAATTTCATCAATGGGATTAGTGAGGAGGAGCGCGCTATTGAAACGGAGCATGCCAGCAGCAATAGTGCTAGCAGCGGCAGCAGCACCATCAGCAGCAACAACAACAGCGCGACCAACAGCAGTGCCAGCAATAACAGCGCAAGCAACAACAGTGCAGCAACAGCAGAAACTCTAGCGGAGACAATGCCCATAGCAACAACCACCAGCAGCAGCAGCGTTATAGTCTCACCAGCAGCAGTCACAGCTGCAACAGTTGCCAGCAATGGCGCCAGCGATCTATACAGCAGCAGTATGCATAGTAGCAACATGGCCAGCAGCAGCAGCAGCCACCACCACAACAACAATAATAATAATCATAACAATCATCACAATCACCACAGCAGCAGCGGCGTTTTATATGTGCCGCTTAATGGACTTACCATGCGGCATGCCGCATATAGCAGCAATGTGGGTGCAACACTCGACAATACGATGCTGATGCTGCCGCCAACAGCAGCAACGGGAATGCATAAGGTTGCAACAGCAATGTCGCCGCTCTTGTTGCTGCCCAATGGTTATGCGAGTCAACATGGCGGAATGTTGTCACCGCCGGCAGCAATATCAACACCACCACCAACAACAACAGCTGCAGCAGCAGCAACTGCCGCAACAGCTACTACAACAACAACAGCTGGAACATCAACAACAGCAGCAGCAGCAACAAACAACAGTAGCAGCACAACAACAACAATAACAACAACAGCAACAACAGCGACGACAACAACAGCATCATGCACGTACTTTAGTCATAATGATATCAATGATGCCTCGGAAATTTCGCGCATATTGCAGACGTGCCACAATGGCAACAACAACGGCAGCAGCATCAACAACAGCAGCAGCATCATCAGCGGCAGCAGCAGCAGCAACAACTCTGGCAGCACTTTAAATGGCTACGCCAGCGATGCCAATGGACACGACTTGAATTTGGACATGGAGATGGGCAATAGCTTTGATGCACTCAAACGCACAGCTGCCGGCAGTAGTCCCTCAACAGTTGGCAGCAGTCCGCATTTTTACTGGGGCAGCGGCCTTATCCATCATAACAGCAGCAGCAACACCACCACCAACACCAACACCACCACCAACAACAACAACAACAGCAGCAGCAGCAGCAGCAGTAGTAATAACAGCAGCAACAACAACAACAGCAACAGCACCAATAATAACAGCAGCAACAGCAGCACTCAGCATAGAAACCACAACAACAGCAGCCCCAAACTTGAGCTGAAAGGATCGCCAACGCACAGCAATCACAGCAGCAGCAGCAATAGCAGCAGCAGTAGCAACAATAACAACAACAATGTCGACCCCCTGAACCCAGTGGAGTGTGAATTGAGCGAGGAGCAGCGAGAAGCGGCACGCCAGCATAATATTGATTTGCGTTTGCAAATCTTTCGTGATATACGGCGACCGGGTCGGGATTATACACAGCTGTTGGAGCATTTGAATTTGATAAAGGGCGATCAGGATATGAAATCGGATTTTATTGAGATGTGCATCAGTGAATCGATGCGGTTTCGGCGGCATCAGATGGTGTACAGCATACAGGAGTGGTGGGAGAGCAAGCAGCCGCATTTGGAGATCACAAAGAGTTAACGTTGGCTAATTTGGAATTGAGCGTGCAACAAGCAGCAGCCACATGCAACATGTCTGTGATGTCAACAAACAACAACAACAACAACAACAACAGCAGCAGCAGCAGTAAACTGAACATCAGCGATTAGGTTAAGAGTTGATATTGTAGTTGAGCACGCCAGGCCAAACCAGAAATTATATATGTATATTTAGATTTATATATATATATATATATATATATATATATATATACACACAGTAGTCGCTCGCTAATTTTGATTGCTTTAATTCCCGATTCGAATTTTAATAGCCAAGTGCAATTGCAAATTACTTATTCAAAAACAACTACCGAGTTCCCGTTCAGATCAGGTGAAAAATCCAATTTAAAAGTAAATTCCTTTAGGTAATAAAAATAAATAATAATTAAATTAAAAACAATATTTATAAAAAAAATAATAATTATATTTAATTGAATCCATATTGCAATATCGTATATTTTGTCAAAACTCTCGCTCTTTGTTGAAAAGTGCCTAGAAAGAAGAGAGAACAAAATGTATCAATAGAAAAATTAAAATTTGTGAATGTCCCGTTTTAAAATTATAGGCGTAGAATTTTTTAAAAATGAGTTTTCTAGTGCAAAGGCTTTCCCTAAGTTTTAAAAGTGCAAAAGTATTGAAAGTTCGTAAAAGTGAACACTTTAGATTTTAATTACTGGCAATTTCTGTTTACGAGCGACCAACTGTTGTTATACATATATATATTATAAACATATCTCGTCAATTTCCAAAATTAATTGAAAACACACACAGACACACATACACATACACACACACATTTACGCACATACAAAAACACACGCAATAATGTAAATAACTAAATAATTGAAATTGTCGAGAAAAATTATTGGGGTTTTTATTTAAATAGTTTTTTTTTTTGTAAGGTTTGTATAGGGGCTGTATTTATGTAGTTTTTAAGTATTAAAAAAAATATATATGAAATTAAATTTAGGCATAAAAGTTTAATATAAATATTTAAATAATTATACCGCGAATTAGCTACATTACGTGTAAAGTTAAATAAAAAAAATAAATAAAATATAAAAAAAATTAACAATTTGTGGCGTAGAGTTTATATACATAGTTGTTAGTTTGTTTAGTTTAAAACTGTATTAGCCAAGTAAGCGTAAAACACTTGAGTTCGCAAGCCTGCTATTGAAAAAAGAAGTCTATATATATATATATATATATATATATATATATATATATATTTGTATATGTATTTATATTTAAAGGCTTAATATTATGAAAACAAATACATAGTTGTTAGTTTGTTTAGTTTAAAACTGTATTAGCCAAGTAAGCATAAAACACTTGAGTTCGCAAGCCTGCTATTGAAAAAAGAAGTCTATATATATATATATATATATATATATATATATATATATATATATATATATTTGTATATGTATTTATATTTAAAGGCTTAATATTATGAAAACAAATCACATCTAATGTTTATTTTAATTAATTAAAAACAACAATTTTTTCTATTGTAATATTGAGTTAATTTTTTTGTAAAGCCGTGAGCTGTACAATATAGTTTGTAACCGATTTGAATCAATTAACCACAGCTCGATTTGTTGGGCATCAGGTTTTAATTATTAGGTTAATGGTTTCGTCTTTTTAAGTGATCCTCAATTTTGTTGCATTCAGCTAGAATTGTCGTAACTATTGGTCTAAGCAACTGTTTTAGACGAACATTTTTTTTAACATACTTTTTTCTAATTACGTCAAGTATGATTCTAAGCTTTAGCTTTTATATACACAATAATTTGCAGCTTACATGTCATATGAAATGCTGTTCTACCCATACAAACAAAAACAACACACACACAAATCATGCATACAATATATATATATATATATATATATATATACATACATTTGACGAGAGAAAAAGAAAATCTGTTTTAAAACGTAAATGTTTGTTATCGATACCTTAATTTATATATTGATTTAGGCGTTTTAGCACACTGTACATAGTCTAGAGCGAGACTAGAGTTACCGTTATAACGTTTGCGTGTGAGTGCTCGTCTATGTTTGTGTGAGTAAGTGTGGCAATTGCTATTTTGTTTGTGCTTAATGATATTTAATTATTTAAAAAAATATATATATATTATATATATCTTATCCAACCGAACTCATAAGCAAGACCCAAGACAACGAATACCAGACACAACCACAACAACAAAAAAAAAAAACAGCAGCTCCAAATGTAGCCGCAAATTTAAATAAAAGAAAAAGCATTGCTTACAATTTATTTTTGGTGTGTGCCATTTGCCATTTGCCTTCTTCTCCATATCAATGAAATGACTGAATTTCCTTCTTCTGCCTCTCCTTTTCCTCTCTTCCTGCCACCAAATACACACCCACACAGACTTACAGACACATACACACACACACTCTGACACCAAATGTTACATTACGCGCCTGCCACGAATGCCATGCCTCCATTTTTGGGGGCTGCGCCGCAGCAGTGACGCCGATGTATGCTATGAATGTGCCCCTGTGTATGCACAGTCCCACACCCCCACCCCCACCACACGCTCTTCTTCCCTTGACACACCCACACCCTTATTGCATATAAGTTGGTCAAAAAATAGGTTAATATTTGCATAACAGTCTTACTTTTTACTTGAAATGTAACCTAAAGAAAATTGCCAAAAGCATTTTTATATATTTTTTATATGCCCGTTATCGGTTGCCTTGTGGTCGATTTTCGTTGACTTTAAATAGTTGGGAACTTATTATATTGTCATTCCTTCAGATCCTTAAATACTTATCCAAACATACGGATTGATATTCAATTAGGTTGAGCAAATACTCAAAGTTTTTTAAAGTGACTTAAAAAATACAAGGATTGGGGTTATTTTTGTGTAAAATTGAAATTTTAAACCAAATATACCGGCTACAATTCACTAAAGTCGCTGACAAGCAGCCAGCTGATTGCAATCGATAACTGGTTCATTAGTGTTGAACAGTGCTATACAGGCATTTACAGGCAATAGAACACTTTAACTAGCTAAATAAATTTAAAATTTGAGTAAAATTCAATGCTTGTTTCTAATAACATTTCAGGATTTCATAATATAGAATAGGTTTGCTAAAATTTTACCACTTGAAATGTGCGGTATAGCGTTGCCACTTGGTCAGAATTGCAGCGCTCTTGTAAAATGAGCAGCTAAGAAGAAGCAGCTCATTTTGTGTGAGTCTGGTTCACTGAACGCTGAACAACCTAATGGACAAATCCAACACTAGCGCCTAGCAGTTGTTGGGTGAGTGGCAAAGGCAAAGGCAAAGGCAAATGCAAAAGCAAAAGTGAATTTCGAGAATCCGAAGCAGCAATATGCAAAATTAATGTGCGCTACGCACGTTGTTTGCCGTTAACGTTAACGCAATGCAAGCCACATCCACTGCGATCGCAAGCGCATAACACACAAGTTCACTTATCACACGCATCTCGATTTGGAGTTTGGAGTTGTTGCGATTCGCGAGTCAATATATTTATTTTTCTGTGTTAGTTTGCTGAAAGTAAAAGTGGCTACCGCTGCCACTACCGCTGTCGCCGCCTACCCCTGCCGCTGCCTGCCTATGTATTTGCGCTTGTAACACATATATGCACATATATGCATGTTTCGGTGGATGTGTGTGTGTGTGGTTGTGTGTGCGCGCGCGAATGTTTGAGTGTAAAAAGAAGTTGCAAAAATACAAAAGTTACGCAAAAGCACAGTTAAGTTGTGTAAAATCATAATCATAACAAAAACAAAAACAACAACATCAGCAGCAGCAGTAGCGTGGTGTGTGTGTGTGTGTGTGAGAGCTTACCGGGCGGGCGCAGCAATGAGCGAGAATAACGGCACAATCACAGCTGCCAATGGACCGCGCGTCGTTACCATCTACAAGACGGAAACTGGCTTCGGTTTCAATGTGCGCGGACAGGTGTCCGAGGGCGGCCAATTGCGTTCGATTAACGGTGAATTGTACGCCCCCCTACAGCACGTAAGCGCTGTGCTGGAGAACGGCGCCGCCGAGAAGGCGGGCATCAAAAAGGGCGATCGCATACTCGAGGTGTAAGTAGTGTTCAGCAATATTTAAAAAAATATATTACAAAAAAAAAAAAAAATATTTGACAAAAAAAGGAATCTTTTGAGGCTTCATGTTTGACCTGTTTGCCATGCCATGCCATGCCGCATGCCCCGCCCTGTCCTGCAATGTAATGCCAGCGAGCAGCGCACGAGAGAAACAGAGAGCGAGCGAGTCTAGCACAGAGTTGAACGCGTGCCGTGAATTTTATTGCGTGACACAGCAAACAGGCACATTTTGTTTTTCTACATAAAAATACAACAACAAATATTAGTTATTCATTTGAAGCTACTACTAAACCAAGTTGCTTAAACAGATGAATTTATTCCAATTAATTATTTTAATTATTTTCCGTGCGTGATTCGGGCTGATGTTACCGATACCGATGTGCCCATCTCTAGTCGAGCCCACCCACTGAACGTCACTTCACTCGAAATGGACTTAAAACTACGGCTTTGAAGTCCTGGAATCAATAAAGTTTGTGTTTGCTTGTTTGTCTGTTTGACTGAGTGTGTGTGTGTGTGTGTGTGTGTGTGTGTGTGTATGCTGTGTGTGTGAAAGAGAGAGACAGAGGGTAGTTAGTGAACTTTGGCATAGTCATAAATAATATCTGGTAACTGTGTTTGCTTGCGCTTCTTCTGTTCGTTTTGTTTTTGTTATGGCGTAATATTTATGCCATTGTTTGGCCACACTCACATTCACACTTTCGTTGTACGAACACACGCACGCACACAGAGACACCACACAGAGCAAGCTAATTAAAATGACCCCCCTTCACGGCACCCCCCTTCTACCCTTTTGCTAGCTGTCATTCAAGCGCTCACTTTTTATGCTCTCACCTAACGGGCGCATTTTTCTCTCTTTCTCTCTCTCTCTCTGTCTGTCGCTCGCTCGCTCGCTGTCAAACATGTGTCTGGTCTTCGTTAAGCTTTTGTTTTGTATCTTTGACATTTTCGCAGCACTGCCAAATGCTTTACTCCACTCTCCCCTCGCCAACGTCCATTTTGTTAATGCAAGCAAGTTGAATATTATTGAGTTTTGTTGTGGGCGACAATGCAGTGATAACCTTTGCCTTCTCTAACGTCCTCCACACTTTTTTCTTGTCTCCCCTCTCTCTCTTTCTCTCTCTCTCTCGCTCTCTCTCTCTCTCTATCCCTCTCTGTCCGTTTGGGGGAATATGGCAAAACTTGGGCACAAATTAAATTACAAAATTGAACAACAGTTTTGTAGCGCGACGGATAACAACTTAATTATCGTTGGCTTACCTCCTACGGAGTTGGGGGATGCCTCGCCCCAATAGCACGCCCCACCCCCTCTTGCAGACACACGCCTGAAATGAGCAAATTTTGCTAGGTTTTTATTGTTCATCATTTGATTATTAACGATCCTAAAAAGAAGAAGAACAGCAACAAGAACAGGAATAACATTTATGATTATGCTGCACGTGTTAAAACAAAGCAACAGCAATAAAAGCTTCACAATACACTGACACACACATGCACACACACACACATACACACACAGAAATATATACACACACACAGAGATGCACACACATAAAACCAGTTTATTATTTATAAGTTCTTATTTACGCAAATTGTAATATTTGCATTTAATTTGTTGGTAATTCTAAAGCTTTGTGTGTAATGCCTCATTCACTTCAAAAGTACTCTTAACAAATATCTCACAAAACATATACGTTGAAATATTCCAAATATTTAGGGAGATGGGCAATTGTTTCTTATTTCCATTGTGGTTCTTCCGACAGGAAAACGATATAATCAAGAAGGTTGTAAAGTGGATAAGGGAACATCGAATATAAAAAAAGACAATATCCTTATGTATAATAAATAATAAATAAATGAATAACGGGAAACGTTTTAGAAGTCATGGATCTGGATTCCCGAGAACATAGTCTATTAATTCCTATAAAAAATGCTGTAGTCTTGATTTGTATTTATTAAAACACAGAATGACTTTAAAATCCTATTCGATTTTTATACTCTGATAGAAGCCTAAACCTTGGAACATATACTGGTCTGTGCCCGCGTCACAGGCTAGGAAATCGATAATATCGGTAATCGAATATCGATTAGGCCACATATCTCCCACAATTTGAAGGCTATAGTCACCAAAATTGGTGTCCACGACTACACCTGCACACAGAATCGCCAATGCCGATTTATCGGAAAGTGGAAATCGATAAATACGCACATCACCTACAATTTTACAGATAGTCACCAAGTTGGACAACGCCCATTCCCGCAATTTAAGAGCTAAAGTTACCAAAACTTGGAAGGTAGATTACAGAGATCGTCCTGAGAATACTAGGAAACTGCTTCAAAGATCCGTATTCCTTGGCTATACCCACTCTGTTCTGTGGCATCTGTTATCAGATGGTATCATTTGCTATCAGAGTATTTCTCAATCGGTTGCGCCCGACTGCAACCTTCTTTCTTGTTCATTATATTTTTGAATAACAGCTTTTTTTTTATAATTATTACTAATTAGCTTTGGAAGTCTATCTTTGTTGATCAAACCATTTTCTACAATGGCTGCAATTATTTCCGAATTTTAATTATTTATTTTGAAAAACAAATCATTGTTTAATTGATTTTGTGATGTATTGTTGGGTTCTTCCTAATCTATTTATTTATTTACTTTTATTTCTACATTTTGTACTTTAAACAATATAAGTTTATTCTGTGTTCGGTTTCCTATCAAGTGACTCAGCTTCTGAGCTGTACCTTGATAAAAAGAAAAGCTGCTTATCTGTGCATACACACATACATGTATATGTATGAGTATAAATGTATTTATTTATAAATAACAGTTCCAGTGAGAGCAAGTTGGGGGAATTCTTTTGGTTTCCAACTGTAATTTGAGTGTCTGCCGTTTCCATATACAAGCACATTCCATATCGTTTGCTTCATTGTATATTTCAGTCTTCAAACTATTAATTTTTTATATACATATATATATACAAAAAGTTATTATATACACATAGAGCTATATACAAGTAAGTAAATGAAATCGCCTCTGTTTACTAAACACAAAGCATGTGTTTTGTATATCAAACACGAAGTTTGCTGAGAGCTTTGCCATTTATATATATCTGTTTAACTGCAGATGTAACTTAGATCGGGCAGCTGGCTCAATTTTTGGCACACTTAACATTTATAATTTAATCAATTCACTGACTTTATTCGGAATATAAATAAGTATTCAACAGATGAATTTGAACAAATGTTAATATTGAAATATGTTTAGTTATCTCTTATTATATCTTATATTTTTGTATATATTCATATTTAATTCATTGACATCCGCTTGATTAGCTCTGCTTCCCTTTCTTCTATTATTTTGAGGGGCGTTTTTCTACCGGTTGGCAACTGCCAATGCAAACGCTTTTCACATCCGATCCGCTTA
Source organism: Drosophila glabriapex (assembly GCA_035042305.1). Lineage (NCBI taxonomy): Eukaryota > Metazoa > Arthropoda > Insecta > Diptera > Drosophilidae > Drosophila > Drosophila glabriapex. Next base: position 7,512,320 of record JAWNLN010000066.1, read on the forward strand.
TCGACAAAGGGGTTTTTGTGTTTAGTTTGCTTAGTTGCTAATCGCTGCTCACAAATTGGGCCACAAATAGCCAAGCAGATGTTGCAAACCCTTCTCGGCTGGCAGTTGCAGGAATTGCAGCTGGTGTTGCAGTCTTTTGGTTGCCCAACTGGTGGGCGCTGCGTTGCATAGGCTGCCATTGCAGCGCACACAATAGGGATCGTTGGCGCTGCATTCGGGCACGTCGCCGGCACAACCACGCACCGTGTAGATCAACTCCATGCGACTGATGATGGTGCTGACGCACAGTTCCGTTGCAGCGCTGCAGTTGCTCACCTTCATGTCGTTTGGATGGAGCATCGGGGCGCAGTCGCCGGCCTGCTCCAGCGAGTTGCAGCGATAGCAACTGCGGACGGACCAACGATTACAGTTGTCCTCATTGCGGCATAATTGGCATTCCTCTCCAGCGCCCGCCACAAAGTTCACGTCAGCGCAGCCGCGACGCAGTTGCGTATCTGTTGAATAAATGTATATATATATATTTTGGATACAATTGGGTTTACTAATAAGTGTATCAAATTTATGCAACGTCTATGCCATGAAAACGAATGAGATGTGGCAACGCTGGCACAATTCATTGACATCAGACTGATATGGCAACGCTAAAACATTTCTAATATGCCGTAATCTTGTATCTTTCGGCCTTATGCCGCAAAATCTACATAAACTTTAAAAATTCCAACAAAAAACGTATGCAGCCAAAAATTGAGAATTTTATTTATGTTTATCGAGGTGGAAATCGTTGTCAATTGTCGATAGTTATCGAACTAGTTTAACTTATAGTTTTTTTTTTAAATCAGCAACGAAATTGTGCAAAGTTTTGATCAATTTCAATAAAATGAAACATTCGGAATGTTAAGAAAAGTAAAGTGAAAGACTTCCAAATCAGATATTCCTACGGAAACAGGGCTAAAAAAAAAAATAAACAAATTATCGATAAACTTCAGCGATATTTGCAGTTGATCCGCAGCGCTGAGTGACTCACCCTAACCTTGCTCACAGGAATAGCAGGCAGTGGTGCCCGGAGCACAAGGTTCGCTCCTCAGTGCATTGCCGGAACGGCAATTGGGATTGCTGGTGGAGTTGCAGGTGGCACATTGTATATCTTGGCACTGGGCATTACAATTTTCGCCGTAGCACTCGTCCAGCTCGCCGGTGGGAAAGAAGCCCATGGTTGTGGAGCAACCACGCTGAAACACTTCCGTTTGTCTGTTGCGATGCGTGTAGCAGCGTTCGAGATGCCCCAGCATCACCTTGTTGCCGCACTCCGTCACAGTGGCATTGCTCACGGCACATTTGTCCGCGGATTGCGGCTGTTGCTCACGCTGGCAATCGGCGTTGGGCGAGACCCGGTTGTGAGTGCACTGGAGGCAGTGCGACTCGGTGACGGTGCGCTCCGCATTGCAACCGTTGTAGTTGCACTTGAGGCAGACGTGCGGACAGCCAACGGGCAGATTGGTGTGCTCGCAGCCCCGCTGCGTATTACCCAAATGCAGAATGTTTGTGTAGCAGCGATCTTCGGCATGGTAAACGGGACACGGCAACAGAAGTTGCGGCCGCTCGCTGACATCGATGCAGGCGGCACCGTTGCACTGATAGCAGCGTAATCTATCCACCGGATACACGTGTCGATTGCACAGACTTGTGTCGCAACGATAGCAGGGCTCCGCGCAGTAACCAGTGGGATAGAGGCGCCGCAGGCAGCCGCGTCGTGTCAAACCGGCTGTTATCGAGATGACGCATTCATCATTTGGCTGGATGCACTCCTCCACCTCCAGCTGCTGACCGGGTCGTGTGGCGCATTCGGCATCCTCGGCCGAATCGCAGGCATAGCATTCCAGGCCGGTGCTCGTGTGGAGCAACTGCATCATCACCATTATGCCCAACAACAGCAGCAGCAGCAGGCGTCTCCGTTTCTCCATCTTTGCTGCTCGTTGGACAACAATAAACTGATTTTGTTCGGTTTTGGCTTTGCTTCGATCCGATTTGATTCGTTTTAAGATTAGATTAGGACCTGAACCTCAAGTGGCTCAGCCACTCTGCTCCATTGTTCCATTGTTCCACTGTTTTGCCCTGATTTCTAATATGCATGTACTAATCGCTGCGATACATATATATATATAGAAAACGATCAGATAATCTGGCTAATAATGGAAAGACATTTTGCTATAGCCTATGGTGTACAGGGTATCTAATCTATTTTATAAATATTTACCATAATACATCTATATATGTACAACATTTCTAGGAGAGACTAAATATTTGTATATTTAACTAGAAGATACATTTGACAAACCCAATAATGCTTTGTAGTTATGAGTTTTTTCTATCGCTAAACGATAGCATAAAAAGCAGTAAATTGGGATATGCCATTATGTCCAGGGGAATCCCGTAAAACACAACAATTATAAACAATTATACAAATTTATACATGTGACTTTAACCGCCCCTCCTTCCCTGCCTGCGTACGCCCACGTATATCTATAAATGAACACGTATATTATAATTAATCAGGGGAATACCAATAATTTTTGGCTTTGAAATAGACTTGCTTAACGATAAATTCTTAAATTATACAAAAATTTGGAAATTATTATAAAATGCGCACAGGTTTTCAGATATAAACATTTAAAAGTGCGGGTTCCGGAAATATATATATATAAACATAAACATAAAACAAGAAATGAAAAAAATATATTAGAAACTGAGTTTTGTTGAGTACATTTTTGCCTATTTTCATTTTTGAGGAAAACATAAAATGAATAAATGTGCTGTGTGTGGGTGGTTTTCTTGCTTCTTCTGGTGCCGGCTATTGCCTTGCACATTGCTTTCATTGTTGCTGCTGCTGCACGGCTGCACTTGCCACTTAACATTGCATTGTTGTTTTCAGGGGTTGTGTGTGTGCATCTGCCTATGGGGGTCGAGGGGTGTTTGCTGAATGCAATGCAATCAATGAGGATTATGAACTATTTTTATTTCTTGTTGGCTCGTTAAAACATTTACGACTACAATGTCAGACAACAACAACAACAACAAAATCAACCGCAACAAAAGGAGAACGTTAAATACTAAAATCCCCGCACAATTGTTATAAACTATAAGGTTTTTCTTGTTGTTTTCAAGCACAAAGTGCCTATTCTTTCCTATAAAAGTTTGCTTAATTGTTTTGTGCTCTAATCACCATTCAAGTCTTCTTAGTTTTGTTAACAAAATGCATGCGAATGCAAAAAAAAAAATAAATAAATAAAAGAAAGAAATGTTCAAACTGAAAGTTGATCGATTGAGCCAGCTGAATTCGATTTGGGTTGAATCTGAACAAGTCGTAATTCACTTCACAAAACAGGCCAAGTTGAGGGCGTTGAATTGTATATGTTTTTGTAATTAGTTTGGCAACGTTTTGCTGCCCAGTTTGGCAGTAAAGTCGTTAACAAGAAGGGCTTTTTGTTGTTCTCAACGGAGGTTAAGTTGTTTGCAAACTTTAAAGAATCCTAATTTGTTTTGCCATTGTATGTATGTATGACCATGTATAGGGTTAACTAGATAGATCTAGTAATATATATGTGGAGATTAATTATGTCAAGTCTAAGAATTTTGATATTGTTTATGGAACATGGAGTATGCCCCGACACACATTATATATATAATGAAGTTTTGTAAACGTTTTTAAACAGGCAGAAGGAAGCAGGTCCTCTTAATTTCCTAGTCGATCAAGGCAGAGAATTTGGCTATAAGTTCTCGGTTGCCATACACAGATCAAGATTCTGTCATTTTATCGATACAAATCGATTACAAGCAGATGATTTTAGTTTCCGGTTTGTGCAAAGTAGTGAAATATATTCAACAGCTAGTTTCGGGCTATTTACTGGGCGATCTCTCTCTCGACTCGTTGCCATAATGTTATTATATTCGAATTATCTTTATAAACGGCTCAACTGCTGACTGTTTGCTTATTACTGCCTCTGTGGCAGGCACAACTGTGTGGCAACTCTGCTTGATCCCTGCCAACCCTTTCTAGCTGCCCGCTGAGACCTACCCCGTCGGCTGCCATACTTTTTACATGTGTATTTACATTTACTACATATATATTGAAGTAAATCAATTATTTATGCATAGCATACATTTATACATTCACAAGACCAAAAAGGGTATTCGAGCATCGATGAAGCTCGAGTTAAGTGTGTTTCAACATTTATTTTATGTTGCCACGAATTGTGTTTGTCGGTTTTACTGCTGTTGTTGTTGTTGTTGTTGTTTGTTCCATGCTCAAATTATTATTCTAGTTGTTTTGCGGCATATGCCCCAGAATAATCAATAGATTTGCGTCACTGGATTGTTGGGCTCTGACTCGAACTGTAACTGGGACACGGACAGGGACACGGACACGGACAGGGACTGGGACTGGGAGAGGCTATGGAGTACTTTTGAAGCACCCCTCTCACCCTTACATATAGGAGCAGCCGCCCCTGTGCTGGGCAGATGAGGTTTCGAGGTTTTTGGTTTGGATTTAGTGTATGGCATTTGTTGGCTTGGCTTCAGCAGTACGCCAGCAATAGATACAATGAATGTGCAACATTTGCCGCAACGCAGCATTTTACCAAAAAACCCATCAAATTAAATGCCAACAATGTATGTGATGTGATGAAAGCCCCATTGCCCATTGCCGTCAGGTGGTCAACGTCACTTCTGAAATACAAAGTCAACGCTGTCCAAGGAGGGAGCTCACACACAAGTTGCTTGGTCACGAAAAGTCCTTCTTCGCTTCGTATAAATATAATTGGGGTAATCTTATAAATATATAAACTGGCCTTGCTTTTAAATCGTTTTTCAATAATTTGTCTTTTCCATAGACCTGCAAATATATATATAATTAGGCAATTTCCACGATATTCATGGCTATGCATTTTTGATTCATTGCTCAAATCAAATGTCAAATGCCTGTGTATCTACACACACACACACTCACACACACACACACACACACACATGCATATACGTTAATATAATTGGCTATTAAAGTGTTGTTTACTCACGCCCATTGAGCGGATAATTTACTTGACCCATTGTTGAAGTATATAAATTTGATTGACATTACTTTTACCCTCAATTTCTTTTATTCCCCTTAGTTGCTGCGGCTAATCGGAATGTCTCTGTGTGTGTGTGTGTGTGGGTGAGTGTGAGTGTGTGTGTGTGTGTGTGCTTGCAGAGTTATTTATTTATTTATTTTCTGTACCAAATTGTTTGACTTTGCTTTCATGGTATCTGAGATGGGCGTTTGCGTGAACGGACATAAAAAACATCTAACGTAAATAACTTCAATTAATATCAAGTTAAATAAATAATGGTAATTAAACTATGTTTTTTGGTTTTTTGTTTTACACTTCAACAGATTGAAATGTGTTTTAATTTTTGATCCCAGTTAATCCCAGCTAATTTGGAATATGGGCTTTCGTATACCAATCACAGATCAAGTTTGATCGATAACTTTCTGCTTACTGTTTCCTCATTATCGATATGAAACTGATTACCGATAACAACATTGTTGTGGCACTTCATGCACTGAGCTATTCTATGCTATTCCATTCTTCTATTGATCAATAGCTCATCCATTTCAATCCTGATTCTTGCACGAATTCAAGCGGTTTTTTTTTCGTGTTGAGGATTTCCTTGCATCTTCTTCCGACATGCTGTGCTTTGAGTATTCCTCCCCATTCCGCCACTGATTGTATATTATACATAGTTTAGCTAGTTGACCTCTTAGTTAGAGAGATCGCTGAGTATTCCAAGTCTATTCTTTGGCCAGTCTCCCACCTGGAAACTCAACCCAGTCAAGAATATATCTTTCAAATTACGCTGACCAGGTACAGGGTATCTACCAGTTCGAACTTGTGTTATTTCTGTTTGGCTTTATCGATCTGTTTAAGTTGTAGTTATGCCAAGATGGAGCCAACTCCTAATAGTTATTAATAATTAATGCACGTGTCTTTGAGAGCGCATGTTTTGCGTGTTTTTTGCAGTCGGAGGCGGGCCGGGTTCGCGGGTGTGCTGCAAATGCAAATTGCGGACTACTCAAGAAGTGTGCGCAGGAACAGCAATAATAAACCAAGGTGAAATTCAGAATAACAAATGGACAGCAAAGCAATAAACCAAAAAAAAAATAAATAAAAAAAATAAGAAATTAACAACTAGTCAGAATACTGTGTGTGATTACTTATCTAGGGGCTAGCGACTGGCAGATACCCTATACATGTAGCTAGAAAATTATTATCAAATAGTTTGATTTCACTTTAGACTTTTATTATTACTATTAATACTATTACACCGATTTCAATTAGTTCATGATCAGATCAATGCGCATGGAAAATAGGATAGCAGCAACAGTGTAAAATAATTAACAAATATAGTATTTAAATTGAAGTTTAAAATGCCATTGGATTCAATTTATTATCGGCATTTTTGTTTTATGATTAGTCGAAACATAAATACGTATTTGGTTTATTTAGAAGAGATACCAAATCGGGGAATGCTTCGATGACACATACACCCCAAAAATGAAAACAATCTTTTCTGTAAAACGACGAAATTCAGTTTAGATGAGTTACAGTTACAGTTTTCAGTTACTAGATATATATATATATATATAAATATAGATAAATAAATATTGATATTCGCGAATAAATGAAATAAATTTGATTTGTGTTTGGTAAACGAGAATCTATATGCTCCATGCTTGAAGTCTCTGGCTCTTATCGTCTTCATACATATGAAGATGGCTAAATCGAGTTGGCTGGTTAATACCGATCAGAATATATATCCGGTATTCTCGGGTCGCAGTCGCTTCCTTCTTACCCATTTGAAATGGGTAAATGCAGCGCCATTCTTGCCTCTCTTTTGGCATTCAGCAACTGAAACTGGTTTTCTGTCAACCTCAACTCTTGGCTTGGGTTTCACTCTCAGCTTAGAGCTTGTCTCATAGGGTATACTAACTGTATATGGTATATAATAACACACAGATAAAAGATAAGTCTCTGATTTTGGATTTTGACAAGCAGCTCGAAAACTGCAAATTCCTTGTGCAAAATAATGTTGCTTGGGTTGCCTCGCAAATTGAATGAAAGTGCTGATAAAGCAATCGATCTCTCTGTTGCTTTAAAGGTAGCTGCTATCTTTCCTTAGCTGGAGCTGACTTTTTATACTCCTCCAGCATTGAGTTTGACTGACAGCCAGATGCCAAAGCCCAATCAAAGAGTATCTATTATTCTCATATCATTTATGGCGCACACACGTTACATATGCATGTTAGCTAGACTTCAATATGTGAGTCATGTTATTTTGTTTGTTATTTTGTGTTGCTGTTGTAGTTGTAGTTGTAGTTGTTGTTGTTGTTGTTGTTGTCCCTGTGCGTCACCAGCGACACGACAAGAAGCGATAGCTGCGATTTATTTATTTGTGCTGCGGTGGCAAAAGTCAAACCGGAAAGACGCACACACACACACACACACACACACACACACACACACAAACACACAAACACACACACACACACACACACAAACACACAAACACACACAGATAGAGCGAGTCTTACAGCAAAATCAGCAATGACAATGCCTAAGAAGACCTCGAAGCGTCCATTGTTGGCCCAATTGGTGGCCAAAGGTAGCCGGCCAGGAAGCCAACAACAAGCAGCAGCACCAGCAGCAGCCCATCCAATAATCAATTTAATTTGCTGAAACCAAAACTTGGTCACAAATACCTAGTAACGAAAAGGCATTTGAGCCGTAAGCAGTTGAATAGTGCAAATCAAATTTGTTGGTAGGGCAAGACCTACAAGCGCAATTTGGCACACACCTGTTAAGATTGATCGCTGTGACGTCACGTGGCTTGGCGTTGCCAGACATCGATTTCAGACAATCAGTTCAATTCAATTGTAAAGTGTGTGCACAATTCGAATTCGAATTGAAAACGCCGATTTGTAATTGCTATAATTAATTGCAAATATGGAATATAAGTTTACTTGCCCCATTAAAAATTGTATTGAACAACAACAATTGAATCGAGTTTATCATAAACAAATTCGACTTGACCCGAATCGAATCGCATCGAATCGTTTGTCTGTTGATTGACTACTGGCCTGTTTGCAGTGCTTATCAGCTATCAGCGCCACAAGTGCCACAAGGTGATCCAAGCAATCACTTTGATCCTCTTTCTCACTCGCTCCCACTCGCTCTGATCTGATCTGACCATCTTATTGGCTCTGTTTCTGTTTCACTGCTGTGCCTCTTGTTAAATTGCACAGCGCACCAAGAGCAGCCCCTCATTTGGAGATGGGTAATCGCAGTGACAACTCCTCCGGTCTACTTATTGTTGTTGTTGTTGTTGTTGCACTTATTGATCCTCAGTAATGCTGCCCTTTCATGGGGTGCCCTTTGCCCATCTCAGCGCCATGGAGCGTCGCTGCTTGCGGTGCGTGGCTACAGGCTGCCCCTAATTGAAAATATTGTTATTATAATTAATTATTGTTTTCATACATTTGTTACTTGTGCAGCAATGGCGTCAGCGTGGAGGGTGCCACACACAAGCAGGTGGTGGATCTGATCAAATCTGGTGGGGATTGCTTGACCCTAACGGTGATATCTGTGACACAGCAGGAAGCCGATAGACTGGAGCCGCAGGAGGATCAAAGCGGCTACTCCTACATTGACTACTCCGACAAGCGCTCCTTGCCCATTAGGTGAGTTGACACTCTATACTATCTATACTAAATACAAACGCGCATACATCAATGAATGAATCTTCCTTGCAGCATACCCGACTACACCATTGTGAATCGGAATGGGGAACGCTACATTGTGTTCAACATCCATATGGCCGGACGGCAGCTGTGCTCGCGTCGATATCGAGAATTTGCCAATTTGCATTCGCTGCTCCGCAAGGAGTTTAGCGGCTTCAATTTTCCGAAGCTGCCCGGCAAGTGGCCATTCCAGCTGAGCGAACAGCAGTTGGACACACGTCGACGTGGCCTCGAACAGTATCTGGAGAAGGTGTGCGCTGTGCGTGTCATCGCTGAGAGCGATGCGGTGCAGGATTTTCTAACCGATACCGAAGATGATATATCCGCATCGCCGGTGGACATTAAGGTGATGCTGCCCGATCATGAGGTCACCAGCGTATCGGTGAAGAAATCATCCAATGCTCAGGTCGTCTGGGAGATACTGGTGCAGCGCGCCAATCTCACAGCGTACACGCAACAATATTTCTATCTGTTCGAAATAGTCGAATACAATTTTGAGCGCAAGCTGCAGCCGCACGAGATACCCCATCAACTGTACGTTCAGAACTATAGTACCGCCTCCTCGACATGCCTCTGTGTGCGACGTTGGCTCTTCTCCGTTGGCAAGGAGCTGACGCTGCCCGATGGCGAGCAGGCGTCACGGTTCATCTTCTATCAGGCCGTCGATGAGGTGAATCGCGGAAATATACGCGCCGATGGCCGACTCTATGAACTGAAAGCGCTGCAGGATGCCAAAAAGGCCAACGACTATTTGGCATTGGCACGCACACTGCCCGGCTACGGTGATGTTGTCTTTCCACACTGCTCCTGTGATAGTCGCAAGGATGGTCATGTTGTACCCGCCGTGGGTGAGTTTCTCTCTATCTTGCTCTCCCTCTCTCTCTCTCTCTCTCTACACACATATTGCAATTAGTTAGCTAATCGATGCTTGTCTCTTTCATATTGTGCAGGAATGAAGAGCTTTCGTCTGCACGCCTGCCGCGAGGACGGCTCGCTGGAGGCGCAAATGGTCGAGCTAACATGGGATAGCATAACGCACTCCGAAAGCGATGAGGAGTCCATGTCATTTTGCTTTCAGTACAATCGTCCAGATAAGCCAGCACGTTGGGTCAAAGTCTACACGCCATATGTAATTAAGTATATTTGCATATATATATATATATATATTATAATATATATATATATATATATATAGCTTAGCCCCACTGTTATACTGTTCTACTGGTTTACTTACATTTTTTACAACTTTTGCTTTCAGCACGCATTTCTTGCGGACTGCTTTGATCGGATAATGGAGGAGCGCAAATGGGAAGACAGCGGTGATTAAGATGCACTCTTGCAACAGGCTCATTAACCGCATTATATATGTGTATATATATATTGCAATCTAATCATCTCAACAACATCACAGCGAACGACCCAATACAGTCTTACACACACAAACACACACACACACGCAAATTTTGAGTTTTGATTTATTGTTTATCCAAATTTCCTGTGTTATTTATCTACCTATTCACATACATAACTTTTGTGTTGTGTTTGTTGTGCGATCGACTCAAAAGTCGTATGCCTCTTTTTGTAACCGGGTCCGTTTCCGCATCTGTAACCGTTTCGGCATAAATTTAAGCAAGACAAGAACACCCAATTGCCACAGATAGATAAAGCCACGACATACACAATCCCCAGACCCCCACATACATATTAAAATTTAAGTGCTATATCTTATGTATATTGTAAAATATATTAACTATGATATTTGTAAATGATGCGATACATATAGGGACAGGCAATGGGTTCAACAACAATACAAACAATAGAAATTAATAAAAATAAAAAACCAAAAGCATAAAAAATGAAATAATGTTAACAGCAGCAACAAAATGTTTCAAAATTATAAGCAACATGAACACATGAATAACCATCACCTAAAATGAACACATACAAAGCAAAGCACCAATTAAGCAAATATATATATATATATATCTATATATATACAACAAAGTGAAAATGACGATTCTCATTAACAAAATATTTAAAAAGAACAAAAAAAAAAAACAAAACATGAAACGTAAACAATTTGAATATAAATAATAGCGTGTATATTACACTTATACACATACATATACATATACATACATATAAATGAATACTACATATATATATATATATATAATATTCTTCCTTTTTTTTTTTTTTGGTTTACTCATGCATCAGTAGTAGAAATTACAGTAATAGAAAATACACAAAGCTGCTAATAATGTAAAAAGTCAATTTTAACTTTACATAAATGTGTATGAAATAGAACGAACTTTATATATATGTATGTGTAAACGTAAACAATAAATGTGAGTATATATGCAAGCATATACATTTCAATTGTCTGAAGAAACCTTTGGTATATATAGCAGTACACTCAATTTAAGCGTTAAGCGTTATACAAAACATCAATGCAAGAATACCAAGAAAACCAAGTTGAAAATATGTACTCATTACAATTTTTCTAATCGAAAAATGTTAGTTACACTTAAGAGCTGTTTATAACTAGTTATTGAATCGAAAGTGCGAAAATTCACAAAATTCTGGATCAACACAAACGAAGGCAATTGCGTGTGTGTAGAAAGAGGTGTGTGTGTGTGTGTGTGTAAGTGTAAGTGTGTAAAAGATCTAAGATTTATTTTTTTTTTTATTATATAATTATTTTGAAACAATACAATCGGCAAAATATAGTAATAGTTAGTTTAGGTTTAAGTAAAAAAACAAAGTTTTTTTCAATGTCGATCTTAGTGAAAGCTTAACACAGACACACACACACACGCACACACACATGCAACACACACACACATTCGCACGCTTTGCATGCAAAGTTGTATGAAAAACAGAAGCAACAAACACTTTATTAAGCAGTACAACACAAACACATAGACACACACACACACGCATAACTATATTTATACACACACACACACACACACATGCATATACATATATATATATATATACACACATATTTACATTTATCAACGATGCAAGTGACGTCTGCTTGTGATATTTACAATTTACACAATTATTATTATTACCAATATGATTATTATTATGTATGGCTTTTTTTTCTTTGTCTTATTGTATTGTCATAATTATATTTATTCAATATGCATGTAACTTAATATATAGCGCTGTATATTGTCATATATGTATATGAACAGTGTCTCAAAACCACAACAAAAAATGTCACTCAATCTATTTGCGTATCTCACGGATACAAAGCGTCACTGCAGCTGTATAGACAACAAAAAAGATAAGAAAAGAAAGTAAAAAAAATACAAAAATACAAAAATACAAAAAAACAAAAACAGAACAGTTAGCACCCTTGTAGACGCATTGCTCTTTGGCCATTTACTGTAGCAAACGTTTTACGTTTTTAGTTTGTATATCTCACTAAATGTATTCCATAAATATGATACGTATATGTTTATTATATTATGTACTCCATAAATGTTAAATATGAAAAGAACAAAAAATGATGTAAAACTGCTCTGCCTTCTACAATTCTACACATTTCTATTGTTTTGTTTCGACTGTTTTCTTTCTGTGTGTAGCAAACTGCAATGAACAAAAAAAAAAAAAAACAAAAATAAAAGTAAAAATGTTAACATATTTTACTAATAAGCAAATCATTTGTAATAATATTTGTACTGTCTGAAAAGTAAACAACTTCAAAAACAGCAACAAAAATAATATAAGCATATAACTATTTCTTATAATTAAAAAAATGCAAAACGTAAAAACTTCATGAAAAATTAATATTAAAATGCAAATAAAACAGAAACAAAAACAAAAAGAAGACATTCCTCAGAAAGCGTAACGAAAACTTCAAAAATTAAATTGAATATCAATGTTTTCTTACATATTTAATATACACACATAAAGCGAAAACATGAATAAATTAAAAAATTTAAAAAATATGCGCCTAATTCAACAAGTAACAAACAACAAACGAATCGCAAGCAACAACTTGTGTGCGTTCCATATAAAGAGTAACTACTGTACAGTGTACAGTAGACACAGTGCACGCGACTCAAATGTAAAGAAAATCCACAACTTAAGCAAAACGAACAACAAATCAAAGTAATTGGAACAAAATACAAATACAAGCCAACTAAAAATGAACGGAAGAACAAAATTACCAATTTATTGAAAATAAAAATTGCATTTTTTCCCCTTTTAAAAAAAGAAAAGAGAAAAACCAAAAAAATTACAATAAAATGTGTAAATTGCTGTTTTATTTTGGGAGTTTTTTTTGTTGTTGTTGTCTTGCTGTGCGTCACATTCGTAAACGTTTTGTTGCACAACTTAATTGATTTTCAATTGCGGTTTTTATGTGTCGAATTTTGTGAGTTGTTGACCCCTCCCTCTCTGCCCGTTGTTCGTAAACGTTTCGTTTTGTTGGTCGTCGTTCTTTTGGACATCTGCTGCCGTCGACACCTGTATAAATCAGTTAGCTGAGCCAAAGTGTGACAGAGAGAGAGAGAGAGAGAGTCTTAAAAATGATTTGCATGTGTATCGTGCGTTTTCATTTCACGCGCTGATCTCCAAAAGACACATACTTCGTGACAGAGCCTAGACCCACAAAGTCTGTACGTGAATTTCCATTCCAATTCCTGTCCTAATCAACTTATCGATTTGTATTGGTTGGCTGTAGGGGTACGGGGGCAGCATATGGGCAACACTTGCTCATTATTTCATAGGAAATTCAGTATATAGGATGTAGGACTCGCATAAGGTGCGCAGAGCTTGAATGCAGTACGAATCGGAAAGTCAAACCATGATCAAAGGGCTTTCAAATCGGAAAGATGTTATTTTTCACACTAGACTAGAAGGCCGTTGTATATTGTTTTGTAATTTAATTTTTATTTTCACTAATTTTTCGCAACATTTCATCATTATTTAGTTATACATACATAGTTTCTCATAATTTTTACATCATTTTTGTCTTTTTTTTTAGTTTTCTGAATACGTTTTTTTTTGTTTTTTGTTTTTTGCTTTCATTTGCTACAACTTGAACAACTTTAAACTTTTTACAGCATTTCATTAAGTTTTGCTTTTGTTATACATATTATTGGTAGCACATACATACATACATACATACATACATACATAGAGTTTTAAGTATCTCTATAGAATAGAATCGTGTATGACGAAGAACGAGGAGTGAAGGACGATGTGGGCATGGCGACGGCCCTGAAGCAGCATGCAGCCCAAGGAGAAACCATGAACATTCTCTCAACTATGTCTATGTACAGCGATTTGAAACTCGGCTTACGATTTAGGCTTGGATCAAGAACAGTTATCTAGCATATGGTACTTTATAAGCATTTTATTACATATTATTGTTTTGTGGTTTATTCTGCCATGACAATCGCAGTGGGGAACGTAAAAATGGAAATGGAAATGGAAATGGTAATGGAAATGAAAAACCAAACAAAACCAAGGCAAACAAACAAAATGGGCAGTGTGTGTCTACCTGCCTGGCTACCTACCAACTGCGCTTCTTCGACGGGTTTTTTAACATGCACAAAGCTTGAATTCGGTTTCAGTTTCGGTTTCGGTTTCGGTTTTATTACACATTATTCACATTCACATAATGGTAATAATGTAAATATATATTGCTTTGGAGACGGCAAGCTTACGGGATCTAGTTCTGCTCGCATCCAAATTGCTTGTGATAATCGCGAATAAATCTATATTTATATAGAGTGTATTATACAGATTTGCGTAATGCATTCGAAACAAAACGAATGGAAAATGAAATAGATCCTAATAAACATTGCTTCCTGATCAATACAAACGAATATATATAAATATATTTTTATATACCTATGCTAAGCACATTTGTTCAAAAACTAGAGAAAATTGAAAAAAAAAAAAATGGTGTTTAAAAATAGTTTAAAAATCACTACATCTACCTAGGGTGCCTAGGTCTACATACATAGCACATACAAATATACATACAGAAGGGGTACAGGGTACAGGAAGCGGGACAAATTTTGTTCCTGGCTATGTTAGCTGTGTGTGTGTGACTGTGTGTGACTGTGTGTGTGTGTATTATATTATATTCTATTGCGATTATTTATTTGATGGGTTTAACTGGGTAACTGTCAAACGGAAATTAATGTTGATAACACGAAGATCCAGCGTTGCGAATTAATTCACAAACTATCTTTTTATTTATTTATTTATTTTGTTTTTGTTTTTTTTTCCTTTTTTCTTTTTTTTTCTTTTTTGTTTTGTTTTGTTTTGTTTTTTCTGTATTTATAATCAGCAACTCTCAATTCTGTGTGAATGTGTGTGTTTTGTGTGTTTGTGTGTGTGTCTGGTCGAATGGTAGAGTTGCTGCTCAACACGAAGAGAAAAAATGTATATATGCATATATATATATATATATTTCATATGGTATGGTTTAATATAACTTCACTTATTCTGTATTATCTCGTTTTGCCACAACTTGCGCAACTGCATTACGGGTTTATTTGACGAAATTTACTTTACGTTATTCTCGGTTCTTAACGCTGTTAATCAACTCAATTTGCTGCTTGTACGCCTCCCTCCAATATTCTGGTGCCTCTATGTGTAGTTGTTGTTGTTGTGGTTGTTATTATTATTGTTGTTGTAGTTGTTGTTACAATATTTATTACTGTTAGATTTACTCTGTTTACATTTTGTTGCTAGCAGTTAATGCATACTGCTTACTGCTAGCCGCTAGTTGCTACTGCTAAACGCCAAATTGCTAGTTACACACACGATTTCGCATCACCTTAGTTATCCAGCCAGGACTCGCGTCATTCTGTATAATCCCACCAATCCTTTTCATAGCCTTCGTGCACATGATTGAGCAGTACTGTGCATCTCTTCTCACAATATCTACAAAAATTCAAAACACACATCAATTGAATCCATATCTAACAGATATATACATAATATATATATATATATATATATATATATAGGTAGTAGGTATATACCTATATTTATCCTGGACTTTCTGTTTAATATCAGCCAGATTTTCGGATGTAATATCACGTTCCAAGTACTCGGATAGCTTTTCTGTTGCCGACTCCAGATCCTTCTGATTATCCTCGAATATCATGGATTGATTGTTCTTTTTCAAGTAATACGCAAACACGTATGTGTACATAAGAGTCTGGCGACATTGGCAGAGTATATCGACAGCCTTTTTCAGGAATTGCACCTGCCAATCGAATACCAAAAGGAAAGAGAGAAAGTTGAATTTTTGATTATGATTTATGATTTGCTGGCTTCTCAGCCGCACTCGGGCGCACCTCGATCCAGGACATGTTGTGCTGTTGCATCTCCTCCATTTTCTGTTTGACAGAGGCATACAATTTGTTCTCAAACTTCATGGACTGCATGTGATTCATGTAGCGATTGTAATAATGTAGATATCTGCAATCAACCCAGCCAATCAAAACAGGTTCAGCATCAATTTGTCAACAAGAAGAAGAATGTGTGACTCTTACCGGGCCAGAGAGGAGCGAAGTTTCTCCTGTGCATCGCGAGCAGCCTTCGCCTCGTCCTCGTCGTAGCGATTGCAATTATACCAGGATGAGCCGTGCGGCTCCCAGGAGCCGAGGCACACCCAACAGAAGTCATGCTTGCAGTTCTGATTCTTGCATACCATGTGATTGCAGCCGCCATCCTTCTCGATGGTCACACTGCATCTGGGACACTCTTTGGTATTGGCCGCAATCCAATTGGACGTCTCCGAGTCATCGTCACACTTCTTGATCCATTTCTTTAGCCAGCGGCACTGCACCGGATCGTGCCAGTTCTCGCCGCAGGCAAAACAAAATACATGGCCGCATTTGCAGTGGACGCGACGCGATTCCGCATACGGCACTTTAACCGCATACGTGCAATCGACGGACGGACACCAGCGCAACAGCTGATTGCATTCCACAAAGCTATTGGTGATCAGCTGCTGGTATTTAACCTTAACCCGCAAATCTTGCACCAACTTGGTAACGGTCACATCATCAACCAATATATCACAGCCGTGCGCCGCACACGATATGGTCTGCCCGAGGCACTCTGTAACGATTTTCGTTGTCAGATACTCGCGCCAGCAATTCAGGCAAAAACGATGACCGCACTCCAATCCAGTCATGGCCTAAAGCAGTAATATAATATCGTATGAATATTGTTGCAAATGTTTGCAATGTAACAATCTGGCAACCCTCGATTAGCTTATCCTAAGTTTTCTTTGTCCGTTCCTTCGCATATACTCAGTAATTAATATCTCAATAGTTCTGTACACACTCCGTTTTTGACTGCCGATTGCGTCGCGTCATTAGACTAATAAAATTGTGATTCCTGCAGAATATCGTTATCTTGTTTATATACGCTGTAAAACTGTGCGCTTGGATCTAACGAAATTCCAACAGGTTATGGGCCCAGTGATAAATAAATAAGAAAACGTTGACAATAAATAGTGTAGCTGTGAAAAATGGCTGGCGCATTTATTAAGATTGAGCCACTGTGTGCGGAGAACTACGACACGTGGAAACTGCAGATGCGTGCTATATTAGTGAAAAACGAACTATGGCAATATGTCGATGGAACAAAAATTTGCCCAGAAAATGTGGCAGATCGAGCAGTATGGAAAACATACGATGAAAAGGCACGCGCGGACATATTATTATCGATTAGCCCATCGGAATTGGCTGTAATTGAAGATTGTAATTCGGCAAAAGAATACTGGTTGAAATTGCAGGAGACATTTCAATCAAAGGGGCCAGTGCGAAAAGCAAGCCTGCTGAAACGAGTGGCATTGTCGCGAATGAACGAGGGCGCTAGTGCGCGCCAGCATTTAAAGGATTTTTTCGACGCAGTGAAAAAATTGAAAGAAATTGGTGTCGCGATTGAAAATGATTTGTTAGTAATCTTATTGCTATATACAGTGTCTCACAGCTCAAAATGTTTAAATGCCAATTTGTTTTATGGTATATCACGTTTGAAAAATAAACTTTAGTTTTTATTAAAATATTAATTAATTAACGAAAATAAGTCAAAAACTGAAAACATGTCCAAAATGCATGTCAAAGCTCATTTGACTCAGTCTTAGAAAAGTAACATATTTGGCGGATAAAAACATAAATAAGGATGTTAATACTTAGTATGATATCCTTTAGCCTTAATAACTTCGTTTAACCTATTATTCATGGAAGATACCAGCTTCCGGGTTGTTTCTGGACTGATTTTGCTCCACTCATCCAGCAGAGCATTCTTGAGGTCGGATCTGTGATTCCGGATGTTATTTTTGAGCAGAGCCCACAAATTTTAAACAACATTTAAATCTGGAGACTGGGCCGGTGGAATTATCATGTGGGGGCAGTTCCAGATAAGCCAGGACTGTACTAATCCGAACTTAGGTTTGGCTGTTGTCCTGGTCGTTGTCGTGGTAGAACCGGAAAGTACGTCGGATTCCTAGCTTCTCGGCACTTTGGATTAAATTTTCCTTTAATATATTGAGGTACACATTCTTGTCCATTGTTGTTCCAATGAACACCAAATTTCCGACGCCGGCTGCCGAGATACATGCCCATACCATGACACTTCCTCCGCCGCGCTTGACTGTTGCCTTTAGGATTTTGGGATTCAGCTCGGTATTGGACTGTCGCCACATATAATTCCGTCCGTCTGAGCCAAAAATTTTGAATTTGGGCTCATCTTCAAATATGATTGTGTTCCAGAACTCCAAATCCTTGTCCAAGTGGGTTTTGACGAATGTCATCCTAGTCCCTTTATTTTTTGCGCTTATAAAGGGCTTCTTCCGTGGTACTCGGGCATTAAAGTCATGGTTGCGCAGAACCCGGCGCACATTTGCCCATAGTCCTTGTTGGCTGGTTGCACCCGAGATGCAGGATATAACTAAACTGACTACGAAGGATTGGTCTATTTATACCGAAAATAATCAACCTGGCGTAAAAAATCCGGGTTTTATGGCACCCAGGTGTCCATAACGCCCCTGGTCCAAATTCTATGCGACCATAAATTAAGGTACTTTTTTACATAATCCGGCCTAGCCGGTGGGAAAACCCCAGTTTATTGGGAATATATATTAATTATGGTGGTTAATATATGTACCTGCTATCAGTCTTTGGAATTTTTGAAAAATATTGGATAATTTGTTTATGGCAGGCAATTAAATTTTTTGCTAGACACTGAGTCTTTTGAGCTGTAAGACACTGTATATAGTTTGCCTGACTCTTATGAAATGTTCAGATGTGCGATGGAAGCACGAGATGACTTGCCCCATCCCGATGTGCTTCGCGTTAAAATTCTTGAAGAGTCAGAAGCGCGTGAAAATAAAGAGAATCGCGAAGAACAAAACGCAATGTTCGTTAATCGTCGGAAAGATGTAAAAAGAAATAGCGAAGAAAGAAATAGCAAAGAAAGAAAAAGCGATAAAGTGCAGCGTGAAGACAGAAAATGTTTTACCTGCGGCAAAGTTGGACATTTCGCGCGAAATTGTCGAAGCAACCCAAAGAAGAATATGAAACGCAATACGAATGAACAGAACAGTGCAGGTACAGCAGATAACGGGGCACTTTCGCTAAGCGCGTTAAAGATGGCCTTTTCTGCCGATGAAAAAAATGGCTTGTGGTGCCTCGATAGTGGTTGCACGGCACACATGAGTTCAAATAAGAGCATGTTCACCGATATTGCAAAAGTCGAAAAGACTTTACATTTGGCCAACAATAAGACCACACGGATTAGTGGCATTGGTAATGCTAAAGTCGCAGTTAAGAAACAAAAGCAACGAGTTGATTTAACGTTGAAAGATGTTTTCTATGTATCGGATTTGCGCCAAAATTTGATGTCGGTTTCCAAAATCACAGACAATGGTTTTGAAGTTCATTTTCGGAAAAATGAAGCACTTGTTATGAAAAATAACAAAGTTTGGCTGCGTGCGAAAAGATACGGCAACTTGTATTACTTGAATGGCGAAGAGCATCAAGTGAATAGTGTAATGTATGGTGGTCAAAACGACCTTGATTTATGGCATTATAGAATGGGACATCTGAATGAAAGCGATTTGAAAAATATGGCTAAAAGTGGCAAAGCCTACGGCATGAAAATGTGCGAGAATGGAAAATTGTCGAAATGCGAAATCTGCATAAGCGAAAAACAAACTGCAAGCATTTATAAAAGTGGAAACGAAAAACGTACGACAGAACTACTGGAAATAGTTCACAGCGATGTATGCGGCCCAATGAGAACGCAATCCCTGGGAGGATGTAAATACTTCGCTACTTTTATAGATGACTATTCGCGCTATTGTGAAGTTCACTTTCTTAAACAGAAATCAGAGTTATTTGAAGCTTTTAGCGCATATAAAGCTACAGCAGAAAACTTCACGGGTAAGAAGATAAAAGTACTTCAGTCAGATAACGGGACTGAGTATTGCAACAAAGAGTTCGACAAGTATATGAAGATGAACGGAATCCAGAGACGCCTTACAACACCACACACGCCACAGCAGAATGGCTTAGCTGAGAGACAGAATCATACCCTGGTCGAGATGGCACGCTGTATGATGAAGCAATCCGGTGTGCCGCCATCCTTTTGGGCAGAAGCAGTAAATGCAGCATGTTACATCAGAAACAGATGTGTAACGCGGGGTCTATCCGGCGAGATTCCCCATACTTACTGGACGAAGAAAATTCCTACAGTATCGCATTTACGTATATTTGGTACGAAGGCATATGCATTAATAAAGGGTTCAAATAAGGATAAACTTGAATCAAGATCGGAAGAATGCATACTGGTCCTGAGAAACGTAAGGTAATAGTAAGCAAAGATGTCAAGTTCTTGAATGTTCCAGGTTTCAAAAGAGAGTACGCTGAGTTCTACGAACGTGATCAAGACTCAAACGGAGGTTACGACATCAATATCACGAGTAAACCTTGTGATGGGTCTACCAGCGACGATAACAGTTCAGTTGAACGACCCAAGCAGAAGCTAGTTGAGCATCAGCGTGGCAGAGGGCGTCCCAAGATCGAGAGGACAGGCCAGCGTGGTAGGCCACGGAAAATATATCAACCACCAGCACAGGTGAGCAGCAACGACGAGCAGAGCAGTTCAAGCGAGACATTCGAGGAGTGCGAAATTGCATACATGGCTGCGACAGATGATCCAACTACACTGAAAGAGGCGAAAAGCCACAAGGACAGCGTCAGTTGGACAAGGGCAATTGAAGACGAGTTTCTGGCACAGGTACACAATGGAACGTGGGAAATAGTGGAACGCCCTAAGGATCGGAAGATTATAGGTTGCAAAATGGTGTTTCGGACAAAAGACAATGGCACCATGTCAGGAAAAAAGAAAGTTCGATTGGTTGCTAAAGGATATGCACAAAGGCCTGGAGAGGATTTTCATAAAACATATTCACCTGTAGCACGATTCACATCAGTCCGACTTTTGGTGGCCATGGCAGCGGAACTTGATATGGAGATACATCAAATGGACGTGGTCACAGCCTACCTAAACGGCGAGCTCGAAGAGAGCGTTTATATGGAGGTGCCAGAGAGCTTCAATGATTTCATGGAAAAGTTGGAATCGGGCAGATCAATTGGAACGAAGCAGAATTCAGCCCGAGCAAAGTATATGAAGACAACAGCGGAATGGCGGGCGGCGCTGTCATTAATGAGAAGAAGGCGTTATACGGATTACGCCAGTCTGGTTTGCGTTGGTATTGTAAACTCACGACGAAGCTACAAGAAGTTGGATTAGAGCCCACAAAGCAGGATCCATGTTTGTTCGTCAAACGGCAGGGGAAGAAGATTCTCCTAGTATCCATTTATGTAGATGATTTGCTGTTGGCATCAAATCATCCGGATTGGTTGCATCAGACCAAAGAAATCCTCGGAGACGCATTCGAGATGAAAAATCTCGGCCCAGTGACAACCTGTCTGGGCATAGAATTCAAGCAGGATCTGAAAGAGCATCGCGTATTCCTTGCACAGGAAAAGTACATCGACGCTATATTGAAAAGATTCGGGATGACTGAATGCAAGCCGGCATTAACACCCATAGAAGCGAAATGTGCTTTGAAGCGAACAGAAGCAGCCGATGAAGCCGAAATGAGGAAGTATCCCTATCAGAACTTAATTGGCTCTCTTATGTTTCTTTCAGTTACAACCCGTCCAGATATTGCATACGCCGTAAATTTCATGAGTCAGTTTAACTCATGCTATAACGCTGAACACTGGAAGACGGCGAAGCGCTTCCTTCGGTACCTAAGCGGTACCAAACAACTCGGCCTGTTATTCAAGCGAACAGGCGAAGATCTGTACGGAGTCGTCGATGCTGACTGGGGCGCAAATTTGACCGACAGACGGTCATATTCTGGACAGGCGTTTATATTAGCAGGTGCTGCTATAAGTTGGGAGGCACGAAAACAACGCACCGTCGCTTGGTCAAGCACAGAGTCCGAATACTTGGCAATGAGCGAAGCAACAAAGGAGGCCTTATACTTGAAGGCCATACTCAACGGGATTGGCAGAATATGTAATTCGGTTCTGCTCCTAAACGACAACCAAAGCGATCAAAAATTGGTTAAAGGCTTTGGTTTTCATCCACGCACAAAACACATCGATGTGCGCCACCATTTCATCCAGCAGAAGCACCAGAGTGGCGACATCCAGGTTGGCTACATGCAGACGGAGCAAATGCCAGCAGATGTCCTAACGAAGGGTCTAAGCAGTGCCAAGCATCATGGTTGCATTTCTTCATTGGGCGTCACTAGTATTTAAGTTTAACAGAATTGTTACTTTGAGAGGGCGTGTTGCAAATGTTTGCAATGTAACAATCTGGCAACCCTCGATTAGCTTATCCTAAGTTTTCTTTGTCCGTTCCTTCGCATATACTCAGTAATTAATATCTCAATAGTTCTGTACACACTCCGTTTTTGACTGCCGATTGCGTCGCGTCATTAGACTAATAAAAGTGTGATTCCTGCATATCGTTATCTTGTTTATATACGCTGTAAAACTGTGCGCTTGGATCTAACGAAATTCCAACAAATATATATATATAAAATATATGTATGTGAATCAAATGCTAGTTTTTCATTTGCACTCTCAGTTTTAGTTCAATTCTGTTCACTTACATCTGGCGGCAACACTGAGAAGCAAATCTCGCACTCTTCACACTGGCTCCGTGTCGTCTACATGGAACAAATGCGAGATTAAGATTTAGAGAGAGATTATATATATATATATATATATATGTGTGAAATGATATTGTTGTACCTTTAGCTGCACCGCCTCGGTTGGCTTATTAAATGGATTTATGACGTGAGCGCTTTTAAAGAACTCTTCCGTATTATCATCGCTGCCATCGAAGTACTTCTCCAGCAGCTTCTCCTTGTCCCACTTGAAGTGATTCAGCAGTATTCGTGTTTTGGGCGTGTATAGCTGCGTCAGCATCATCATCATCATCAGCAGAGACAAAGCAAAAGGAGAAATCACACATTAATCAATGATTATTATTTATATACATAAACTTATATGTAAAATTGAAGAAAATACATCAATGGATACAAAGAAACAAATCGATCTGACTGACTGACTGAGTGTGATCAGTCCATAGGTTAATTTTCTCGATCAGGGAAAATAGAGGACAGCCATTGTTTCAATTGGAATCGTAGATTAGAGCTGTATGAATAGAATTCCAGATTGCAGTTTGTTGATAGATGTCATCAAACTGTGCTGACTTCAATTTGGCTAAGATTGAGTACAGACACACAAAGAGAGAGAGAGAGAGAGAGAGAGAGAGAGAGACACACACAAGCAATATCTTATGAGTCAACTGTCTCTCTCTCTGTCTCTCTCTTTCTCTTAGATGAGCAGCTGTCCATTCTTATCGGTCAAACGGCAAAGCGATAATCGTCGCAAGAGAATTATTAATGCAATTCCTACTCATGTATATATATATATATATATATATATATATATCTCTATATATGTATATGTATATGTGTGAGGTGTGTAGAATTTGGAGTGACTCACTCACCTTTAGCACACGATTAACCTCATCGATTATCTCGCGCTGATGCTGAACTATTTCATCTGTGGTTAGCACCTTGTACTGATAGTCATCGGTTTCCTGTGTTCGTTCCGTTGTGCTTGGCATATCCACCTCCATGGCGAAATCATCGTCACCATCATCGCCGGACGATACGTTGCCGGAGTCAACGTTGTCCATGAAATCGTTATCGTTATCCGAGTCCATGGCTTCGATTGGCTTTGCTTTGCTTCGCTTTCTTTTACTCTTTTCCTTTCCCTTTTGACCTTTTATGCTTTATCTACTCCTCGCTCTGTCCTCTGTTGTTGTTGCTGGTTTTGTTCTTGTTATTTTGTGTATTTTTGATGCGGCTTAAGTTAAGCGCGCTACCCTCTTTTAACTTATTACTACTAATTATTATTACTAATTATTTGTTTTTTTATTTCTTGCTCTTATACTTAGGCTGTTACTGCGTATATTGCACTAGTTGGAAAAATAAACCAAATGAAAAATGCGTTATTATTGGTAGTAACAACGACACACACGCAGGCACGCACACACACACGCAGGCACACACATACACTAAACAATATAAGTTTAACATAGAGACAAACGGCAACGTCAGTTGACCTTCGTCATTGCTGGTCGCTTTGAGCGAAGCAGTTCAGATCATCTGCCCTCAAGTCACATTGGTGGTGGTGTTGTTGTTGTTGTTGTTGTTATTATTAATTTTATTACACGCACACACGCACAATGCTACAAATTTGATGAATTTTATGTAATTTGATGTATACACATGCACACACAGACACACACATGCGCATTTAGTTATGTCCGTGTTTGTGTTTGAGGCCAAACAGCTGTGCAAATAATGCAATTACACCTGTTAATGCAAATTGTAGTCTGCTCATCAACAGTGCACTGTTAACTAACAGTCCATTTCCAATTTGATTGAACTAGTTCAGCGTTCTTGTTTATGCACCTGCTAGCTTTATTTTTCTTGTTGCTGCTGTTGTTTTTGATGTTGTTATTATTGTAGCTACTCTTATTGTTGTTATGCAGCAAAACATTTGCAAATCGCCTTTGACATTTCCATATATGTATTGCATTGCAGCGCAAGACGCATACACGAACTGCATCCGTTATTAACCACAATGTCTCTCTATGCCAAAACCATGATTTTCTTTTTGTCGTTGTTGTTGTTGTCCCTGGATGTCGTTGCGTTTTATTTCGCCTTTGTTTCTTCCGTGTATGTGATTCAATTCACTTTTAATTTTTTTCTTATATTTTGCTTGCTCGCGTTGCAAACACTGCAAAATTAAGTCGCCATACGAAAGAAAAGAAAAAAAGAATCCAAGTGAGACTACAGCACTGCACAGAAGCAAAGCAAAGGCCACAATGGACACAACACAACACACACACACACACACACACGCCTAACAAAACACGTCTATGCCTGTGTGTATGTGTACTTATGTACTTATGCATGTGTGTGAATACTTGTATGCATGTCTGTCTGTGTATTGCTCTGTTCCAATTGGACCACACTGCCTTTTAACCAAAATGTTGCAGTTTTCTTTTTTGTAAGCAGTTGGTTCAAATAGCAAAATAGCACACAAATACGTCAGCGCACTTGAATATGTAATTACAAGAATTATTCACAATTATGTGTATATACATAGAAATAAATATATGTATATAGTTTATACACACGTATGTCACAAAATCAAGGCAACACTCATACACAAGCGCATACATATGTATACATAGACACATATACATTCACACACATACAACAGCTGCAGAGCTCACTTTTCTTTTTGCCTTTTACACACTTTCCCCCGGGTCCGTTGTACTTGAAACTTTTTAACAATATTTTAGGTGGATTTTTTCAAAGCTTTTATTTACCTTTTATGTTAATTGTAATAATATTGCGACGCTACGCGATTTTCACGCAAAAGCAACATCTGGCAGCACTACACGACACGAAATATCGATAGTGTGATGGACAATATCGATAGTTGTCTTAATCGTTTTGACCATTATATTGCTGACTTTGCGTTTGCTGATGCTAATTTTGCGTTCAACGTCAGCATTGGGGGATTTTGTCTAGACTAAATTCGGATCCCTAGCACAGCAATGACACGCACCAAACGTGAGTCAGCAATTATGCGCAGCCAGGTTCAAGTTAGTCGAACTGTATCATGCAGCTACCTTCACGTCTGTCGAACATTAAGCGAAGCCAACTTCAAGCGATATAAAATATTGACAGTTTTAAAATGGCGGACAGGACTAAGCTAACAACAAGCTAACTTCATATAAATGAGACAAGACTATAACAGCATAAGTCGATAATAACCTACAAGCGCATGTATTTTCATTCAAGTAGCTTGTCCGCTCTTTTTCATGCAGCACAATGTTTATTTTCTCTTTCATCGCTTTCCATGAAAGTGAAAGAGACGGTTTTTTTTTTATGAAAGAGAAAGAGACAAATACATCTCGATCTCTATCAGGAGAATCAAAATGAAAGAGAGGGAATACCATTTCTTCTCTTTCGTGTATCCATTTACCCACATACCAGTTGAAGTAAATATAAATTGTCAGATTTTTTCAGTTTTAGTTACAAGCAATATATTTGAAATGTACTCGTTAAGGCGCGTAAAACGTTACAATCATATTTTGTTTTTAAATTATCTACATTTTCTAAAGTTTATTGACCGGCACGTAAAACGTTACCATTTTTTTTTTTTTCTTTTCGACTTTATAATCTTTTTTGCAACATTTTACATGCCTTTAATATATTGTTGGTTTTTCTTTTATTTTTTATTTTTCTTTTTCGGCATGTATAACGTTACACCAACTTTTGTTCTTATTTTATAGCGTCTTTTTTTTTTTTGTGTCTTTTTGTCCCACTCTTTTTCGTGTCACTGAACGGATAACACATACAAATACCCGAAACAACAACACATCTGTATTTTTAACAATTAGTATTTAACATTTGTCTTTTCGCTTTTTAATCGTTGAAAACTCAGATGCGTACACACGTTTTTTTTTGTTTGATTTGGATTTTGTTCGCTTCGAAAATCGGCTTGGACACACTGTTCAGCGCGCGCTCAAACCGATTTCTAAAGCTTAGTGCTAGAAAAGTTCTTATTTTTTTACCCTTTGCGATGGCCACCACTGTAAAACCTGCAAGAGAAATAATAAGCAAACTTCATTGATTGTTGGCAACGTGTCACACAGCGAATCTTCTAGCCGGAAATCTTGGGATTCAAGCACACACAAACACGTCTTCCTATATATATATATACATATATATATAGATATTTTTTTTCTGAATGTTTCTATTCGAAATTGACTGCCTGGAATCCATGGAATCCATTCTGGTGATTCAGCACTTACTTGCAGTTAACTGCAACATGTGCTTTTCTTTATACTGACAATAAACTGAAATTTAAAGTGAAAAGAAAAAATTGTCAATGAGCCACCTCCATTTTGTATTCGCACACATGCACATGCACTTTCACACACAGGAAATGGTGATGCATGTGTGTGGGTCTGTGTCTGTGTGTGTGTGTGTGTGTGTATGCGTTGATAACTTACCACTTGATTTGCGACTGTACCGCATTTTCGATAAAACTTGAACTCTTTCTAAATGACTTGTGCCTTTTTCAAATTTTCGAATTTTAAATAAATATTAAGAAAACATAAAAAATCAAAAAAATGTATGCGTAATAACTAATTGGCTTTGTGTTCAATCTGACTACGTGTGTGTGTGTATGTGTGACAAAATGGTTAATTGAAGGTGTAAAAATAAAAATGAAAATGCAATTTGTATGTCTGCTCTTGCCTTTCTCTCCCAACTATATGATGCATAAGCATGGCTGCTGCTGCTAGTTATTGTGTACAATTAGGTTATTCGCCAGAAAAAACATCGTTGAATCGATCGTTAATATCGGCGAAGATATTTATCGATGAATCGATAGGCAGTGTGCAGCAGTTTGGATATTTGATATTTTTGAAACATAATTGAATATATTTGAAACCAACCGTATTAAACTTATTTTCATTATTTATTTCTAATTAATAACCTTGATCAATATTGTATTTTAATACTCTGTGCTGCTCATAAGTGACTAGCGCTTGAAAATATCACTAGGAATCAAGATCACAAGGAGTGCCGCTTTAAATCACAATTTGTGATCGGTTGATCCCATTTTAATTTGGATTGATTTTAATATTTTTATACATTTTTATTTCGTACCTACATACATAAAATAAGTAAATTACTACTGATTAAAAGTTGTAATTTTTATTAAGGATTCAAAGCTTAAAAATCTATTTCTATATTCAACAAAGCTGCCAGCCTGCTGCATTCCTGTTTCGACAACATATTGCAATCGCAGTGCTGCCAACTTTATTTTTGAGTCAAAGTTAACTTTTATCTACTTTTATTTGTCGTTTTATCTGTCAGTATTTTTGTGATACTTTCTTTGGAATTTAAATTTAAATTCAATAATGGCCAACAATCAGGAATGCAAGTTGAAAAACATTATGTTCAAGCTTATTACAATTAATTATATGTATTTTAACAAGTAGTAGTAGCTTGCTGGTCATCAGAAATTTGATGAAAGGCTAAACGACAGAATGAAATGGTTTTATTTTATAGTATTTACGCTTAATAATTGGCGCCAAGCCCAGTAGATTGTGGAGAACTTGGAAATACTTTGATACCATAAGTAATACCAGCGGATAACAAGTAGCAGAGAACGGGGTGGGTGTAGCCAAGAAGTCCATTTCAAGTTTGCCTTTCAAATTGAACTAGATATAGGCTAGTATTATAACTTGGTGTTTATATTTATTCAGAGTTTTGTATTTAATACAGAATATATGTCCGCTTCATGGGACTTATACTACGCGATTCAAGCGACCAAAAGCGACTGACTCTTACTTCATGAAAGTAGCTTAAACATACCATCGAAGAAGGTCTTGATCATAAGGAACTTACAATTACCGTTGCTCGCAGGCAACAACAGATTAAGACTACAACACGGGAATGCAAGACAAGCTGCGGTGTGCATAGGCAAATACAGTTATTTCCAACAGCTAGTAATCTGCCTTCCAAGTTTGGTAACTGTAGCTCATAAATTACGCGAGATATGGGCTTTTGGAATTTTGAAGGCGGGAGTGGGCGTGGCCAAATATTTGTGGCATATGCCGATCCTTGAAGGACATCGCCAACAACCTACCAACTAAATGCGATGATTGAGCCTCATAATTGTGATAGATATGTGGTTTTATCGATTTGTACATATCGATTTGATCGATTTCCTAAGCCCCTAGTGGAGTGCTACAATTTTTACGCTTTGACCTTTACCTTTGGTATCAAAGTATAACAACTCTTTTTACTTACCTGTTTTAGAAAAATCAAACATATTGCATACTATAATCATAACAATTTCATTTATTGCATTACTAAGTGGGATGGCTCCAATTTTGGGACTGGATTTACTTACCAAATGCGAATTGAATATTGGGAAGACGATTGTCTAATTGCCATCCCATAAATGGTCTGTCGTCTTTGCGACAGGTGTACGGTCCCCTCTGCCCAGCCTGAGTAAATGATTTTCATTGGTTTCAATAAGTAATTTTATTTCACATTAAAGATCTCATTTAATTTTTGGTTTTTTTTTTGTTCCTTCTCTTGACTTCTTACTCGTAAGTATTTACTTTAAATGTTCCATTTCTCCACCTGTTTTCATATAATTTACTAATTCTTACAAAAACTTATTTAATGTCCATTCCATGCACAATAAAACAAATAATAATGTAACAGAGCCATTATAATAATATGGGGAGTAAAGAAGAATACCAAAAATGAAATATATAAAAAAAAAAACAAAAAATGTAAAGCAGCTTCACCAAATTAAAGTTAAAAACTAAATGTTAAACTAGTTAATAGCATCATTTTTTTTTTGTTGGTTTTTCTTTCCGTTTTTTTTTTTTTTTGAGGAAGTGGCAGCTTGATACTTTGAGTTTGCGGTTCGGGTTTAGAAGTGAAAAGAACGGCAACAACAATGTGTGCCGCCTTTTAACGCAATTGCCACTGAAAATCTAAATCATAACAAATGCCAACCTGTCTTGATAAACTTCTCTTCTTTAACACATGGTATGTCATTCATCTCATCAAACATCATTTGAATGTGTCATGTATCCTGTATCTTCCCGTCGAAGTTTTACATCAAAAAATTGTATTTATTACTTAGTAATTTTTTTGTTTTTTTTTGTTTGTTTTTTTTTTTGCTCTTGTAGTACACAAATATTTGCATTATGACAATAAAATTATGCTTCTTTGTCATTTTATATGTATTTTATATTTAAACACCTATTAGAAGTCCTCATGTGTCTGTTGGGATGGTTTTTTTTATATTAGTATTTATATATATATATATATATATATATATATACATATATACATATATACATATATATATATATATATAATCATTTAAGGAAAACATTCATTTCGTGTTTATAGTTTGGTTTTTCCCCATTTACGCGTACGTGTGAATGTGTGTCGGTGTCGGTGTGTGTGTGTGTGTGTGTTGGTGTGTGTGAATTTTAAGAATTTTCTTACTGTTAGCATAAATAGTAGTTGTGTGAAAACGTGCAGCAAAAATCTAAAACTTAAATACATACATATATATAGCAAAAAATGGTGCTGTTTACAAAAAACGTATCGGCAAATATATTATTATATGTGTTGTGTGTGTGTGTGTGTGTGTGTGGGAGAGTGCAAAATGCCTGCTTTTAAGTATCCTGTTACTGTGTATGTGTGTGTGTGCGTGTGTGTGTGTGTGACGGGGATTAGGAAATTACGTATGTATGTGTATTTATTTGAAAATTTTCGTTTGCCTAAGCTGGTTTTAGTAGTTTACTTATTTCTGTTTAATTCTTTTTTTTTTGTTTTGTTTTGTTTCTTTTGTTATTGTTGCTTTTGCTTGCATAATTTACACCAATTTAAGTTCAATATTTATATTTGTTTGCTTTTTGCTTTACTTTTGCATATATTTTGCTGATGAAAAATCAAGTTTTAATAACATACAGATTGCGCACATTTAGATAACGACAAGATGATAATTATCAAGATATTTCATGTTTATTTAGTACTTTGCATAACATTTGGTTTGCTCTTTTCTTCATTATTTTTAATGTCAACTGTGGATGGAAATTCTTTATGTTTATTTCTTCCTATTTGCTCATTTGACTCTAAACAAAAATAGGATAAATAAGAAAAAATAAGTGAAACAATTCCAATCAAAAATCCAACTATATTTCATGTCCAGAGTGCTGTAGAAAAATAGCTCGCATAGCACACAAATATGGAAAATTCTCCAATCATTCAGTTTCTTTTCAGCGCAATTTTTGTTACATACAAATAATAAAAGACAAACAAATATAATCCAAATAATATTTGTTGTTGCTTGATCTTTGTTCGTTCGGTTGCAGTGGTGGTTGTTGCCTGTGCTATGTTAAAGTGTCTCTGCTTCTGTGCATGTGTGTGTGTGGGTGTGTGTCTGCGATTAGCCACTCGTTGATTTGGTTGCTGCACTTGCTAAGCTATGATGCCAACAAACGTGCAAAAAAAGAAAACCAATAAAGCCAAATTGAAAGAAAACCATAATTCAAATGCATAATAATAATGTGTTTATATATATATATGTGTATATATACGTGTGTGTATGTGTGTGTGTGTGTGTGTGTGTGTGTGTATGTGTGTTGTATGTTACAGTTTTCCATGCTTAACAACTATAATTACATTTAAGCAATTTAAGCAAATGTATCCTGCAATTGGTAGGGCAAAACTAAATGTGGATAATAACTTAAACAGAATTGGAGTCGGCTTCTTGAGAGCAAGACTATCGAGACATATTTGTTAAAGGAAAAACTAAACAGCGTTGGTCCAACTGTTGCTTAAGTCGATACATACATTATGGTAATGCCTAGCAGTTGTATAAATGTATCTGTATGTATGTGTGCCTGTGTGTGTGTGTGTGTGTGTGCTTGCCTATTGTTTTAGGTTTAATTTAGTTCCTACGACTTTGGGCGGCGTAAAAAAAAAACTGTACAGGACTCGGTAGTTACTGCAACGGCAACGGCAACTTTTTTGTTTTTTTTTTTAAATTTTATTTTTGTTTTTTTAAATTTTTTTTTATTTATTTATTATTTATTTATATGTCAGTCGGCGGAAGTGGTGGCGGCGAAGGTGGCGGTGGCGACGGTGGTGTTGGTACAAGCTCCAATTGTTGTTGCTGCTGAAGGTACTCGACCTCCTCTAAATCGGCACGCAGACAGCTGCTGCAACTGGTTGCATCGCTGTCCTCCACTATGGTCGCATCATCATCAAAATCATCATCATCATCATCATCATCATCAACATCGTCATCATCATCATTGTCATCAACATTATTCTGTTCATCTTGATCGTCTTGAATGTTGACATCCAGATTGCTATTGCCACCACCAGCTGGCACCTCCTCCAGTTCATCCAGATCCAGATCCATATCCAGATTCACATTCTCATCTAATGATTCTTGCTGCTGTTGTTGCTTTTGTTGTTGTTGCTGCTGTTGTTGTTGTTGCTGTTGTTGTTGTTGCTGTTGTTGTTGCTGCTGCTGCGTCAATCCATAGTTGCGAATAGCTGCTGCTGCTGCTGCTGCTGATGTTGTCTGCTGTTCCTCATCCTGCACCATTTTCATCTCCACACTCCCATCATTCGCCGAATGCTGCCGCTGCGTGGCACCAGCTGCAGCTGCAGCGACATATAATTGATGTTGTTGTTGCTGTTGTTGTTGCTGCTGTTGTCGCTGTTGCTGCTGCTGCTCCTCCAGCCGCGCGACCACCACTTCATCCGACTCGACAAGACTTTAACCGCTCTTAAACAATAAAATGGCCACCTGACCCAAATAGAAATAAATGAAATGACGCGTCTCGTGTGTCACATACGATCCGAAATTGCGGCCAACAATGCAATGCCATGTGGGATTGTATTTCTTGTCAAACTCCTTCTTGATGTAAGCCGCAATATCCTGCGTGAGACAGAAACAGACAAGAAAAAGTGTGTTAGAGAGAGACAGAAAGAGTTAGATAGTTTGGTAATTGTTGCAAATGACTAAGTGGCTGTTAAGTGTTATTCAAATTGGCAGAAACTACACTTTGCAAGAACAACAACAACAACAACGCACAGACAACCACAACCCACAAATCAAATCAAAACAAAATAGTTCAAGCATCACCCCAACCCCAACCCCACCACCCACTTTCATTCAATCCTCGTAAGTAGGATGTGAGACCGATTCGAGGGTGAGCGGAAATTGGGCGCAACGGGGGGAAAGGGAAAGCGCCAAAAGTTTTCGGTGCTAATGAGTTAGTTATGATTGTTGTTGTCGTTGTTGTTGTTGTTGTAGCTGCAGACGCTGTGCTTGTTGTTGTTGTTGTTGTCTGGCGTTATATTAAGCAATATTTGCGCAGAATTTGGTTTACAATTTGAGCAGTTATAAACCAGAAAACACACACACACACACACACACACACACACACACACACACACACACACACACACACACACACACACACACACACACACACACACACACACACAGCATGCTGTAAACGTGTTAGCCAGGCTAATATTTCGCTGCAGCAACGGCAATTGCCAAATGCCAAAGGTCATTGCCAGTCGCTCTTTCCGGGGTCGCGCAGACAGCAGGCACAACACTCACAGAAAATAACGATAAATATCGAGACCGACTGGATATGCCCTGCAAAACTTATGAAATCCAGCTTTCAAACTGCGCATTTTTTATAGCAACGTGCGAAAATTGGTCAACAGTCAACAGTTCAGCTTCAAACTTTGGTGACTCTCGCTTTTAATCGACTTCCACTTATCGATCGATGTTATCGATTTAACAGTTTAATTTAACATATATTTATATTTACACATTTAACATATATTCCTTCTTGCAAGACTCTAGTCGAAAAAACAGGATACAGGATAATACAGTGCACGATAAACACTATATATATATATATAAAGACCGACAGATTCATCCTATAAGAGCTGTATATATACAAAATTATAATACACCCTACATCATCATGATCATCATCATCATCAATCAGCTGACAATTTTCTTTTTCATTAGTTTCATAAAATGTGCTTTGTTTCTTAAAGTTTAAGTTAATTTATATCCAGGATAAGTCAGTCAGACCAGGACTAAATAATTCGCATCGTAATTATAAGCTACCAACTATTTAATTATTTAATGGTTGGTCAAAGTTTGCATTCAGCTGCAAAATATTTTTGCAGTTCAAACTATCACAAAAGAGCTTTAGCTAGGCGGACACTCGGAAAAAATCACTCTGAATTTTAGTAAAAAAAAAATACATTTCTAAAATTTAAGTTGTTGCTTTTTTAATTTCAGGTTAGTTTTTTTTTTTTAATTTAACAAATATATAATAAATAGATAATAATTTTTTTTTAATCAATTTTAGAAGGGATTTCTTCTAAAAATTAAAAAATAATATGAAGAAAACGGGATACTTTTTAAAATTGTCAATTTGTGGCAAGGCAAAGCTTGTCTAATTTGAAGAAAAATGTTTTCTAATATTTGAATATTATTCGTAAAGGCAAGTAAAACGTTCAGGTCAAATTGTTTCTCTAAGTGTATGGGCTAACTTATAAGAATGACAAATCACGGCTGCGATGATAAATTGTATGCTTTTTACGATAAAAAAAAAAAAACAAAACACAATAAAAAACGCAGCACAACAAACTTGAAGCAATAGAAAAGTTATTCTTTTGCGAATAGTTGTCTTTGTTAGTTGCTGGGGACGCAGCAGATGTGCACTCAGATACAACTTGACAAATGCGTGCTAAGCCACAAACTTAACCCAGTAACCTCGAATAAAAAGGCAAAAAGCCTCAAAACAAAAAGCAAAAAGCAAAAAAAAGAAGAAGAAAAGCACACACACCCCTTCGTTATTAAGTCATGGCTAAGTTTTTATTAGTTGTTGTTGTTGTTGTTGTTGTTTTTTATTATTATTATTAGTATTGTTATGTGTCGTGCTAGACGACAATATAGCGTTGATTGTTTTTTCCACATTCATTTTGGTTGAACATTTTGGCATTTTGCACTTGGGACGACGACACAGGTATTGGTTGTGGTGGTGTTTTAGGAATGGAATGGGAATCACTTTCGGCTTTTTTGTTGCTGTCCCAAACTTTTACACAGTTAGTCTTGCATACGTCACTGGATAAGGTCCATCATCCTATGAAATACTTCAACGATGGCACAACGACGGATCGATCACTCACACTGGCCCGGCGGCCCTTGAGTTGTGGACATCCTTGGATATCCAACCACGAACCTTTCCCCTTTGGGGAAATACACCAGCTGGCGAGAATGGGGCCAGAGTGACTACTCCTCATACAAGGCAAGAATAGAGGCTATAATCACAAAGGATTTAAGCAACTAGTATCCATCCTAGGCGAAGCATAGATTGCGAATACTCATCGGTATCTTGATAGTAGACAGTAGACTAAGAATTCACCCAAGCAGACTACTAATGACAATCAGAAAGAATCCTCAGAAAAAAGAAAAGCCAGAAAAATATATGCAATTTTAGTCTGTAAGTTCGTCTGATAGTCGTCAAGCGCAGCACAAACATTTTGACTTGTAGCAGACACTTGGACTGACTTTCACTTCACTTTATCTCTCAGCTATATTCAATAATGATCTGTGGAAATATTCAATTTATTTAAAAACCATTTGCACTTTTTTATATTTATATCCGCTGAATACGAACCACAATATTAAAAGAGAAACAACTTGTCAATATTGCGGCATATAAAAACAATGTTTTTGTCGAAAATTTCCGCCCAAATCATGTACTCGACTATATGTTAAAGGTATGCAGTGGGCGGGGTCTATCGAGGACAGAATGTGTGGTGTGGGGTGGTGTGGGGGTTGGGGTTGTTGGGTGACTTGTCGGATATATTTGGCCACATATTGATTAAACATTTGGCCACGCAAAATGTTTCAACGACACACTAAACAAATCGAGGAGCAGCAATAATAAATAAACTAAAGCCTGAAATGGCAAATCGAACGAAACGAAAAAATACAACAAAAAAAAAACTAATTAAATTTGTTTAAAAGGGGAAGGCGCAGATACGCGGGGCAGGGGGTTGGGAGGGGAGTGGGGGTTGCCGGAATTGATTTAATTTCGCTTATGTCGCTTTGCTGTCGGCTGATTTGTTTGCTTGGTTTGTTGTCATTGTTGTTGTTGGCCTCTTTTTGGCTTATTTTGGAGGATTTTGCCTTTAAATCGCTGCCACAGCCAAGGCGAACACACACACACACACACATTCACACACACAAAGGCACAGCAAAGGCATAATGCATTATGGTAGATACAATTTAAGCCTCTCGAAAGGTTGAGCGCTCCTAAAAATATATAAAACACAGCATTTGCTGTGCTATATATATATGTATCCAGTGCGTGTATATATATACTATATATATATATATATATATATATAAATATATATATGTCTTTTTCTGCTCCCATTTAACCCTTGTGTATTGGGTGTGCTAGTTGCGTATCTATTGGATACCAAAATGTTTTTGTTTCTTGTGTGTGTGTTATATTTGCCACTATGAGAATTCAGCAACGTAATATAATTTATGCACCCCCCCCCCCCCCCTCTACACACGCACACACACAGTAATCAATTGAGTCATTTGGATAGGTTTTGGGGCACCGTTCGCGAATCAATCAATTAAACCGAATGTCCAATGAGCAAATCACAAGGATATCTAATTAGCATTCGCAATGCATGTGTAAAAAAAAATCACATGAAAAATAGAGTTTGTTGACCTAAAAATTTCAGCAAAAACAGACTAAAAAGTTATCGATATGAATGAATGAAAGTTACACAAAACGCATTTATTACCAACAATAGAACAAATATCGATGTTTAAATATAGTCTTATTGATAATGCTAATGTGAAATGAATGTTTTCACATAAAATATCATTAATTTGCAGGCTATAATTCAAATAAAGATATATCAATTGGAAATGGAATCTACGACGAACCCATCAAGCATTTATATGCTTGATCCACACGAAGAGTCCAGTCAGTCCAGAGTAATAAACGCATTTTGAAACATTCTTCCATTGCAGTATATTCAACATTCGTAGAGTATGTTGCGAATTTTGATCGATGTTGTGAAAAGTATGGCAATATCAATGCATTTCCAATACAATTAAAAGATTTAATAATAATAAAATTACAATTTGAAGGTGAGCAAAGTTCTAAATGACAATGACGGAGAAATGTTCGAAATGTTGGGCATAGTGGAATCGGGAATTGGAAGTCGGGAATCGGGCTAAAAGACATGACCGTTCGGCTGTCCATCAGGGATGTAAGTTCTCGTATAGCACAGACAGATCAAGTTTGTTTCATTATCTCAATAACTTTCACCGTTACGCGACTATCGATATAAATCGAATAAACACATTCATCAAAAATATGTATAGCTTTCTGAATGAGAATTCATTCATGTTGGCATCTTTGAATATCATCATCATAAAGATCGCCCAAGAAACACGAAAGAAACCCGAATATTTAAACGAATTGCTTGCTCTGGTTGCTCATGGATAGCACACATTCAACATTTGAGAATACAATTGGATTCGGGGTATGCCCTTAGCTGCTTAGCTGCAATTTAGCAACAAAAATCACAACATATTAAATTGAAAGCATCATTAATGGGCATCTTAATTGGATTTGTTTCATTTGTATAACAAGAGCAGCAGCATCGCTGCTGCATTTTAATCAATTTAACTGCAAAAGTGACTTTTGCTGCTGTGGTGGAAACAGGACAAACAAACAACAAACAACAAACACTCAATCGAGATCTGATTAACAATCACACTATTATTATTATTATGCTTATTATTATTATTATCATTAATATGATTGTAATTATTTCTATGCACTGGCAACATACAACAACAAAAATAGCAACAAGAACAACAAGAACAGTTCAAACGAAAGGCAATCAATCGCGTATTTGTCCTGCACACATCCTGTTTGCTATCCTGTGCGTATATGCCTCAATATGTGGCATACATTTTATTTATAGCAAACGTGCGCCTGCCAGTGGGCCAGCAGTGGTTCTGGCTTGTGCGTCTCTTATCTGTACGCACTCACACACACAGAGAGAGAGAGAGAGAGAGAGAGAGAGAGAGAACTTTGTAAGCTGCAGTGGAAAATTGTAGCATACTTTCCGGCAGAGCGCGCGCGTTGCTGCCATGCCGCCTCTTTTCCAATTTAACTACTCAATTAGCAGACACACACACACACACAACCACACACACACACACACAACCACACACACACACACACACAACCACACACACACACACACACACAACCACACACACAGTCTCGCACCACCATCGACCAAACCGCCCACAACACCCCCCCCCCCCCACTCATTCCTCGCCAGCAAGCAGTGATTTCTTGTTTGCTTTCTCTCTCTGTCCGTTTATCTCTGTACTTGGCTCTCGCAGCATTCAAGGCCTTGCCTTGGCACCTGCCATTGGCATTGAAAGAGACTTGTAATAACCACCCACAGACACCCACCCACCCACACACACACACACACACCTATCAAACCAGACCCTGATCCCAAAGCGTTAGCTATGGCTATGCCCGGAGCCGCAAACGGCACTGACCAGACACCAGACCCGGCCTCCAAAGGGGCCAGCGGCCAACATTAGCGTTAGATGCTGCATTAAACATATACAAATATATATGTATATATATATGTATATATATATATATTGAAGTGTGTGTGTTTAATGTATATTTATTGATTATTTCGTTTGCTTCATTCGTATTGTTATTATTATGCTATTTCTTGTTGACACAGCTGCTGCTTCTGCTGCTCTTGGCCAAGCTTACACATATTGTAGCCTGGCCTTTGCCATGGCCAACGCGCAGCTAGCATTTTACAACGTCCGTGCAGCCGCAATAAGGAAAGGGATGGATGCACACACACACACACACACACACACACAAAGAAACAACTCATTCAGCTCGAATTGTATTGAAACGTTTGACAACAAAAAGCAAGCAGCAAGTTTCTAGCCATCCCAGATGTTAATGACAACAAAAATCCCCCATTGCAACTTTTACATTGTTAAAGGAAAAAGCAAAAAGAAATGGGAATCTGTAAAATGCAATTATCTAAAAATCACTTCAAATTAATGGTCAATATTATTCGAATATACAATTCAAATAACTAGGAAAAAACATAAATCGAGAGCGAGTGAGAGAGAGAGAGAGGGGGGGAGCGGGAGAGGGAGAGCTTTACTATTTTTGCAGCTATTTATAGTTTATGAATAATTGATATATGGTAAATGATTTTACCATTGCTTCAGATGAATCAAAAATTGCTGCAGTTTTACTGTTAAGTTGTAGTCTTGAGACAAAGTAACGCATATGGTTGAAGTTGAATTTGACAAAGCAGAAGAAGTTTAACCAATTCAAATCAAACACCAAAAAGTTAAAAACGATATTTATTGTAGAAGATTGGTCTAACTGATCTTAAGAGGTGCCATTGGGATTGGGAACTATTGGTCAAAAGAGGAATATGGTAAATATTATATTCCGTTCAGATGATCTATTCTAAAAAGAATAGAAACTTATTTTACTTGTGATAATGTTGTGTTCACATACCTTTTCGATATTGTACTTCTCCAGAGCTTGTGTCGCACAATCGACAGCATCCTGCTGCATCTCCTCGCTCATGTCAGCATTCTTAATGACGGCTTTGCGATCGGACATTTTGATAAGTATTTATGTTGCTTTTGCTGTTGTTGTTGCTGCTGCTGTTGCTGTGGTATGATGTCTGTAAAGAAAACAAAGAAACAAATTTGCACTCTGTGTGGTTTGTGCAAATATTGCGGATCACATTAGTTCAGTGTTGCATACATTTTGCGTACAGAGGAGAAAGGCGAAAAGAATGCAATCTCAAATGCATAATAAAGTTAAACACACACACACACACACACACACACACACACACACACACACACAAAGACGCAGGCGCAGTATGCACAACAACAAAAAAATAGCTGCATACTTTTGTGGGAAGCCAAAAGTGGAAAAATCTAACAATTTGATTAAAACGAAAACAACGCGCAAAACGGAGCAAATCAAATATCAAAAGCAGAACAGTGAAATAACTGCAACACAACACACACACGCACACACACACACAAATCAATTAGCAATATGCATGAGTGAGCGAGTGAGGGACAGCATCAGCAGCAGCAGATGCAGCAACAACAAAAGTGGGAGCAGTGCAACGAGAGCTAAAATCTGATAGTAAAGCTAAGCTAGTCAGAGAAAGAGACACAGAGGGAAAGAGGAGAGAGAGAGAGAGAGAACAGCAAGTCCCGTGGCCTTGGCAACGGCTTCGTCGCTTCTGCTGTTGCCAAGGACAGAGAGACAGAGAAGCAAAGCGACTATTGCTAATTCCAATTCAATGCAGCAGCAGCAGTGAGTTAATGAGAATTGCATGCGTTTCTTCTATTGTTATTGTTGCTGCTGCTGCTGCTGCTGTTGTTGTTAATTCGTTGTTATTATTGCTCTGCTCATGCGACTAGCAACACTCAATGGCATAATTAGAGAAGCCATTGCCAAAAACAAAAAGAAACAAAAGTTTCTACAGCATCAGGTGGAAGACGCAATCTATCGGCAAGAGTATTTAATCGTCGGCATGCGAATCAAAACTGTATTCATATAAAATTTCAACAATTTGCATCTCTTTGCGCTGAATATCGAATTTAGCTGTCTGCTGATAATGATGGCTAATAATAATAATACCGTTGCTAATTGCATGTTCTTGTTATTTGTATTTATGTATATATGTATGTATGTATGTAATATGCATACATATATCTTAATCAGTGGCTCAAATGGGAAATGCCAAACAAATATAAACGGATATGCTGCTAATAGTTGTTTGTTGCTGACTAACTGACTCACTGACAACGGCAGGCGGAAGCGTAGGCTGGGGCGGAGTAGGTCATGAGTAGTTTTAAATATGGCAAGTACACAAATAAACAAAGAGAGAGAGAGAGAGAGAGAGGGAGAGGGAGAGAGAGAGAGAGAGAGGGAGAGTGAGAGAGACAGAATTAAACGCAACTTTACCATTGCTCACTCTCTCTCTCTCTCTCTCTTACTCGTACTCTCTCAGCCCCTCTCTCTCTCTTTGTTTGCCTATAATAAGTATATATGGAAATTCACTTAAGCGTAAAAGAGAGATACAGCAATTGTTGTCATGCAACAATGCAGCACAGAGATCCTGGCAGCAGTAGAAGGAGATGGATGAGGAGAAGATGGCGATGGAGAAGGAGGTGGAGAATTGACGGATGTACTAATTAAGTCAATTAGAAATGCATTGACAGTTTGTCGAACGGAGATAACCAGCTTGTTGCTTTCTAGCAATCGATTGAAGCACTGAATGAACTCTGTGTGTGTGTGTGTGTCATGTATGTGTATGTGTGTGTGTGTCATGCATGTGTATGTGTGTGTGTGTCATGCATGTGTATGTGTGTGTGTGTCATGCATGTGTATGTGTGTGTGTATGTGTGTGTGTGTGTGTGTGTGTGTGTGCGTGTGTTATGACAGGTAGTTTGGCAGCTGAGCTGTAAAGTATACTATGATTTGCTCATCAGTCAAGGTAAGCTTAATTTTCATTGCATTTGTTAGCAACAATGAACA
Source organism: Drosophila glabriapex (assembly GCA_035042305.1). NCBI lineage: Eukaryota > Metazoa > Arthropoda > Insecta > Diptera > Drosophilidae > Drosophila > Drosophila glabriapex. Next base: position 7,554,105 of record JAWNLN010000066.1, read on the forward strand.
TTTAATGTTATACTACAAAATAAACTACTTATTAAAAGATAAACAACTGACAACTATCTAATCTAGAGCAAAATCAGCTAAAAAACCATTCTTTGAATGCCGACAAATTCTGTTTTATTTATGCCTATGCCAAATGCAGAATTGTAGTAAAAAAAACAACCCAAAAAAGGGGGGGAACAAGTATTAAGTACATTTCTAGATTTCTGATCTCAATTGTTGAAAATTCGGATCAAGATTTAGTCCTCTCAGCTTTCGACCGGAAACATTTCATCGCACATAAAAAATTGTATGAAAGTCAACAATTAATTGCACAATTTTGACACAGTTAACTTACTTTACTTGTTGTTGTTGTTCTTATTATATTTGGGAATTTTTGCGCACGATCATTTGCCGAGTGCCAAGCAAAATACTTTTAGTGCTATTAATTAAACAATGTTTAACATTTTCTGCTAGGAATCAATTTAACAATTAATCTTGTGTGTACGTATGTATATATATATATGTATATATATATAGTTGTGGACAGAATAACGGTAGTGCTGCTTCATACAATGCAAATATACTCAATAATTAGTTATGCAATCAATTACTAAATTTCGTATAATACATCCACCCAGATCAGATTCTAGCTTTAGAAATTTTACTTAGCCCCAAGGAGAGCTGAGAAGGCTTCACTACTATACCACTACTATTATTTTGACCGGCTCATTTGAGATAAATTTAAGGACTTAAATTTTGTTTGTTAACAATTTTATAGCTATCCCATATTTTAATGTTTACTTCTCTTCAGTATTAATTGCTTATTCAGTTAAAATGTTCATAATTTTTTAACTAAATTTTAAAGGTTTTTTTTTAAACATTTTCCAAAACATATGTGTGCACTACTATTATTTTGACCGCAGTTGTATATATAGTTAATATATATATATATATATATAAGACCCTTTTCGGCAATTTGTGCACGCAACACAAACAAAACTTGGCACGAGCGTTTCGCACTTTATGGACAAAATACAGTCACTTTAACAAAAATAAACAAAATATTGTTTGGCACATTGAAATTAATTAAGCTGTTAGTTTAATGGGAACAATGTTTTTTTGTTTACCGCTAAGTGCACTAGTCGAGACTAAACATAAAAATAGAATTTCGGGCGGACTGTGTTGCGACCTGTTCGCTTGTCTGTGTTAAACTGTTTCGATCGAATCGGCCAGTCGACAGTGGCACGAATGCCTTCAGTTTAGGCGACATGCCAATTAGCTCGTCGCTGATTGGTTGAACTGAGGCCGCTTCTGGCAGCATTGCTGCAGGTAGTCGTAACGATTATTAACCGTATACCGAATACTTCACGGGTAACACTCTCAAATTGTTTATGATTTAAGGCAGTTAAGTGTAATATTATAATTAATCACAGTTTGTATTTAAGATAAATGAAAAGATTGGGCGCTATTGATATTATTGAATTAATATTTATACAACTATATATATAAACAGCACGTGTTGTTTGAAGAGAATTGGTGCTACGAGTAACTAGTGACTACACGCAAAGCGGCATCACTGACAACTGAACAGCTAGCAGAGTTGCATTTGACGGCAAAATATAAATAGCGCGCTATATGCAAAATTCAAACATCTTCGAAGACATCATGCTATAAATGCCGGCATTACCAACAAATTCAATTTTACTTTTAAGGTCAGGCAATACTGTCAGCAGGCTGCCATTACAAAAAAAAAAAAAATTGTTCGTGGGACAAAGCTAAAAGAGGAACTAAGAAAATCGCACATTTAATTCGGATTTTGCCGAAATAGACTATTTCCGCACAAGCAAATGCCGTTATTCTCATTTTATTTTCGCATATGTATTACGACGATCCCTTTTAGTGAATAAAAACTGAAAATCTTTTCTTTTTTTTTTTGGTTCCTTTAGTGAACTGCCATCAAAACTTGTAAAATTACACGTTAGGCTTCCCACTTGTTTCGTGCTGCTCAACTACAAGCAATCAAATAGCTCGATCAAATGTGTCCCTTGAGCTGTTAATGTAAAGTGTTGATCAAAAACACCACACGAAACAGAGTACAAAAGCGAAGAGAAAAAAAAACTGAGTGGGAAATCGGATCTGCTTCAATATTGTCGTCGGCCGTGTCTGCTTTGTATTTAGTATTGATTATTGATGGTTATTTACGATCTCTTATTCAAACAGTCAAATTAAATATGTAACAATATTATATATTCCGCTTTGTCCCTTTTTGTTTGTATATATTTAGCATAGCTAAAAAGTAAGCAATGCTTGCGAAATGATTCAATTCTTCCTTGTATTGATGAAGGAGAGAAAACGATGCACTTTCGTTTCGAGCAACAGTTTCAGTGTGCATGTATGTGTGTGTGTGCGTGTATGTGTGTACATGTGTGTTGTGTGGTTTACACTCCCACGAGAAATGACTTATTAAATCTGTCTGTTTGCCAGAAAGCTCTCAGCCAGCTATTTAATTACCTCTCAAGGCATGCTTATAATCTAAGCGCCAGATTAGGTAGAAAAAGCGAAAAAAAAAAAATTAAAAAAAATCAAATACATGTTCAAATCCATATATCCAAAATAACAAATGACGTCAACTCAAGAACTTGGACCATTCCATTTGATAATCAACAATAGACACACACAATAGAGTTTCTCAGTCATACTAGGAAATCACATCGCATTAAAAGCTGAATTCTAGTAGAAGAAAGCCAGTTCATTTCTAGATTTCTGATCTCAAGTGATGCTCAAAATTCGTGACACATTTTTTGGTCCTGCTGGTGCCATCTCTCAGCTTTCGGCCGGAAACATTTCGCATGCATACAAATATATATGTATGTATGTATGGATGGATGTGTGTCAACAATTTATTGCACAACTTTACTCAGAACATTTCTCACGCGTCAACACAACTTACCTTAGTAAATGTTGTTCTTGTTGCTGTTGTCTTTGGTGAGTTGCGCGCGATCTTTTGCCGCATGGCAAGCCAAATAGTTTTTTTTGCGGCCTCGATGTTAATTCAACAGCTGTTGACTAATTAAACAATATTTTTAATAATTTCTGCTAATGCCCAAAAAACAACAAAAAAATACTCCCACGAATCAATTTTAAAATTTATGTTTAATTGAGCGTGTATGTATGTATAAACATATCTAATTAAATATATATATATATATATATATATAAACTCCTTTTCGGCAATTTTTACAGGCAATACGAAGAAATTGGGCATGCCGCGTTTTGCACATTATAGACAAAATACAGCAACATTAACAAAAATTAACAAAAATAATGTAAGGCACTTTTAAATATGTTAAGCTGTTAGTTAAGGTGAAAAAAATTTGTTTACCGCTAAGCGCACCAATCGAGACTAAAATTTAAAAAAGAATTCCGGGCGGAGCGCACTACGCCACGACCTGTTCGCTTGCCTGTGTTAAACTGTTTCGATCGAATTCGCAGTTGACAGCCCAAATGCCTTCAGTTTAGGCGACATGCCAATTAGCTCGTCTCTGATTGGTTGGGACCAGGCCGCGTCTGGCAGGCTGCTTCTGGCAAGCCGCGTCTGGCAGCAGTGCAGCAGGTATTCGTAACGATTTTTAACTGTTCACCGAGTACTTTTCGGATACCCGTCCCATGTTTTTAATGATTTAGAGTAACCCACTTCAATTGAATAATTAATAATATTTTGTATTTGATGAACAGAGGCTGCGTAATATTTATGTTATTAAAACAACATACAAAAAACGTAGATGGTAGCTAGTAAGTGGTATCCGTCACTGAGTAGCTTGTAACAACTTTCAGCATGGCATCACTCACGATTGAACAACTAGCAGAGTTGCATTTGACTGCAAAAGCGGTATTGCGCGCTAGATGCAAAATTCAAACAGCATACGGTGAAAGCAAAATATATTAATATATATATTTAAATATTGTGTGCAAAGAACTTTTTTAAAAATCATACTAAGCAATAAAATAATCGGCTTTAATTAATTAATTTAAGAAGTCACGTTTGTCAAAGAAATTGACATACCGAATAATCGAAATATTTAGTTGGATATTAACTTGTATAACGGTAAAATGCTGCTTTAACTTAATCTTACCACTGGGCGGTGGAGAAAGAAGCGCTGGCATTCACAGTCATACGTACGTAAATGCATACATACACACATATGCATGTGACGACACATACACAGACGTAATAGTGGGCACATAAAAGAAACGGCGGCACCAATTTTAGAGTTGCTCACGCTATCGGCTATCGCTAGCAAGTGTTGCTGTCTAACTTCGATTAAACCGCCTAAAAACCTCAGTAGAGAAAAAAAAACCGCATTTTTAAATGTGCAAATCTGCAATAATTTCTGCACCCGTATCATGGTTGCATTTATGCTCATAGTATAAGTAATATATATTTAGTTTTGGATCCTTTTCATCCTCAGTCATAAGTATATAAAATATCCTATATATTTGTACATATCTGCATATTTATATTCCTGCCATGTGTGCATGGCTTAACATTAAAAATGGAAATTTTCGTTTGTTCGCTTTACAATGAAGCTGAAGCGAAAGCAACATGATGAAGAGCAGTTGTAGTAGTGGCAACAACCATAAGCTGGCACTAAATACACAAGTGTGAGCAGGACAACCATTATGTCTCTCTGCTGGTAGCTATTAGTGTCAGCTATAAGTACATACATACATAAGCTATGCATACACACATATGTGTGCGTGAGTATGGGATAAAACCAGCAAGGGAGCAACAACATGCAAGAGCATTGAAGCGCGCCCTGCCGATGACTAACATTTCAGAGCTGCCAGATAGTTGGACAGATTGTGATTATTTGCTGGGTGTGGCTGTTAGCAGCTGTTATATTTTTGAATGGTTCAACATTTTAAGCCATATTACACTGCATTTCGAGTAAAATATAGTAAAAATAGAGTGCAATTCAAAATTGAGTAGTCCATTTTAGTTTACTCCGTTTCGTCAAATTAGAAACATTAGAAGCATATAAGTAATAATGTGTTAATGTACTTTTGCTTGGTGATATGTATGTTTCAAGAGTCATTATTTACTATTTTGCTGGGCTATCAGGATGTTTTTTTTATTGTTAAATAATACAGAAATATTGTGTAAAATTTGAATATTTTTTACAAAGACTTTACTTCGAACATAGAAGCAACGCGCCAACCTTAGTTGGGGGTTACGCAAAACCAGTCATAAGCGGCGATCTCGCTCGCCTCACCACCGCAACCCTGTGTGTGTGTGTGTATGGCTATTAAGCAATTTCACAATTTTGTGTCTCAGCACATCTGGCAACCCAGCAATAGCACACCACATTTGCTCGACCGTTCGCTTACACATCTAAACACATACATGCACACATATGAACGGATGTATGCATGCATGTATACATGTTTATATACTGTATACCGAGAGCATGCGTGTGTGTGTGTGTGTGCCTGGCCAGAGTGGCCTGCCTGTTAGCGCCCGCTTATTTTGTGAGTTGGCAGCACAAACAAGTCGCAGCGCGCTGTTCAGTTGTTTTTTTCCCGTCAAACTTACGATACGGCTACAACTCTGCTGCTCTCGGTTTGTTCGTTCGTTTCTTCGCTTGCTTTCTATTTGGTTTCGTTTTTGTGTTATTAACATTATTACTGTTGTGTATGTGTGCGTTTGTGTGTGTGTACGTGTACGTGCTCATTTCGAAAATATTCTTAGGAAAATGTTCGAGAACAACAAAAACTGCAGATTTAAAAAGAAAGAGCTGTCCCGCAACGGCTTCAAGAACAACAACAAAAACTATACCATTTGAAAAGAGAGGCTGCAAACAAGTTTTGTTTGCGTCCCGTTCGCAAAGCGCGCGCATAATCCCAGATTTCCAATCAAGGTGAAACTGCAACTGACATTGACTGCAAGTTTTCCCATAATACTCATTTAATTGAGAATTAAGTGGCAGCAGCATCATCAGCATCAGCAGACGTTTAAATATTTGCGGCGATTTCCAATACAAAAATCAAAATACCAACAAAAAAATAAAACAGAAACAGAAAGAAGAAGGCAAGCTGCCACACATACACAGGCACACATACACAGGCACACACACATACAGACGTAAATAGTGTAAAACGCTGCGTAGGCAAACAAAGGGCGAGAGAGCAGCGCGCTCGCTTGCACACATTACGTGCGCAACTGGTGTGGGAACGAGACGGCGCAGGTAGCAGCGCAATATTGGAGTGCGAGTGCCAAATGTCGCATGAAATTACAACACTGGTGTGAAAGACGAACGGCAACAACAACAAGCAGGCAGGCAGGCAAGCTAGCTAGCAAGAAGAAGCAGGAACATAAACAAAACCAAAACAAGTACAAAACGGGCGCCGGTTACAGAGTGACAACCATCAACCCCACCCCTCCCCACACATATTGAATGCAAAAATGCTGCCAAGCATGCAGACAACAACAACAACAAACAACAACAGATGTCTTGTGGAAACGGCACGGGATGTGGCCCATGTGGAATACGATGTTATCAATTACTACACCCAAACGAATGTGAATCCGAATTTGTGTCCCAATCTGGATGCACTGCCTCAGCAGAGCTGTTCCCGTATCAACAACAACAACAATAACAGAAGCAGCAGCAATAGTAGTAGCAATACAAATTCATTATTGGATGTTGTGGTTAATGCGAGAGCGGCGCGCGAGGATTCCACTGCCACGCCCACACAACATCAACAACAACAACATACCAGCAGCAACAGCAGCTCCTCGTCGCCTGCAATGCGTAACGGTTTTGGCAACCGTCGACGGAGCATCGGCAAAGGCACAAGCAATGCAAGCTCCATTGCCAGTTCCGGTTCCAGTGCCAATTCCAGTTCCACACCTACGTTGGGCGTTAATATGCGTGTAACGGGACAGTGCAGTCAGGGCGGTCGCAAATATATGGAGGATCAGTTCTCGGTTGCATATCAAGAGTCACCGTTGACCCATGAATTGGAATACGCATTTTTTGGCATCTATGATGGACATGGCGGCACCGAAGCGGCCCTCTTTGCCAAGGAGCATCTCATGCTCGAGATTGTCAAGCAGAAGCTGTTTTGGTCCGATAACGATGAGGATGTGTTGCGGGCGATACGCGAAGGCTACATTGGCACACACTTTGCCATGTGGCGCGAGCAAGGTGAGTGAGCGTGTCAACTATATATACATATACATAAATAACACATACAGATTTACATGCATAACGCCAACAATCGTTTATCGATTTGTGACTGCTCACTCGCTCGCTGGCTGTGCCTCTCTGTAAGTGGAATATTCCAAATGCTTATTTTTTTTTTGTATGTGGCAACCCCGCTGTTCGCTTCTATCATTGTCAGGCGTTAGAGAGAGAGAGAGAGAGAGAGAGCGCAATATGCAGATAACATCACTGCTTGGGTTTACAGCCACAACAAGGTTGCATTTATCGTCAAAAGCAGTGACGACACCGCAAACATTTTGATATTCAACGTAATAAAAAAAGTGCTAAGATTAAAAGCGCGACATAGGGATAGATAAAGTTAGTTCATTTTTGTTTTTTACATTAAAAAAAAAAAACTAAAATGATTTTTGTTATCATTGTTTTTGTTTTTATTGTTTTTATAGACAAATGGCCACGCACTGCGAATGGACATCTGAGCACCGCCGGCACCACAGCCACCGTGGCGTTTATGCGACGCGAAAAGATTTACATTGGCCATGTGGGTGACTCGGGCATCGTGCTGGGCTATCAGAATCCCAACGAGCGTCGCTGGCGAGCGAAACAGCTGACAACGGATCACAAGCCCGAATCGGTGGCGGAGAAGAGTCGCATTCAGCGTGCCGGCGGACAAGTGGCCATTAAATCGGGTGTGCCACGCGTCGTTTGGAATCGTCCCCGAGATCCGATGCATCGCGGCCCCATCCGTCGACGGACCATTGTCGATGATATACCCTTTTTGGCTGTGGCCCGTTCTCTGGGCGATCTCTGGAGCTATAATTCGCGCTACAAAGAGTTCGTTGTTAGTCCCGATCCGGATGTTAAAGTGGTTAAAATTGATCCCAACACGTTTAGGTGAGGAGTTAGGGAAAACGTCTTAGAAACTATGACAACTATTGAACTGAATTCAATTGTATATTTCTAATCAAGCAAATCCCATAAAAACTCGACTTAAAATTTATTTTTCCATACAATTGGCAAATATTCAGTTAATACTCATTAAAAAGTCACTTAAATGTTGACTAAATTTGCTTTAACTAACAGTTAAAAGCTTATTCAATTAAGGTTTTTTTTAAAGCTCATTAAAAATGCGATTGTAGCTCGACTTGAGATTGTCTGGTTTCTATTTACTTTATACAACAACTTGATAACTTTGTGAATTTGTTCGCAGATGCCTTATTTTTGGCACGGATGGTCTGTGGAATGTGGTGTCGCCACAGGAGGCTGTCGATTCGGTGCGGGAGAAGCATTTTATTAGCGAGTGCCTGCACGAGCAGGACGTCATGAATCCCAGCAAGGCCCTTGTCGAGAGGGCCCTCAAGACCTGGGCAAGCAAAAAGATGAGGGCGGACAATACATCCGTTGTAACTGTGATACTCACGCCAGCTGCAGCTGCAACAACTGCAACAAGTGCAACAAGTGCAACAAGTGCAACTGCAACTGCAACAACAACAACTGCAACTGCAACTGAAAACATAGATTTGCTGGTGGATACAGAGAACAATTATCCATCTGAATTGGATGAGCTGGTCGAGGATGAGCATGATGAACTGAATGTGGAGCTGTGCGCCGCCAACATTGAGGAGCAAGAGTATCTGCATGACACACCTTACAGTGCCTTGGCCAAGCGGCATTTGCCTCCGGAGCCTTATCGCAATTTCGACTACTACATTGAGGAGCAGCAGTTGCAGCTACTCGAAGAGGCAAAGGAGCAAGAACAGGAGGAGGAGGAGGAGGAACATGAACACGATGACGATGACGACGACGAGGAGGACGAGGAGGAGGAGGCGGAGGGGGAGGGGGGCGAGGAGGAGCAGTTAATGCAACAGCAAAACGCAAACTGGCGAAAATCACTGCAACAATCGATTGCCAACTGGCATCAAACATCAATGATGCGGGAAATAGACGCAATGATGCAGGTGGCCCATGACGAGGAGGAGACGACTATGACGACGACGACGACGGTGGCGGCGTCGGCGTCGGCAGAGGCGGAAGCAGAGGCGGAGGCTGAGGCGGAGACAGAACTGTATTGTGGCAACAGCAACAGCTGTGAAATGGAGCACAATTATAATAGTTGCTATGTTAGCAGCGCCTCGGTGAATGGCAGCACGGAGGAATACAGCTTTGCGGAGTCATACAATACGCTGCTAAACGAACAGCAGCAGCAGCAGCAAAAACATGAGCAGGAACAATCGGAACAGCAATCGCAGCAGCAACAGCAGCAGCTGCAGCACCAGCAGCAGCAGCGGCAGCAAAATCAGCAGCAGCCAGAGAAGGAGCAACAGCAGCAACAGTTGTTGAACAGCATGCAGGAGATCTTGCAGGAGCAGCAGCGTTATCAGCAACAAGAGGGCTACTCACTCACACAGCTGGAAACGCGACGCGAACAGCAGCAGCAGCAGCAGCACCACCACCACCACCACCACCAAGTGGACAACAGCAACAGGTGGCAGCAAGAGCAGCAACAGCAGCAGTCGACAGACACTTATGTGGAGCAGCCGGTGGAGCTCTTGGCGCTTAATGCGCTACTGCAGCAGGAGCGCGATGAGGAACAGCAGGTGGCACTGGAACGGGAGCAGAAGCAACAGCAGCAACAACTGTTGCTGGTTGAGGCAAGCAGCTCTAGTTGCAGTTCCAATTCCAGCGCCAGTTGCAGTCCATCCAGTTGCACTGTCGAAACTCAGTTTGCCTATGCCACTGCTAGCTGGAATGCTAGCAATGTGGCAACGCTGCAGGACAATGAAGTCAGCTCAACGCTGCCGGCGACGCCGACGCCGATGTCTACTAGCAACAGCAGCAGTGCTGATGAAGCGCAGCCAATGGAAAGCCAACAGGATCAGCAGCAGCAGCAACACCAACAACAACAGCAACAACAGCAAAAACAGCAACAACAAATGACGTCATCACATCCGTCGCGGATCAGGCGACAAATGCGCCGCTATCGAAATGTGCCCAATGAGAATCACCAACATATGCAAACGCGTCGCCGACAGATGTTCAAGCATAGCAGCAAAAGTAAGGCTTACAGCGCAGCAGCAGCGTTTGTTGCTGCCTACAGCAGCAGCAACAACAACAGCAGCAGCAGCGCTGAAGTTGTGCCTAGCAGCAACAGCAGCAGCAGCAGCAGCAATAATATCAAAAGCAACACCAGCAGCAGCAAAAATAACAGCAGTAATAACGGTAATAGCAACAGCAGCAACCGCAAACGTCGACGCAGCGTCGTCAACAGTGGCAGCAGCAGCAGCGCTGTTATGATGACGCGTCGCAGTCACAGCTTAAGTTTGGCCACCGGCAGCGGCGTCAGCAAACGTCAACTGCGCAGCAGCATCTGTCAGCTTGGCAATTTGGATATGACAAAGCGCACGCTGCGAACACGCAATGTGACGCCAGCGGCGAATAGCGGCAGTAGCAGCAATAACAACAACAACAGCAACAGCGGCAGCAATATCAACGCCAGCAAATCCACACACACATTCAATAAACCAGCAACGCCAGCAGCGATGCCAGCAGCAACAGGAACAACATCAACAGGAGCAGCAGCAAAAACAGCAGCAGCAGCAGCAGCAGCAGCAGCAACATCAGTTGTTGTACGACGTTTGCGTCAGAGCAATGAGGAGCGTGAACAGCGACGCAGCCTGCGGCGCAGCACTTTAAGCGCTAGCGGCAGCAACGCCAACATCAGCAGCAGCACCAGCAGTCCATTAGGTAAGCCGACTCGACTGCAGTCCTGCAGCGGCGGCATTGCAGCGCGGCCACCGCCATCGCCAAAGAAATTGAATGCGGTCGTGCCGACGCTGGCAATTGGTACGCGTGCTTATACAGCGGCTCTGGCGGCGGCAGCGGATTTAAGCAAGCGCTGGTCTCTGCGCAGCAGCAGTGCGAATGCAAATGCGATGGCAACACTGGTCACAGCCATCAGTTGTTATAGCAGCAGTGCGCGCAGCCGAACAGCACCGACAACGACGCGTCGGCGCTAAGAACTGTAATGGAATGGGAATCGCAAGGGAAGGGAAAGGGAAAGGAATGTGTGGAGCAGTTTAGGAGTGAAAAGTGGACTGGCGTTGCCAGCGCGTTTCAAAATTTCTAGTACAAAATGTTAAAAATAAAGCAACCTAAATAATTAATGAAAAGTGATTGAAGTGAGAGCGAGACCGAGAGCGAAGGTTGATTGAGAAGTTGGTTAATTTATGTTATATTGGTATAAGAAACCAAAATACACAAAAACAGAATTAGAATTATGCATAAGAATATATATACTTAAGTTAACGATTAATTTAAAATATTGTAATAAGCTAACTCTTAACCATATCGCACACATTCTACAAAAGTGTAAGATTTGTAAATTATGCTTATATTTGTTAGATTTGCGTAAAAAGAACCATCAACACTTGCAATGCAATATTTACAGTTATTACATTTTAGTAGAATGTATTCGATATTAATACAGATGTAGATTTATGCACATTTTTTGTGGTCATCTTTTGTGTGCGTCTCTTTAAAGAAAGCTTTAAGCGATTAAATAATTTTTTTTTTGTTCCATTTGCAAACATCATGTATTGAATTAAGTTGTCAAAAGTATTTATTTAAGTCTAAGAGATGATAGATGCTAATAACTATAAAACACTTCTATCGTTTTTTCACATTTTTTCTTAATTAATTTTATATAGTTTTAGCTTATAGTTGTAGACCTATATATTTAAATTTTCTTCCTTTTCTCTTTTTTTTTTGTTACTTTAAGCTAAATAAAGCATGAATTTAGCATATAAAGTTTTTTTTTCATAAATATTACATATTTATTGTAATTGTTACCAAGAAATGCAAATGCCTCCAAATTAATTTAGAATATTATTTTTTTATAAAATAAACGCTATATTTTTACAAGAATATATAAATGAGCTGTGTTTGGATCTTAAAATGGGGAGAAGTAATTTAAAAAATCCGTTACCTGCTCCTAAGCAGTGCTGCCACACACACACACATAGAGCTCAGCTGGAATTGCGCCAACCCAATGGCAGCTCCAGATAAAAGCGATATATGGCTGCCCAAATCATCGGTATCGGTAAAAAAAAATGTCGCAGCGGATTTGGCGCGTAAATATACACAGATACATGATATACATGTACGGACGCCAAATAAACGGTAACTGATTTCTTTCAATTGCCGTTTCAATTGGAGCAAAAATCCAAAACATAAACCATTTTCAAATGGCGCTTCGAGCGTTAAACTCAAATCTTAAACTCCTGACGTCTGTTTGTGTGTGTGTGTGTGTATGGGTCTGGAAGGAAGAAATCGAAATCGTGTACAAGCCCGTCAAGGCAGAGAAGGTGGCAGAGGCGGAGGCGCTGACACAAAATGGCGCAACGACAAAAATTCTGGCCATTTGCCGACAAGAGTTAAACGCGTTCGTTTCATTCAGCTGCGCGCTCGCCGCCCTTCCTAGCGTATGTGGTGCATATTCTAATCATTCGTAGGTATTTCGTATTTCGTATTTCGTATTTTTGTATTTTTTTTACGGTGTGTTTTTGTTTTGGGCATATTTGTTTGTCAAAAGCAGCAATGTGCGTTTTTGCTCTTCTTGTTATTGTTGTTGTTAGTAACTGACTGTTGACAAAAGGCAACAAAAGCAAAAAGAAAAGTGTAATTTTGTGAGTGTGTGTGTAAGTGTAAACAATAGATTGCAGCGCGTGCAGCGTGTGGTAAGTGCCAAAGTCTAGCTCAAAATCTCTGCAATATGCTGCAACACACTGACGTACATAGGTGTGTGTGTGTGTGTGTGTGTGATATTTTTTTGAAAATGTATTTAGCCTGAGCGTGAGTGTCGATTTGAGCTCAAAAATCCAATTGGACTTTTATGTATGTGTGTGTCGCCGCCTAACTGTCTGTCGGTCTGTCTGTTTGCTTGCTGTCTTTGTATGTCTTTCTCTGCATGTGTGTGTGAGTTTCGGTGTATTTTCCACCCCAGCAGCGAGTTTCGAAACGCGGCCACAGCTCGGCTCCAGGCTCGCAGTTTCGTGCGCAGCTTCCCTTGAGCCGGATTCCCAGTTCTTATTGTTCCCATTGTTGTTGTTGTTGTTACTTAGTTTCAACCCCCTGGTAGCGTCTTAAAACGTGTTTCAAAATGGGTGGCTCACAGCTGTGTGTGTTTTTGGGCTTTACTGTCTGTTAAATGCTCTTTGCTGTTGTTGTTATTGTTATTGTTGTTGTTGCCGTGGCGCATTATTCTTGACTGCGCTTTGTGCGAGTTTTCGTCGTCAGTCGTTATGACATCAACACACGCTTGGCGCTGGGCCACACACACAGACACAGACACGCACAGACACAGTTATGTTGCGAGCTTTGTCCTTTGGGCAAAGCTTGCGCTTGCCTTCGGCTTTGAACGCTTGACTCGTGCTTACAGCCGACGACTCCCCGAATAACGTTCGGCTCGCCTTGCTTTTTGCATTTGCATTTGCAGCTGGAGTTGTAGTTGTAGCTGTATTTATATTTGTATTTGTGTCGCTTTTGTTTAGCTCTGTGCGTGTTGAGCGCAATATTAAATATTTATAAATATTTAACTCATTAATTGTTAATGTTAACCATCATCGGGCAGTTAACACTAACATTAAATGCTATTGATTTAGCACTCCTCCAGAGTTGTTAACGGCTTACAGTTAAACACATATTGGAGAGCTTTCCAAGTACCTTACTTTTTGGATGTGCAGATTTGAGCACGTGATTTTCAACTGCTCGATCGCCATATAACAAAAAAAGAACCTGTTGTGCGCAACTTGGTCTCAAAGGAATCTAGATGAAAAACCTAATAATTCTAGCACACACACACAGACACACATTGCCACTCAAGATTTGATCATTTCCCGGAAAAAAACACACTCGTTGGAAAAAGCTTTTATTTTTGATTTTTGGTTTTACGATGCTTTGGCCTAAAAATATCGCCAATGTACAAATTTGTTGAGTTGGACTCGCAGCTGTTTTTGGCTTCGAAGCAGCAGCAAACATAAAAAACTTATCCGAGTGTTCTCTGAAAGATCTTTGAATCGAAGTGTTTATTTGAAAATAAGTCAGCATCTGGATATAGTTGGAAGTCAGACCTGAAACAGATCAGGAGAAATTCTTGCTTACGACACATTTTGTAGTCTTTTAATCATAAAAATAATCAAATAATAATCAACCATAAGATAATACCGCTCTACAAAGGTATGTAATTTTCTATCGGGTTTTTTTTTTAAGTTATCCTTACTTTTTTTGCAAAATACTTGACCAATTTTGATATGGAAGAAAAACTGTTTACTTATTATATATAAAATTTATATATTTTTATTTTTTCTCATTGTGCAATGTGATATTAAAACCGTTATAAGCCGCTTTCGAGTCGACCTAACTTGGTAAGCGAATCTAGAACCAACAATTGAATTCATTAACTTTATTATTAATTATTAAATTATTAACGCATCCTTTTTGATCTCGTGGAGATTATTCCCAATTCTGGCCTAGATTGGTTGGCTTTATTAGCCAATTGACAATTGAATAAAATACTTGGCATAAGTATCGATGTATTTACTCATATCTAAGTCTATATATATATATATATATCAATATATATATACATATTTGAAAATATATCCAGGCTTATCAATTTTCTTCTAACCATAAAGAAAATGGGTTAAAGCTTTAAAGACGATCGATTTCAACTGTCAGCGACAAAAATCCATTTTTTTTATATATTCAGTTGAAATTGAAGTGAAATTGATTTGCTTATGGATAGATAAATGTAGAAAATGCATTTAGGCAACGATTTCTTAATCGAATGTTTTGCTTGAAATATCGAAACATGCATTTCCTGCACCGAAGCTATGTCTAATCCAACCAAACTGCTTGATGCTGATGCTATATTTAAAACGCTGCCCAACTCCCGTCATCTTTAAGTTTAGAACATTTGATGTATGTGAGAATATGTCTGGCTTGCTCACTCACCCACAAAGGCTTGCTGGCGGCATCTCTCTCTCTCTCTCTCTCTCACACTCTCTCTCTCTCTCTTTCTTCCATACAGTCAGTCTTTCAGTCTTTCTATTTATCTTGGCCCTATATCAGTGTTGTGGGCAACCCAACCCCATGCCGTGTACTCAAAGCTTCTTTTCATGTTTATTTTATTTTTGGCTTGGCCATATTTATAGCGCTCATTTCAGTGCTCGCTCGCTCTCTCTCTCTATCTCGCTCTTTCTTGCTATCTCTCTGTCTGTCTCTGTCTCTGTCTTTCGCCTTGGGTTGTTAGTTCATTGGGCTCGGCTCTAATGGGTCTTTCCTAGGTGCATACACACACACACACAGGCACACACAGGCACACACACAGACACACACAGACACACACACAGACACACACACAGACACACACACACATCTATATCAGAGAGTTGAAGTTCAATTACCTTTAAATGGATTATACAAACAGACAACGCCGCAAGATGGGCAACTGATATCAAACGGCGCATGCACCACACCAACTCACACACATTCACACACACACACACACACACACACACACACGCAGGCGCGCAGACTGGCAGACTGGCAGACGTGCGCCTGATCCCAGTTCTCAGTTCTCAGTTCTCAGTTGTGTTTTTGGTGAGTTTTCCTGAGTTTGAACGTTTTGCCAGTGGCTGGCCTCGTTTTGTTCGTTGGCTAAGATCGAGGTGAGGGGCAGCCAGGCTGACGGCGTTGCACGACACCAACAACACCAACAACAACAACAACAACAAGATGCTGCCAAAAATAAATTTGAACTCAAATCGTGGCACAAGCGACGAAAAACCAATTTGAGTGCCAAGAAAAACCAACGCAATGAATTTTTCCTCTTTAAGAGCCAGGCAGCAAAACAAAGTAAATACCAAACCGATTCAAACCGATATATGTATATATATATACAATGTAAACACATGCACATATACATGTGTGTGTGTGTGTGTGTGTATACAATATGTGCTGGCAACCTGGCAACCCCTCGGCAACCGCCTCTTGCCCCATGCTCCTGTGCCTGAGGCGCGCTCAAGTGCCCAAGAGAAATAGTAAATTGCCATCGCTTTTGCAGGCGCTCTTGCGACTTGATTTTGCTCGAGATTCACACAGAGAGAGACAGACAGAGAGAGAGAGACAGAGAGAGAGAGAGACAGAGAGACAGAGAGAGAGAGAGAGAGAGAGAGTATAGTATTGGCGGGTGGCATTTGTTTTGATTTGGACATCGTAGACGACGCTGTCCACATGACGCAATTACTACTGTACCACTAGCCATATAGCCATAGCCCAGAAGCGTACGTGACGACCTCATTAGTTGTGAGTTGAGTTGCCCAAAAACACACACACCGAAAAATACAAAAAAATGCAAAATGTAAAATCCAGCGGAACAAATTGAATGTTTTTCGAAATGGAAAAACTCGCACGGCTGCCATTATTTTCGTCGACAATATTATCAACGTGTGCTCAGAGACCAGAAAGCTTAAACTCTAGCTAATGTTCGATATACACACACACACACACACACACGCACACAGATAGACAAATACAAATATTACAAATACACATCGAGCGATCCTCAACGTATGGCCTCGGTCGGCTCTCATCTCATCCCATCTCATCTCATCTCATCTCATCTCGTCTCTCGTCTTCCGTCTCTCGTCTGGTCGCCGTCTTGTCTCATCCGCGTCTATTTATAAAGTGCAGAATAAAATAAAGAACGTATTTCAGATGCCAAGAGTTGCCAAGTTGGCCCAAGCATAAAGTACAGTCACGTGCTCACGTCTAGATGGATCAGAATGAATCGAATCAGTAAACTACCGTTTGCGCTGCTAGACGCCTCTGCGTATTTGGGTTTGCTTGATCTGCACACGAACATTATAAAATATGCCTGAATCACTGCTCGCTGCTCACAGCTATTGAATTATATATATTTGGATGTCTAAATCCTGCAATGTTTACAATCGCATCTAAGTCTAGATATATTCCAGTCTTTCCTTTCCTTTTTTTTTATAGTTATCGAGGATATTCAAGATTGAAGTCGACTTCTTGGTATATACATATATATTCTTCATCAGAGTTGATCTTTCCAAACTGGTTGCTCAGTTTTAAAGTTAGCCGGATGATGACACTTGACAGATCGATTCACTATATTCTATATAAGCCGAGCTCCTGTCGGGCTGTGGCTGTTGTGTAAGGGTAAATAATCTTCGGCGTGGCTAAGATAATCGTTGCTTTGGTTGTTGTGTTTAATGTTCGTTGAAATCGCTTCATGTGCCAATTTTATCTGGCAAAGATCGCTTAGCCTCTGTCAGTCTTCTAAACTATTTCCACACACATTCAAGTGTAACTGTAATATTACCAAGGATCTCTTTATTTTGACTTCCATTTAAGACTTCGATGCCAAAAATAGTGTGCCCAGTCCATAAAGAACGGTTCAAACTCCGACTTTAATGCATAAGTTCTTCTAAGTTGTGAGCTGCATCCGATTTACTCCTATATTGGATATATGATGAAATTATTTTTAAAGCTGAGCAGAAAAACGAGACTGTCACAGAAAACTTTTATAAGTCTTTCCAAACATTAAATATATATTTAAATATATTTAAAGTCACAAATTGTCAAAGCAAAAAACACTTAACTAATGCCATATGGAATCAAATTCAAACGATTCAGAAAATTTGCTTTTGTTTTTGTTTTTTTTTATACTTTTATTTTTTTTTATTGAAGCCTTTGAATCCTTCGCTGAAGCTCATCAGCTACTTAACTTGTTCAGTTTGAGTGCCAATTTTGTTGAGTTTAAATCGCTTTCTTTTTTGTGTAATGCCATTGGAATGTGCTTACAAATGTGAAACTTGGCCAAAATGTTTTGGTAGAATTTTCCGCCCAGTTGTTCGTTCAGCTCGACCTCAATTTGGCGGGTGGACGGGTAAGTGTTGCGGGTTACGAGCTACCCACCAGGAACAAGGGGGTGTAGGTGTTGCTCTGCAAGGTGGAGAGCGAGAGAGCGGGAGAGCGGGAGAGCGGGAGAGCCGGAGAGAGAGTGAGAGAGTGGGTGGGTGTGGGTGTGGGTGTGGGTGAGAGGAAGAGTGAGTGAGTGTAAGCAAGCGGATGGTGCAACAGTGGCAGCAGCAGCGCCAACAATAGTCGCCAACATTCACAGCCGCCACTGCCGCTGCCGGCGCCATAGCCAGAGGCAGAAAATGTGCTGCCGGCTGCTGCTGTTGCTCAGCCTCCCCAGGCCCCGGTCGACAGGCTGCGATGGCTGCTCGGCCGCTCGTGGCGCTCGGGTGCCGCCAATTCGAGTTGGTTGCCTGAATTCAGTATTCAGTGTTCGATTGGACTGCGACTGCGACTATTTCGATCGCGCCGAGAAATCCGAAATCCCGACAAACGGATCGAAAGTAAAAACCAAAATCAGAAACACACACACAAAAAAGAGAGAGAGAGAGAGAGAGAGAGGGACGGAGAGAGAGACGGAGAGAGGGAGACGGAGAGAGAGAGAGAGCGCGCAATTGAGATGGTAAAACGCTTGTGTTCGCGCTTTGCGCTTTTCCTGCTTTACGTGTCTGTGTGTCTGTATGTGTGTGTGTCTGCGTGTGTATGTGTGTGTGTGTGTGTCTGTGTGTGTGTGCGTGGCTATTTTGAAAATAAGTTAAACAACGCATTCCGCAAGATCATTTGTATATTTCGGGGCTGAGCATATGACCGCTTTGCCGAGTCGAGCATTGGGGTAGATTGAAGAGCTTTTCATGACTTTCAAAAAAGAAAGAAGAAGCAGATTTCTTATGATTTTCTTGTCATAAATCACAAGCATTTATATCTGAAATGTTTTAAAGTCCCACAAAGAATTACAAAAATGTTGTTGTTTATTTATCTACTGACGACTTCAAATCAAATAATTTAAGTCATGCAACTTATTAATATTATATATCTGATATTATTTGCAGTGTCCGTTATACGCGCCTATCCTCTATGGCAAAAAAAACAAAATATATACATACATATATACATACATCCATACAGCTTAAAAGCTCAAGTTGAAAGTCACTCAACTTGGCTTGCTAAATTAGTTGCCCATATGTGAGTATATCCTTGAAAGATGAAGCCAACAACAACAACAACAACAGTTTTCAATAGTTTACAAGCTACAATTAATCTTTGATTGTTCAATTTAATTTCAATCTCTTGCATTATTATGCTTAACTTAAGGACAAACTTGAAACAGAGACAGAGTATTACTTATTGGACGGACGCTGATGCGTAGTTTTCTCATTGCTTTGTTTTTCTTTTTTCTGTTTGTTTTGCAATTGCCTCCCGCCAGCATCCTATGCATACACCAGTAGTCATACAGGTGTGTGTGTGTGTGTGTGTGCGTGTGTGTGTCTGTGTTTTTTGTGTACATATAACAAAGTAACGGGCAATGCCTTGAGTTCTTATTGAGAGCCTTTCGAAAGCTCGGCTTGAACTTGAGCTCTTTTCGGCCGGATACAGAGAGAGAGAGAGAGAGAGAGAGAAAGAGAGAGAGAAAGCTCAAAAGCAGCTTTTCAATCAAACTGGACGGTGCCAACAATTGCAGAACATAAAGCAACTAGCACACACACACACACACACACACACGCACACACACACACACACACACACGCACACACACACAGACGTTTTCATGTGACTCACGAATTGTGTTGCTGGGAAGCAGGGTTGGATGTGAAAGTGTGGGGTTAGGTTGCGTTACGTTACGTCGCGTTACGTCGCGTTGCGTTACGTCGCGTTGCGTTTGTTTCGATTCATATCGAATCGCAGCGTTTTTGTTGTTGTTGTTGTTGTTGAGTTACGCGCGTATTATAATGCGACAGTAACCATGGAGCCGCAAGCTCACCTTTAAGGCGATAAGATAAAGCTGGTGGTGGAAAAGAGATTAGATATTAGTCGCCTATGGGAGGCAGACAAAGCATGAGTTGGTCTGGTCGCCAGTCGAAGCCAGTGACATTATCTCTCCAAAACTCGCAACCAGTCAAATCGAGTAGAACACAATCAGTGCCAAAGCTTGAGACACGTTTTGTTGTTGCGTAAGATACAACATAGAACACAATTCTATCCGATTATCATTTCTCAGTCAGCCAGTTGCCAGTTGCCAGTTGTCAGTTGTCAGTTGTCAGTTTTGCAGGCTGCATTTTGCGACGTCACGTTTCACGTATTGTTGTCATCGTCATATTTTCATCTGCAGCAGGTGCTCTCTCTCTCTTTCTCTCGCTCTCCCCCTCTCGCTCTCTCTCTTTCACTGTGTGTGTGTGTGTGTGTGTGTGTATATATATATATATTTAGTGTTGCTTACGAATTGGCATGATTTCATACTAACAAATTTCGATTCTATGTATTTTTAATTTTAGTCCAAGGTTTGAAACAACAGCAACAACAACAGCAACAACAACAGCAACAACAGCAGCAGCAGCAACAGCAACAACAAGAACGGCCGCTACTAGAAACGTAATTTAAGCAATAAAAGAAGCGCACAACGACACCTACGTATAAACAAAGTCTTCAACTGAGCGAGAGACAGAGACACAGACACAGAGACAGAGAGAGTGAGAGTGAGAGAGAAGGAGGCCAGAACACAGTGAGAGTAAGATCGATATACAGCGGGCAGAGAGACAGGAGAGCGCCATCAGCCACCAGCAACCAGCAACCAGCCACCACCCCTGGCCCGCCCCTTCCCCTCCCCCACGTTCAGCTCAGGCAGCTGAAGCTTTGGCAATACGAAAATTACGCATACGCCTCGTGAAGCGCAATCGCAAAAAAAAAATCCGACAAAAAAAACCAAACAAACCAAAAAAAACAAAAACAAAAAGATTAATAATAATAAAAAACAACAACAACAACAACAGCAACAACAAAGAAAACAGACACACAAACAAATAAACCGATCAGCACTGACTCAGTCCAGTTCCCCGCCCCCCGCACCCTCTCCCATCAAAATCCATATCGCAGACAATCAAAGTCAGTTCGGCCGTCGGCCCAGTGCAACTGGAAACTGTCCAGGACAAGTGCCAAACAACAACAACAACAACAACATCAACAACAACAACAACATCAACAACAACAGCAACAACAGCAACAGCAACAATAGCAACAATTTCAGGCAACTGGCACAGCTTCAAAGCCACCGTGGTGGTGAATATTTCAAACTGTAGCCGGCTAGAAACTCAGGTGAGCAACAAATTCTTTTTTTTTTCTATTTTTTTCTGAGTGATTTTTGAAATTTGTGTAATTTTATTTTTGGTGTATGATTTGGCGATTTTAAAATGAAAAAATTGTGCTTAAATTGCGCAGGCCTTCCGATTCCGTTGAATCACTTTTGGCATTATCAAATTCTGAGCTTTTCTTTCAAAATGGTGTCTCGATGTGGCAATTTTGTAAATCATATTTGAAATAGATTTACGATTATTTTCATGAGTAATTTGTGTAATTGTTGAAAGCTTTGCTTCGATTTGTGGCAGCTTTTCGATTTAACAAGCTTACCCCAGATTTTTGTTGAGCAATTTGACAGGACAGCCTCAGCAACTAATTGTTGAACAGGCAAAGTGACGTCCACTTTGAATTCGAATTCGAATTCGAACTCGAATTCCATCATTATCAGCAGCTGCTTAATGGCTCGCTACTTCAACAGCTCACACACACACACACACACACACACACACACATATATATACTTAAATGCGGGCAACACTCGTGACCAGGGCCGTGTCAGTTGCTAGTTTCGGCCAGTGTTATCAAAGAGCCAACAAACAGTTAGAACTTAAAGCTTGCTCAACGCACAGGCCGGGAACCATATGCACTAAGCACACACGTCTGCCTTGGTGTGTGTGTGTGTGAGAGAGAGAGAGGGAGAGGGAGAGAGTGTGGCAGAGATGGAGAAGTCGTGGCACATAATATTTGTGCCTTCTAAAAGACATATTGGGATCTGTGTAAATCATAGCAATTGTTGCCTATTAACATGCCCTAGCAGAGGGTCTCATCATTTTTTGTCGTTCAGTTTGTATATATATATATATATATATATGTATATATATTCATCCATCTATTTTTTATTTATTTATTTATTTAATGTGCACTAAAAAGGATTTTCTTAAGATACAAATTGTAAATGAAAGTTACCAAAAAAAAAACAAACAGAAAATAATAATAAAATTAGGGATATAAAATGGGTTAATTTAAATGTTAAATGTTAAAACAGAAAAAAAAACACCAAAAGTAAAAAGAGAGAAGGATATATATATATATATATATATATAGAGAGGGAGAGAGAGAGAGAGATAGAGTTAAGTCTAAAATAGTTGGCCACAATAAATGTGTATGGAATTTGAGCAATGGCATTTTGTGTTCATAACTGATGTATCATCATGACTTAATGTGTGTGTATGTGTGTGTGTGTGTGTGTGTGTGTGTGTACATATTTGTGTGCAGTCACACATCTAACTGCGTTCGACACATATTGAATCAAGCGACTGTTTTGGGCAACAGTCACAGCAGCAGCAGCAGCAGCGGCAGTAGCAGCGGCGGCAACAACAGAAATATGCCCCCAAAACCCGCCCCAGCACTTTGGCTCACTTTTATCAGCGGCTTATCAGTAAATAATTCCACCTGTTGTGCAGTTGAAACGGCAAATGGGCAAATGGCGGGCGGGGGAGTGGCAGTCGAAGGGGTCGACGTCAGCCTCGGGGAGTAGCGCTTGAGTGTGTGTGTGTGTGTGTGTGTGTGTGTGTGTGTGTGTGTGTGCATGGGTGTATGGGTGTAGATAACTTCAGTAAGGTCTCGCTTTGAGGATTGTGCCTTCAGTTGGCGCGCACAAAGCAATGCTTATTTTATTCCACATCTACACACACTTTAAGATACATTTGTATCTTTTGTGAGCCACCGCTGCTCTCAGCTTATTAAATATACATATCTATGTATGTATGTATGTATGTATGTACGTGTGTATGTATGTATGTACATAGACTTAAGTATATCGTAGTGCACATAGTAAAAATGTTCGCCGCTGTTTGCGTTGCTCAGCAGAAAGCCACCGCCTGGCCCGACCAGTGGCTCATTGTCAGCGGATTTCAAAGATAACATTGAGTACTAACGTACACACACCAACACACACCAACACACACCAACCCACACCCGCACACACACACACACACACACATAGTCTGCGATTCAGTTGGGTTTCTTTTTAATCTTATCTTAAAACTTGAGTCGACATCGTTTGCCATCCAACGATGACGCTTTGCAACGTACACATACACACACACTAACACACACACACACACTAACACACACACACACACACATGTGATCCAATACTCGACAACTTGTAGCTATTTATTTTGTTAATTACGTGAAAAGACTTGGTCGTTAGCAAAGTGAAAACATATTTTTGGGCTGCTTGTTTATCCTTTAATGCGGCTCAAAGTATTTGCACGCTCCTCAACCCTAAAACACGCATTGCTTATTACTTTTTACTATCCCCACACAAAATCTTTTAAAATTAAAATTTACATTTAGTTGACATTAAATAAATAAATAACCAATATGAATTGTGTGTTCCTAGTTGAAGGTATGCCTAAAAATCGCTATTAATATTTATTATATCGATATATATCGATTTATTTAAATTTGTAATCGATTGCAATTGCATCTATTATCAAAATTTAAAGAGTTTAGCTCTCATTCGTTCTGTGTCCGACAAATATGATCCATATTTCTATGCATTGCTTCGATCTGGTTTTGATTCTTTAAATAACGATTTTATTCATGTTGAATGTAAACATTCTCCCAACCCTTGACCTTTATTTGAATCGAGGAAGAACGGCTGTTTTGGGTACGCTAAATATGACCTGCCCTTGTGGATTGATTGATATCGAAATGATAACAAAAATCCGACTGATTGATTCTCTAGGAAGTTACAACAGATTCGAGGTCCAAGTCCAGTTTGATGCCCATTAGGATTTACAGGATCTACATTTATGTATCGATGCAGTTGTAATTGTTTCTCCTTCTTAACAAAGGGGTATTTGTTGATAAGCATTAGTCATTATTGCAATGATATCGAGTGAAACGCGGTTGCACAAAAGAGTAAGCGAAGCATAACAAAATTAACCCTTAACCCATGGCTGATGTCAGCTGATGTCAGCTGATGTCAACTGATGTCATATATAAATATATTCGCCAACAAATGATTAAGCATCGCATACACAAAACAAGTGGGAACGACTGAGAATACCCGAATACCCTGTAATACACTGTAATACCAGCTAATAGCAACAGGTGGCAAATAAACTTATTGATTGGTGAAGGTGCAAGTTTTGTGGGTTTTTAGTCATTTTTTTATGTGTGGCAGCAATTGGTATTATTAGAATCTTCCAAATTCAGTCAAATATCCAAGAAATGTCAAAGACAAAGTCATTTCTTATGCTGATCCTTGAAAGATCGTTCACCAGTAATCTGCGCAGAGTTTCGATTGCTACAGTTTTCAAATGACGCAGAAATAGAGTAAAGAATCTGCAGTTCAGAGAAAAAATCTATAAATATATAAAAATAATAATTGCTATAATTAGAGACTTTTTTAAAAATATTTTTCAACAATGTTTGCATTTACTAAGAAATGTAATTCCAACAAGGATATAAAAAGTAACAAATTCTATGAGAAATTGAATGAATTTTGATATCTCGAGTGTTATATTGGACATAATTTAGAATTTTAATTCTAGAAAAAAACAACACTTGAATTGAAATTAAAATTTCTTAATAAGAAGCAGATCAACTTAAAAAGCTTGGGAAATTCTATATATTTTAAATAGCAAGCAAAAGTATGCTGGAATTAAACATTTATTTAGAAATGTCGATCTTAGTCGATCTTTTGGAGAGAGAAGCCGCCTCTAACGGAGAAACGGACTTTCTCCGGCTATTGCGAAACATGATGAAACCATTTTGGCATAAGCTGCCAAACTTTGCAATATACTTTTATCGGCCTGGTCATGAGGTGACATTTTTAAATGAGTTAAAAGAAGAAGACTCAGAAACACGCGAGTGTTTTGCTAACAGAGCAGCTACAGCCGCGTGTGGGGCAAGCAATGAGCTCAGTTTAAAAATAAATGCATATATTTATCTATACATATATATATATATATATATATATATGTGTGTGTGTGTATATATATGTATTACATAAATGCATGAAAACGAGAAACAAAGTAAGGGTTACAAGCTGCGAGTCGCCAATCGAGGCACGAACGAAGCTTGAATGTGTCCAGCAGCAGCAATCTGAAGACTGGCAAAACGAAAACAAAATAGAAGAAGCAAATTGCAAGGCACAGAAGAAGAAGACGAAGAAGAAGAAGCATAGTTGTTTGCCAATACTAAACCCTAGGAAATAGTCTCAAGTCAGGTATACCCTATAGAGATGGAAACTCAAATTGGAAAACTATTGTTA
This sequence comes from Drosophila glabriapex, assembly GCA_035042305.1. NCBI lineage: Eukaryota > Metazoa > Arthropoda > Insecta > Diptera > Drosophilidae > Drosophila > Drosophila glabriapex. The sequence continues at coordinate 7,579,827 of JAWNLN010000066.1, forward strand.
TTTTATTACTTATTTGCAATACACAAAACTGATTTATATATTTAGTAAACTCTTTTTTTCTTCTCATTTTAAACAATTTTGTTCCGATTCGAAAAATATATTTTTTAACTTGTAATATTGATATTTTGTGAAAAGCGTAAACACAAGATTTGAAATATATATGTATGTATGCGTGTATACCCTTTGTTAACCATTACAAGGGTAGGGTATATTCAAATATATGTATGTGATCTCAGTACACAGAACTCCTTGCATCTATTTCGATTCAATTATTAATGAATAGAAAGCAAGATAATGTTCTCAATATGTGTATTTAGCATGTTTGGCTATATAGCGTACATAGATCCTTGCTGCTGATCAAGAGTTTATATATTCATTTATTTTAGGGCTCGAACAATCGCCATGACGCCGTCTGAAAAAGCTATGACCAGCCAATATTGTGTCTGTGTGTGTTTGTGTGTGTGTGTGTGTCTTAGTCTCAGTCGCAGTCTGAGATGCCTCGCCTCCTGCTGGCAAGCGCAACCTCTTCAACAGTTGTATTTCGCCCCGTTCTATTTCGCCCTCTTGTATTTTGCCCCATTGTAATTCGCCGCATTTTTGATTCTCTCTCACTCACACATAGCCTACAATGTTTTGCTCTCCCGCTCACACATGCGCGCTCGTCGTCGCCTTCGCTGCGTTTCGTTGCGGGGTTGTTGTTGTTGTTGTAAACTCGGTTTTAAGCTTTAATTACGTTTCATGCACACATGCACACACACACACACACATACACACACGCAGACTTTTGCCAGCGCAAACAGACGGACTCATTCAGTCGCAGCCCCAGCCGTGTAGTTGTGTATGTGTGTGTGTGTGTGAGTTCTATACTATACTGGCTGCCGTGACGCTGGCTGGCAATGGAGGGGTGGTGAGGGGCCGTGAAGGGGGGGCGGGGGGTAGTTTCGTGGCTGGCGCAGTTGTTGAGTTGTTGCTTGTTGCCCTGCGCGGTATTCCTATTTTTGTTTGCCCGTCGCTGACGTTGCCGTCGCTTCTTGTTGTTGTTGTTGTTGTTGCTGCTGTTGCTGTTGTCCAACGGTACTTCTGAGCGCCAGCCATTATTTGCTCGAATTCAGTCAAGCTTTGTGCTTCGTCGCGAAGTTGTCGTCGTCGTCGTCCCGTTGTTGCACCAAAAAAAAAAGAAAAAAAGAAAAACACGAAAAAAAAAACAAACCACCCAATCTACCATCCCAGTCGCCAACCCACCCAAGCACAGTCGGTTGACGCCGTTTTTGTGCTCGTTTTGCAAGCTTCGTCGCTCGGTCGTTCGGTTGTGTGCGTGTTCTTTTCTTTTCTCTTCTCTTTTCTCTTCTTTTTTTTTTCGCCGGCTTTGGCGCGGCCTTAAAACGTGAGTACATTGAATAAGCGCGCTCTTTCCCCCGCTTACACTCTCTCTTTGATTGCTGCTTTCATTTGTGAGTGTTGTGTGTGTGTGTGTGTGTGTGTGTGTGTGTGTGTGTGTGTGTGTGTGTCACGCTAATCTCCAATGCGAGATTAGATATAAAGTTGCTTTACATTATTGTTTTAGTCTCTGTGCTATACACACACACACATTCATTTGTGTATATATTTATATTTACATGCTTACATTTAGTTTGTCAGCTGAGCTTTGAAAGCTGCGCTCAAGCGCGCAACAGTGACGCGTCACTCAGCTTTTGGGCGAGCTGAAAGCTTCGATTGAAGCTCAAAGTTTGTCAATTTAATTCGCCCCGACACTCAATCATACAAATCATATTGTATTATTGCAAAACTGCTCAAATCGATAAAAAGCTTTAGCGCCTATAAATACAATTCAAAAGCAAAAGGAAGAGTCGATGGCGCTTTCCCAAACGTAGCTCGGAGCTAGCTGCTGCTGCTGGGCTCTGGTCGTTAGCTGCGTCGGCAGCTTATCACACACACACACAGACACATACACAAACATACTCATCCAAGCACGCATATGGCCTGGCCCAGTGTATGTGGGTGTGTGTGTGTGTGTCTGTCTCTTCACTCTCAGTGGCTTGTGCACGTATGTGTGTGTGTGTGTGTGTGTGCTGTGTGTTTGTTGTGTGTGTGTGTATATATCGCGTTATCAATAATTGGCGAGTCGTCATTTTGTGTGCGAGTGTGAATGAGTTAAGCGTTTACTCTTGTTGTTGTTGTTGTTGTCAATATCTTTACCGTTTTCATTAGCTTGTTTTTGTTATTGTTTTTGTTTCTGTTTTATTAATTAAAGTATGTTGTGCCCAACAGCTGGGTGAGGAGACAAGCCTTTGGCTTAGGCTGACTTTTCCCGCTCTCGCTGATATTTAGACAGCGTGGCTTACATACATACAACCCCAACCAGTGGGGGGGTAATAACATATTATTGGAGCAGTTTAACGGTGTTGGCAATCCCGAAAGAATATTCGTTGGAAATCGTCCAATTTCCAAGTCAGCTGAAAGCTTTTCAAAAGTTTTGCTTCTTAATCGACGGAATTGAATGCCAATTGACATCCTATAAAAGCGTTTTTTAAATTATATACTATATATTTATTTGACAATTTGGAAGCACGCTCTTCCCTGCCCCTTAATCATTCGAGTTAAGTAAATAGATGATAGAAACGAGAACAAGAACATTTCTCAAATCAGAGCACAACATTATATGTGATCTGCTTTTTTTTATCTAAAAAGTTAATAAACTCAGTTCTTTTTGACTCAGAATGTCTTCACATATTCTGTGTGTTATGATCTTTAATTTTGTTACCCCAATCGAAGTCGGTTGAAAGTTGTAAATATTTATTTATTACACAAATAATGCAAATAGTAAAAAAAAAGAATTGAATTTAATTAAATGCAAGTTAAAATTTAAAATTCTACATATATAAAGTAAAAATAAAAGAAATATTTATTCGATTTCTGGGCGTATTTAAATGCAAAATGGTTCAACATTTGAGGCATGAATTGGGAATCGCTGTGCAGTTTCTGCACTATTTACAGAAACAGTCATTGAAAAGCTTAATTCCTGTATGAAATTGATTTTATATTTGCAATATTATCACAGAGCACAGATCTTAGTTATATATATTTCGAAAATATATCAATATAGTTTCGATTCTTCAATTCAATTCACAGCTTCAAGACGTCTTGCAAACGGCTGAAAATGGAAAAGACTCCCCGTTATACGCAGCGGGAGCGGAACATGGTGCTCGGCTATGCGGCCCAGTACAAGGATGTGATTGAGAACAAGCGCACCGACGCCGAGTCCAATCGCAAAAAGGACGAGGTTTGGCTGCAGATAGCCAAGGAGTTCAACTCGAAGGTCTATCATCAGCGCAGCGCCAAGCAGCTGCGACAGCTCTACAAGAACATGAAGCTGCTGCTCAAGAAGGATCTGTGCGGCGAGGATAAGGGCAATCGCTCCTTCATGGATCTGCTCAACACGCTCTCCCAACAGGAGTCGGTCGCCCAATATATTGCCGAGCAAATGTCACCGGAAGGCGCTGGCAGCCAAGCGGCAGCCAATGGTCGCCATTTGGCCGAAGACTACGAGGATTCAAAGGTAAATATATTCAAATTTATGTATATAAGCAAGAATCCTCAATGCACATCCTAGCGGAGTGTGTCGCCTTTACCAGAAGATCATGCAGCATCCCAGGGATGCATGCTATGATTCTCACATTCCCACGGGAACTGGGGTTGATGACGCAGCCATAGGCTCAGAAGGGGTCACAAGAGATCGAATAGGTCGCAGTGCAGCTATCCCAATAATAATAATAATAATATTAAATATACAGTTGACAAGAGAAAAACAATATCAACAATCTCACAAGAAATGTTTTCAAAGATTTCTTTTTAAATTTGTAAGCTTAAGGAACAGAATAGAACAGAACAGAATAGAACAGAATAGAACAGAATAGAACAGAACAGAATAGAATAGAATAGAATAGAATAGAATAGAATAGAAAGAATCGATTTTTAGCAGTTGAAGAGGACTCTTAATAAAAAAACAAGTGAGGAAGAGAAATTTGTATTCACATTTTCCAACATATTTGGATTTAATTAAAATTCAAATTAAAAAGGAAAAATGAACAACAAAAATCAGATTACAATTTATTACGAAAATTCAAAATAAATAAATGATTTCTATAAAAAGCGCTACTTTTTGATAAAAAGAAAAAAATATATATTTATATATATATAAATTGAGTTCGAGTAGCAGTTAAACAATATATTAAAAATGGACATTTGAGAAAATAGCAAGAAAAAACGTTGCAGCGATGCTAGAAGAAGAGTTACCCATTATCCCTGTGCTTGGCACACTTTCGCAGTTATTCCTGGATATTTTCATTTAATTTTCTTACTTTAAAATAGACCAAGAAGAAGAGTTGTTAACCTTGCAGCAGTTGTTAACCTGCGAACATCTTAACTTCATTATAAATTTTAATAAAGAATCCATTGTTCCTATGGCAGCAATAAGATGAAGGGCTGCTTTTTATTCCAAGATATTCGACGAATTATAAAGCTAATAAATTGTGACAAATATATATATATAGACTAGTGAATCAAGAATGTATAGATATATATATAAATATATATACTTTATGGGATCGGAGATGTTTGTTGCCTTCTCTGTTGAATGAGATGCAAAACTTGAGAAACTTTGAGATCAGTTGAAAGCGTTGACTGAAAGTTGTTCGATTAGCTGAATTTAAGCGAAACTTGGCTTAAATTGTTTTGTTTTGCTTTTGCTGTTGTTTCATTTCTTTTTTGGTCCTTTCTATTTGTTGGAATAGCTGCCAATGTATGAGGGCATGGATACGGAAGTTATAATGATCAAATCAGAGACAATTAGCGACAACGAGCAGACGGAGAACGGCATGGATTGCATGGATGAGGATGACGATGACGATTGCCCCATACCCAAAGCGCCGGAGGTCTGTCTCGAGGAGGAGGATGACGAGGTGCTCTTTGCCGCTGATCTGCGCCAGTTGCAGCAGCAAAACGCTGCCACAGGCTCCCTAACCAGCGCCAATAACAACAATAATAACAACAACAGCAGCAGCAACAATAACAACAACAATAATAACAACAACAGTATCTGCTCCACAAAGACGTCCATCTCATCGACGGGCAGCTATTTGTCCGGTGGCGCCCCAAAAGCCGAAATAATGCTATCCAATGTGGGCAACATACGAGTTGGCGCCTTCGCTAGCATCAGCAAGACGCTGCTAAATGGCTCAGCGAACAGCAGCAACGGCAACGGCAACAACAACAACAAGATCAATAACAACAACATCAGCTACAATAACAACAACAACAACAACAACAGCAGCTGCAGCAGCAACAACAGCAATGGACAACTGACGCAGGAGCAAATGCAACAGCATTTGCTGCTTAACGGTTTGGGATTGTCCGCCGTGCAACATCCGTCGTCGCTGCAGGCGTCCATCAATGCGGCAACGAGCCTTTTGAACAGTTCGCGGTTGCAGCTGCCACGCATAGCAGGTGCTCATAATACATCCGCATCCGCGACCACATCCACAACGACGACGGCGGCAGCAGGCGCTGGGGCAGCAGCAACAACAGCAGCGGCGGCAACGGTTGCAGCAGTAGCAGCAGCAGCAGCCGCGGCAGCCGTCACAAATAGCTCCAACAACAACAACAGCAGCAGCAACAACAGCAACAACAACAACAATGCGGGCGGCGTGCAACTGTTGCTGAATGGTCGCGAGAAGCCGCACTTGCATCTTCAGCCGAGCAGCAGCTGCTTAAGTATTGCTGGCGACACTTTTAATGGCTACAATGGTCTCGGTGTTGCAAGCATTCACAGCACGAACGTCAGCAACAGCAGCAACAACAACGCCAACAACAACAACAACAACAGCGGCAGCAGCAACAGCAACAATAACAACAACAACAACAACAGCAGCAGCATCCTCAACAATCTGAGCAACAACAGTCCGCGTGGCCAGCACAATGAGTACATGTTGTCGCTGGCATTGGAGGAGCGTCAGCGGAAGATTGAGCTGCTGAATGCACAGATCGAGTATTGGAAGACGCTGACCAAGAAGCTGGACTCGCATCCCGGCCACTATCCAAATCCGGCATGCCTCTGCCATTTTCCGGGCAGCGGCGGCTTGGCCGCTGTAGGCGTGGCACCTGGTGGCGCCAGCACAGCGACAGCGACAGTGAATGCATTGCAAACGCAGTCGAGCAGCAGCTAGTCCGAAGCGAACGATGGCGGTGACGATGATGATCCCGATCCCGATCCCGATCCCGATCCCGATCCCTATCCTGATCCCGATCCTGAACCCGATGCGGATATCGATGGCAGCGATATCAATGACGATGCTGTCGATCTTGTTGACGAGTTTGAAAGCGTCGACAGCAACAACAATAACAATAACAATAACAACATCAACAACGATAGCAACATCAGCAGTAGCAGCGACATTATATCCATCGTTGACATTGACGATGATGATGATGATGATGATGATGATGATGATGTTGATGCTGATGCTGATGAGGAGGATGACGAGGAGGAGGAGGATGTTGACGATGATGATGATGATGATGATGATGATAATGATGATGATGATGATGATGATGATGATGAGGTGGAGGATGAGGATGTGATGGATGTGCATCGGGAAAATGCCAGCATAGCGGAATTAACGCTGCCGGGTGTGGAGATGGGGGAGGAGTATGACTCACAGGATGCCTTGGTCAAGGATGTGGGCGTTGTGGGTGGCTTGTCACCGCCATCGTCGCAAACGGCGTCGCCATCGCCGACGTCAGCGAAGCGCGCCAAGCGCCACATTTCAGTGCTGCCAGCGGCAGCTGCCTCAGCGCTGCTCCTGCAACTCGCACAGCAACAGCAGCAGCAACAGCAGCAGCAGCAGCAGCAGCAGCAACAACAGCAACAACAGCAATAAAATCAGCAGCTAAACGCGTAGTCTGTAAGAGCTATTAGATAGTCAAGATATCTTTTTCCTTTTTTTTTGTCGTAGGTTTAAGTTTAGTTTTATTTAATCTTGCCATCTTTATGATAACCATAAAGCTACCAACTAATTTATACAATTATTATTACAATTACCTACTATGTTTAATACAATTATTTATTTATGCCTAATTTTGTGTGCCAAAACAAAAACCAAAACCAAACAAAAAAAAAAACAAAGAAATAATTGTTTTTTTTAGAATTTTTATGTTCATTTTTTTTTTTTTGTTTATCTAAATCAAATTTTATTTGCCATCTGAAGAAATGCTTGCCAAAATTTAATTTTAAGCATTAACTTATTGCTTAAAACCCCGCCTGCTATTATTAATTATTTATGTGTTTTGTTTTAACTTTTTATTTTATTTTTTTATATATATATATACTGACAATTAATGATTAAGTTTCAATGCTTAACCAAAAAAAGGAAGTGCAACGAAAGGCCCAAAAACTATTTTCATTTGTCACTGTACATTTTACCTTAAATAACATAAAATAATAAGTTGTCATGTAGAAAAAACAAAACAAACAAACAAACAAACAAATAACGAAAACTGTACAAATATGGTTCCTAATCTAGTCCTTAAAAAACAAAAGAAAACTAAGAAAAGTGTTTAGAAAGAGAGAAACAATTTCAATTGTTATGCATAAAGCGCAACTTGTGTATTTTTATTTTTATATATATGTACATACGACTTGTGTATTTCTTTTTATATACATACAAACATATGTGCTATTTAAATGCAAAGCCCCCAGTCCCAAAACCCTCCAAAGAACTGTAGCTAATTTTATTGTACTTAAAAAACAAAAACAAAAACCAAAAAAAAAAAAAACAAAAATTATTAAACAAAATCCCCATTTATTACTGTGTACAGAACGTAAGACGAGAGATAGATAGAGAGAGATTTGGAGAACAATTTGCTAGTCGCCGCTGCATAACTCTATTCTTTAGTATAGCATAAAAAAATGTAACCATAATTTACAAAAAAAAAAAAAAAAAAATATTTGTACAATTTTTGTAAAGAAAACCAATTAATAAAATCCAGTGAATTTATTTAGTTATTCTGTTTGAAATTTTTTTTTTTTTGAGTGCGCCAAAGCCCGCTGTTTAAATTTAGGCGCGCAATGTCAACAGCACAGCGTTGCCAGATAACTGCATGGCCTAACTAAAATTGAAGGTTGCCCCTTCTAATTCTGTAGTTATCGATAACAGTGACTCGTGTCACGAAATGAGTGCTTAGCATAGCAATTATATTTAAATAATCGCTTAAGGGCACACCGTATGTCTCTATGACGGCCGCCAAGAAGCAACGCTGCGCGCATGTGTACAGCGAGAGCGAGCGAGAGGGAGAGAGCGAACAACGCTCGTTTTGCATATATGTATGTATATATAGATAGCTCTCTGCTGGACAGCTGGAAACGCTTCGAACGGTGGCGGGGGTGATTTGCAAATTCGTTTTTTTTTTTACGTTATTTATTACTCATCCAGCGAGTATGCAGTCATCAAAAGATCTGTAAAACAAAAAAGCAGCCAGGTCAATTTTGTGCTCGTTGCATATTTTGCACATATTTTATTCTATGCTGCTGACATCTGTGCAAAATTTGTTGTGGCCAACAAATAAAAAGTGAATGCGCGATTTCAATCCAACAAATCCCCACTGTGTGTGCGCGTGTGTGTGTGTGTGTTTGGGTGTGCGGGTGTATTTATATAGTACCACAAAGTGAAGCAGCGACTGTGGTTGCCCCACATATTGTTGCTGTTGTTGTTTTGGATATAATTGCAACGGCAGCTGGTAAGCGGACAAGTTGATGCCCGGCTTCCACATCAATGAAATGGGCGAAATGGTCTTGGACGCCATCGATGACATCGGCGTTGTCGATGTCTACGATCTGGCATCGGATATTGGCAAGGAATATGAACGGATTATGGATCGCTATGGCACCGATGCGGTAAGCGGCCTAATGCCAAAGATAATTAATACGCTGGAGCTGCTCGAGGCGCTGGCTACGAAGAATGAGCGTGAGAACACAACAATTCAGGAATTGCGTGAGAAAATTGCCCAGCTGGAGAGCGAGAAGCTGGAGAAGGCTGAGTTTCGGCGACGCTTTGAAAAGGAATTGGAACTGATTGAGGAGCAGTGGCGGAGCGAGACAAATGAGCTTGTCGATTTGGTCTCCTCGTTGCAGGACGAGAACAAGCGACTGGTGAAGCAGACCCAAGATCTGCAATCATCATCCGCACAAAGTTCCGGTTTGGGCGCCAGTCTAACCGAGAGCATCATCAGCATGACGAACAATGAGCTGCATAGCGCACTCAGCGACACACAGGTGTTGCAGCGGCTCAAGGAGCAGATCTACAAGCAGCGCGACGAGCTGAAGCAGCGTGAACGCGAACTCCAGGACAAGTACAGCGAGCTGGAGCATGTGGGTCCTCAACTTGATTATTGATATTTATGAAGTTGGATTTGGATTTGAATTTGAAATGTTTTTTTTGTTTTTTCGTTGCTTAGGTCAACATTCAGGCGGAACGACTGAAGGCATCGGAGCGAGACACGCGTCGGCGGCATAAGCTGATGCAGGCGCAGGTGAAGACGCTGTGCGAGGAGCGTGCCGATTTTTTGGCCCAGCTGCAGGACCAGTGCCGTGAGATTAATCAGCTGCGCAAGCGTTTGGGCCTCGCCGAAAAGGAGAACGAGGATCTGGTGCAGTCCTACGATGACGATCAAAACGATCCAAATCGACCGCGCTACACCACCCGCGAGCTCAAGGAGCTGATCAGCGAGCGTGACGAGCTGCTCACCACCATTGACAGCCTCAACGAGCAGCTGGCCGAGCTGAAGCCGGCACCAAGTGCCAAACGAACGCGTCAAATATCCAGCTCCGATGACAGCGACGACGACGATGTTGATGATGACAACGAGGCCGACGATGGTGTTGAGGCTGATGTCGATGATGACGTTGCTGGCGAATCGTGCGTATACACACACACACACAGACACACACACACACACACAGACACATAAATATAGCTCAATTGTCCAAAAATTAGAATTATAATTTGCAATGCGTCGAAAATTGTTAGACCCTTTCAGAGCGCTCTATAATTGAAAGAGACAATAGAGATCGAGAAAGAGAGATATAGATATAGATATAGACATATATACATATATATAGTTATATTCTTGTTAAGCATCAATAGCAATAGCTCGATAAAGCCATGTCCGTCCGGATGTCTATCCTAGTCTTCTTTAATTATATAAGCTATCTGGATGCATCTGAAAACATTCACAATTATAATGCAGACAGTTCATATGTAAGAACACAGCTTTTTGGTCTACTATATATCTGGGAACTATGGACTACGATATCATATAGCCACCCCCCCCTAGGGACAATTGATCGATAGTTATTAGCTTCTAGACTTTCGTCTGCAGGAGTATGTAATCGTCAATAGGTTGTTTTGTGAGTTATAATGTACATAAATCATATTTGTATACTTGTATAAATCATTCACAGCGATTATCGATTGTTAGTCGAGCGTTTGTTTTAATTATTTGCAAACTTGTTGTTCCTTTGCATTTTGAGTAAAATCTTGCAGCTCAAATTCAAATTCGGCTAGCACCTTTCAGCACCTTTTAAATATATACATTATTATTGTTTAGTGTTTTGTGAACTATTGTTATGATTTGAATATGTCTTTTGCTGGCTCCAACTCAATTGTGTAACTCATTCTGAAGACGAGTCCCGACAACAACTAAAAAGCAACACTTGACAGTTGAAGCCAGCGAGAGAATTTACCAAGAATATATTATTATATAAACAAATGATTTGCATGTGTCCTAAAGCAATGCCAATGTAATCAAAAGTATCCTCTCCAATGTCCAGGCCACCTGGACACGATGCGCCCGTGCAGGGACCGTTGCCGTATGAGCCAGACGATGCGCCCTGGAAGAAGAGCTCCGAGTCCGGCATACGCAAGTTGTGAGTGTTGTTGAACAGGTTTCAATATAGATTGCAATTTGAATGCATCTTGACTTGACAACTGCATCATTGACTTTTTCATTGATTTTATTTTGTGATTGCAGCTTCCGTAAGCTGTTCTCGGATCAATCGGATGGCAGCAACACATTCCCGAAACGTTCCTTGGCGACGCTCTCGAAGATGGCGCTCTCGGCCACGCCCGGCAGCGGCACCGAGCCGAAGTAAATGCCTTTTAAGCCTAAGCGTCAAGTGCATTCAAATTTTAAATTGTGGTTTGATTTTGATTATGTATTATTTTTCGTTTCTTTTTTTTGTTTATTTATTTTTAGTCCCTGTCTGTTCTTTGCTATGTTTTATATGCTCGTTAAGTATTTACCATTTTCTTATTTACTGTACATAATTAACATATTTGATTGCTGTGCTCTCATAATCATAAGTTGTTATTTCTTTTTTACGTAATTGTTTAATAATATAATTTATTTATTATTATTATTTTTCGCTTCACACATAAATAGTTTTTGATGCCCATTTTTATGTTTACTAACTAAACTAATATATGACCAAATGCAAGGAACTATAGGCAAACGGGATACGGATTCCATTCGAAACCGAATCACATACATATATACCCATACATATACATATACATATACATATTTACATATTTACATTTACCTAGCTACTTATCTACCCACATAGACATACTTACATACCCTATACATATGCAATGTTCCAAAGAACAAAATGTATGCAAAGTCTGTAGGCAAGTGAGTGAGTTGCGGATACGTTTAACCGATTAGAAACCATAATGAATATATATAAATACAAATATATATATATATAACATATACCCAGAAATTGTAGAAAGTTTTTAAATGCCAATTACATATATAGTTAAACAATATTTGCGACACACATATTTCTTCCAAAGTTGTGTATATTTTGGACTTTGTTCTATTCGAAGTGACTTTGGTAGCCAATTAACTTAAACTAAACTATCTTAAATTACAATAAATAAAAACACAAGTTGTAGTGTCTAATTTTGCCATTTAGCGACAAATCTTAGCCGAAGTCCATAATAGCCTCTTAATCTAGTTAAGAAAGCATTCCAAGCTAATAATTAAAAACAAAACAAAAAAAGTGAGAAAAATACTAACAAAAATCTATCAAAATATAAAGAAAAATTATATATTTACCACCACTAGCTACAACCCCTTCTCTTGCTCTTTCCCTCACATACACATACTGTATCTCTATCTCGCTCTAAGCTTGTAGCAATCTCGTTTTATTATTTTCTTAATTTTTTGTTTTTGTTTTTAGCAAATTGACCCATTTTATAGCAGTTGCCCCAAGCGGCCTTATATTAAAAGAGACACAAAAGCCAAACAAAAAGATTGGTTATTAAATGCGATCAAAATAAAAAGTAATTAAAACAAACTTAATTAACAATTAGCCATCGTTGAATTGTAGTTGATTGTTGATCAATTAATTATATATTAAATCAGAGAACAAACTTAAAATATTAACAAAAACAAAAAAAGTGAGAAAAATATTACCGTGAAAAAACAAAAAAATCATAAGAATTGTTTTAGCCGCAAGTTTTAACCAGATATTAAAATGAAAAGAAAAAAAAAGACAAAAAATTTGACACGTTGTTACCAATTTAATGAAACTATGTACCAATTATTAATTATATATGTAGCCTAACCGTTTTACCGTTTTTTGCGTGTGTGCACAAAAATTAGCATTTGCTGCAGTTGAACTACTACTTAAATAACCATAACCTCCTCACCCGGAACAGGTTGCATCCTGGGTTTGATATGCAACGAATCCTGCTTATGGCTGCTAATCTGTACAATCTGTGCGCTGTATTCTTTCTAGCTTCGCTGTCATATTTTCAAATTCACAAAATTGTACATCTCGAATCGATCGAATCGAGTCAAGCTTAATACAACGTAGTACAACATATCAGTTGATTGATTGTGAGCGAGAACATTTGGCAAAAACCATGGTTTTGGTTTTTGGTTTTTGGGTTTTTGGTTTTTGGTTTTGAATGGGAAATGTGCCAAAGACTAAGCGGTATTCAGCGTTTGCCATTGATCCAAGATCATCCCATCCCCTCATGAAACGCTTTAATTCTATAATACGATTACCAAAATGGTTAACTGAAATTTTATACACAAAATAAGAAATGCCAAAACAAAATTTATACAGCCCTTTAATGAGATAAGTGGAACTTGCAAACTGCAGCTGGATGGATTGAAGACACTCGAGTATTTGTATGAAGTATTAAAGCTATTTATTTATATACATATTAAATGTTAATCCATTGTCTCCGAAATTGGCAAATTACGACTAAAATCGATAATTACATGAATTTTAAATGCGACCAGTGACTGAAAACCAAATGGGTTTTTTGAAATTTTCAGTATGATTTTAATGTTGGGAATTTAAAGATTTCAATTTCGATGTCAACGCAGAAAAGGCATGAATTGTATAAGTATATTAAATGAATTAATGTTAATTAAATTTATATACACATATACATATAATTAAATTATTAATCAAATAACGCAAAATATTTAAATAATATAAATTATACAATAAATATACAGTAAATAAAAGTTGTGGCAAAACAAAAAAAATATTTAAAAAATACACAAATACAAAACGAAAATCAAAATATTGTTTGTCATTCGACTTGCCTGAGAAAAACCCATCAAAAAAATGATCTGTTAACTGAACAATTAATGGTATATATCTTCTTTCTGTCTGCCAATGCAAAAAGGATACCAGCTCCTACAGTTAAATAGGCCGGATTCGCCGGGAGTTTTACCAAACATTGTTTAGTATTAAATATTATTGAGTCAAGATTAAGAAAGCTATATCTTTGTCAAAAACTGAACCGATTTTCAACATTGCTTGCAGCGAACTTTGATACTGCCTTCATTTCAATTTTCAGGTAAACCACACTTTGAAGGACTCGGCTATTTCACAAACTTATTTGGATAGAATTCGACTTTCGGTGGACTTCTGATGCTGTTCTAAACTACATGTGTACATAATGTATATTATATAAATATATTTACTTTACCCGTTCGTTGCGTAGGATAATTAATCGGAGACGTTTAGTTCTTGTGCATTCTCATTGAACGTTTTCAATTTGGTGGGCATTGAACACATTTGCCTGGATTTCATCAATCTAAGGGAATAATCGTCCAGCTGCTGCTCCATCTCCTGCAGCTCTTGTATTATCTCTGATTAATTCCATGCACAGCCCTCCAGCTGAGCTGGTGATGCGTTCTTGATGTGCTGTAGAGCCTGCCCCCAATCTGCCACATTATTGTGGCAATGGTGAACTATACTTTGTGCTGCCACTTGCCACTCTGCATGAGTGCATTCAATACGATAGTTGGAATTGCTTGAAATGCTTGCTATTCTAGTTAAATACTCCACTTACACGAAAATAACATTTGAAATGAATTAACAAAAATTAACGATTGTTTTAAAGGCAGTCTTGTATACCGGATTTATCTAATGTATATGTCAATATTTGGTTGGCAGTTCAAATTTGTTTACTTTGATTTTTCCATTTTTTCCACTTTATATTGCTGATCTTGACCAAGAATATGCTCGATGGGGTCATTGATGCTTCCTTCTGCCTTTTACATTTGGCGTAATTTTACTCTGATAACGAAGTTTTCCAAATGGGTGTCAAAATTAGGGTGCTACGTCCACTATGAGTTTGGGATACAAATCGATAATTCCAGATCGATAAAGTCACATAATTCCCACAATTTGAAGGCTACAGACACGACTTTGTTGGTAGGCTGTTGGCGATGTTCTTCAGAGATGTCACGCCCACCTCCGCCGCCCCCAGAGGCCCAGCCCCCCTGTTCCTATAAATCGGCAATGGCTTAATCTTCCGCAGTTTCAGAAGCCTTCAAATTTGGTAAGTAAATTACCGTTAGCCGCCTTTAAATATGGATGAAGAAAAATATATGACCACGCCCACTCAAGCCTCCATAGTCGCCACAGGCGATATTCCAGAAATTGTTAATCGATAAAAAACCGCATATCTCCGTTAATTTTAAAGATAGAAAAGTTTGCTTGCTGGTAAAGGTATATCGCTAGTAGCACCCTTTAAAAATCCGAGAAAATCCCCCAAAAACGATAAAAGCCTTTATCTCCTAGATGACTATTTAACTAGGAACCTCCATCAAGGATCAAGGATTTCTTGGCTACACCCACCCGACAGCTGGTATCAGTTGATATTAGTTATTGGTAATCGGTTCAGAGAAAAAAGAAACTTTGCTTTGTTCTTAGAAATTGTGATGTTAAATGTCTTGCAGTTGAAGGAACGTCAACGTAAATATTCAAAAATCATTTTAGTGTCATTTCGTAAGCTTTTGCGTGCTTTTGTAAATAATATTCCTGGCTTAGTCGCATACACCTGAGCTTTAAAGCTGCAGCTGAGCAAGGACACGTAAAAGAGGGAGACACATAGAGAACGAAAAAGATAAAGATAGAGAGTGAGAGACAGAGTGAGAGACAGAGACAGAGAGAGAGAGAGAGAGAGAGTGAGAGAGAGAGTGAGCTGCACACATCGAGAGTAATCGCAGCATCCAGCTGGGCAAAGACCGCGTATCCTTGCCCATTATCCTGGTCGCAGTCTAGCGCTGGCTGTCGCATGCTGCTCGCCTGATACACTGGCTGAGTTTGAGGCGTATCTAGGCGTGGTGTGTGCTTGCTAAGCGTCTTCAGAGCCCGGCTGCTGTGGCTGAATCGAGAGCCGGCAACAGGCGCCAGCGAGAGCAAGCGAGCTGGCGATAAGGGCCTGGCCAATGCCTACCAATGACTGGGCGTAGAAGGACGCTCCCAGGACACACACACACACACACATAGACACACACACAAATAGACACACACACACAAGAGGCGTCTTCGACACGACGCTTACAATTTGTGCTATGCAATTCCAATTAAGCAATTAAAAATTCTCTGCTGAATGGTGTTGGGGAAGTTTGTCAGCTTTTTAATTAAGACGATGCCGGCGTAATAGGATAGAAGAAGATGCTCTGCAAAAAGCGTAGGTCGAAATGGGTGCAGCTAATGAAGTGAGGGTGGCCAATGCGATTAAGGGGTGGATGGGGCTGGGAAAGCAACATTTTTCACTAATTGGCTTGGCTTGCGTGGCTCGGCACTAGGCAGTAAGTGGTGGCTTTGGCAGCGAGGCGGTTGGTGCAGAGACTGGGCGGCTGCGTTGTGTGTTGCGCTGTGCTGTGCCCCTTGGTGGCACTAATTAGAAAATCGCATTTAATGAGTTTGCAACGCGTGCATTTCACGCCATGCGCAATGCAGCAGTGGCCACAAAATCCAAGCAGCAGCAGCAGTAGCAGCAGCAACCAAGTTGTTTCTCGTTCGGCTCTGACTCTGATCGATGTTCGTCATCTATCGCGTGCATGCACGATTTCAGGGGCCTTCAGTCAGTCGATTTTTGAACAGGCGCGCAGCAAGCAACTGAAGCAGATGCTGTTGTTGCTGCTGCTGCTGCTGCTGCTGCTGCTGCTGCTGCTTCCCAAAACAAACTTGCAACTCCAACAGCAGGGCACAAATGCACACACACACACACACACACATATGCGTATATTGTTGTATGTTGCTGACTGAAACAGTCATCAGCGGGTTTTGCAGCTAAAGCAACAAACACAAAAGCTATAAGCAATACACACACACACTCACACACACACACACAGATGTATATTTACGGCTGCGTGTGTAAGAGCGTGATGGCGAATGCACATTACGATAACCAACTGCAAGAAAAAAAAAGATAAATGTACATGAAAAAATCTTCTGATTTTGTGTTTGTTGTTGCTGTTTTCGCACACTGTGCGCCTGTGCACAAAAACTGTTTTTTATGCAAACACATTGCCATTTTCGATGACGACGGCAAAAATATATTTAATGTGAATACATAAATTGCCAACTAAAGCTGTATGTAAAGTAAAAAGCTCGCTTCCAAAGCTTTTGTGTGCGAAGCGTGCGAGACAGACACATCTATATGTATGTATATAAGTGTGTGTGTATGTATGTATATGTGTGTGCGTGCACATATTTAAGTTAAGAGTGAGACAAATCTATGCGCTCTCATTCAGTTTGCGTGGCGCTCTCTTGCGCCATCTCTCTCTCCTCTCTCTCTCTCTCTCTCTCTATTACACTCTCTCTCTCTCTGACACTATGACTGTTGGCATCTCTGTCTACATAATTCCATTGTGAGCTTTGTATGTGTGTGTGTGTAATTATTTGTTTGTATATAGCCGTTTCATCGCTGGTGTGGGTGGGTGGGGGGAGGGGCGGGGTTTTGTCGCTTGGCAACGCGCTGCTGTCGGCTGCTGAGCGCCTATTTAGCGGCCAGCGTTTGGTTGGAACAAGAAAACGAAAGTGTTAAAACCGTTTGATTGCATGCGACTATGTGTGTGTGTGTGTGTGTGTGTGTGGCCGTACATACATTTGTATGCATGTGTGTATGTACATACATATGTAGAGCCCGCGGTCATATGTGATTGGGCATCCTGGCCTGTTTTCTTTCTTCTCTGGCCGCCTGATGAATTTGCGACGCGCATGACGCGATATTTAAATGCGACAAATGCCGGCGCCGCCACAAACATGTTGGAGGCCGCCGCCGACGGCGCTAAGTTCGTCGGCCGACGATTGTGTGCATTATTGTGCTAATTGTGTCTGGGCGCCTGATAAGTTCGGGTGAATTCTATGAATTTCGCCTGGCATCAATTTTTGTCATTTTCGCGATGTTGCAATGGCCATGGTGGCTTATTGGAATAAACATTCTAGGAACTTGCCCTAGATGCGTCAATAGGCGAACAGAAAGCTCCAGCGTAGCGACGACCTAAATAGTATTTTCGCTCACATCATCAATCTCTCATTCGCCCTCTGTCTCTCTCTCGCACACACGATTACAGCGGTGTGTACATAAGCCAAGACAATACCACGATATCTTATATACCGATTGTAATCTTATTATACATACACAAATACATAAACATCTACATACATACGTATCGGACAGAGTGTGTACAGCAAGTGCAGAGTGTTAAACAAGAATGGCAATAGTTGCGATTGCCACTGCGACTGCGAGTGCGGTTAAGCTTTTAGCCAGCGCATTGGTTGCTGAATTGGCTGAGCTTTTGGCTTCCTTTCTTTATTTGGCTGTGCATGCGCTACGCTTACGGCATGTCAGCGTATGCTGTTCTTCTTATACTCTGTGTGCTTTTACTACAAATATACGTAGGGTGTTGCATTGCACCAAATAAGCACTCATTTGTCGAGATTTACGAAAAAATAAATGTAAAAAATAGACAAAATAAAACAATGTTGCTTTTAACTAATTAAATGTGTTCTTGTTATATAAATCTTAGTTTTGCTCTCTTTCTGAATCATTTTTAATAATTTGTTGTACTTATCTGTTGTTGCAATAGATATTTTAGGCTGAAGAAGAAGTAATTATAACAAGCTGCTATTTAGACTGATCATTATAAATACGAGATATATGCTTAATATGCAAATGGAACAAGTTACAGGGTAGCCAATAGTCGATTGTCTCTCATTGTTTGGGTATCTTTAGCGGGCAGCAAGAGAGGGAACGGAAAGAGAAAAAGAAAAGAAAAGAAAAGAAAAGCGAAGAACGCTGCAAAATTTGATTCGCTCGTTTTGTCCGTCTCGCATTTAATGCGTTTTTTGTTGGTACAATAAATGCTCCAATTTTGCCAGGCGAACATAATGGGGCATAAAGCGACACAGCTGTCAGCCCGACTGGGATCCGCCACTGCAGACAGACACACACACACACAGACACACACACACACACACACAGAGACTTAGACTTATGTATGTATTTGGTATACAATTGCACTTGCACTTGCCGCTTCTGAGAAAAGTCTGGTTTATTGTTGCTGCTGCTGCTGCTGTTGTTGTTGTTGTTGTTTGTTTTGTTATTCTGCATTATGTTTGCTTTTGCTGCTACTGTTGCATTTTTGTTGTTGTTGTATTTGCCGTTGCTGCCACAACAAGCAAGAACAATAGGAGCATAACGGAGCCATGCTGAATAACCAAAACTTGCACCACAAAGTGAAAACTACTCGTGTAGCGGCTTCTTCACTGCCTGCATGCATCGCATCCAGCCAAACCTGAAATCCAATGTTACGCGCTTGAATAAGCAAAGAGCCGCTGATTAGCATAAAGTACGTGGACGGGCGGGCAATGCCGGCCAAATGAATCACACAGCAGTTGAATATAGACGGACAGACAGACAGAGAGAGAGAGAGAGACAGAGAGAGACAGAGAGAGAGAGAGAGAGCGAGAACGAAATAGAACCGACGGCGGCATACACTGATATCAGTATACCAGCCGATTCTTGACTAATCATTGATGTGTCCAATCATTAAGGTGCCCTTTCAAGACTGGTAACTCCAGTTCTAAAATTAGCAGACATTTTACTTATTTATACTCCTTAAGAATAGAATATGTTTGTAGAAAAAAGAGGCGCCTTAGTTTGGGTATTATCGATTTAGGGCAAGCCTTTCAAATTATTCGACTTTTTTTCTTTCTTATAATCGTTTCGGGGCAGCCATATTCCCAGAACTGGGACTGTGCAGCACCCAACTAACATGGCCAAAAAAAAAAAAAAAAACAAAAAAACAAGACAGAAAATTCCAAAAGCGACCAAGTGGCATGCCGTAAGGACAACGAGGGCACACACATACTGGCACACACACACACACACACACACACACATTGTCGTCTTTCAAGTGTTGATATTAAAGCTTTAATGCGACACTCGCACGGGTGGCAACCGTGCCACAAGCAGCTAGGGCTAAGCAATTGAAATCCGGTCAACAGTGCTGCAGAATATATTTGGACAGTGCTCGGCAATGAAAATATTGCAACTGCATTGCAGTCGAGTCCCGGGGGCGGTAAATGCAAGCCAAACAAAAGATGTGTAAGTTTAAGCGGTTCTCAACTACGTAATCATTTACATGTATGTATGTATGTGTATGTGTGTGTGTGTGTGTGTGTGTGTGTGTGTGTGTGTGTGTGACAAATACTTACTTGCTGTGTGACTGCTAGAATCGCAGAGCTGTGTGCAACGGTCTCCCATTTAAATGTCATTGCCTAGCGCGTTCCCCTGCGGCTGCACTGGGAACGTCCCCGGTCGGTCGGTCGGTGGTGTTGGGCAATTGCTTTGAATAGCCAGCTAAAACCACACAAAAATACTCCAGCACATTTTTATACTCTATTGCCAGAGGTAGAAGGAAGTGTGTATTAGCTGTGCGCAATGTTCTTGAATCGATAAGACGTCAGCACACAGATTGAACGGATGCATTCAAGGACTCAATACAAATCTGGCATATAGTCCTGTACTAGTTGCAACTGTAAATTAGAATATGCTTTGCTCGTACAAATCTTCCAGATATCGATCTGGAGTTGGAATATAGCAAAAACACTCAGCATCGAAATAACTAAAAATAGTTCCGTTTTAGATAGAATAATTGAAATAGGATTAAGAAATATATATTTATAAATATGATATAATAATTAGTTGTGCAAAATACTTATTTTTATATAAACATTTTTTCTCAAATTCTAAAATAAGTAAATTCTGAAGATTTAAATACAAAATTATGAATTTGAAAACCATCTGATATGTTTATATATATGAAATCTTAAAATTCGAATGCTTATTTATATAAGTAAAATGAATGTAAAAATTTTCTGAGCGCATATAAAAACAACGTGAAAATTTTAAATGATTTAATTGAGTTTTTCTGAAAATCTTCGGAGTTTAGAAATATTATTATTATTATAATTCTGGGTGTATATTATAATACAATTATTACTAGCTAAATTCAAATGAGGGGAGCGTGTTTCTTCAACTGTTTTCAACTGGTATCAGAGTATTGCGTAGTCGGTTATGTTCAGCTCTTTTCAGCTGGCATTCGCCAAGCGGAAGTGGCATTTAAGCGGATTTCGTCGACCGCTTAGCGCCTCGTGCAAAAGTGTCAACTGTTTTGGCTGCTTCAACGGGTCCTTAACGGCAAACACCCCGTGCTGTCTGTCGGTCTGTCGCTATGACGACTGAATGCCAAGTGGCAGAGACAGCGGTCTGCATAGTAATTTAAATGTGGAAAAGGCATCGGTCAGCTTGGCTTGGCAAGAAAGGCAAAAGATTACTTTATGATTGAAACAGCCCCAAAGTTATTTTCATGCTTAAGCGATTAAAAAAAGAATAATCGTTTTGAAACTGAAAGACATAAAAAAACAACAAATATTAGCACAACTAAAAGTAACTTTTAGTGTACAATAAATATGCAAAATTAATAATCACAACCAATATTCAACGCTTTCAAAAATAATAAAAAAAGTCATTTGGAGAAGCAGAGAAAACAGATGATTAAACTAATAAAACTAATAATAAAAAATATTGTTTCAGTTTTGTCAGACTCACATTTGGAATTTTGACTAAACATAGCAAATAATCCACATAAAAAGCAACATTTTCCTTATACCCCATTCAAAATGCTTGTTTTTATGGACTCAGTTCTTCCGCCAGACTTATGCAAATTTTCGAGCTTAATTAAACTTAATTTCGATGAATTCTTCCTTTTCTTTTCTACTCCATTTTTTGTTTTCTTTTATGAGGTGCTTGAAACGACATCAAGCATTAAGCGATATGTATTCATAATTTTATGGGATAGCTTAACGGCAAAAAAGTGTTAAAGCTTAACTTGTTTTGTTCTGTTTTTACGAGCTGCTTGCCAATGGCTTCTTATGCTCTCCAACCCGCCATCTCCGCCATCCCCGCCTTCCCCGCAATCCCCCAATCGCCAGCCGGGGCTGGGCCGTGCAGCCACTGTGAGCTTTGCTGCAATACTGCGCGGTTGCTTCTATAGCTTTCGGGTGTCGTTCCAATAACAAAACCGTGTGTCACGTGCCAATATCCAGGCGCTGGATGCGCTGGAAGTGCTTTTGCATCATAAACCAAAAACAAAACATATGGCGGAAGCTTTTGCCGACATCCGGCAAAACAGCTGTGGGGCGGCGGTGGTCATGATGATGATGATGACGATGACGACATGGTCTTATGCTATGAGGATTGCGGGCTGACTGGCTTGATCTCGGCCATGACAGTTGCTCAATCTCTGCATGCCCATGATAAAGATGTAATAGCACCAAATGCGACAGGAGGAGGTGAGCTGAGGGTGGCAGTGGTGACAGCATGGGATAAATCATCTGCCAGTTGTCTGCTGTCTGCTGCAATTCAAAGGTGGTTCGGATACCAGTTTTTTCTTTATTTGCTTGCTGAAATCTTACGCAATTTGCTGGCTGACTGTTGAAATGATTGAGTGGCAGCAGCTAAGGCTGTGCATGAAATCGATTGATGTCTTCTGACTGAATGCAAACGGGTTCTGTTTTGACATTAGTAAGTGAAATGCGCGAATTTCTAATTCCAAGTAATAATTGGCATTATCATCTTACACAATTTGGAGGAACTGAGGCATTTGTTGACGTTAAACTCCTGCTCACAGAAAACATCATCAATTTCAGACTACTATATCCATATAGCTTATTTTTAGGAATAATCAATAGATTTATTTAATTTATAGCTGGACATAGATATCAGCCGACTGACAAGTATTTATTTTGCATACCCTGAACCCATTGAAACTCGGTAATAGAAGGATGCATCTCTGACGGCATAAGAAATGTGCCTCGTTTTCCATTTCTCAAAATAAATAAAACTCCGATATAAATAAGAGTAAAAATTTTATAGATATATCTAAGTATTGAAGAATGTATACAGCTTGATATAATATTGATTATCTGTACAAATTTCAGTTGAGAAACATTGAAGAAAAGCGTACAAATTACACAACATACAAATAAATAGCGACATACTCGATTTGTGATCAGAACATTCACATTCACAATTGTGTCATTATGTTTGCATTGAATATGATATATGATATATGATATTATATTATTATTATTTGCACCAAGGACCCAGCGACTGTGGTTGATGTGATTTTGATTGCGCTGATTTCCGACAAATCGATCGAACTACTTTATTCAGAAAGAATGCACTCTAAACGCGGTCGACATTGGCTGGCTGCTCATTTAAATTTGAGTATGCAGATCTCCCCCCAGTCTTCTAATTGCATATAAATTGCTCATACACCAGAGTAAACAGCCGTATTCCGTATACGCACTGTGCGCTCTTCATGTTGTTGCTGCTGCTGTTGCAGTTGCAGCTGTTGGTGTTGTTGCTGTTCCTGCTACCTTAATAGTGTTGTAGTGCACTTGGCGAGTCGGTGGCGCATTGCAATCATATATAAATATATTTTTAATGGCACGCCTTGCATGCCATTTAAAACAACAAGTGCAAACAAGTACAAAAAATAGCCCCAGCATTTTACCTCACATTAATGCGCTTTGATTTTTCGTTGCCGTGCCGCAGAATTCACTTCTTTTTTTTTTTTGGTGTAATTATATTTATTTATCCTTTTTTTTTAAGTGCCTGCCAAGCATATATATATATATATATATATATACTGTATTATGTATGTGTGCAGAATTTGTTGTTGTTTGCTGCACGTTTTTTGCCGTCTGCCTTTTTAGCGTTCTCGTGAGTAGAACGGCGTAAAGTGGCCAACAAGCCGTTAAGCGTGGTCTCCTGCCATGCATGCGCTCCTCCAGCCAGCCAGCCAGCCAGCCGTTCCACTCACACACACACACACTCACACCCACTGCCACACCTACAAGAAATATGCCATATAGCCAAGCGCTGGCCGATGTGTGTGTGTTTTTGTATAGCTTTAATAAAATAGAAGAAAAGCAAAGTAAAATGTATAAAAAACTAAAGTTGACAAAAGGGTTGCGAATGCCATTTGAGGGAAACTGCTGCTCATTACCAAAAAAAAAGAAAAAAAAAAGGAAAGGAAAAAAAAAAACTTTTATTAGATGGTTGGTTTTATTCTTTTTTGCTTTGCAAATGCATTATGATGTAAGGTTACGAGGACCATAGCACAGTCAGTGCTATGGCCAGTAAGTGCAACGGGTCGCAGTGATAAATGGCATGCAAGGAGCTTCTCGAGCAATTGCGAAAGTTGCGTTGCGGCGCCTATGCGTATGCAACACATTTGCGACGCCAGCACTCCCCCCTTCCGCCTTTCCGCCTTTTCGCCTTTTCGCCTTTTCCATTTGTGGAATTTTCGTTATTTCTTGGCATCGACATTTGGCAAATGCCCTGCCTCAGTTGCAGACCTGATTCCAGCTGGCCTGGCACGAAACTTGCCAGACAATTGCAATTGCTTCAACATTCCACTGGCTGACTCAAATCCCAGTCACCTTTTTATGAAATAAATGTGTTTTCCAGCTAGAGTCTTCAAATTTGACACACAAGTTTTGGTTTATTTCATTTTATTGATAACTTTCGTGCTTCGCAAATGTCGATACAAATTTACAAAGTTTTCTGCTTGATATTTAATGAACTCAAACATATTGTACAAAAATGTTTAACTAAGTTCTAAAAAGCTCATTTGAGCCTTTTAAATTAAGCAAATAGAAATTTATAGACAAGTTTGTTGAAGTTAACAGATAAAATTAAATTGACATAAGCTAAAGAAAATCGGAGTTGAGGCCTTGCTTATAATTCTATGGGAATTATAAAGATTACCATTTTGGTCGTAATTATATATTTTCGTATTTAATATTAAACCTGGGACTCGAAATATTGTATTGTGGTGACTTGTGAGCCTACCTCGACCCCACAATTCAAAATTCATTCTTTATTCCGATTGTTCATATGGCAACTATATAAAGTAGTTCTCGTATTACAGCATTTTTACCAAGATATTTGCGAAAATTATTATTAACAAATTTTTCAACCGTATTAAATTTATTGTTACTAAGATATTTCCAAATATTAACAATCTTTTCGACCAATTATTCCTATGGTTGCCTCCGACATCCTCAGTGAACGATGAAAAAAGACCGATATAAACTCAGTTTCTTTAAGATGGCTTTAAAACTGAGTAAGTTTGGCGAATATAAGTCAAAATTCGACTCAATGTGAAGTGAAGCTGATCCAGAATATATATATATATATACCTTATGGGCTTGGCGACGTCAGTTTCAATGCAATACATGACATGATTTCATGACAAAATTAAAATACACGCAGTGGTATAAAAATCGACATGGAGCTGCCTCAACGCACACGCTGCTTTTCAATTTAGTAAGGTCAAACAGGGATAACATCCTTGGACCGTTTCCATCACCGAGGTCAGCCCGACAATGTGTGCATGGCAATTGTAATTCACTTACAGTTCTGGTGTCTGAACTTTGGCTGGCGCCCCAATTAAATGATCGATTGATCAATCAATCAATGCCGCATTTGTTTGTTGCCGCATCAATTTTGTGGCATGAACCTGATGTGTCACCCACTTGCCTAGCTGGCAAATACTGCGCTGTCATGCATTTAATATAGCTGCCAAAGGTGTATGAATGTATGATGTATGCATGTTCGGTGTTGTTTTAAGGTAGAATAGCGCAGAATGTCATCAGAAATTGCAGTTTGAATACGTCGAGAAAAACGGTTAGGTTAGGAAAGATCAGCATAACAAAAATAAAATATTATCAAATTTTAATATAGTATTATTATAACTATTATTCAAGCACGACATGGTATTTTATTTACTTTCGGATTTAATCATAAATAATTGAAATTTGTATACCCTGAAAAAAGGATGCAATGGTTCTGTGCAGGCAGAACGAAGCATCTCCGACCCCTGCTGCCTCCGTCTCTCGAATATCGATATATTTCGATTTCCGATAGCAATTAATGCCAAAATTTTAAAGGCAGAGACTTCTGATCAATATGCATATAATTGATCAACTGGACAAACTTCATAAAGATTGGATAAGAAACACAACAAGTTATAGTATCTCATTTCTATCAGTAGGCGCAAGCATTATTATATATATATCGTATATCGTATATCGTATCGTTATTATATATGTATCGTATATCGTGGCAGAGCTTATTTCATTTCATTTTAGTTTATTTAATTTTTATTAATTTTTTCTATGCTTATAACTTATATTTTAAAACCTTAAGTTAATTTAAGATCTTAGAATATATTATTACTTATATTATTTAGTAAGTTAAGTTAAGGTTAAGGATTCAGCAAGGAGGAACATTGGGTGGGAATCGGGGAAAGATGAGGAGCTGTATTGTTAGAGAGTTGGACAGTATTTTATAAAATGTTCAATATTCTTATTTGGGAATGAATTACACATAACTCACAATCTGAATGAAATTCAAATTCATATTCATTTATTTGAAGTTTTCGTATATTTAAATTCTTATTTATTACTTTTAACTTTGCTTATATTTAAAGTTTTCCTAATTAAATATTTATATAAAATTTTCAAGTGGTCTTTAAATTGTACCTTTATCAAAAGTTAGCTGAGAATGATATTAAATGAAATATATATATAATTATGTTAGGCAGAAAAGATGTTTTTTGGTAATACAAAATATGTAAAACTCAGAGTTGAAGGCCAGTTATGAAGTTGGCTGGGATGTAAAGAGTCATTCTGATTCAGACAGGAACAAGTTTTGGGCCAGATTTTGAATTTAGAGTGCATGCGATTTGATGTGCATTTTGTAATTTATTTGTTGTAGTTGTAGTGCCATAAATATTGCATATGCAGAGCCATTTGTGTGTGTGTGTGTGTGTGTGTGTGTGTGTGCCTGCTACATCACATACATCCATTTGCATTTGGCTTGGCTTTAATGTGTGTCATCGTTTTGGCATTGTCAGCCCTTTGGGCGCTGTCTAATTGGCCAATTGGCTAGCTGGCTGCATGACTAAATGACTGGCTGACTGACTGACTAAATGACTGACTGACTGGCTGACTGAATGACTGACTTGGCAACTAGTCTCGATGCAAGCAATTTTGCGGCACTGCGTCTTTGCAACTTATTGAATTTGTTTGCAGCTTGGGCTCTTTTGGCTCTGGCTCTGTGTCTCTTTATGATTGCGATGCTGCCAGTTCTTTGGTTATTCGGCAATATGCTTGGCACAATATGACAACGTTCACGTCCACGCCCACGCTCACGCCCACGCCCACGCCCACGCCCATTTGGCATTTGCATATGAATGGCAGGGCATGCCATGAAAACGAAAGCATTGCAAATCAATAAACAGCCTCGCACACACACACACACACACACACACACACACACACACACACACATGTATATATAAAGACACATGTCAAATGTTGTGCAAGCAGCAAATGGCGGCTGCTGGCGCCCAAAATCTCATTCTGCTGCATATTTCCTTGTACCCTTTTTCTTTTCGCCAGGTGTAATCAGCATTTGGGCAAATTTATGACTCTGTTGCCGACTGCTCGTTGAAATGCATGCGACAGCAAACTAGCAAATCCTTTCGACTGCAGTTGTATGTACATTCGATATTAGCAGGTGACATTTCTCAGTGCCACTAAGTGTCGCCTGAGGTGGAACGCTGTCCAAGGTGCCCCTAGCGTTGTCGAGCCTAAAATATATGTACAGCAATACCGGCGGCATTTCAATTTAAGTTGCCACGTGTCACCGGCGTACACAATCCAAAGTGACACTTCAAGCACAAAAAATAAAAAAAAGGACAACCAAAAAATAAAAACAAAATAAAAAAAAATATATAAAAAAAAAAGAACAAACTTACTTTGCTGCCGCAGAGTGCTGCCCCAAAACCCGTTCCCGTAGCGCTTCTATCAGGGTGTCGCAGCACGGCTTTAACCGGCCCTTTTGTTGGCTCTTACTTTATGGCTGCTTAGGCTGGCTGCCGGATCGATTTACCGGCCAAACTTGTCGCACAAAATGAGCTCTGCTCTTGGGCGCCCCAGCCGCCCATATACCAAACATATTTCAATTCAAATAAAACGCAGTAAACGCCCAGCAGGTGGCGCCACTGCCGTCGCCCAAACAACCAGCAAGGGGCCTACAGTAATACCTTACCTTTTGGCCTTAATGCCAGCTGACGTGAAGCTGGTATAAAACTTAATTAAAGAAATATACCTTCAAGGCATGAAATCGTTGTACATCCAACTTTAACGCTATAAGTGAGGATTATTTAGGGCATCACACAGAGATTACATACATATATCTGCGCCTGTTTTGACAAAATCCGCAGATATTACCTGGCTTATGCTCAAAATCAGAGTCAAAAGTACTTATTTGAAGATTAGAAAAATGTACATTATTTTAAAATGATTTTAGAACAAAAACAAAATTTATTATTATATTTGACAGTCTTTATTTAATAGAAATTTATTTAACCATTCGAGTATTATTCAAAATAAAATGATGTATATAATAAATATGAGGGAATTGAAATGTGAGATGTTTCAACATTTATGGCAAGGATTTGGGAAAACTCTGTTTGTATTGGAAATGTAGTGAAAATGTAACGAGCAAGTTCTTCCATCAACAAAAGATTTACAAATCATTTACTCCTAGTAAAAAAGCATTTATATGAATTAATGTTGTGTTTTCTTCTTATTATATACATTGTTGACCATAACTATTTTTAGTGCATGCTTGAAGGACTTGCCTTGTTTTATGATTAAGTGAAATGGTTTTGTCAGCTTTTAACAATTGATATGAATTGTAGCACTGAACGCCAACAACACACAGCTGGCACATCTGCGGGCAGCCAAATGAAATTTAACAAGGCAATTAAGTAGTTGGCATTACGGTCGTGACAAACAGGAATCTGAAAAGGTTGCCCAAATGGCCCAGCTGGGAGATGTCCTTTTTGCCTTTGCGTGCTGCCAACAAAGCCACAATACTTGGCAGCAACAAAAGCAACAACGGCTAAAGCCGGCAACTGGCAACTGGCAACTGGCAACTGGCAGCTGGCATGTGATGTCTGACCTTGAAATTTATTTCTTAATATAATAAAATGCCCAAAACTATGCAACGTTAAAGTAAACGACGCAACCTCAACGCATCCATTTACCCAACGCATGCCACGAATTTGTATACACAAATATAAATATAAAACGCAAGTCTGGCCAGCCCCCCTCGCGCCATGTGAAACCGCCTTGCGAAATGGGAAATGAAATATTAATAACAAAAAAGCAACAAAACCGCAACCACAAAACAAATGAGCATACTCGAGTCGATAGAGCGCGACTAGCAGATACCCTAAGATGCGCATATTGATTCAACTTACCTTACTATTCAGAAAGTATATTTCTAACATTTTTCTAAACTGCAGAAAAAGTAAAATAAAAGTTCTAGAATAGAAATCAAATACTAGTTTTTTTTTCTTTCTGATATTATTATTATTTATAAAATTCATATTGATTAAATCGAAGAAAACTTACTATTTGCTGAATCTTAGAAAATATATATTAATTTTTTAATTACATTTCTACTTTTTAGAAATTAATTTTAAATTTTGAAATTTCATTACTAGGAAAAATATTTCTGAAAAATAGAATAGCAGCCTAATTTTACAATATAATTAATATTTAATTTTCTAATTTTAAAATTGTTTGTGCATCGAAAAACAGGAAAATCCTTCTAATTTTTTGCGATTTTTTTTTGTAGTGTGGAAAGAAATACATTCAAATTGGAAATCGGGCGAAACGGAGGAGGTTATCGAAAAAATTAAATAGAGTTGCTCTGCTTGCTCTCGCTGCATTCTGCCTGTGACATACTTCGGCACAACTTCACTATACCCTTCTTTCGCATTGTGAATGGATTGAGGGTGTTATAAAGAAAATCAAAACGCAATAAGTGCAAAGAAAGTGGGTGTTTATGGTATGGATTGTGGTTAAAGTGCGACGCATAAAATAACGGGCAAATGTATATCCATTGAGCCCTAAAGTTGCCCCATCCACTTGTGGCTCGATTGTCGCTCAACTCTCTCTCTCTGTTCGATTTCTGCTGGAGATTAGGAATCCTCATAACTGGCATAATTGTTGGTTTCTGGTATAGTTTAACAAGTTACGCAGTGCTTAATGATTTGCCATCTACATTATTGGTTCAATATTGAATGGGGGAAATTTAATCAACTCGAATTTTGAGGCTACACAAAAAGGTTCCATGAATGCATAAGCCGAACACGCAACTTGTCTTAAATGAATAATTGTGTTGCAAAATATATAAGTTATCAATGTGGCTGAAAACATTTTCTAATATTCAGCTAAAATCGTCATAAATATTTAAATGCTAGTTCAAATGAGTGCACTTTCGTGACCTTTTTCATTAACTACATTTGGCACAGATGTGACGTCACATTTTGTGTCACAGTGCGAGAGACACTAATTTATATATGTATATATATATATATATAATATATATATATGTATAAATGCTATGCGATATGAAAACCTAAACGGCGCCAGTAAAATGCTAGCCAAAATGGCTGAGGCGCAGTTAGCAAATAGACACAAATAGACAACACACACACACACACACACACACACACACATTTGTAAGCTGTCAGTTTTTGGCACAGTTTGTGTCACACTCAAGAATTCGCAGCGAGTGCGAAATGTTGCGTATTTTGCAAGTTTTGTTTTGTTGCGCTGAAGGCCATGTTGCGTATGCGCAATATTTTTAATACCATCTTGTCCTGCGGGAATTTGCGCTGTTCTCTTGTCCCTCTGGCTGTTGTCGTTGTTGCTGCAGGAAAGTAGCTAAGCTCTGACTTGACTTGCCAAATGACAAGCTCTTAATTAATGTGCCAAATAAGGGTAAACCGCGAACTATTTGAACTGAACACACAGTCTGCACTGCCTTTGACATCCGCAGACATAGAAAAAATCAAACAACAACAACAATACAACAAGTACAATAGCAGCAATAGCAACCAGAGCGCACTGTGGGAAATTCGTCCGTTTTTTCTTGTTTGTTTGCAGTTGCGAAAATCGGAAATAATTTTTTCATCAGAAATTTCATTACATATTTTTCTTTATTATATTTAATATATTATACAACAAAATTCTCAAGAGTTCGAAGAGTACCAGCTACAAGGGCCTACGACTCTGTGGCTATTCAATACGTAAAAGCTAAAATGGTTCCGAGATACAAGACGCAAATTGTTTAAGCTTTAATGGTAATGCCTATTTTAATTTTTCTGTAAAGCTGGCATCTCTGAAAATATATGTTCCAATATATCCCATAATTTTTTATTATTACCCACAGTGCAATGGCAATGGCTCAGTCAGCAGCGACGCATGTGACTTGCAACTTCCGTTTCCGGCCAACAGCGCTACAAGACAATAATGAGAATAATATAAGAGTGCTCCATGTCAGAGTTCAAGATACCCTGTAGCTAAGCTTAAATTTGCGAGATAGCCAGCTGTCTATATGACATTAAAACAAAAAAAAAGAAAAGAATTCAGCCAATATTTATCAAAATGTAGAATTAATTTAATTTATCTGCAAAATATATCTACAAAATATATATGTATTTTTGCTTGACTTAAAATGCGGGGTATTTATAATAGTTACAAAACCAATATACCCATTGCAATTTTATGTGAATCTGTATTTAAAAATCGATACGGAAATGATCCAAAATTACCACAAATGAATGCAACTCTTGGGCTTGTTTCTAGTCCTGACTGAGCTGTTGAAATTTATTTGGATTACGACACAGTAACAAGGACACACACACACACACATACACATTCAAAATAGAAAGCAGTAAATTAACGAAATGAATCGAGTTCTCTCTCAATGCTCATATATTAGTTGTTATTGTTTTATTTGTCTTCGCCTGGATTTTTTCCTTTTTTTTGAGTCATTAGCATTTAGCTGACTTCTTAATTAATGCCACGTAATTAGTTGTGTTGCCTACTGACAGCGGCAGGTGGCGCCAGCGAATACAAATTGGTAAAACATTGGAAAGAGTAATAGAACACTGTAAGCAGAGTGGGTGGGGTGGGGAGGGAGTGGGCAAGAGTTGAGAATATGAAAATAGAATATTGCGCTTCGTTATAATTAAAATGCGACAGAAAAAATTGTTCAGAGACTTTAATATAATTATAATGAGCGTAATTATGCAAGGAAATGGGCAACGCAGGTAAAAAGAAAGAGGCAAAAAATCAATAGCATAAGTCAAGGCGTTGCACACAGACACACACACACACACACACACACACACACACACATATACAAATACAAATACAACGGAATGTTGGCTGTCTTGTGGGGCAGCAGTTTTCCTTTTTGGCTGGCGTCGTTAATAAATTTTCCATAGCATTTTAGTTGGCTCTGTTCTACAATTTTTATGGCCACAATAAAATGCAAGTTACCGGCTTCTTTCAGGCCTGGCGACAGCCAACTTCTTTCCCTCTCTCTCTGAATCTCTGCCTCTTTCTATCTCTATTTCTCTCTCTCTCTCTCTCTCTCTCCCGCTCTTACTATTTGTGGGTTGGAGGTTTGCAGTTTGAGCTGGGGTTTGTAAGTGTATTGCGCACGCGATGCAAGTAAAAGAGCGTCAGCAGCTGCCTACTAATTTTGTACGCGGCCTCTTGCCGTGCCCCATCAGCTGCCACAACACCTGCCACATACCTCATAGTTAAATATATCGATAATACACTTAGTATATATATAGTCGATATGCTGCTAAACAGCAGATGAATCTAATTAAAACTTGTTGTGAACAGTTCAGATTTGCATTTTAATAATTATTTATTATTAATATTATTAGTATATTCAATTATTATAATTAATTATATTGAAAAGGAGAACAGTTCATTTGCTATTTGCTGAAATCAATTTTACATTGCTTTAGTTTCAAATTGCAGTTCCTGGAAATTTCCTGTCACACAATAAAAATGTATTTATTATATGAAATTTATTTTATTTTCCTTCAAAATATGAAACTTTTCATTTACTTTTATTTATTAATAAGCTGATTTTCTTGCCGTTTTTTTTCTGAGTGTAGATGCAGCAGTTTTACTACCCCATTTTGTGTTTGTGTGTTTTTTTTTTGGGTCGGTTTTGTATTTATTACATTTCAATATTTGGCATGTTCCTCATGGTTCGTGCAGCAAACTTTTGATATTAGGCAGTAGGCAGCAAAGTGTGGATAGTGTAGAGCAGCCTGAGGGAGAGGCAAATTGAGGGGGTTGGGATTGGGGCAATGGGAATTTACTGGCTTGCATAGCCGGCGGCGCCATATATGCAACGCTATTTCTTGTTAAGTTATAATTAAATGAAATTCAACTGTTTTTCTGTTCAGGAGAGTGTGTTCCCGTGTGTGTGTGTGTGTGTGTGTGTGCCTGTGTGTGTCAGTGTGTTTGTGAGGGGGTGTAAATGGGCTGGGGGTTGACGGACTGCTAGGTCTGCGTGCTGCCACTGCATTGGAAAGCATTTTGTACTGCCCTTCAGCAAAGTTGTTGACTTCAAACTAAAGCGGGGCGTGGCACATGGTAGAAAACAGCAACAACAACAACAACAACAACAACAACAACAACAAGGAACAGATATTGTAACTATGCATGACTGGCATCCAATTAATGTCGAAACTTGAATTGTTTAGGCCTTGATTGAATTAGTCCGGGCGTTGTCCTGGCATTTTTAAGTCGGCTCATGTTCGACAACTCTACACCAACTGGCAATTTAACTATTCTTGTGCACATCTACCAGGAACTCGCTATGTTTACACATATGTATACTCCTCTATAAGTACAATCAATCCAAGCCTACCACATGCAGATAAAGTTTATTTCACTTTATCGATAGCTTCTCTTGTTTCACAAATATCGATACAAATCGATAGAAGACACAACTTTACAGATCGGAGATGCTTTCTTCTGTTTCTAGCATACTTTTGCACAACTCCATTATACTCTTTTGTATTCCATTCCAAATTTTTGTAAGCTTCATTAACTCTACTTTATTATCCCATTCAAACCAAAAATCCATATAGCCCACTACTTACTTTTCCACAGGCTTGAAAGTCACTGCCTTTATTCGAATTTCGCACACAAACTAGCCATAAAAAGGGGAAAACCCAAAAATCTTGGAAAAAACTAACGCAACTTTCATTCCAATGTATCATAACAGTGTAAGAAGAAGAAGAAGCTTGGTACAGTTTTTAGCACCATAAACACGAGTGCCTTTAATGGAATTTCGCGCAGTGCATATTAGTACAAATCGGAAAGGACTTGGGTTGAGGGTATTTCGTTTTCGGACTTTCTCGACTAGAGCAAATTCTTACTCCTTTTTTTTGGGCTGGAATAAATATAAGCTTCGCCATGGCTAAGGAAGTTGTTCGATTCAAAATTGAAATGATTTTCATATGCAGAAAAGGGACCAGACATTCCTTGAGGTCATTTGTAGTCTGTTAGTAGCAGTAGCGCCTTCTTGAACTTCTCCATCCTCTCCAGCTGTCATTCGAAGACATCCTTCATGGCGAGTTGGCTTTTTACAGCCGGCATCCATCGTCGCTAGTAGTCGTTATTATCGTCGTTATGAGGCTTGTCGTCATTATTGGCTTGAGTTTGGCTGAACAGCTGTTCGTGTTTGCCAGCAGTCGGCAGAGAGTCGGCTCTGTTAGCAGCTGTTGTTGTTGTTGCTGGTGCCACAATTTGTGTGCGGCGCCTGCGCCATTGGAAGCGGCTAAAGGTTTGTCACATGTTTTTGACTCGAGAACACATCGCATGTTGCTTCCAATGTGCCACAAAAGGCAGCACCAGCACCAGCACCAGCATCAGCAGCAACAGCAATAGCAACAGCAACAGCAACGATTGCCGCGAATTGGAAAAGTTGCGCACTATGGCAACGACGACATCGCCGTCGACCCTGCAGTCGTGTGGCCGAGCAGCGAGCAGAGCAGAGCAGAGCCCCAACTGAGATAGCCAACGAGCCAACGAGCCAACGAGCCAACCAGCCAGGCAGGCAGACAGCCAGTTAGTCAGTTAATCAGTCGAGAGCAATAAATTTGTGCAACTGTCAAAGTTTAAATGCGAAATTGTTTAAAACATTTGCCAAGTGTGTCGCGTTTTCGCATCAGAAACGGTTGTGGCAACCAATCAATTTACCAAGCCCGTGAGAGCTGCCGAAGCAGGCAGCACCACGAACAAGTCTAAACCTGTCCAAACGCCAGCAGCAGCAGCAGCAGCAGCAGCAACAACAGCAGTGATAGCAATATAAAATAATTATATAAAAATCAATATCCGTCTAAAGTTTATTTCGGTTTAACTCAAAATAAACTTAAAGTTGAACAACAAGCAAATAGCAAAACAACAACAAAGCAACAACAAAAACATCAGTTAGAACAGTGAAAACAGCAAACAGTTGTTCGGACAGCGATAAAAAGTCCACTAAAATTTATAAACAAAATTTAAGCATTCAATAAAGTTACTAACAAAATTAAAAAAAAAAAAAATAAACAAATCAAAAATAAAATTCAATCATTTGCACACAAAACTGCTAAGCATCATTTTAAAATTGTAGCACAAAAGTAAATTTGTTGCAAGCATATTAAAAACTAAACAAATTACACACAGTTCAAAATTAAACAATTTAAATTCCTAAATTATAAAACAACTCTCTTAGCGTTTTATGTAAGACTGCTTTCGCTTTAATATTATTAAAAACAAAAACAATTAAAAATAATATAAATAAAAAAGATAACATCAAACAATTACCACGCCTAATCTAATCTGTTAAGTTTGCTAAAAAAACATTTTGTTATTATATTACAACAAAATTTACAATATAACGCCAAACAAACAAAAAAAAAAAAACAAATTAAAACATATGCTGAATAAAAAAAAATGACTAAAAAATAAGCTGCTCCATCCATACTGCAAAGTGAAGCTGAACGCAAAATATACACACATAAGATAAAAAATAAAATATTTTGAAGGTTAGTATGTTAAAAATGTATTTTTTTTGTTGTTATTAATTATATATATATAGAAAATATTATGCACAGTGTATACTTAATGTAAACAGTAAATAGAATGTAGAGAAACATCCATTTTGATTTTGCTTGCAACATGCAATTTCATTGGATCTGTTCTCTGTGTGCTCAAAAGATGTCTCTTTTGGCAACAGGAAGTGGAAGCTATGTCAACTCTGAGTGTAATTTCTTTGGACAAAGTATTTGCATTATGCATTTTGTTGCACATGACAGGGGCAAGCTGTTGGACTTGATTTTGACTTAAAATTCCAACGGTTGATTGAATGTACAGCTGAGCGAGACACACACACACACACAGACACAGACACAGACACACACGCACACACCAGCTGTTTGTGGCGCCCCATCGGATAACGTCCGTGTCGCCAACGCTGAGTGGAAACAGCCGGCAAGCAAAAAGCGGCGGCAAAATCAATATTTACTTTGCTGGCAGCTGTTTGCCAGTGTGTGCTGTGTGTGTGTGGCTGTGATTGTTATCTGTTATGGCAAAATCAGATGGTTGTCGTCTGCCTTCCATTCCAGGCAGTATTCGAGTTCGTATTTGCCGTTCTTTCACTAATTTTTGAGTGAAATCAGCCCCGATTTGCATGCTATTTATTAATGTAGCGAGCTAGTTCTGAACGATAGGACGATCCTCGACGATGCATTTGAGAAATTTGAGACATTTGCTGGGACTGGTAAGCGACTGACTGGAAATTGCGTAATTTGGTTAGCGTTGCCCAATCGCATATCGCACACATTGAGTGCTTTCCAGTCAGCCGCTCGGTCGGCGTTTACCGGCATTTCAGCTCTTTGCCCGACGGTGCGTCGTTAGCGATATCGTGTCTCCGGTCGCCTATCCGCCTAACTGTCTGGCGCTTGGCGGCGGCCAGCGACTCAGTTGTTATCCCAGTGTCAATGTGCATTATACGAATACAAAATATATTCACAGACTCAATGAACTAAAAGTACGTAAAATCGGACGTATAAAAATATATATATACAAAACAATGGAAACACGTAAATATAACATAAAACATAATTATTATTGTTATTGTTTTTATTACTATTATTATTATGATTGTTTATAATTTAGTTCTGCTTCTCATTGATATCGTGCCCCAGTTGAACCAACTGAACTTATGTGTTCTCTTCAAGATTTTAAGACTACAAAAAAGACTCGAAAATCATAAGCAGTTATTTTTCGCAAATTTCTATTCAATTAATTGAATTAAATATAATACATTTTGTGCTTATTTCGAAAGCAAAAATCGTTAAATAACTGAAATAAAATATGTCAAATGTAAGAGTTCAAATTTGTTCGCTGTTGCAAAATAAAGCCAAAAATATCTATACATATATATGTTTATAAATATATATAGATATAAATCCATATATATATAGTAGGATATCACACTTTAGCTACCCTAAATGTAGGCTATACAGTAGCTTGCTAGCTTTTAGCTATCTTGGAGGGTTGGGCAGAGTTATCCCTACCCCAATCGGTGTGTGGAGTAGAGTACTTAATGCGCCAACTCCAAAATTCAAAGGCGGCATATCGAAAAATCGACGACGAAGTCGGCGCTGGCGAGAATGACTGGCAAAATGTGAGCCGGCGAGGAACGTTTATCGGTCGGTCGGTCGGTCTATGATGGCGTCAGTAATGCGGCGAGTCCAAACGAAACAGAACGAAATGGAAACGAATGGAAACTAAGCGAAACGAATTGGAAACGAATGGGAAACGAATGGGAAACGAATTGATATGAAGTGAAAGCGGCGAGTTGGAGCGTTCGGCAGCCGGCCGCACAAGTCGCAAGTCGCAAGGACGTGGACGAGGACGAGGACGAGCCTTCTTCGTCCCAGCTGAGCTAGCAACAACAACAGCAACAGCAACGACAACAGCAACGACAACAGCAACAGCAACAGCAACAACGACAACGACAACAGCAACAATCTGAGCAGTATTTACAATAGATTTGGCAATGCCGCACGCAGACGCAGCCTGGAAAAAATTCCAATAACGGCAAAACACGAACAACAACAGCAGCAGCAGCAGCAGCAGCAGCAACAACAAACGCTGAAGTTGCTGTGCAGCCATAACGGTGACTACTCGTCGCCGCTGTCGCTGTCGCAGTCGCAGTCGCAGTCGCAGAGAAAACTAAACGCCGACGCGACTTCGTGCTGCGAGTTGTTCCGGCCATAGAATCAGTCGTCGTCGAGCTTTCAAAACGTGTGCATCAAAGGAAAAAATCACACACGCATTGAGACAGC
The DNA here is from genome assembly GCA_035042305.1 of Drosophila glabriapex. Lineage (NCBI taxonomy): Eukaryota > Metazoa > Arthropoda > Insecta > Diptera > Drosophilidae > Drosophila > Drosophila glabriapex. The sequence continues at coordinate 7,618,095 of JAWNLN010000066.1, forward strand.
AGCAGCAACAGCAGCAGCAGAAGAAGAAGAATTCGCAACACCAACAGTAGCAGCAGCAGCAGCAGCAGCCGCAGTAATACCAACAGCAGCTGCAGCAGCAGCAGCTATAAAGTAAATTAAAGACACAAAAAAAAAGAAGTTGTAAAAGAATACTTCATATTTTTTTCTAGTTTTTTTTTCCTGTTCTAGTTGACTATTGTAATTAAAGTGACAAATAATTTTTTTTGTTCGTGTTAAGTTGCTCAACTTCAACTTCAACTCCAAATTCAAATTCAACTCCTTCCAATTGGTATATGCAACTTCGTTTTGTGGTTGCTACTTGGTCGGAGGCTTTTGTGGCTTCCTCAACGGTGATATCATGTATCCAAATTCAAGTCATAGTCTGTGAGTGTGTCTGGCTGTGTGTGTGCGTGTGTCTGTGTGTGTGAGAGAGTGTTAGTTTGTATGTGTGACCTATTGATTCTACAACTTCCTCTGCAGTTGTGAAGTTTGCTTCATGTCCGTTCCATTGCGTCTACAGTTGCAACTTCAGCTCCAACTTCCAGTTTGTCAGCGGCACTCGTACGTTGCACGTCTTTGCTGATTTGCTGATTCAACATTTTATTTATTTTTTTGTCGGTGCGATCTGTCCAAGTGATTGCCGCTGTTATTTGCAAACCAATCAACCAATTCCTAATTACCAGCACTGCTCCAGTTTTGCGTGACTTCGCTGCAAGTAAATTATAATTAGCTTGAAAATGCTATTAAAAAAACCAAGATCGATTTTATATAACGCTTACAATAATTCCATTGGGTACACCAATGAGACCTAAGTGAGCTGAGATTAAGCGTGATTTTTTCTACTTCTTTTTTTTTCAAATGAAAAATTACAGTCTGAAACGAAGAACTCTAGCTTTGATATATTTGTACTATAAATATTCCATGCAGACTTGCATCGTTTTTAGAAAATCGATAATAAACTAGCCTAGAGTAGAGTTGGGCAAGACATAACAAGAGGGCGTAACCGACTGCGAAATACTCTGATACCAATAAGCCATCCCATCTGATAACAGGTGTCTCAGAACAAGGAGGGTGCAGCCTAGAAATACCGATCTTTCACGGAGGTTTCTAGTAATCTATTCTGCAAGTTTGCCTTTAAAATTGCGGCAGATATTTCCTAGTAATCTTCCTTCCAAGTTTGGTAATTGTAGCTCTGAAATTAGGGAAGATATGGGTGTAGTCAAAACTAGCTTTTCTTGCTTGTGAAGGATGTTGCTATCAATATGCCTTTCAAATTTGGTGACTCTAGCTTATAAATTACGGAAGGGTGTGGGCGTGGTCTGATGATGTATATGGAGATCTTTGAGGGACTTTACCAGCAAGTTTCCTTCTACGTTTGAGGACTCTATCTTTCAAATTGTGGGATATATGCGGTTTTATCGATTTACCCTTTCTGGAATATCGGCTTTGGCGTCTCTGGGCGCAGGTGCGGGCTTGGCCATAACAATTTGGTATCGATTACTACTAGTAAACTTGACTGCTCGAAATCTACTGAAGATATAGCTTGGGGGGCAGAAGTGGGCGTGGCATATGCCGATCTTTGAAGGACCTCGTCAATATGAAACCTCGCCTACCATAAAATATTTCTAAATAATAGTAAAATTCGACATATTTAGAAACTGTTTTCCTAATATTTCGAAATTACTTCTATTAAATAGACACCTTCATGTTATATGCGTATTTTAAATGCGTGGTTAGCTGATTTAATCACTCAAAACGAAATAGTTTAAGGCTGCCTTAAATATAGTCGTCTGCTCTTGACTTTTGCAGCTGCTGTTTTTAGCTGTGTATATCTTATATATATATATGTATATATATGAGTCAAAATAGCAAAAAAAAAGAAAGGAAAAGAAGAGAAAATGAAGAAAACTCATCAATCAAAACTCGTGCAGATCCCAAGGCGTGCCCAAGACCAACAAGACCAAGACCCACAGAGATATCGCCCTAGCAAATCCAAATTTCATTGCATCTCCGTCACAGCACGCAGAAGTGAAAATTGAAAACTGAAAAGAGCCGGGAACTGGGAGCTGGGAGATGGTAGATGGGAGATGGAAGCGCTGAGTGTTCAAAAGCCCCAGCACTCATGACTATATTTATGTTGGGATGAGACAAGTGTAGCTGCATTTGCCGGCGACTCTTTTCGGGTGAATCATCGAATGGAGACACTGGCAACAGCAAGCAACTACAGCAACAGCAACAACAAAAAACAGCAGCAACAAAATCGACAACTCAAAGGCAGCGTCAGCGGAGCGCAACGAGAGTTGTAAGGGGGGCAGGTGGCATGAAGCACGTAGACCAGGCACGCGACCAAGTCCAAGTCGCAAGGAAGCCACAACAGCTGCAACAGCAGCAACAGCACCAACAACAAGAACACATTGCAGGATTACAACAACAACGGCGCGACATAAATATCAAAAGGAGTTTTTCTGCCTGTTCTTGTTGTTGTTGTGGTTGTTTTTTTTTTTTTTGGTTTCATTTTTGTTGTTTTTTTTTGTTTTATTGCTGTTGCTTTTTATAGTTTTCACATTCAGTCAGGCAACGCCAGCGCCTGATGACGTCGACGGTTGTCGTTGCCAGGCGGCGATGACGACATCTTTTTGGGGTGTGTGCATGTGTGTGTGTGTGTTGTGTGTGTGGGGTGTGTGTGCTACTGCATATGTGCAAATCTTGTTGTTTTTGTTGTCGTCGTTGCCAGCAAAACGGCCAAAGTTCAATGCATTTATATGTGGAGCCTGTCTATGGCTTTTTATAGTGGCTCGTCTGGCTGATGGAACTGGACCCGGGTACTATGAACTTGTGCCGGCCACCGCTTGTGATTGGGATTGGGATTGGGATTAATATTGACATAAGTGTTGAAAGTTGCTAGTAGAATATGATTCAGAACTACAAAAAATGGTAAAAAGTGTTTCTGGCAGAGTTGCTCATGCATTTAAGTATTGGCTAAAGAGAAAACCAAGTCGAATCGAAACTGCAAAATATCGAAAGAATATAAGAATAATAATAATTTTCATTGCATCTAGTTTGAATTTGTGTGTTCGGAATAGGGTGTCAAATCGAAAGGTTTCGATTCCGATTCTGGTACCTCAGGTGTGAAAATTCCCCATTTTGTACTTAAGGTGCGATGCTGATACGTGATGGTGTAATAAAAAGGTTTGTAGGAATCATTGAGGAGATGTTTTCGTTCCGATACGATCTTTTCGGGTCAAATAATATCAGTTTCGGATAATTAAGATTTTATTTGATTTTAAATTTCAGTTCCGATTTTGTTTCTGATTTTGTTCTGTTTCTGATATTATAATAACTGAAAATATTAGTTAGATTTGCAGTTGCTTTTTGTATAAAAATTGTATAAAATTAAATTTAAGAAGTTGTTCTAAGCACACGCCATTTTTACATCAACAATTTAAATCAAACATTTCTTAAAGGAGAAATCGATGCTTGAAGAAATATTTGAATGTCCCCGAATTGAATATTATTCTATTATGTTTAAGATCTTTGTATGTACTACAGACGAACAAAAAGACTATTTCGATTTTTATCTAATTATAATACTTATAGAATTTTACTCAAGCAATTTGATCTAATTAAGTTCTGTTGTGTGCTCTTTTATTACAGATTTGATGAAATTCAACTAGCAAACGATAAAAGCTAAAAGAAAATATTACTATATCCAAAGAAGTCGAAAAATACATAAAAAATAAAATAATAATTAAATAAAACAAAATCAAGAAAATTACATAAGAATAAATAGGCGCAACTCACAAGTATAAAACTGAAAATACATTTTCAGGCTAAAATCTCATACACACACAATAACACCCCAAACACACACAGACACACAAACTTAAGAATACAAAGAGACAATTATTACTAAATTAAATATTTAAAAAAAAAAAACATTGCTACAAGTAAAAGCTAGTCCAAATCTACAAAAATAAAAACTAATAAAATACTATATTTAATTCATAATATTGAAAAACAAAAACCAAAAATAACAACACGCCAATTGCCGCATAATTTACTCAAAGAAAAACAAAAACAAAAACCTAAGTAAAAATTTCGAAAACGAAAAAACAGCATAATTTAATTTCAAGAAAAACCAAAAGTAAATAACACAGCTTCAAAGTGTGCACAATAAACAACAAAAAGAAAAGAAAATTGCAAGAAAATTAAAAAAAAAAAATACATAATTCCAAATAAAAAAACGAAAAAACAATTTAGTAAAAAATTCAGAGACTAAAAAAAACCAAAGAAAAAAACCAAGTGAAGAACTCATATAAAAAACGCCGAAGTCACGGCCAGCAAACAGAAAGTACAACAAATAACAAATAGCTCTACAAGAAAAAAACTACAAACTAATAAAAAAAAAGAAGTGCGGCGTGTGAAGTGAAGCAAAGACTGCCACGCCCCGCCTGTCACCCGCTCAATTGCCACAGCAACAGCAGCTAAGATTGAGCTTCGGACGTTTTACCGCAAAATTTCCAAGAAATTTTACGTGCACAAAACGCCGCGAAAGGCAGAGACAGACAGTGAGAGAACCAGAGAGAGATAGAGATAGAGAGAGAGAGAGAGAGAGAGAGAGATATACAGCCGAAGTGTGCGAAAGAGAACGATAGTGTTTGTGCCGAGTTTCAAAAACTCAGCAAGTAAGCAGCAAAGCGCTAAGTGCTACGTTTTTTTTCAAGTGTACGGCTAGGAATTTTTTTGTGTGTCCGTGCCAGTGACAAAAACAGCAACAACTGTGATGGGAGATCGGCCAAAACCAACAACAACAACACCAACAACGTCAACAACAACTAAGACTATAACAACTACACCCCCAGCTAGTGAGGCAGACGTAATGGCAGACGCCGCTCAAGCCAACGGCCATTCTAATGGCAATGCCAACGGCAATGGTCACGCCGCTAATCCCATGGAGCCCGGCCAGGCTGGCCAGGTGGTGGAGACAGCAGCACTGCCTCCGCCCACTGGCAATGTGGCAGCTGATGCAGGCGTCATTACAGGTGGCGATGCTGGCGGCGTTGCCGGCCAAAATGCCGCCGGTGACGCTGGCGATGATGCGGCCACTGATGCTGGCGCCAGCTCATTGCCGCCATCGGAAATTGGTGGCCGTCCGCCACTGGATACGGCCTGCTCAGATGGCGGTGGCGTCTCCAGTTTGGCTGGTGGCATTGTGGGACCACCGAGTCCCTTAACTGGCTGCTATCTGCTCATTGTGATGGGCGAGCCGCATTCCGAGGAGCACAAGGACAACATTTTGCAGCATTTGCTTAAGGGTAAGTGCTACATACACACACACATATACATATATATATATATATATATATACATACATCGATCCTTCATCATCGATAAATCATCAAAGCTACGCATACAAATCCCCATCCCATCCGATCCCACACACCCCCTTCCACATCCACATCCACATCCACATCCCATGCCAAGTAAAGCAAATAAAAAACTTTGTCTAGCTCATCAGCATAAATTATTCGCATTGCTCTCATAGAAAGTTTGCACATGCAAATGCGCAGCTGGAGCGATGGAGCAAGTGGGGAGGCAGCTATATGGTATGGCATGGAGTTACACATGAGTAAATGACGTCGCGTGCCGATCCAATCGAATACAATCTAATCCGATTCCAATTGCAATTGCAATTGCAATTTTCAATCCAATTCCAATTCAAATTCACATTCACTTCTAGCCAATCCTCACCCACTGTGAGCTGGCCATTTTCACACTTTGCTGGCTGCCGACATGCCGTTTAATTAGCTGCCCACTGTCAGGTGCCACCCACCCGCCCCCTACCCATGCCAAGCATATCCATTCATTGCTCGCCCAACCATCTTCAAGGCACGTCAGTGGCCAGTTTTTATAGTCAATGACCAGCCATGGTTTTTGGTTTGGTCTTGGCTTGTTGCTTATTTTTTGTTCTTATTTTTTTTTTTGCCTTCGTTTACCATTTACTGTTCATTATTCATTTTTAATTTGCCGCTGCATGTAGCTGGCCGTTTTCTTGCTCATTTTCACTTGCCTGCAACAACTGACACAGTTTTCTGCCTTCTACACAATTATCTTGAGTGCTGTCCATGGTATATGATGACTGATTGCCACTAAATACTGCCCGACAAAATACTGCCACAATAACTCACATCTATAAATCATAATTACATTTCTATACTAATGTAATTATTTATATAAAAGAACAAACATATATATATATATAGAAACAAACAGATAAATTAACTTATTTCAACTCTGATTAAAAATGCAGTTCAGGTTGGCCAAGTTTAGTTAGGATGTGTGCTGAAGAAATGTATCTTTACCAAATGTATCTTGTTAACAAAATTATGTAGAAATACTCTGATAAATTTGTATTTATTTATTTGAGCTATCACTAAGCACCCACACATATAAAATAATTAATTTGTTCAGCAAACCGAACTTGACTAGATCACATTTTTTTACTTTCGGTTTTTTTTCCTATTCCATGAAATATTGGCTAGAAGGGTATAACGATTTTGTGCAAAAGTATGCAACAGGCAGAGGAAAGCATCGCCGACTCCATAAAGTGTGTATTTCCTCGATCACGATGAACAGCCGAGTCAAATTTGAAATAGAGCTTCTCGTATATGCCGCTTAGGTTAAATATATATTTAATTGATAACTGCATCCGTTTCGGAAATATCAAAACATTTCGATTTCCGATAGCCGATGGCCATTTCTTCGATAAAGGCCACAATTTGGAAAATAGCTTGTGACAATTGATATGTAAAATACCTTGGCATATTATTGATCAGCTTGCCAAATGTCCCCAAGATCGAATAGGAAACACCCAAGGAACATTCATTAAATCATGTAACAATACATAAACAATTTTTATAAATAGTGCGTGTAGTTTGGAGGGTGTCTATAGCTATACACTGATGTGTGGATTCACATAACGATATAATTTGGCTTCCTAAAGGGAAGTTCAAAAGGATTAAGTATCTTAAATCTCATTGGTCTACTGTTTTCCAGCAGATTATTGGTCAGGTTGTTGGATTGGTCAAAGTGTCGTCTTGTGTTTCTTGTGCTATCTCCTCTGCTCATGAATTTTTCGACAATGCTTTAAATATAATCCAAAGATTCTGGAGTGTTTCAAGAATTATCACATTGTTTCTCGTTTAAGAGTTCAAGTCGAGTTCATAGGGAGGAGTGTACAGCAACAAAGAGCATTAGCTGCTTATTAGTCTAAACAGCAGCTAATATATCGTAATGAAGTGAATTGAATGCAATATTAGTATTCAGTTCGCGAAGCTCTCACTTAATTGGTATCCTTGTGCCATACACACATCTAAACGGATGCATGGCGAATGGTGTTAGCTGTGTGAATTTAATTGCAACGCCGCTGGGTGCAAGTTAATCGCTGTGTCCCAATGCCCAGAAGATTGCCACGGCAGACGAGGCTGATAGCGATAGAGATAGCGACAGATAGATAGAGAGAGAGAGAGAGAGAGAGAGAGAGAGAGAGATAGAGAGAGAGAGAGAGACAGAGAGAGAGAGCAAGAGGGAGAGAGAGAACGCGGAGGCAAGGCACAGTTGGCTCACGTCGCGACGCACAGCTGGGGGCAAACTCAATTTGAAATGTCGTTTGTAATTCGATTTAAACAAATGGCGCCTCAAAGTATGCAATTTAATTAAAATTGTTTAAAACAATGCACAAGCGCAGGGCAAATACACAGGGCAAACACACACACACACATATATAAATATATATATATAGATATATATATATATATACATTTCTATATATACAAATGTATTCATGTTGATTGCATTATATTGCAAATACAATAAGAACAACAGCGTAAACAGATCAACAGTTGCACAATAAAACTATTTGCATGTGTGTTGTGTGTGTTGTGTTATTAGCTAGTATTTGATTTACGCAGACATTGACTGTGTCTGTTCAGGTTTGGGTGGATAGAGGATGGTGATAGGATTAGGGGTGGCTGCTGCGCCCCTGGCACGTTAGCAATAGGCGCAGTTGCACAATTTTCGATGAGCTTTTTTGGCCCCCTCAGCTGCTCTCTTGACACTGTTTACCTGCAGCTCTATTCTTCCTTTTATTTTTCGGAAAAAAGCGGTGATATTTGTCCACTGCAAATAGCACAGGACACAAGTGGATGCTGTTGATGTTGGTGTGGAGGATTGCAAGTTTGGCGGAGGCAGTTTTTTAATTGATTTTGCGTTGTGCACGGGTTGAATAAACAAAAATGCAAATGCAATTGAAAAAGGCCAATGAATGAAATGGCTTCAGGGAACATACATATATATACATATATACATATATATATATATATACATTTATACAAATATATGGAAAATTAAATTTATAAATATTTAAGTTTTGTGAAAAATGCAGCAGTTGGTCTAAAATAGTTATATGCATAGCTAACTTAAATGCTATAGTTTTTTTTAATATTAATCGGAATTCAAATTGTATCGATAAAAGTAAACAGGCGAAGTTATCGATCAAATAAAGTAATGGCAGGAAAATGTTGTGTCCAATTAAAGTAAGAACAATCACCAATTATCTTGTGACAACAAGTTAATCAAAGATAAACAGTAGCGAAATATATATGTTATGTATTTTTAGGCATTTATCTAGCATTTCCCATATCAAATCCGCCGTTTCATATTTAGGAGAGTTCGCCTCAGCTCTCGCACGCCAATTGCCAGCTCATTCAATTATGACAGTTTCCAATTTTGTCGCTTAATTAATACATAGATTTTCAGATGAGAGATAGAGAGACGGAGAGAAAGAGAAAGTGAGAGAGAGAGAAAGGTGGACTTCAGAAGGGTGTTTAATCTTCTGTGCTAAGATAGCAGTTCTCTTTCTTTATTTCTTTTTATTAGCTTAATTTGAGGCTACAGGGTTGGGGTGAGCGGTTCGGTAGAGGCTCCATTTTGCTTGGGTCATTTGGTTTAATGGCTGACTTTTATTTCGCAACCTGCGCTTTTTAATTAACTTAAAACCGAAATCAATATAGAGAACAGCGTTCAAGGACGGTCGCCAATGGAACGGACAGAAAGATGGAAGGGGGCGGGAAAGTGCAGGGAAAGCAGCGTCACATAACATTATTACGACAACTTACAAAAGCGGTAAGGTGGGTGGAGGTGGGGGTGGGGGTGCTAATGCTATGGTCTCGAATACATATACATATATATATATATATATCTATGAGCCTATGGGGTCTTTGGGACGTGTTACCTGTTTAAATATTACGGAAAAGTGCTTACGCAAAAATCGATCAAATGCGACATGAGACAAGAGCTGGAGCAGTCAGCTGAAACGAGAGGGAGACAGCGACAAAGAAAAAAATAGAGAAAGCGACAGACGGAGAGAGATAGAGAGAGAGAGAGGGGGGATGGGGTAGACACCAAGACAGGGTGTGGAAAAAGTGCGTAGCTTGTTTCGATTTTGTGACTATTTTTAGCAGTTTAGCTGTTTAACCGCTGCCAAAGGGTGCAGGGTGTTTGTCAGTTGCGTGACAATGTGTGCAAGATATGACAGCTGGCTGCACTTGATGACAAGCAGACACACACACGCACACACACGCACACACACGCACACACGCACACCACCTACAGCAAACAGGGAAGAGTTTATGCTTCATTTGGTGATGTGTCAATGGCAGTTGGCACGCCGTCATCGGCTGTCAGCCACATATGTAATTGCAGAACTGTGAACTGGTCAAAGAAACAAAATATACACAAATGGCAACAGCAGGCAGCCAACAGCAGCAATAAAAACTTTTTTTTTTTGTCTTCTCAGTAAGAATGCTCAAGTCGAGAGAATTCTTTTGAGAGATATTCAGAATGTAAGTTTTTCTTTACCCATCAAAAGTCTTAGAAAAGTCAAACCGACATGTTAAAACTTGCACATTCATATATATGTATATATATATGTGTGTGTGTGTGCGTGTAGTGATGTGAGAACTAAACTGACAACGTCAGTTGGGCACTCTTCGTCACTAGTCCCCCAGTTTCGCCTCTTCTCAGATTCTTCTGAATGCCTATGATGAGCTGGCGGACTTTTCTCCAGTCTGACGGAGACTCCATCATGTGCTGGACAAAAGTCTCTGGTGTCTCTAAAGCTTGTACAGATATCACGCAGTGCGTTGTGTCCTAAAACTGAAGCAGCTGATAATGCTTACTCCCTCACGGAGTCTTAAGCTGATCCATCCCTCTGACAAAGCTTTCCTTGTGCTTGTGTATACAGAAGATGTTTGCATCATTTGAGCATATTAATATACGATATTTGTCCGTTTTTCAGAAGTGATCTTTACAGTTAATTAAGTAACAATTAAGCTATAATTATATTATATTATTATATTATCGACCAAACATAACAAACTTGATCTGTGCTTGGTTTGACAGACCTTCTATTCCAAATGTGAAGTTTTTCATAGCATGAACTTCTCATAGCTCTTATAGTCTTTGAGAAAGCGACAATTATGCAGACAGGCACATATAACTTGACTAGTTGCGACTGCTTAGATTGCCGATGAACAAGTATAAAGTTCAGTTGGATCCTTTACGGATTTGTTTCAGGCTTCTCTCACATTTAATGTCGCATCGTTTGTGCAATTTACTGCCCCCCAAACTCTTAAGGACAATTTATACGTGGAAGAAATATGAGTTTTTTAATGACTTCTTTTTATAGCTAAATTGATGTTGTTGTAAAATTATGATATAATTAATATAATTGGTTGAAAACAGTGTTCTTGTATAAAAGCATATCTTAAATTAATTTATGGATACTGCCGGTTGTTGTTTGATAAGCTAAAAGCTTCCATTTTGTTGAGCTACAATTATGCTTTATACGCTGCATGAAAGATCTGTCAAAATTGAATCGAACCTATTAATAAAGCGTACTTAATAAAAATTAGATATTCTATGTTTATCAATGATTGGATCAGATTACCGCTTGTATTTGTAAATGCAAAGATAATATTAATGTGGCATTAGTTAGATTAGTTATCTGTAAGTCCTCTGAACTGATCAAATCGAAAGCTGGCAACATGGCGTATGAGTAATGCGTCGACGAGTTTGATTCGATTAACCCTGTAACAGCACAGTTGGATATTTCTTGGTGTGTGTGTGTGTGTGTGTGTGTGTGTGTGTGCCGATTGATGACGCCATGGGGAGACAGAGACGGAGTGCGTGGCGCATTAATAGCGCTTTTATTGCAAATTAATTGCTATGAAGTGCATTTTGAGGCCAGTTTGCCATAAAAACCCACACCCACGACCGAACACACATTCATCCCTAGATCCATACATCCACGCCCCCAACAGGCCGCGCCCGTGGTCACTTTTGTTATTGACGCTTCTCATGTTACACCCAACCTCCCCTGAGCGCTGACATGAAAAGCACTTTAATTAGTTTTTGTTACCAGTTTTGAGCTTCGGTTGCACGTTTTGCTGTTTTGCCGGTTTGCCGTTTTGCGTGTCACTGAGCCTGCAATTTAATTTGAATTTGCTGAAATTATGTTGGCTAACGAGACAACGCCCTGCATCTAATTAAAATTGCAATAGCAACCAAACGCAAACTGTAAAATGAGACCATAATTGAACTTAATGGTGTGAGGCGCTTGAACGGAGGTAACACTAACAACTGGTCACATTGCTGTGAGACTGACCAACCACAACAGTATCCAATCGTATGAAAGGGCATTGCTCAAAGGAGCTGTTTGCTGTTGAAACCACAAACTCAAAGCCCCAATGGGCCAACAGGCCAACAGGCCAACAACTTTTGTTGCAACTTGAAGCAACTGTGCACACCTGCAGAACTGCAGACCTTCAACTCCTCCTGCTTCTCGTACTGCTTACGACATATGTCATTATTTTCTTTAGTGTGCGTGTTGTGTGTTTCTTTAATTAGTTGCTAACTCCTGTCCGATGTTCAGCTAATAGCCAAACGGAAAGTGTCTCACAAAAGTTGGCCGAACAAAAGGCACAAATTGATATGTAAGCGTCGAGCTTAAGTTGTTGTGCAACAATCTGCCGCAATCTGCTGCCACTTCTACGGAAAAGTCAACAAATCAAGCCAATCCACACATATGCTTACATCACTCCAATCAAGCAACTTTCACTCGCCCCCAATTGCTGCCAATGAAAGTTTGAGCATTTTTCTATTATCGTAAGGCGTTTGGTATACAGTAAAGAGGATCAAGAACAAATGTATATACATAAATAATTATAGGAACTCAAACGACTGAACTTATTCCCCAGCAGGCTAGTATATTGTTATGTGACATTCCACCCCAAAAAATATTTCAAACAACTTTTGGTGTGTTTTTGCATTGCTTTTGGAGTCCGACTATTCCATCATTTAAGTGTGGCAAAATTAGCGCATTGGTTTATTTGTCAGAACATAAATCAGGCTATAGTTATTTTAAGAAACCAATCTAAAAATTAAAAAAGGATTCCATTTCAAGATTGCTATAAGCATTTAATTAAAAACAAAATAACAAAAATTAAATTAGAATTGTATTTAAAAAGGCCCGTGTATTTCTTGAAATGTCAGCTGCTTGTGAAAATGATATTGGCATTCTTTTCATAACATTGAATAATAACAAATATGAAGTACTCTAGGCGATTTTCTAAAATTCGCCATATATTCTTGAGAAATATTGATACCTTAGACTATCAGATTTACTGCTATTGGTAATCTGAGAGTCATTTTATGAAATCGCTTTCAGATCAACTTTCGAACAACCATAAAAATAGTTAATGTCCAATGCGAAACTATAACGAATTCCTAACTCGTATCCATTCGGCTTAATGTATTTACATACTTAAGTTGCATGCTTGGCAGCAAACAAAAAAGAAGAAGAATATTAGAAAGAGTGAGGGAGAGAGATGGAATGGACATGGGGAAGGAAGGAAGTGGAAACTGGCAACTTGGTGCACGCTTGGCAGTCATTTTAGTTGCAAACAGTACGTGTAAAACAGTACAAGTTGCGGCCGTAAGTTTGTGCCACATTGCAGAGAAACTTTGAAATTGGCTGGCCATAAAATATGCTTATCTATCGTAGCATTTAAGGTGAAATACAATTCGCCTAATGCAATTGGAACACGTGCTTGCCGCAGCCATAGCCATAGACCAGGCCATAAAATCCACAGAGTACACACACACACGCACACACCCATCCTGTATATACCTGTATATGTATATACACTGCAATATATACTTTATCCTTTTTACATTTTCAGTAACCTAGTTGATTTTGACCAAGCTGTTTATTGATACTACCGCTAGGCATCTGATCTTTTTACTTATAAATTTACTTTAAAATACATTTTTATTTATTTTGTTTTTAGCAGAGCTTGGTCCACACAATCATGAAAATTAATAGCTAATTTCAATTCGTTTGCTTAGGCCTCATGGGCTGTGCTCATTTCAATATGCAAATTCTCGTGCTTGAGTCAGACAACTTGTGGGAAAGTTGCTCGAACGAAAGCTCCTTGAGCTGGCAAATTCAAAGTGGATTTCAAAGTGGATTTCTATGGAAAATCGATGTGGACTTTTATTTGACTTTTGATTGAACTTTATTTAATTTGCTGAAGTAGCTTGCATTGTTTCAGTTCTTATGGCTGTTGACATTATCTGATTTAGGAATCACAAGATATGACAAACCTTATGAGTCGAGTTTTGAATTATCAACAATATTACATTAATTGATTATATTTCGTTATTTCATATTTAAAGGTAGCCGTACACACTTTTGCTGATTAAATTATTTTTTTAATACTGAATAATTGCTATGAAGGCCATTTCACAATCTTAGAATCAGTTATCGAAGCAGCAGCATAATTTCCAACTGGAGAAAAATCAATGAACTGCTGCCTTCCGGCTCTGAGCAGGCAGCTAAAAACCAATTTAAAATTCATTTCCAACCAGGCACTTGAACGGGCGTTTCAATTTTATTCAATTTTATTACCATACTCAACAACCTGAAATTAAAAACAAATATAAATAAATAATGCGAATATTATCAACTATGCTACTGGGCTGGTAACTTTGTAACTTCCTTCTTAAACCATTATTTTTATTCTGATAAAAAGAAAAACGAATAAATAGATCAGTTAATTGGACGGACGGTGTGAATCTTCCTGAAGGCGAATCCCAATGGGACTCGAAACATATATATATATATATATATATATAAAATTTGACCCGGAGCCTTGGTAATTTAATTTGTTTTAATGATGCTGAATCTAACTTAAATTGGAAAAGTTTTTACTCCTCAGACAACTTGCATTTGTATTCCAGAAAAGTTATGATTTATTGATGAGCATAATAATTAGTAATAAAACGCTTTACAATCGGACCAACAATCATTTTACTTTTGCAAATTACTATAATCCGATCATTGTTTGATTGGAACAAAAACATGTTTATGTCAAAGAAAGACTACATATGAAATAAAAAGAATATGGTATTTATGCTTATAAAGAGTATAATCGCTTCGGTTAACCTTAGCTGGAGCTTACCAGCTAGCAGCCAGCACACCGACCAAGTGGAGGCGCCCCAACGACGCCAGCTGCTCGAATCGGCAATAATTCATGTCACACTTCAATTATTTAAGTCAACATGGCTCAGTCGATTGGTTTGGTTGGCGCAGCTTGTAGACACTTTGGTTGCTCCTGTTAAACTTGTTGTTGTAGCTGCTGCGGCTGCTGTTGCCGTTGCTGTTTCTGCTTACTATATACATGCACATAATTAATTTGCAATTGATGTAGCGCTCATAAATTTCAGTGGGTGTCACTTTTAGCAGCAACTTTGTTGGCGGTTTGTCGCCTGTCAGTTGCTTGTCAAACTGAAAACCGTAGCATATATTTTTTTTTTTTTTGCTAGCTCGTCTCGTTGAGCCGTTGCCAGCCGTCGAGTGGTGGTTACTGGTGGGGGGGGGGGGGGGCATATTTTGTTGGCTGTTGCACGTTCCACACAGAGCAGAGCAGCAGCAGCAGCAGCATCAGCAGAAACAGTCAATTCGATGAGCATAAATTTGCTTTTGCATAAGATGTATCTGACATTTGGCCGCACACATGAATTGCAATTTTTATTACTTATTTGCGGCACATTCAGTAATTTTTATGTTTGCCTTTATGGCACTGGCACCTGCTGCCAGTGCCTTGAGTGCCACAACAATAAGCGAGATAGAAAGGCATTGGAAGCATTTGATTTGATTAGAACATCCAAATGGGAACCTTGATTCACTGCTTCCCTCTCGTTTTGGGAGTCACATTTGCGAAATTAAAAGCTGCTTGCATAATCGCCAAGTGATTCATTTTTGTTGCTGTGTTGCTTTGCACTTTTTTTTTGGACAACTGCCAAATGCGACATATGCTCAAAATGGGGCGCCTAAAAGCAGGCAGCATTCAATGTGCTCGCAATCGACTAAGCATATAAATACATGGATACGACCTAACCACAGTGGTAAGCCATATTAAAATCAACAAAATCTGCTAAAACGTTTTGGTCAACATTGGTAAAAGCAGCCTTTAAGTGCAGAGCCCATTCTTTAGAATAACAATTTAAGGTAACAGAAAATAGATATATGTATATATATATATATATATATACTGATAGCTTTGGTAAACTGTTTATATTTTCAATTTTTCAATTACTTAACTACAAAACTAGTTTGCACTCTTGTGTGGCACTCAAACCCTCAACTCCTCTGAGGCAACATTCTACCGTCGAAAGCACACAAATAGTGCATTAATTTTTCGGAAAATGCTTGTTTATTGAAAATTTAGTTCATTTGCTTGCCTATCAGCCTATTATAAAAGCGTTCCCAAAAAGTGTCAATTAGTATACGTTAATTTTAACTATACAATTTGCCCGGGAGCCGCATCAATAAAGTTTGCCAAATTGTGAAATTGCCTATTAACACACACGTATATATAAATGATGTGGCACATGGCACGATTTCCGCCGTTATCCAATCTATCTGGAGTGTGTGGTTGAGTGCAAAGATTCAATTTTGTCGCCACGAGCATGAAAATAGCAAAAATCGTTGATAAATTGCATTCTGGGCACCTGCCGGTAATACTTACTCAAGCCGTTGCTGACTTTTTAGCTCTATTTGAACGTGGCTAGAGCCCGTATTGGTTTCCCCATAGTCGGCAACTATGTTTGTATGTTTGTATGTGTTTTTCTTTTTTTTTTTTGCTGTGCTGCTGGCTCAATCAGTTGGCAGCCATTCAGTATAAATTCATTTCAAAGCTGAAAGGCGACCAAGCAAATTGTAACTGATTTCTTTTTATTGCCATGGCTGGCGCATCAACGCCCCACTCAGTGTATACGAGGTGTGACTCTGTGTGTCTCAGATAAGCAGTGTAGGTGGCTTAGTTGGAAACGCTCCCCGCCCTACCTCCCTGCTTGCCACACACTTTCTCGTTAAGGACCCAAAGGCGTTTTGTATTGTGACCGCCATTCGTTTACAGTTTTGCCTGCTATCCGTTAGTCAGGCATGAAATTGAAATTTATAATGCTGGCACATGAACTGCATTTCAGAATGACAATCATACCCACACCCACACACACACACACACCCACTCACACACACCCACTCACACACAACGCCTATCTCTCGAGAAATCAGCTGAGGATCACCTTAAATAATGTATATTGCAGCTCAGTTGGTTGGCTGTGCTGTGCTGTGCTGTGCTGTGTGCACCCGCAAAAGGTCACCTTGATGGCAAGCTAATGGTTTCAGATGGTTCCCAGATTAGATTGCAACAAATAAAATGAAGGCACTTGCACAAGCTGCACAGAGCCCATCTACCTTCCACCTGGCACCTCTAACCTAATGCATATTCGTTGACTTGATTTAAAGGAGGCAACAACGAAAAAAATATATATATTTCCTGTCTTATGTTGTCCGTGTCTATATCCTGTTGCCTTTCAAAGGTTGTAAGAATGTTTAAGTTGCATGTAAGAAGGTTGAAAAGGTTGCATTACCTCTGTCCTGAGGACCACGAGAGCACACTTTGTACCAATATATAACTTGCAGATCGTCTAACTTGGAGTAACTCTTTTAGATGAGGGCTCTATAAATATCGTGGAAAATTCGCTGCCTTAGACGCTTTTCAACAAAATTTTTAATGAATAATTTGCGAATTCTATGTGAATCCATTAGTTGATATAACACTTTCTTCGGTACTGCATCTGATGTGGTGCTTGTGTCATTTAACGATACATTCTCGGATTCACATCTATTAGAGAACCTGCATTCCACAGAATCATTATTAGAGCAAGTTGAGAAATAAACCCTTTCTTCGCCTTCAATTGAACTTCCTCTGTTGATTGAGTATTGTTTTGTAAAGATTGAAATTCCTTCAAATTTAATTGTTGACCACATTCAGCTATTTCACTCAGACAAAGACTGTTTATTTCGATTGGTTCCCAAATTATAGATTTCTTTGTTGGAGGAGGCATCTGAACTAATAATTTTAATTTTTAAATTTAATATATTTTTTCTTGTTATATCGCTTTAATCTGTGTCGATTGTTATTAATCTGCAACAAATAATAAATATATTTATTTGCTTCTCTACTGCATACGTATTATCCATTTGAGTACTTGATACTGTGGTTAACTGTGGTTAATGTTGCAAATAATACTAGTGTTGAAATTGAAACTGGCCCCATTAAGTTAAATGTGAGTTTTTGCAACTACTCATAACTGTTGTATTGCTGGCAAACAATTAGTTTCAATTATAGACTAACAACGTTCAGAGATGTCGTCAGGAAATTATCATGAAAATTGCAATGTTTCACTTTCCTCAAAAAGGGCGTGTGTGCGTGTGCCTGGGCGTGTTCTAAACTAATTAGAGAGAAGGACAAACTTCAAAGTTGAACTTAATTATATGTCCACAGAGGGGTTGGCTAACCGACAACACACACACATAACAATACACATACTTAGATACATATATATATATTTATATATAAATGTATATATACATTTAATTATATGCATACTCGCAGAGCATTGATATAAGGACTGCACCCATTTTGTCGATAATTAAAATAATTATTATCTCTCATTTAATTATTATCTCGCAATTAGGCATTGCTTAGGAACTTTGGCTTTTAGGCTCTGCTCAAATATTGCACAACAAAATTGGTACAGACGAGCATCTATAGTGGTCTACAATCTATTCCGCATATATCCCTGAAATAGAGACCAAAATTTTTGGGGCACGCTTAGAAATGCCTTTCAGAAAGGAAATTAATTTGTAGTACTGACCGGGGAATTCCCTGGATTTGCTGAGAGTAGAGATGGACGGGGGACACGGAACTCGCGGAATCCAAAGGACAATTTCCAAAAACTTTATGATGGAAGCGATCCGAATTGATTTTCAAAAGAGCGGGCGGGGACTGGAATATAAGAACTTTCCCGATATTTCCCACATTGCCGACAATATAATTCGATATAATTCCGTTCAAAATCTAAGTATTATTATTAGCTAATAAACTTGGTCATATACAATTACAATATCTGAAATCGTCGGGGCTGCATCGAATAATCGAATAATTAGTTCCGCGCGCGGCTCCGGTAGAGAGTCCATTGTGAAAAAGTTTAAGGTTGCTACCAGCACTGAATACATATTAATATGCATATTTGTAGTGTGGCAGTGTGGCAACTAAGAATAACACAGAGCCGCACAAGTTCCCATTTCTTTTAAGGGTATAAACTTGAAATACGCATTCAAATTCGAATTCAAATGCAGCACACAAACAAATATGAATATATCCATATATATATATATATATATCTGCATGTGTGTGCATGTGTGTGTGTGTGTGTGTTAGTTAAAATTCATAAAAAGTGTCCCATTGTGGCGCTACGCTGCAGGTGCAGTTTCTTTTCTCTGTCCTCTACCCTTCCCTGGCTGCTTTTAGCTACCCCTTGCTGCAATCTGCTGCCAAAGTTTGCTGTGAGCCAGTGCAATTTTATTTTTAGTTTCTTTTGTGGCAGTCCCAGGGCTTTGCTTTATTTGATGAACCGAACACAGACACACACGCACACACACACACACAGTTGTCAGTTGTCAGGCGCAAGTCTGTGTCAGAAATGTCTGAAAAATGTTTTACCCGTTGCCGTTTCGTTGGCAGCAAAATCGAACAAATATAAACAAAGTGTCCACATTGCTAAGGGTGCAGAGGGAGGGGTGCTGGAGTTGCTGGGGCACATGAGAACCCATGACATGCGGCTGAGATGGCAAAAGGGATTTTGTGCCAGCCCGAAGGTGCCTCAATAGCCCCCTCAGCCCAACTCTGCTGTTTCAACTGTCTGTTTGTTCAGTAAAGTGTTGTGATTTATGTGCAGCCAGCGACTCTCCTGCAATCGAATGCGGACTGCGAACTGCGAACTGTGAACCGCATTGCACCTACAAATATGTATGTACAAATGCAAACAGTGCACTTACATAAGTATGACTGTGCTCTTATTCACCCCATTGACTGTGAATGCGACTGTGATTCTTACTGTGACTGTGACCATGGCGTCATGATTTGGATTCGAAGTGGAAACCTTTCTGCGGCAATGCATAAATATCTATTTGACAAAATCAAATCCGACTTATCCGTTGAACAGACAATTTAACATCAGAGATTGACTGTGAATTGAAAATAGTTGAGACTGTTGGTTCCACTCTATATCTGGAGTCGATATTTAAATTCAAATTCATTAAAAATGTTTGCAGCATTTTTTTTTTTCATTGTAAGAACAAAATATGTTTTTGCACAAGTTTCTCTATATTATTCTTTCCAATAAATTTCGTGCCGATGCGTAAGATGTTTTCTCTTCGATAATGCCTTTTCAAATATATTTCACAATATATTTCCTGTAGGTTGTACAATTTTAAGGGCATACCTAATAATATTTTTGCTGTGCCACGTGGCATAATATGCGTAAAAAAGATATATGTATGTAAGAAGAAAGCAAACACTTTTGTACATTTACGAACGGTCATAAAATGGGAGTATTTTATTTGAGTCTGGGTATTTTACTCATATTTTGTACAGCTCGGAAAACTGGCGGCATAAATTATGTAGACCCTTCCCCCCTCAAACAGCCTGCTACAAGCCGGACCAACCCAGAAACCTTTAATTTGTAGATACTCGCAGCAAGCCCATTGCTGCTGTGTTCTTGTGGTTGTGTATCTGGACCAACAACAACAACAGCAACAACAACAACAGCAGCAACAACTTACGCTTGCTTTTGTCAGCTGCTGCATATTTTATGTGCTTGGCCATCGTCTGTGCTGGCGAGCCAATTTCGCGAGCTCTTCTTTAATAAGGCAAATTTGAGCTTTCTTTCTTTCAGTATTATATAAATAAAGACACATATAATATGTATGCTTCTTTTCTGTTTTGTGGTCTCCCTTTGCCAGAGCCCATTCCAATGTATAATTCTAATAAATGTGCGCATTAAGCAGTTGTATTTCATATCTGCCATTACCAGAAAAAGACCTCAACTCTTTTTGGTTGTTGGTATAAAGTATTGTTTGGCATATTCTTCTCAGTTGGGTTTTTTTTTTGGCCAATTTTGAACAAAACCATTAACATTGATTAGCAATTGGGTTGGAACAACACTCTGCCAGATTACGCATACGTCATGTAAACGAGTGTGTATGTGTGTGTGTGTGTATGTGTGTGTGTGTGTGTGTGTGTGTGTGAAAGAGAGAGATATCATGACTATATCAAAATTACGCAACAATGAAAATGCATAAAAGTGTGACGCACAGCTCGACATCTGACGCAATTTGCGAATTGTAGAGGGACGTAGAGTAAAAATGTTTATATATTTATTAAATATCGTCGATCGACACAGAATAATACAAAAAGTTAAAAAAATAAATAAATGAATAAAAAACATCACATGGATTAGAGAAAAACCAAATGAGACCAAACGAAAAAATTGTTTGTAGGAAATAAAGTGTGCGAAAATGTTATTCACGAGGCAAGACTTTTAAAATTGGGTTTTTAATGATGGAATTAGAGGACACTGAATTGATGACATGATAAAGTCTATTGTAAGCATAACAGAGTACTCGAAAACTGCTAGAAATAATTTGAGAAAGCGCAGGTCTCATCAACGGAACAGAACTAATTTTACCATTTGATAATTTAAATACAAGCCGAAAGTAATATTGTTGAGCTATTTTGAACATCTTTATACTTCATAGCCCAATCACACTGGCAAGATGTCACTTTCAAGTTAGCAGTTAATAAATGTAGCAAAATTATTAAGCGTTAATATTAAAAGGAAATTAAAGAAAGTAATTAAAACATGCTTTAAGGCATCTCTCATTGGTTGTTACTATCAGTAACAAGGAATCAAGGAATCTTCCTTTGAAGCTTGAGCTTGTTAGTATTCAATATTTATTGTACTTGAACGATTTGTTGCGTAAATCAAGTCTGTGCCAATTATTAACATTTTTTATCGCCAACTATCCATCGCTGTATTCAGCATTGCCTTTGTTTCCATCTCTCTTCAGCTCTCTGTCTCTCTCTCTCTCTCTCTCTCTCTCTTTCCCACTCGCACTCGCACTTGCTACGGCCTTCTGCCACCGACCGATGCCACAATGGCACCTCAAACTCAGCCTCGACGGCAGCTGCCTCCTTGCTGAGGGCAATCAGCTCGTCTGTCCTTATCATCATTGCATCATCAGATTGCTGCTTATCAGCAGCGTCCAATCAGGCGCAGCATTGTTTGCATTTTCATTTCTATTTTTATTTTCATTTTCTTGCACGTTTGCTCACCCTTTAAATATGCTCTGATCTTATCTCGATTTTTCGCTGAGCCACAGAAATGTTTACGGCCAGTAGCCAGTAGACTCAAACATACTAGTCTATCTTCATTTTGCTCCGCTTTGGCTTCTCGGCTATGTGTCAGAGCTGTCCAAGAGTTCTGTTTCACAAAGAATCCAAATGCTGTTTGTTCAACTTTAATAAACCTTTTGCCATATCATGGCCAAAGTTACGTTGTCGGAAAATGATGTTATAACTTTTGGATGGTGAAGCGAAGCCCATAAATCATTTCTTTTCAACTTTTCAATTCAGCTATGAACTCTTCTCTACTCTCTAGCATATTAAGAACAGCTGATGCTGTCTTTGTCTGCTGAGTTTCGTTTTCAACTGGATTTCACATGCAGACTGCAACTTTCTTAAGATCGTAATTACTATGTATTCATCATATCGGACAGATATCAGAGTAGTAAAAGTAGTAACTCGACTCACAACTACAGGGAAAAATGGCAAATTTTGCATAGCATTTTGTAAATGGCAGCAGTGGAGTGTTTAATTTAATTTTAATGTATTTATTTATGCCATGCAAAACATTTAGCCTTTGACTGCACTTTGCAGACTTCGGGCGTCATTGTAGAGAGCCCCTGGATGGGGAAGTAAAGGGCATTGATGCGCCTCATTCATTTGGTTGTGCAAACTTTTTCAACGCGCACAACTTCAAGAGCTGCCAACAAATGGCAAGTGGCTTTTTAGGTACATCAAAATCAACACGCCGAACGACCGGATCCGGTCTCTGACTGACTACCAGTCCCCCAGCCTCCCAACAAACCCCAACCCCAACCCCTCTGCATCTATATGGCAACAAACCCGCCCAGCGTCGAGTGGCTTTTAGCGTGAGTGCGCAAAATTATGCAACTATTTGTGCAAACAACTAGCACAACGACAACGACAACGACAACGATAACGCCAATGACAACGTTGGCAGCAACTCAATCACCGAGCTGCCGGCGGCCTGATTGTGGGCCAGGTTTATATCAATGAATTACAACCCGTTCACCGGCAACCGGAAGTCAGCTGTACGCTGCCGCAGGCCGTTGCGCCGTTGCGGCAGAGTAGCTAAATTTCAGTCATCAGGCGCAGATTAACTAGAATTGTCTATTAAAGCACTATCCTGTTCCGATACAATACATTTAGCGACCTATCATAAGGCATTTTAAGAGCCTCTCTGTGAAAACTTTGAACGGCTTTATGCAATGCAATATGCTCCCCTCTTTTAATACTAATATTTGTCAATATTTAACATATACTTTGTAGAATATCACAATTATTCTTATAAAGAGAACTCTTTAAAATCACCCATTCAAGTGCCTTTTGGTTAATTATTCATCCTTTGAATTACTATCATTAACACTTCCTTCTGGTTAAATTGAAACAATTTAATATACTTTAATGGGAAATAAATATGAAGTCTGTGGCACACTGGACATGGGAGCAGTAGATAGGTAGAAAATGGATTTAATGGGTTTTCGAGGAGTGAGTCGTAGTTTCACTCTTTGATTTTCGTGAAAGAAGCTATTGTGTCTATTATACAAAGACTCTATAAGACAAGCACACACTTGATGTATATTGAGCAATTAATATCAAACCGAATTCAAAATGAAAATTAAAACATTTTGATGCGCGATTAAATTGACAACATTAACCAAAATTCCATTTTAATTTAATAAGATCGTTTAACGTTAGCATCTTTTGTTCATTTGCTCGGTGTGCAATCAAGCAATAAAACAATGGTTCTGCGAAGCAAAGGTTGCAAATTAAATACTTGACACTGAAGCAAGGCTGAGCAAGAAATTATAAAAAATAAATGAGTAGCAGCAGCACACACAAAGCCACACACACACACACACACACAGAGGCACATGAAAAATTGAAGACTCACTCGCAGATATCAACACATAAATACTAAATGAATGCGTGAACACACACAGAACACACACACAGAACACACACACAGAACACACACTCGTGCTCTGCTCTGCTCCAGCATCTGAGTGGCTTCATTCGTCCAATGATTGCTCAAGTGTGCGTCCAACACTCGCACATGCCTCTGTGTATATCTCTGTGTGTGTGCGCGTGTGTGTACATGTGTGTGTGTGTGTGTGTGTGTGGGGTTGTGGGTGAATGGCGTCCACACATCCTGCGCGTTTCCTCATTATTTTTGTGCAATCGCTATGGGCGCTTTGGGTGCTGCCTTTCGCAAGACCCTTTCCTCCTTATCCCTATTGTTGTTGTGCCTTTTTGTTAGCCCGCACAATATTCTGATCCGGAGCACAGCCATCATGTATATGTATGTGTGTGTGTATGAGTGTGTGTGTGTGTATGCAAAGTGTTAAGATTTGAAATTTTTATGCCCTACGCTGTTGTTGTTGCCTTTGCGCATTTCTTTTTTATTTTTGTTTTTTGTTTTTTTGCTTTTTTTTTGCATTGTGCCATTGGCTTTTGTTGCTTTTAAAAGCCATCTGCTCAAATTGCTCAACAGTGCGCAGCAAAAGTGAAAAAGCCAAAGAGAACGTTGCAGAAGTAAAGGCAACGATAACAAATGAATGGTTATGCCATTTTGTTTATGGAACTTGGCTCAGAGATCCGAGATAAATCAGCGATTTGGTTACCAATTGAGACCGATGAGTGCATAAGTTACAAAAGAAGACAACAATTCGATCAAGTTGACAATCGTTCACAATTTGTCGCTATTAGTCAGTTAGCCAGTTTCAACAGCAGTTTGCAGCCTCATTAAGACCTCCTGCGTATAACCAAGATATGTAGTATGAGAGCATTTTAGTTATTGGTAATATCATATACCATATAATATTAACTTTTAAAAAGTTACACAATTAAGTTCAACAGTGTAATGAGCGGACTTAACTTATTTAAATTAGTTGAAACCAGCATTTCTCAGGTGCATTGTTCGTAGAGAGTGTTCAGTTATTGTGTGAGGCAATCAGATTTTAGCTGATATTATAAAATGTATAGTCAGCTGACAACAACCAACTCGCACCTACTACCACTGCCAATTGAATTGCTTATAACACTTGGCATGAGTTGACGTCTCCATTTGCATGAGCCTTGTGCACATTAACGTCAGGCACACAGTCGCATAATCGTATTCGGGCAGGCAGTCAGCATAAAAAATGAAAGCTAAGCACTCATTAAGGCATCATTATAATAAGTTATTTATGGCGGGGAGAATGAACACTTGAATCTTGTATCTGCTGCTCATTAAATTGCTCTGTCCGCAGTCTTTTAGAAATAAATTGCAAACATTATGGGAAACCATTTGGAAACAGGACTCAACACAATCTTAAGTGTAGACACTTGCTTGCATAAGAAAGTCAGACCATGCAGTAATTAAGTATAGTAGCTGCCTTACTAAAACTGAAATAGTTACTTGTAATACACTTTTTTCAGTTAATACTAAGAGTTTCTAGCTCTTGATTAGGGTAAAAATAAATATGTAAATAAATAATCTAATGATGCATTTCTTTGGCTATGGAGAAAGGGGCAACTATTCGTGTATAGGCAAATACTTAGTAGCGTCGAAGTTGCTACTAATAGGTCAGACCCTTAACATATATACACAAATAAAAATAAAACACACACACACACAAACATTCAACGATAGACGAAGGCTGACTTAATTTGTTTACCATATGACATAATACCAAAAAGGCCAAATGGCAAAGAGCGCAGCTATTTATAGCAAATAAAACAAGAGCGACGCAAAAAAAAACTGTAAAAGAAGACAACACTCCACACTCAATATGTATGTGGGAATGCGAGTGTGTGTGTGTGTGTGTGTATATGTGTACACACCATGACGTATGCGTAACGTGTAAAATTAGTCTCAAGTCCTGCGTTTTGTTTTCTCTATTAACTATTTACCAAAATGGCAACTAATAATGATGCGATGCTTGACACACTGTATATGTATAAAATGAATGAAAATTATAATTACAAACACTCTGACACAATGTGATGAATGACTAATACAAACAGACTCACATACTTAAGCAGCTGGTCGACAATAGCCACGTCCGATTAAGGTTTCTGAATATATTTCTATAAAATACTAATAATTTGAGCCTTTATTGCGTCCGAATCTGTTTCAAAATGCACATTCATGACATGAGAGCCAAATAAGCGAACTAAATTCGACTGATTTAGATTTTAATGAAACCGGGCTTCTGCTGTTAAAGTTACAGAGTGCAACACATAATTACAATTCAGCAAATTAAATTGTGTATAGATAATTGGGCACATTTAGATTGTTGGTAAATGCCAAACTAAAATGTTGTATTTGGATTTTAAATTTCTTTTTATTGCAATATTTGCCCGTATTTGCGAAAGGCATTTGCTTAGCAAAGCAAACACATAAATATTTCCACTTGGTCATCCACAGACAATTTATTTAGGGCAAATAATTAACACACCTGCCCGGGCAAACCACAGTCTGTAAAATGTTAGTACTTAAATTATTTGGTGTTCACACATGTAGCAAATGAATTAGGCAAACTATTCGGTGTTGAAGCAAATTTAATTAGTCTATGGGAACTTACAGAATAATAACTTCATTTGGCCTGAAAAGCTTAAATGTGTGGGAAACTTTTCATCTGGCCCAAGAGCCTTCATCATAAGTAGCAGAATTCTGTAGACAAAATACATTTCGTTTTACAATGTAATGTAATTTTTAAACATTTCGTTAAAAATGAACTATTTAATGTTTAACAAATGAGAATTTTTTGTGCGAGCTAAGAATTTTAAGAGGACTCTAACTTACTTTGTTGAATAACCTTAACATCTTGTGTGCTACAAAATCGCTGATTACTATTTAATCTAATTTTGCTTAGTATCACTTTGAAATATTGCATCACACACCCCAAATACTTTTGACCTTTCACTGAGCACCTATATATATATATATATATATATATATATATATACCTTTATATGTGTCAATTGACCTTGCTTTAATGTCATGTGCTAACCTGTTTTCTTTCCCGTTGCTTTTTTCACTTGCAGGTTTCCTTTCTTGGGACGTTTCCGATTGTCATGTCGACTTGGAAGAGGAGCTCAATACAATTACACAACATGCACCCGAGGGCGAGGAGGCGCGTCACGGTAAGTCAAAATTCAAATCAAGGGGCGCCTATTTTCAATGGAACGAACAGTCAGCTAATTGGACGCACAAAAATTCCAATACGACCCAATGGGAGGCTGCCTAACTGACTGGAAGAAATAAAACTTTGATGTCAAGTTAATGACAAAGTTGCCAATAATTTTGGTTGGCCTTTGGTGTCAAACAAGTTGAAAAGTTTAAGTGGACATAACTAAATGTAAAAAGCGTCAGCGGCAAATTAATTTAAAACGCCAACTTTGCAATTAGACAACTGTTCAGTGTGTAGCAGAAAATTACAAAATTAGCCAAGCAAATTTTGACAATTGTCTTTCAACAGCTTTGACAATCATCATTTGTTAAATTTCAGGCTGACGATTTGTGCAGGCTTTGTCTTTTGTGTGATAAATCCAAATCGGATTGTGCCGCATTTTCATTTTCATTTTCATTTTCCCAAGCGCAGCAGCCTCACCAACAATAATAATAATAACAACAATGTGACAAAGCCTGCCAAGAGTTGTCGTTGCGGATTAGTTGGGAGAACGTTGTTAAAATGCATTCAAGTGGCTGCACTGCATCGAGCGAACAGTTTCTCCTCCTATCCTCTCATCCTTCAGTTATCCTTCATCGTTTTTTATTTGTTTTTGTTCTCTGCTTGTGACAACGATGATTGCCTCGTTGCTGGTGCCCAAATATGAGCACTCGACATTTAAGTAAGACTTGCATGCATGCTCCAGAGGTTATGAAAATTGCACTTGTCGGTTGATTTGTGGGCCTTAAGTATCTCAAACTTAAAGATCTATCCAATATGAGAATAGTTCTTATTTTATGACTTTTAATTAAGAGTCTATAAATATTTAACTTTTATTTAAAACTTGTTTATAAATACCTGCATTTATGTTTAGTGTATTAATTTATTTAATGCTTAATTGAGACTGATGAGTTGTTTTCAACTTTTTTAACGATGTTCGAGTATGAGTTCAGGCCGCAGATACTTATAATTTTATAAATACAATTGGAGGATGATTCTCATTTTGTAACTTTCACTTGTAAGTTGATGAATATTGAACTTTTATTAAAAAGTTTAACTGATATTCATTTTTAATGAAATATTATATATTAATATTAATTAAGAATGAAGAGTTATATTCAACTTTAAAAATTTTGCTTTAATTTGCTTTCAAATAGGTTATAGATACTTATCATTTTATATATGCGACAATAATAATTGTATACGCTCAAAAATATTCGTCATTGCTCCAAGTCTTAAATAATATTTTAAATCATCCAAAAAATTATAAATTAATTTCCATTTATTGCAAGGTGTCACAAGTCAAACAAAACAGACTAGAACTTCGACAAGTTCAAGTTAAACAAAGTTTGCATTAAAAATAAAAGGAAAAAATAACCCTGCATAATATTTTACAAGCTGTGGGTTGGCTTAAACAAGCTGCTGCAATCAAAGCAGCCCA
The DNA here is from genome assembly GCA_035042305.1 of Drosophila glabriapex. Lineage (NCBI taxonomy): Eukaryota > Metazoa > Arthropoda > Insecta > Diptera > Drosophilidae > Drosophila > Drosophila glabriapex. The sequence goes on from JAWNLN010000066.1 coordinate 7,646,591, forward strand.
ACAGAGAAATACCCTGTAGCATGCATTCTTGCAATTACCTGCAGGAAAACATGCGTATATCGACTCGCCCGACTCACACACTAAAACAAAAACAAAATTGTATACATTATGGAGGATTTCAACATGCATCTACATATGTCATTAAAAAACATTTCATAAATTTTGAATGACTGCAGAGCATAGAATATGAAAATTAAAAAAAGTGTAGCATACTTAGCAGCGTCCACCTTGAATGAAATGCACTGAGGCTATCCTTGGGATTGCTGGTAAGTGCCAGAACAGCACTTGCACTCAATGCCTTTTTGCCATTGTTGTCGATGAGGACTTGGCAAAGTGAAATCTGAATTCTGAGTTCCGAATTCTGCATTCTAATTTTGCTTGCACTGCTGCAAAACTATTCAAACAAAACTCTCAAATGTCGGCGCGCACGCACAGGCCGTGGCTAAATAATGATGCAAGCGAAAGGGCGTCCGTCAGAATAGGTTCTGGCAAAGGCCACGGCAAGGCGATCTGGCGACCAGGCGGGCAGTCTGTCACTCAGTCAGTCAGTCAGTCACTTCAAATGCAATTGCAAACACTAAAAAGGCTGATTTTAGTGAAATACTGTTCGGGATCCCGAAGATGTTGAGATTCACACGCTTCGCTTGGCGCTTTGTGCGGTCGTACAGACTCCATGGGCATTCTAATTTGACAAAGGTTAAGGCGCTGGAAGCCAGCACTAAGTCGATAAAAGTCAGCACCTCCGTTGACAAAGCGCTGCTGGCTTCCATTGCTTACTGTCCTTCGAAGTGTCACTTCCTTTGTCCAGCAGGCGGCGTACAGACATGGTGTATCTAACGCCACTTTCTTGGCTCTTGTCATCTGGCAACTGCCTTCTTCCATCAGCCAACAGATTCAGTTTCAACATTTTATACATAATTTGGCTCTTATGACTGGTATAAGCTCCTGTCGGTGCATGAATTCTCATCTTGGGCACTGCAGCTGGGGCAACTTTTGAGCAATTACAAGCATTTGCTAACAAGCGCATAGTTTATATATATATATAATGGCGTATACTCTTTAAAGGCGTCGCCCTTATTATCAACGACAAACTTGTGTTTCAAATTTTAATTTGATGCAGTTTACTTAAGTTTCCCATTGGGACTTGGGGCAAAGTTCGCTGCACAAAACTTTGTGAGTGCAACTGCCACAAAACAAAGGACGCGTTAATCTGCAGCAATTATATACTATAGTTGAGGCATAAAAACATAAAAACTTCAAGCTGATTTCTGCTCATTTCACACCCGTCCAGTGAATTAACTAACTGGCGAGTCCGTTTTTTAAATTATCTTGTAAATTACTCACGCTAATTTAGCTATTTGAACTTAAATGCAAACATAAAAATAAATCTTAAACAGACTAAAAGTGTCTTTATACCGTGTTCGTTAATTAATTATTATGGCATTTTGAACCGATTATACTGAAGTAAGGAGCAAAGCCGGCCCAGATTTGTATTACGAGAGCAGCAAGCGAGTGGATTCATTATTTGGCAGTCGTTGTAGTCTTACAATACATGTCAGCTTGCATTGTTGTAACTAGTGTTATATTGTGGGCTCTGCACAATTTGCCATTACTAAGCTTTTATAAGCGCACAGCATTAACAGACACACACACACACACACACACACACACACACACACACACACATATATAAGCTTTAAAGACATACAGATTCTTGAGATATAACGAATGTAAAATTGATAGATAGAGCCTGACAAACATACAGTATAAAACAGACGCCCACACATATGCATACACCCACTCACACACACACACACACACACACATATACATACATTCATGCATTGGACAAGGCCATCATACTGACAATGGCTGTGCTGCTCATGCATAATTCAAGCACCGTCAACGAATGGAAGGAGAACGCCAAACTGAGAGAAAGAAATACAATAAGATGGCAACGATATGTGCACACCCACCCGCCCCCACCCACCGAACTCAAAAAGTTAGGCAAATAACTGAATGCGGGGTAGTCAGACATGAACACACACACACACACACACACATCCGTAGTAAGCAAATAGATAGTCAGGCAGGCAGACAGAGAGGCAGACATCATTGGCATGTGTATACTCGCACTCGAAGCAGAAGAACTGCACGCTCCAGCTCTGCTTGGTCTGTGAAGCTAGTTGCTTGCCAGAGACACATCTGGCAGCAGAGATAACCAAATACAAGTAAATTAAATAAAACTATAAGCCGAACCAATTTTCGAGTGTCGAATCAGAAATACGCTTACACCTTAATTACATTTTAAACTGATTGTTTCTTGCACAAACACGTCTGCTTACTTTTCTTTATTCAAGACGATTGATTTCTTCTTCTACTTCAAGTTGGTTGCGATGTCCAACGTTCCACAAATCGCTGTAAAATGATACATCTATACATGTGTACAAGTATAAATTTTGATCAAACTGAAAAATCGTTTAATGGATAAGTTTTGCGGAGACATCATTGGCTGGCTTGAACCATCTTACCGGTAGACAAAGCGTGCTCGTCAGTACTGGTTATTGTATGTCAAATTGGTTTTCCTTATAATACTGGCTATCCTTAAAATACTAATTGGTCATAAGCGGACTGTTTTTTTAAATAGTGTCGATTTGCGAACAGTATCTAAAAATGTTTAATTTGCTACTTTTAACTATGAGAGCGATTGTTGCCAGCTATAAAATATGTAATTGGCATTTAAACACACATAACAAGTGAGTTTGGTTAGGACAAGAATTGTATGGCTGTACGACTATTTAGCTGATCAATAATATATGTACCCTGCGTCCTTCTGCCTATCACAACAGACTTTTTACCAGTTTCGAATGGGTACAGCGAATGGGTACAGCGTAAGAGAACTTTGAAAGAAAGGAAATGACAGTCTTCTCGTTTCCTTCCGTGGTCTGTTGCCACATTTCCAGTGGGCGTGACAGACTTGCTGACAGGCGTCAATCCATATCCGCGTCGCTTATCAATGCCGACATGAGCCTTCAGAATGGAGCCAAATCAAATCAAGGCACGCTGGACATCTAAAGAGGGACATTCTGTGGGGATTTGATAGCGATTTGCGTTGCTTTTCATTATGCGTGTGTGGAGGAACAGCAAGGACAAGTTGTGGATGCCAATTGGGACAACTGGGCTAGTTGTCAAGTCTTTGAGTCCTGCTAGTTGCTATTGAGTCTGATTTACAGCGATCTGGAGACCTGAGCTCATCATCGTCGTTATCTAGATTTGTGTCACGGGAGCCAGCGTCTGATATAGTATATGATGACGAGCATGCGCACTTCTGATTAATGATGCATTGGTGCAAGTGGATGGCATTGATTAATGTTCTTTGCACGTGCCGCACTTAATTCAATTCTCAATTCTCCATTCGCGAATTATGAATTAAAGCGAGAATTTTTAACGCGCATTTTAATTTCACGAATCAACGCGAATGCCAGCCTTAGTGAAGCGTATTTATTTAAATAAGCCCGTTGTGAAGCGCTGACTGCGTAATTGCGCAACCAGGCTGTCAGCTCTGTCGTTAACTGACTTTTAAGCCAGCCAATTAGTGGACATATCATGCCACATGCTAAAACAAAAAGTGTAACCAAACATGTCATTATTAAATGTAAATCAATATTATTTTACAGTAATAATCCATTAATTATAATTATAAATTAAATGATGAAACGGTAATTAGTATTTTTGTTTTGGCTTGACTTGACTTAAATGCCTTTGTAATAACTCAAATCAATTGCCAAATATCGGGATCCCAAGTTTAGAGCTTAACCTTTTTAATCAATAATACGCATTGAATATTTTTTAAATTTCCTTAAATTAGGAATCAATAATTCATTTGAATACATAGAGAAAGCATTGCTTAAAACAATCGACATATTACGTATACGCATATTTCAAGATATGTATATATATATATATATTCCTAGTTAAAAACATGATTGACTATCTCCTATATGATCATCACCAAGGACTTTAATAAACTTTAATTCAATGCAGTGCCCCTCTGCTATTCAGAATTGCTGTTGAAAACTTTTATTCTTGCACGGGCGCTAGCTTGACAGGCAATTATTCGCCATTTTGGAGCGAGTATGTGGCAAAAACCATAGTAAAGGGTGGTGACCGGCGCCAACTGTAATTACTTTGCAGTCCGGCACACAAAGAAAACAAAAAAATATATATATATACATATGTAGAGAAAAGAAGTGGCATAGAAATTAGAAATAAAGGCACGCATAGAAATCATAAAACAGAAAAAGTCACATTCTGTTGCTGTGCAAATTTGTTTTGATTCAAAAGTTGGAAGTATTCTGAATGCAGGCATTATAGAAGAGTTATTAACGATTAATCTGCGGTCATTTTGCCATTTTCCATTTTGGTTAGGTGCGACCAATGCGAAAACTTATCAATGGACGTCACAATGCGAAAAATTGCACTTGACACAAACTCGAAACTAGCCACTTATGCGCTTTAAAAAAAAACAAAAAAACTTTGTTCCTGTCGACATTTGGTATTATTTAGTCTGCGGAACTGGGCTGCAAGAGGTGGCCGACCACTTTTGTGAGCGATGGTTGCTACCAATTCGATTCAACTTTTCTTTGTGTGTGCGGCTTTCAAACTTTGCGGCTCTGTAAGAGCGCTTTGCCCCAGGGTTCCATAACTGCCACTCAGCCTATTGGCTTGTATCTGTTCTGTGTTAAGGTGCTTTGGGGCTTTCGACGCTTGACAAGCAAAGTTCTTAAGTGGCATTCGTAGTTGGACATACCAAATTGCAAATACTTTCAAGGCAACTGGCATTAGAAAGCTAAGCCAACAGCAAAAGTACACAATTTCGAAATGTGATTTCGATCAGAGTTGGCTTATAGTTATAGTTGTATGCTCTCCAAACATACACAAGCATAATCAGTGTTTTACAAGTGTACACTCGGAAAAAAAGATCGCAATGAAATTTGAAAAAAAAAACATTTGAAAGATTTTCTTGGTTAAGAAATAATTTCTAAATAAAATGAGCCTAAGTTGACAGTTGCAAAAATATAATATTTTTTCTATTTCCTAGAGATATTTTCTATTTTTAAGAAATACATTTCTAACACAAGCCCTGATCCTTAGAAAAACTCTTTCTGAAATTCAGAAAATAGTAATGAAATTAGCGTTCTTGAATGCCATATTATAGATTACCTGTCGCCTGCGTTAGAGGCCGAGTATATTAATGCTTAAAAGTAATAGAAATTAACAAAAAGCTAATAGAAATGAACACTCTTTATAGTAATTTTAGAATAATTCACACTGAAATTAAGAAATGCTCACCCTATTTTTTTTAGAAAGGCCCAACTTTCAATTTTAAGAATTTACTTTCTGAATACAAAGGAATACTTAGGAACACTTGGCGCCAAAAGTATTGCGAATTACTTAAATTCAGTGTGATTTTTTTTTGTGAGTGTAGCTTTTATCTGAAACTTATTAACTTTTCTCGATTTGAGTGCCACCCTAAGGTTAATAAGAAGCAAGAAGTCAAACCGCATTTTATTTACAAGACTCAAAATGTGACGCGCCTGTTGAGGCCGTAAAAAAGTGCGTGAAAGATGGCAACCTTAATTCTAAAATGACGCAGACGAGCGGGTCACCGCATGCGTTAAATCGTTAAACTACAATATGCGGCTATATGTGTCACTGCGCTTGACAAGCACACAGCACACAAAAAAGTACTCAGTGTGTGTGTGTGTGTGTGTTGTGTGTGTTTGCTTGGAGATTTGATAAATATAAGCTGCATTTATAAAAAGCAGAAGGGCCGCAAGAACAGCTCGACAAGCTCGACTATATGCTCATGTGAAGAGTATGGGAGCTGGAGAGACGGACAGCCGGACAGACGGACAGAGAGGGAGGGAGGGAGGCAAAGGCAGAGCAGAGAAAGAGAGAGAGAGAGAGAGAGAGGAAAAATGAGAAAAAGATTGTGCGAAGCCATATTTAGGTGCACGCTTGGGCGCACTTCGGACTCGATGGCTTGTCGCTTTTTACGCGTACGTGGGCACATTTGACCGTTAAGCCTATGTGACGTACACTTAATGTGTGCACTCACAAACATTTACAGTATATGCATATGTATCCGTATCTGTATCTGTATTTGTATCTGTAGTAGTCATATATGTGCGCACTTATGTGTGTACATATTTGTATAGGTATCGGCATGGCATGTGCGCTAGCTTTTTGTGCTTTGTCAACGGCTATTTAGTGCAAGAAATGCGTAAATTATTTACATGTATACATACATATAAATATGTGTTAGACTCGGCTGTAAAAGCATTTAGTGCTTTGAGCGACAAGAAGCGTCCACTCATCCTTGATGATGATCATTGTGATGATGGTTGGCAGGGAATGACACGACAAGGTCGTCACCAAGGTCGCATGCATAGGCGGCTTGTTTCAGGTGCTGAACAAATGGTCAGCGCTGCGGCCGAGAGAGAAAACTTAATTAATCCATAAAAATTAAAGATTTATGAAATGATATCCGCACAACTGCAGCTGGTGAGCATCTGTGGGTCAAATGTGAATAGAATGCTTGAGAATGAAGCAAACTTAACTCGCCACCTCCGAACACCCAACGTCTGACAATTTAAAGCCACTTGATTTGGTGCGTGCTTAATGCTTATATTCTCTGGCCGGGACTCAAGCGTTTGGTAATCCAAGCCTCTTGTGCACTTGCCTCTCAACGTTTCAGCTATTCATTAGTGAGCTCGGTGTGTTTGACGTTGAATACTAGTCCAACCCGACCAGACCGAACGAACCACCGAACCACCGAACCGCCAGAGCCCATCTACCAGTCCAGCGACCAGTCGGTTGGTTGGTTAGCTGACTCAGGCTAGCAAACATTTTTGCGCAGTTAGCAGTCCAAGAATATGCGAGATTTGCAGGAGTAGGGTGTGGAGCGGAGAAGATGTGTAGAGACCAAACGAGCTCCTTGAATATATTGCCAAGCTCATTGTGGTAAAGCTAAGCTGCTTAGTTAGGTTATCAATTACTATTCAAATCTTCCTAATCTGTTCATTAAAGGAATATCTTGTTAAAGTTTCCCAATCTGAATACGAGCAATTAATTTGGGCGTTAAATTAAGTGCCAATTTGTAAATACGAAGCCAGGATAGATTGTAAAAGTTATAATTGAAATATATAATAATACTGAACTTTCCCCATAGGCAATTCCAATTATATGCTTGCAGTTAATTGCAGCAGTTATTGAGAAAATATTGCGCTTAGAATTAATTAATTTTTAGCATTTCCATGTCCATTAAATGAGTGGTTGCATCTCTTGGCTTTCTTTTAGGCGAGCGACTCATACAGTATGCCAGTGAGAATCTTGTGACGGAGGTGCTCATACATCCCCAGTACAATACTCTTATACAGTGTATGCGTAATCTGCTCAGCAGTTTTACGAGGCATCGTCACATTATACACGCTGGGTATACCTTCAGCGGCAACGGTTCTTGGATACTACAGGTCGGTTACAGGTCAACACGGCCGTCTAATGTCAAAGGGTCAAATTAAAACAAACAAAAAAAAAAAAATCTGTATTTATTTACAGGATGGCACCTTCTCGGTGGCTGACTTTGCGGAAGCATTTCAAGAGCACGACGTACAACGAGTGATACGCGCCTATGCGGATACCATAACGATGAATATACACTGTGCCGATGCTGGCCTATGGCACACACTGCCGGATAAGGTGTTTGCACGACATTGTAAAATACGCATAAATCCGGTTGATGTGCTGGACACCAGCAGCGAATATATCAATGGCTTTATAGGTAAGACAGGAGATTGTAGACTTAAACAGTGAACACATACTAACAAACATATATTGTGTATACGAATTGCAGATTATTTGGCACCAATGGTTGTGCCAACCTCATTGCGTGAGTTGCTGGAGACGTCGGATGTGGTGGGCAACATACGCTTTACGCATCCCACGCTCTACGTCTTTCCGGGTGGTCAGGGTGATGCCGCCCTCTTTGGGATAAATGGCTTTAACATGTTGGGTGAGTGACGACAAGCCATCATATGTGGGAGGTGTGGTGTTGCCTTGTTTGCTAATCGTTTGATACTGCTTTTGCAGTTGATGGCGGTTTTAATCGCAAGGCTTGCTTTTGGGACTTTGCGAGGCATTTGGATCGCCTCGATGCGGTGCTGATGACACGTCTGAATAACAGCAATGTGCAGGGACTTGGAGCTGTGGTGGCGCGGAAGCGAGACTCTCATGTCTATCCACAGATTGGACACTTTTTCGGTAACGTTCCCGACCGTAAGGGTGGTCTGCCAAGCCCCGATGGTGATAAGGATCGCAATCCACTGCTCATTGATCTCTTTGAGCGTGGCCATGGCCTGGTCAGTGATCTCAAAACCCTTGACCTGAAGCCGCAGTGTTGCTATCGTAACCAGGAGCCGATCAATCTGTATCACAAGGTTGGCCACGGCACCCTCGACATGTATGTGATAAGCCCCTCACGTGATTCCAAAGAGGTCAAGGACTTTATGCAAAAGTGGAACTCGGGTGACCAGCGTCTGTTTGCTGCCCGTGACACCAAGGAGTTTAACTTTCCCCTGCAGAATCTGGTATCCATTTGTGCGCTGCTCGTCTGGCAGCCGGCAAATCCGGATGATACCATAACCCGCATCCTATTTCCGGGCAGCACGCCAGACTTCAAGATCCAGGAGGGTCTAGAGAAACTCAAACATCTTGAGTTTATGAAGCACTCTACCTGCACAGCGAAGTCTATAGCTCCAGCTATACAAACTGTGACCAGCACACGGAAGACACTTAAATCTGCCATTGAGGCGACTCCGCCCAGCGCCAGTTACAAACCCAGTAAATTTGGTCCAACTGCTATAGCAGCTGTGGCTGTGCAGCAGGACAACAAAGCCAAGGAAGCAGCTGCAGCGGCAGCAGCAGCAGCAGCAGTTGCAGCAGCAGCAGCTGCATTGGTCTCAGCCTCAGTGGAACCACCCAGTGAACAAGTCGACTGGCCTAATCAACTTGTTAGTGCAAAAGCCGACTCCATAGACACGGATGAGCCAGAAGCTGAGCCCGAGCTAGCTGTCGACACGGGTGATGAGGGTGCGCCGGAGCCATCCATGCCCTCAGCAGAACCAGCCGAGCATGATGACAACAAAGAGGTAGACGACGAAAAGAAGGTGGAGGTGTTAATTGTAAAGCCAGAGCTGGCTCCAACTGCTCCAACTAAAGATGCAGTTGATGCGCCCACAACTGAGATAACCAGCAAGACAGCGAAGGCTGCCAAGGGTAAACAGGACAAGCCAAGAGCGGAAGTCAAGCCAGTTGTGCGTTCAAGGATCGATAGTAAGCCGCCCAAGTCCATGGATCGTAAGCTGGTTAAGCGCGAGGAGAAGAAGAGTTCGCCAACGGCCACGCCCGCTGCAAGCCGAACGTCAGCGACGCGTGACGTCAAGTCGAAGGTGATTACACGCACCACTAAATCGAGTCCCAGCAGTACACCAGCCAAGAGTGCCAAGGAGGCCAACAATCGCAAGGTTCTCGAGTCCAAGCAACAAGCGACGGCGGCTCGCCAGACCGCGGCCGGCACTCGTCGCACCGTTAGCACCGTGGAGAAGAAGTCACAGCAGACGGAGATGACGAAGTCAACGCAGCAGACGACGATGCAGGCGGCGCAGCGTAAGCCAATTTCAAGAAGACCACGCGCTGTGTCTCCATCGAAGCGGGCTCCGGCGCCAGGCAGCCCAATTAAGTCAGCCAAGCCTAAGCCGGATTTGAAGAAAACTCGTTTGGATAAGGGAGGCACCACAGACTCCAGCCTGGTATCGACACCTTCGGCAGATGAGGCGACAGCAGCCAAAAAGATGCTGGAGCTAAGCGCCTCACAAGAGTTGGATGCGGAAAAGCAGCGGGAACTGGACGATCTGAAAGAGGAGCAGGAGGTGGTGCGCGAAATTGAGGCGGTGTTTAGTCGCGACGAGATGAAGCGACAACACTTGATCAAGACGGAGATGCGCGAGATGGCCAAGCAGGATAGCACAACCGAGGCCGAGGAGGAGGAGGAATACCTGATTATTGAGAAAGAGGAGGTGGAACAGTACACAGAGGACTCAATCATTGAACAGGAACAGGAGAGTAGCATGACAAAGGAGGAGGAAATTCAGAAGCATCAACGCGACTCACAGGAATCAGAAAAGAAACGCAAGAAAAGCGCCGAGGAGGAAATCGAAGCGGCAATCGCCCGGGCTGAAGCAGAGGAGCGCAAAGCGCGTCTGGAGGGCAGTGAGGCTGCCAGGCATGAGATGCACGAACAGCTGCCAACACATGAGAAAACCGAAATAAAGGCGGAGGTTCAAGATATAATCGCCACTGCCAAAGATATTGTCAAGGGTCGCACCGACGACCAACTACTACAGGCCAAAACCGCGGAGGATGAGTTGTCTTCTCCCACGCCTGACGAAAAGCTCAGTAGCGCAAAGAAAACATCTGACACTAAAGACGAGCCAATTGAAGCCCACGAGGCTTTGCCGTTGAACTTACAAGAGAGTCTTCCAGAGGAGAAATTCTCAGCCACAATCGAATCAGGAGCAACCACAGCGCCCACTTTACCCGAGGACGAGCGCATACCGCTAGACAAAATTAAAGAAGATTTGGTCATCGAGGAGAAGTATGTTAAAGAGGAGACCAAAGAAATTGAAGCCATTGTCGTGGCTACAGTTGCAGCGCCCGTGGCAGCTATGGCAGCTGGTATAGGCACAATCGAATCTAAAATTATTGATGCTGAGCCATTTGCCGCCGGCGTGGATTCGGCCGATCGTATTTTACCTAAGAAAATGACATTTGAAGCACAACAGAATCTGATGCGCGATGTTATCAAGACACCCGATGAGGTTGCCGACTTGCCTGTTCATGAAGAGGCTGACTTGGGGCTGTACGAAAAGGATACCCACGATGCTGGCGCCAAGAGTATTTCCCACAAGGAAGAGACAGCAAAAGAAGAAAAAGAGACCGAAGATGAAAAAGATACCGGAGAACCAGAGACAGCGGAAATAGCAATTGAGAAACTTGAGGCCAAAGAGGAGATTTCTGAGAAGATTATCGCAAAGCGAGAAGTCATCGTTAACCTGGAATCTGTTGAAAAGAAAAGCGAAGAAGCCATTGTCAAAACAAGTGAAATCGTTGCTGAGACGACTGTAGCGAGCGAAAAGTTGGACGAAGACCATGAGCAGCCAGCTCCAATTGCAAAGAAGTCGGCAAGTACACCAGATGAGAAAGAAAAGAGCGAGATAACTTCGGAAGATGAGTTACCAGCGCATCTTGTGCAACCCACAGTTGCACCAACAAAAGTCAAAGACCGTGAAGACACGATATCTCTAGAGAGCCCCGCCACTATCGAGGAAGCAATTGAGGTCGAGATGCAGGTATCGCAACAGGAAACCAGAAAGCAATCTTCCAAAATTGATGAACAATTAACACAATCTGAAAAGGATAAAGCAACCCCAAGTGCTTCTAAGGATGTCTCTCGGCCAGAATCTGCAGCGGAAAGTGAAAAAGACACAACTGAAAAACCAGCAAGTGTCAAGGATGCGATGTCTAAGGAGACCTCTCGGCGTGAATCTGTCGCAGAGACAGCGACGCCGGAGATTGTGAAGGATGATAAGTCAATACCAACCTCCAAGGAAGTATCACGACCCGAATCTAAAGCAGAAAGTATAAAAGACGACCTCGAAAAGCATGAAAGTGTAAAGGACGAAAGACTTACAGAGGCATCCCGACGAGAATCAGTAGCCGACAGTACAAAGCCGGAGAGTCTTAAGGATGACAAGTCTCTACCTGCCTCAAAAGAAGCATCACGACCTGCATCAGTAGCAGATAGTGTAAAAGATGAATTGGAGAAACATTTAGTTGAAAAAGATGACAGGTCAGCGGGCACTTCCCGACGGGAATCTGTTGCTGAGAGAAGCAAGCCCGAGAGTCTTAAAGATGACAAGTCCTTACCAGCGTCTAAGGATGTATCGCGACCTGAATCTGGGGCAGAAAGTGAAATAAATGAATCTGAAGAGGATGAAGATATAAAGGATGCAAAACCGAAGAAGGAGAGTCCTAAGGATGATAAGTCGATCCCAGCCTCAAAGGAATCAAAGGCAGAAAAAATCAAAGATGAACTAGAAAAACATGATATCGGAAAAGATGGTCAGTCCACAGAGCCTTCTCGCCGTGAATCTGTAGCGGAAATTATTAAGTCAGAGAGCGTCAAGGATGATAAATCTGAACCAGTCTCCAAGGAATCACTTGTAGAAAGTCCGAAAGACGAGTCTGAGAAGCCAGGAAGTGTGAAGGACGAAAAGTCCACAGAGACATCTCGCCCCGAATCTGTTGCAGAGAGTATTAGGCCCGAGAGTGTGAAGGACGACAAGTCCTCACCACCCTCCAAGGAAGTATCACGACCTACATCGGTTGCAGAAAGTATAAAGGATGAATCTGAAAAACCTGGAAGTGTAACAGATGCGCAGTCTAAGGAGCCGTCTCGTCGTGAATCGGTAGCAGAAAGTATTCAGCCAGAGAGCGCCAAAGATGAGAAGTCTCTACCAGTCACCAAGGAAGTATCTCGACCCGAGTCAGTTGCAGAAAGTGTGAAAGACAAGTCTGAGAAACCAGAAAGTGTGAAGGACGAAAAGTCTGGAGCGCCTTCTCGCCGTGAATCTGTCGTAGAGAGTATTAAGCCCGAGAGTGTGAAGGATGACAAGTCCTCACCACCCTCCAAGGAAGTATCACGACCTGCATCGGTTGCAGAAAGTATAAAGGATGAATCTGAAAAACCTGGAAGTGTAACAGATGCGCAGTCTAAGGAGCCGTCTCGTCGTGAATCGGTAGCAGAAAGTATTCAGCCAGAGAGCGCCAAAGATGAGAAGTCTCTACCAGTCTCCAAGGAAGTATCTCGACCCGGGTCAGTTGCAGAAAGTGTGAAAGACAAGTCTGAGAAACCAGAAAGTGTGAAGGACGAAAAGTCTGGAGCGCCTTCTCGCCGTGAATCTGTCGCAGAGAGTATTAAACCCGAGAGTGTAAAGGATGACAAGTCCTCACCACCCTCCAAGGAAGTATCACGGCCTGCATCGGTTGCAGAAAGTATAAAGGATGAATCTGAAAAACCTGGAAGTGTAGCGGATGCTCACTCTAAGGAGCCTTCACGTCGTGAATCGATAGCAGAAAGTATTCAGCCAGAGAGCGCCAAAGATGAGAAGTCTCTACCAGTCTCCAAGGAAGTATCTCGACCTGTGTCAGTTGCAGAAAGTGTGAACGACAAGTCTGAGAAACCAGAAAGTGTGAAGGACGAAAAGTCCACAGAGCCTTCTCGCCGTGAATCTGTCGCAGAGAGTATTAAACCCGAGAGTGTGAAGGACGACAAGTCCTCACCACCCTCCAAGGAAGTATCACGACCTGCATCTGTTGCAGAAAGTGTAAAGGATGAATCTGTAAAACCTGGAAGTGTAACGGATGCTCACTCTAAGGAGCCTTCACGTCGTGAATCGATAGCAGAAAGTATTCAGCCGGAGAGCGCCAAAGATGAGAAGTCTCTACCAGTCTCCAAAGAAGTATCTCGACCAGTGTCAGTAGCAGAAAGTGTGAAAGACGAGTCTGAGAAACCAGGAAGTGTGAAGGACGAAAAATCCACTGAGCCTTCTCGCCGTGAATCTGTTGCAGAGAGTATTAAGCCCGAGAGTGCGAAGGATGACAAGTCCTCACCACCCTCCAAGGAAGTATCACGACCTGCATCGGCTGCAGAAAGTGTTAAAGACGAATCTGAAAAACCTGGAAGTGTTACGGATCAGCCTGAGGAGCCTTCCCGTCGTGAATCGGTAGCGGAAAGTATTAAGCCAGAGAGCGCCAAGGATGAGAAGTCTCAACCAGTCTCCAAGGAAGTATCTCGACCCGGGTCAGTTGCAGAGAGTGTGAAAGACGAGTCTGAGAAACCAGGAAGTGTGAAGGACGAAAAATCCACAGAGCCTTCTCGCCGTGAATCTGTTGCAGAGAGTATTAAGCCCGAGAGTGTGAAGGACGACAAGTCCTCACCACCCTCCAAGGAAGTATCACGACCTACATCTGTTGCAGAAAGTGTAAAGGATGAATCTGAAAAACCTGGAAGTGTAACGGATGCTCACTCTAAGGAGCCTTTACGTCGTGAATCGATAGCAGAAAGTATTCAGCCAGAGAGCGCCAAAGATGAGAAGTCTCTACCAGTCTCCAAGGAAGTATCTCGACCTGGATCGGTAGTAGAAAGTGTTAAAGACGAGTCTGAGAAGCCAGGCAGTGTGAAGGACGAAAAGTCTGTAGAGCCTTCTCGCCGTGAATCTGTTGCAGAGAGTATTAAGCCCGAGAGTGTGAAGGATGACAAGTCTGCACCACCCTCCAAAGAAGTATCACGCCCTGCATCGGTTGCAGAAAGTGTTAAGGACGAATCTCAAAAACCTGGAAGTGTAACGGATGCTCATTCTAAGGAGCCTTCCCGTCGTGAATCGGTAGCGGAAAGTATTAAGCCAGAGAGCGCCAAAGATGAGAAGTCTCTACCAGTCTCCAAGGAAGTGTCTCGACCCGGGTCAGCTGCAGAAAGTGTGAAAGACGAGTCTGAGAAACCAGGAAGTGTGAAGGATGAAAAGTCTGTAGAGACTTCTCGCCGTGAATCTGTTGCGGAGAGTATTAAACCCGAGGGTGTGAAGGATGACAAGTCTGCACCACCCTCCAAAGAAGTATCACGCCCTGCATCGGTTGCAGAAAGTGCAAAGGATGAATCTGAAAAACCTGGAAGTGTAACGGATGCACAGTCTAACGAGTCTTCCCGTCGTCAATCGGTAACTGAAATTCTTAAGCCAGAGAGCGTCAAGGATGATAAATCTGAACCTGAGTCAAAGGAAGTATCTCGATCAGAGTCAGTTGCAGAAAGTGTGAAAGATGTGTCTGAGAAGCCAGGAAGTGTGAAGGACGAGAAGTCTGTAGAGATTTCTCGTCGTGAATCTGTTGCTGAGAGTATTAAGCCCGAGAGTGAGAAGGATGACAAGTCCTCACCACCCTCCAAGGAAGTATCACGACCTGCATCGGTTGCAGAAAGTGGTAAAGACGAATCTGAAAAACCTGGAAGTGTAATGGATCAGCCTGAGGAGCCTTCCCGTCGTGAATCGGTAGCGGAAAGTATTAAGCCAGAGAGCGTCAAGGATGAGAAGTCTCAACCAGTCTCCAAGGAAGTATCTCGACCCGGGTCAGTTGCAGAAAGTGTGAAAGACGAGTCTGAGAAACCAGGAAGTGTGAAGGACGAAAAGTCCACAGAGCCTTCTCGCCGTGAATCTGTTGCTGAGAGTATTAAACCCGAAAGCATGAAGGATGACAAGTCTGCACCACCATCCAAGGACGTATCACGACCTGCATCGGTTGCAGAAAGTGTAAAGGATGAATCTGACAAGCCTGGAAGTGTAACGGATGCTCAGTCTAAGGAGCCTTCCCGTCGTGAATCGGTGGCAGAAAGTGTTAAGCCAGAGAGCGCGAAAGATGAGAAGTCTCTACCAGTCTCAAAAGAAGTATCTCGACCCGGATCAGTAGTAGAAAGTGTTAAAGACGAAACTGAGAAACCAGGAAGTGTGAAGGACGAAAAGTCCACAGAGCCTTCTCGCCGTGAATCTGTTGCTGAGAGTATTAAACCCGAAAGCATGAAGGATGACAAGTCTGCACCACCATCCAAGGAAGTATCACGACCTGCATCGGTTGCAGAAAGTGTAAAGGATGAATCTGACAAGCCTGGAAGTGTAACGGATGCTCAGTCTAAGGAGCCTTCCCGTCCCGAATCGGTGGCAGAAAGTATTAAGCCAGAGAGCGCGAAAGATGAGAAGTCTCTACCAGTCTCCAAAGAAGTATCTCGACCCGGATCAGTAGTAGAAAGTGTTAAAGACGAAACTGAGAAGCCAGGAAGTGTGAAGGACGAAAAGTCTGTAGAGCCTTCTCGCCGTGAATCTGTTGCCGAGAGTATTAAACCCGAGAGCGTGAAGGATGACAAGTCTGCACCACCATCCAAGGAAGTATCACGACCTGCATCGGTTGCAGAAAGTGTAAAGGATGAATCTGACAAGCCTGGAAGTGTAACGGATGCTCAGTCTAAGGAGCCTTCCCGTCGTGAATCGGTGGCAGAAAGTGTTAAGCCAGAGAGCGCGAAAGATGAGAAGTCTCTACCAGTCTCCAAAGAAGTATCTCGACCCGGATCAGTAGTAGAAAGTGTTAAAGACGAAACTGAGAAGCCAGGAAGTGTGAAGGACGAAAAGTCTGTAGAGCCTTCTCGCCGTGAATCTCTTGCTGAGAGTATTAAACCCGAGAGCGTGAAGGATGACAAGTCTGCACCACCATCCAAGGAAGTATCACGACCTGCATCGGTTGCAGAAAGTGTAAAGGATGAATCTGACAAGCCTGGAAGTGTAACGGATGCTCATTCTAAGGAGCCTTCCCGTCCTGAATCGGTAGCCGAAAGTATAAAGCCAGAGAGTGCCAAAGATGAGAAGTCTCTACCAGTCTCCAAGGAAGTATCTCGACCCGGGTCAGTTGCAGAAAGTGTGAAAGACGAAACTGAGAAGCCAGGAAGTGTGAAGGACGAAAAGTCTGTAGAGCCTTCTCGCCGTGAATCTGTTGCAGAGAGTATTAAGCCCGAGAGTGTGAAGGATGACAAGTCTGCACCACCCTCCAAAGAAGTGTCACGCCCTGCATCGGTTGCAGAAAGTGTTAAGGACGAATTTGAAAAACCTGGAAGTGTAACGGATGCTCATTCTAAGGAGCCTTCCCGTCCTGAATCGGTAGCCGAAAGTATAAAGCCAGAGAGTGCCAAAGATGAGAAGTCTCTACCAGTCTCCAAGGAAGTATCTCGACCCGGGTCAGTTGCAGAAAGTGTGAAAGACGAAACTGAGAAGCCAGGAAGTGTGAAGGACGAAAAGTCTGTAGAGCCTTCTCGCCGTGAATCTGTTGCAGAGAGTATTAAGCCCGAGAGTGTGAAGGATGACAAGTCTGCACCACCCTCCAAAGAAGTGTCACGCCCTGCATCGGTTGCAGAAAGTGTTAAGGACGAATCTAAAAAACCTGGAAGTGTTACGGATGCTCAGTCTGAGGAACCTACCCATCCTGAATCGGTAGCCGAAAGTATTCAGCCAGAGAGCGCCAAAGTTGAGAAGTCTCTACCAGTCTCTAAGGAAGTATCTCGACCCGGATCAGTAGTAGAAAGTGTGAAAGACGAAACTGAGAAGCCAGGAAATGTGAAGGACGAAAAGTCTGTAGAGCCTTCTCGCCGTGAATCTCTTGCAGAGAGTCTTAAGCCCGAGATTGTGAAGGATGACAAGTCTGCACCACCCTCCAAAGAAGTATCACGACCTGCATCAGTTGCAGAAAGTATAAAGGATGAATCTGAAAAACCTGGAAGTGTAGCGGATGCTCAATCAGAGGAACCCACCCGTCCTGAATCGTTAGCGGAAAGTATTAAGCTAGAGAGCGCCAAAGATGAGAAGTCTCTACCAGTCTCCAAGGAAGTATCTCGACCCGGATCAGTAGTAGAAAGTGTGAAAGACGAAACTGAGAAGCCAGGAAGTGTGAAGGACGAAAAGTCTGTAGAGCCTTCTCGCCGTGAATCTCTTGCAGAGAGTCTTAAGCCCGAGAGTGTGAAGGATGACAAGTCTGCACCACCCTCCAAAGAAGTATCACGACCTGCATCGGTTGCAGAAAGTGTGAAGGATGAATCTGAAAAACCTGGAAGTGTAACGGATGCTCATTCTAAGGAGCCTTCCCGTCCTGAATCGGTAGCTGAAATTTTTAAGCCAGAGAGCGTCAAGGATGATAAGTCTGAGTCAGTCTCCAAGGAAGTATCTCGACCCGGGTCAGTTGCAGAAAGTGTGAAAGACGAGTCAGAGAAGCCAGGAAGTGTGAAGGACGAAAAGTCTGCAGAGCCTTCTCGCCGTGAATCTGTTGCAGAGAGTTGTAAGCCAGAGAGTGTGAAGGATGACAAGTCCTCAGCACCCTCCAAGGAAGTATCACGCCCTGCATCGGTTGTTGAAAGTGTAAAGGATGAATCTGATAAACCTGGAAGTGTAACGGATGCACAGTCTAAGGAGCCTTCCCGTCCTGAATCGGTAGAGGAAATTATTAAGCCAGACAGCATCAAGGATGATAAATCTGAGTCAGTCTCCAAGGAAGTATCTCGACCCGGATCAGTAGTAGAAAGTGTGAAAGACGAAACTGAGAAGCCAGGAAGTGTGAAGGACGAAAAGTCTGTAGAGCCTTCTCGCCGTGAATCTGTTGCAGAGAGTATTAAGCCCGAGAGTGTGAAGCATGATAAGTCCTCACCACCCTCCAAGGAAGTATCACGCCCTGCATCGGTTGCTGAAAGTGTTAAAGACGAATCTGAAAAACCTGAGAGTGTAACGGATGCACAGTCTAAGGAGCCTTCCCGTCCTGAATCGGTAGCGGAAATTATTAAGCCAGAGAGCGTCAAGGATGATAAATCTGAGTCAGTCTCCAAGGAAGTATCTCGACCCGGGTCAGTTGCAGAAAGTGTGAAAGACGAGCCTGAGAAGCCAGGAAGTGTGAAGGACGAAAAGTCCGCAGAGCCTTCTCGCCGGGAATCTGTTGCAGAGAGTAGTAAGCCAGAGAGTGTGAAGGATGACAAGTCCTCACCACCCTCCAAGGAAGTATCGCGCCCTGCATCGGTTGTTGAAAGTGTAAAGGATGAATCTGAAAAACCTGGAAGTGTCACGGATGCTCATTCTAAGGAGCCTTCCCGTCCTGAATTGGTAGAGGAAATTATTAAGCCAGACAGCATCAAGGATGAGAAGTCTCAACCAGTCTCCAAGGATGTATCTCGACCCGGGTCAGTAGCAGAAAGTGTGAAAGACGAGTCTGAGAAACCAGGAAGTGTGAAGGACGAAAAGTCTGTAGAGCCTTCTCGCCGTGAATCTGTTGAAGAGAGTATTAAACCCGAGAGTGTGAAGGATGACAAGTCTGCACCACCCTCCAAAGAAGTATCACGCCCTGCATCGGTTGCTGAAAGTGTTAAAGACGAATCTGAAAAACCTGAGAGTGTAACGGATGCACAGTCTAAGGAGCCTTCCCGTCCTGAATCGGTAGCGGAAATTATTAAGCCAGAGAGCGTCAAGGATGATAAATCTGAATCAGTCTCCAAAGAAGTATCTCGTCCCGGATCTGTGGTAGAAAGTGTGAAAGACGAGTCTGAGAAACCAGGAAGTGTGAAGGACGAAAAATCTGTAGAGCCTTCTTGCCGTGAATCTGTTGCAGAGAGTATTAAACCCGAGAGTGTGAAAGATGACAAGTCCTCACCACCCTCCAAAGAAGTATCACGACCTGCATCAGTTGCAGAGAGTGTAAAGGACGAATCTGAAAAACCTGGAAGTGTCACGGATGCTCATTCTAAGGAGCCTTCCCGTCCTGAGTCGGTAGAGGAAATTATTAAACCAGACGGCATCAACGATGAGAAGTCTCAACCAGTCTCCAAGGAAGTATCTCTACCCGGGTCAGTTGCAGAAAGTGTGAAAGACGAGTCAGAGAAACCAGGAAGTGTGAAGGACGAAAAGTCTGTAGAGCCTTCTCGCCGTGAATCTGTTGAAGAGAGTATTAAACCCGAGAGTGTGAAGGATGACAAGTCCTCACCACCCTCCAAGGAAGTATCACGACCTGCATCGGTTGCAGAGAGTGTAAAGGACGATTTTGAAAAACCTGGAAGTGCTAAAGGTACTGAGCCCGAGAGCGACAAAGACGATAAATCTCTTCCAGTCTCAAAAGAGGTATCACGGCCCGGATCAGTAGTAGAAAGTGTGAAAGACGAGTCTGAGAAGCCTGAAAGTGTGCAGGTTGACGGAGTTCTGGACGTTAAATTGCTAAGTGAATCAAAGGATATTTTAAACCTAGAAATTGTTGCCCAAACAGCGTCGTCCTTCATTGACAAAGGAATTAGCTACTTCGAGCATGCTGATTTCGTGCAAAAGAAAACTGATGAGACTATAAGCGATTTTGAGACAGCATCCAGCCCCGTTGACGTTGCTGAGGGTGTCTTTGCACATACAGAATCTGAGAAGACACAAAGTGTTAAAGACGAGATTTATAAAGAATCTTCTCGTCGCGAATCGGTAACTGAAGGCTCAAAGGCAGAGAGTCCAAAAGATGTAAGGTCCCCAACTGAAACGGCATCTTCACCAATTGACGAAGCTAAAGATTTCACAGTTTTCGAAGATATTAAAAAAGAGACACTTGTGCTATCTTTGGAATCGAAGGGAGATTTCCCAACTCTTTCAAGCCCTATTGAAGTTGCCGCAGGTGACTTTAGCTCCGCAATTGAAATTTCTACGTCTGAGCCTCTTACACCATCAAAGCCGGCAGAACTTTCTGAAGTTAGTACATCAAGAACTGCTTCCAGCCCAGTTGATGAAGCACCTCGTTCCCCTATTGAAAAATCAGAAAAGGACAAATCAGAGGAGGGGAGTGTAAAGTCTCCACCAGCTTCAAAAGAAGTATCACGGCCCGAATCTGTGGCAGGCAGTATAAAAGACGAATCTGAGAAGCCCGAAAGTTTTCAAAGTGAAAAGTCCAAGGGCGCATCCCGACCTGAGTCTGTTGCAGAGAGTATCAAGCCCGAGGGTCCAAAGGATGACATTTCTCTGCCAACTTCTAAAGATGTAAAAGATGAATCTGAAAAGCCAGAATCTGTTGCCGAGAGTAAAAAAGCAGAAAGCCCAAAGGATGACAAGTCTCTACCCCCCTCTAAAGAAGTATCGCGATCCGGTTCCGTTGTAGAAAGCCTTAAGCATGAATTAGAAATGCCTGAAACCGTGACGAGCAAAAAGTCAGGTGAGCTTTCCCGACGGCAATCTGCTGCGGAAAGTGTAAGGCCTGTGAGCTTGAAAGATGAAAAGTCGCCAGTCCCTTCTAAGGAGTCATCACGCCCAGTGTCAGTGGCTGAGGATCTGACGTCAAAAGAATCTTCGCGACCTACCTCAGTTGGGGAGACGGCTTCGTCACCTATTGACGAAGCACCTAAGGAGCCTTTAATATTAAACATATCATCTGCTGAAATTAAAGGAAGTTATCCTACACTATCCAGTCCCGTCGATGTTGCTGAGGGCGAGTTTTCACATGCAATTTCAGGTGGAATTGAAGAAGACAAACCTGCTGAGCAGACTAAAGTTGC
This sequence comes from Drosophila glabriapex, assembly GCA_035042305.1. Lineage (NCBI taxonomy): Eukaryota > Metazoa > Arthropoda > Insecta > Diptera > Drosophilidae > Drosophila > Drosophila glabriapex. The sequence continues at coordinate 7,667,850 of JAWNLN010000066.1, forward strand.
CGCGATTCTTACGGCGTCTAGCCCGGTAGATGAGGCAGTTGATATTTCAGAATCGCTTAAAACCGTTGAGGAACATATCATTGAAGATAAGCTGCAATCAGTTAGTGAACTTTTAACCAAGAAGGTAGAAACAGTAATTGATGCAGTCAGCGATAAAGTGGAAAGCGCTAAAGATTTCGTCGTAGAATCCTTAGAGCATATAACCAAAGAAAGTTCAAAATCTCTAATTGAACTTGAATCTTTTAAAGATTCCAAGATCTCTGAGGTTTCCAAGACAGTAACTTCACTTGCCGAGACTGTTCAAACTATTGCGGATGAGAAATCTCAAGCAGTTGAACACATTTCGGATGTACTCTCTAAACAGTTAGGACAGACTGATTCGGTTGTGGAAACTATTTCAGATGTGCCAGAAGATTCCAGTGCTAAGGGAAGCCTCGACTTAAGTGGTTTCTCAGAGCTTCGAGAAACCCATATTACCACAGTTGATTCCCCCGAATTCACAGTTACAATCTGTGAGCGCGATGAAAGTGTACTTCATGATATCAAAGAAGAAGACGAAGAACATAGATTCTCGCCACCAACTGAAAAAGGTTCAATAACAATGGATCAACCAATGCGTCCACTTTCACCACGTGAAGAAGAGGTCGCGAAGATAGTCGCTGATGTGGCCAAAGTTTTGAAGTCCGATAAGGATATCACTGACATCATACCCGATTTTGATGAAAAACAGTTGGAAGAAAAACTTAAAACCACAACTGAAACTGAAACTGAAACTGTAATTGAAAGCGTAGATGCACAGAAAGTGGGAACACCTGAAGCTACCTCGGGTAGGTTAACTCCCGCAAAGGATTTGGCTATGGATGAAAATATATTTGAAACGAAGATAATGAAAGTGGATATTGAATCAGAGAAGTCTTCGCCTGATCAGAAGTCTGGCCCGATATCAATTGAGGAAAAGGACAAAATTGAGCAGTCCGAGAAGGCTCAATTGCGCGAGGGGGCCGCAAAAGCGGCTGCCGTCGAACTAGCTAAAGATATTTCTCGGCCAGAGTCAGCCACCAGTCAGCTGGGCACCCTAGAATCATTACCATCTCGCCCCGAGTCCGTAGCCAGTCAGAAAGCCGAGACGAAGTTGGAACAGTCAACAGTGGTGTCCAAGGATGCATCACGGCCCATCTCTGTGGCCAGTTCGAAGGGTGAAAAGTCGCCAATATCACCAAAAGATATCTCACGACACGAGTCAATTGTAAGCCAGGTAAGCGAACAAGATGCCAGCGCAATTGGTTCGGACTCTAGACGCGAATCTGTGTTGTCTGCTGCCAAGGATGCACAGGAGGTTCCCCGCTCGGAATCGGCCGAAATTAAAGAGACAGAAGCTTCGCGACCAGCATCAAGTGCCAGCCAGGTTAGTGCCAAGGATGAGGAGACTTCCGACTCTCAACATGGTTCGATTCTGGTCTCGACAATCGAGAGCAAAATGGAAGAAAAATCAAGCGAATCCACATCCACTTCCAAATCAATTACAAATCAAACTCATCTAAAAGAAGAGTCCATAAGCGAGTCATTGAGTAGCAGCTTAAAAGTGGAGGATAGCTCACGATGTGAATCATTATCAAGCCTTCTAGCCGACAAGGAGGCTACCAAATCAAGCAGCACCAGTGTCAAGGAGGAAACTGAACGTGTCACAAAAATTGTGGAGAAAATAACAACATCACAATTGGAGGAGTTGCTTACTCAATCTGAAGAGTGCTCCTCGGAGTCAATAGTTAGCGAGATTCAAACGACTAGCCTCCCAAGCGCCAAGCACCAGAAGCCTAGTGATCAAAGCACAAGCAAGGATATTACAAGCAGTACACAAAAGGAGTCGGTCAAGGACAGTCTCAAGGAGACAGTAGCCGAGTTCTTGGCAACTGAAAAAATTGTTTCCGCCAAAGAAACTTTCATAGCTGAGGCGACCAAAACTGCGGAAGAGTCTCTAAAGAAGGTGTCTAGTGTGAGCTCATCTCAAAAGGCCTTGTTTGTCGGAACAGACGAGTCGCGGCGGGAATCGCTGCTCAGTCACACAAGTGAGAGTCGACAAACGCACAGCGATCCTGAAGAGGATAGTGATGACGATGGACATGCCAGTCTAAAAGAAGGTCGATCCAAGTCCATTGCCACCATCATGATGACCAGCATCTACAAGCCGTTTGAGGAGACTGAAACAATTGCAACCGTTAAGGAGGATGAGGAACACGACGAACATGATCAGACAGACATTGAGACAAAAACCACAACATCTTCAACAACAGAGACAACCACTAAAAAGACAACACTACTGCAGTCGAGCGAGCAGAGCAGCAGCACCATCAAGAGCAGCTCGACCGACTCCAAAACCAAAATCCAATCCATTACACTAACACAGACAGAAACACAAGCTGAGCAAGCAATGGATGGCACAGACCGCAAGACACCGCCTACGGCACCAGTCAGTCCAAGCGTGAAGCCAGTGGGCCCCACAAGCACAGCTACAGTCACAGGCACAGGTACTGGCACAGGCACAGGCACAGGCACAGGCACTGGCACAGCGCCTGGCACTGGGTCCAGTTGTGTGAAGAGCGAGTCTAGTGCTGCTAGCATTGCATCGACATCGGGTCCATTGTCCCCCAAGGACATCAGCGGTAAGTCAAGTCCGGGAGCCCTAACATCGGAGAGTCAATCCATACCAACACCGTTCGGACGTGAATCACACACCGAGACGCCAGAGTCATCGCCCAAGCCCACATCGCCTTTCCCGCGCGTCAGCAAGGACGAGCTCCAATCTCTAGGTGTAACAGCGGAACCTGATGAACGCATCGAGATTGGTGCCGATTCCAGCGAGTTTCTTCCAGAGCTGCATGAGCTGCGGGGCATTGAGAGCACTACAGGACTAAGTGATAGCACCGAAAAGATTATAACGACAACCATAACCACTGTGACCAAGGTCATCTCTGCCGATGGCAAGGAGATTGTGACTGAGCAAAAGACAGTTACCACAACAGACAGCTCAGAGCCGGATAGCGAGAAGGTAGTGGTTACTACAACCCGCACAACCAGCGAGAGCGAGAGAAGCGAGCGCGAACGCGATCAGATGCTGCCCAAAGAAGTGGCCATGCTGCGTGGCATTTACCGCTCTGGTACGCCGGCCAGCGATGATGAGCGACTTGCTGGTGGCATCAGCGATGATGAGTTGCCCGGCTCACCACGCAGCGCTAGCTATGATCTGCAGCGCTCCAGCTCTGGCATTAGCAAGCGCTCTGATCTAGATGCCGATGACAGTCAGGACGATATGCCGCCACAGTATGGTAGCGAAGAGCATTCAACAGCACGCGCCATTCTGCCGCAACGCACTGCCGATCCGATGGCAACCTCGTTCTATGGAGCGCTACCCGATAGCTTCGATGCGAAGCCCAGCACCGAACCGATACCCATTCGAGGCGCTGTGCTAATGACCTATACAGACTCGCCGCCAGCCAGTCAGTCATCGGAGAGCGTGGAGAGCACCAGCCAAACCTGGGCCGGACACAAGTTCCTCGATGAGGCAGACAAGGACTTCCAGAAGGCACTTGAGGAACATGTGCAGGCGCGTGGCGCCGAAGTGATGTCTTCCGTGACCGCCAAGTATTCCTACTCGCCCTCCAAGGCCGAGGAGGTCGAACAAATTGTCAGCAGCACTGCGGAGCGACAGCGCTTCCCTCTCAGCGATGTCCAGAAGGTACGCAGCGGCGAAAATCTATTGGCTAGCTTTGGCAGCTCAAGCCCAGCTAGCAGTACTGTACCCACAACTCTCACAGCAACAACAACCGCATCAGCTGCTACTGTAACTGCAACAGCAACAGCAACAGATGCAACATCAACAACAGGAACGACTGCAACAACAACAACTAGTGGCAGCAGCAGCAGCACTAGCGGCACTATGCCCAAGGATCGCTTAGAGGAGTGGGGCAAACCACTCGGTCTACCATCACCAGCACCATTGCCGGTCGAGGGTGGCGATATACGCACCACACCTAAGAAGGAGCGTCGCTTGGTGGCCACCAAGACGCGTCTTAATAATGAGAAGAATTTGCGCAAACGTAGCGAGTCACCCAACAAAGCAAAGAAACCAGCACCGGTTTACGTAGATCTGACCTATGTGCCGCACAATGGCAACTCCTACTATGCTCATGTTGACTTCTTCAAGCGTATCCGTGCCCGCTATTATGTCTTCTCCGGTACCGAGCCCAGCCGTCAGGTCTACGATGCTTTGCTGGAAGCCAAGCAAACCTGGGAGGACAAGGAGCTGGGTAAGTTCTTTATCCATTATAAGTACAATGCACTTGGGTGACACAGAAACCTGTTCAATCGAAATTCCAAACCAATTCTAAATCATAAATAGCATAAAAGTCGCTTTGGTTTCGTTTCGAATGGCATAATACTTATGAATAGAGATTCGAGCTAACACACTCTTATAGCCGATCATTGGTAATAAAACTCTTTCTTTGATAGCCTTAGTATTTTTTTTCCAAATATTGAACAGTTTTTATTTTATTAGGTTTCATTCTATATTTTGCATAAAATCTAGTCAAATGTAGCAGTTATCCAAAACCAACTTACTGAAAATATTATTTACAACTTTTTTAAATAGCCATAAATATTGCAGAATAAAATTATTATTGAAATAATTCTTAACTTACACTTGATAAGAAATATTAATTTTTGAATTTACACATCAAAAATACAAATAAAACAAAATAATTTTGTGTATTAACTTTATCAAGAGTAACATTTCAACATTTCACAGAGGTGACCATCATACCGACCTATGATACCGATGTGCTGGGCTATTGGGTGGCTGAGAATGAGGAGCTTCTTGCCAAGCACCGCATCGATCTGTCGCCATCGGCTTCACGCTGCACAATTAACTTGCAGGATCATGAGACTTCGTGCTCCGCATATCGCTTGGAGTTCTAGGCCACGGGCTTGTTTATTGCATTTGACGATGACGACTAAAAGCTACTGCAATCACTATTTTTCAAATCTCTTTCATCACACAGACAGCGGTTTGAGGTGGCCCCATTGTGAACCTTAAGGGGCAACAACTACAACTACAACAACAGCAACAGCAACAACAACAGCAACCAACACTCAGAAAAACGACGACTTTCACTTTTTGAGCTTAACGACGACGACTTTCACAAAATTTCAACATCTAAAAACACAACGAAAACGACACCAACAACTAAAAAGTGAAAACAAAGCTTGAAACAAATACGACAACAACAAAATGCAATACGCAAAAAAAAAACCGTGCGGTACAGAAACGCTAAACAAAGAAGAAGAAAAAATGAACAAAAAGCTGAATATGGCGGAGTAACGGGTCACATGAGTGACGCCATTTTGTTTGCCAATGCCGTCTATTTGCGCTTTTTGCGACTTTATTTCAAAATGCAGCAAGCAAGGTAATTAATCAATATATGTTTTCAACAAATTAATTACTAAACAATGCAAAAGAAAATTTAAAAAAAAAACTACCAAAGAAGCGCTACGTGCCACAATACAAAAGAACACAATTACCAAAAAAAAAATGTATCGTATAAATATATAGTATATATACGTATTTGTTGCTTTAATCAAATGTCAAGCTACCTTGCATAGTTATCCAAAGATCAAAATTGTTTTCAAACCCGCATAGCTAAAATATACAAAACGAAAACAAAAAAATCAAAAAAAAAAAAAAAAAAAAATAGAAAAGAAAAGAAAATGAAAATGAAAATGCTAAGTATATTACAAATATTATTCATGTTTATTGTATTAGTAAAACTTTTATGAAAAACTATTGAAGAATCCCATATATTTGAATTTAATATATATATATATATATATATATATATATATATATATATATATATATATATATGTATATGTATACGTATGTCAAGAATTGGCAACATCATATAGTACCACTACTAGTATTTATTTAGCTATACAAAAGCTATACACGCCTCATTCATAAAGACACGCTGAATGTACCATGCAATCAATAAATAAAAATGTTTGCCTTTATATTTTTGTTTGAAATAGAAAAAATAAAAAGAAATGCACTTAAATTGTTGAAGCATTAATACAAGCTTTTAAATAAAAATTTAGATAACAACATGAATTTAACATGGGTCACTACTGTGAACTCGTAATATAAAATCTAATTTTATCCAAAGTCTAATGGAGCATCTACCACTAAATATGGAACAAAGCAAAATAATACTAACCTTATATATATGTGCCTCCCTAAAATGCAAGCAATGAACAGAAGTCTATAAAATGAAATACTAAATATCAAATAATAAAGACAATTAAATTAATAATTTGATTTGAAATTTTCTATTTTGAGTTGATCTTTTGTTTTACATATGATTCATGCAGACAGTTGATAGACTTACTAAAATACCAATGGGCAAAAGTAATATACAATGCAAACAAGATTTAACTATAGCTGTTAAACGATGAAAATAATATACGTACACTTATATAGAACAAAAATAAATAATACCAAAGTCTGGCAGAAATCGAATGAAGTGAAAACGTCGCGTTCTTGGGCAAGATATGGGTCTGTGTCTTAATGTTGGATGTCATGGGGTTGATATATGCTATATACTCAACTGATGTAGGTATGTTAAGTGAGATTAACTCTGAACGATAAATGATGATTGCTGTTGTTGGTGATAAAGTTGATAATGCGATTATGTTAATGCTGATATTAATATGTAAGGTTTACGAGGGTCTGATTGGGATAGCATGGGCTTGGGGTAGGGTGTCATTAAACCAGATATTGTGACACAAAACTAAATGATGAACACAAAGTGAATGAAGGTTATTTTTCTATATTTTTTTTTTTACTTTTTCATAGTCATAGAATAACAAATTTCCCAAAGAACAAAAAAAAATTTTTAAATGTGAAACCAATTATAAATGATAACAAAAACTAATAATAAAAATGGCACACGCAACATTTAAAAAATAATACATTATACATTATTATATGTTTATATGAAATCAATATTGAAAACAAAAAAAAAACTGAAAATTTTGAAGCCACTGAGAAAAATAGTCAGACAGTCCAAAAAAAAAGTAAAGACAAAATGAAATTAAGCATATTGAAATACTCATTTTCGATTGAATTACAATTAATATTTGACATACAGACTTTTTAGGATATACATACATATATAAAACCGATCTTATCGAATAAATTCAATAAATATATATTATTCTTTGCATTTTTAACAACTACAATATATGCAGATACATATATATTTAAATACATATATATTTTTCTGTTGCTTTTTATACAACAACAAGAATAACCAGGCGCAACAGTCAACAAACAACTGGCTACCGTCCAGTCTACAAAAGTTTGATAAGCAACAAGCAAAAATTTAAAATTAACAAAATTTAATATAAAAACATATACATATACAAACCATTTAAGCAATTAATAAATATCGATTATATACTTTTCAAAAGATCCAACCGCGCGTGTGATAGTTGTTTTTTTTTTACAATTATATTTTTTAATATATTATATTTGATTGGTTTGCTTTATTTGTGCTTGAAAAAATTAAACATGAACAGTCTATAATTAAAGCAGGTGCAAAGTAAATACTTTACATATTTATGTATGTATGTATATGATATAAAGTGATAAAAAAGAAAATTATTTTATGACTACTAGCAAACAGCTTTAGACAGGGATTTACAAATTATAAACAAAATTTTAAATATAAAACATATAATTGAATGACATTGAAAAGTTCTAAACAAAGTAAATGGTACAAGCACCGTAAACATTTTTTTAAATAAATAATTAAATCACAAAAAAAAATATATATATTTTAGTTAAGAAAATGCTTACACTATTCAATTCATTAATTTTTTATGAACTAACGTTAAAAAATTTATGTACCTAAATATTTTATTTCAATTTCGAACTCTCAATATAAGAATTATAATGGAATGCAATTTGCGGCAATATTAATTAAATTGGAGTTTGGGAATCTTATGTTTTTTTTTTAATTCAACTGATAACAAGTAATAATGCAATAGTGAGGACATCTAGAGATGAACACACAATATAAAGATCAAATATTTATTATGAGATGTTTTGTGTGAGTTCATTGATATAATATCCTCAGGAATACAAATTGTAGACTACTTAAATATGAGTGTTTTATTGGTATATTAAACAATTTCAAACCCAACTTCAAAAACTTTTGCGCAGAAATGAAGAAAAACAAAATGAAAATAAATGCTAGAATAAACTTATAGACATACTTATACACACAAATATATATCCAAATGCATAAGCGACCTATATACACCATAAACTTGAATGTTTGAATGTTTGCTTGTAAGCTCTAATAAATATTTTCAAACCAATTCAATTATTTACTTTACATAAGTTGAGTCGAAAACACGAAAACTGTTTTACAGTTTATGAAATAAACCAAAAATCAAAAAAGAAAAGAAAAACAAAAAACATTTAAATGTGTTAAGTTTCTTGCAAATGTTTTTAATGTTTATTGTTCATTTGTCAACTGTGTAATGTATTTATTATGTATCCATTGCCTTATCCAAAGCGTAACAAACGTAACGTATTAACGTATTAACTATATATGAGAGTATCCCTAAACTACAAAATCAAAAAAAAAAAAAAAAACGATTAAAAAAATAACAAAATAATAAGAAGTAAACGTCGAATATGTTTGTTGAATTTGCTTCATGAATTTGCTTTTACTTATTAGCAGCTTCGATTTAAATCAAATATACCTAAATTTATATGCATGCATACAGATATATACGTGTATCTAAATATGACTACTATATAATCTTTATTAAAAGCATGCAGAAAATTGTTACAAGAAACGAAAAAAAAGGCATAAAGCTAAAAATAAACGAAAGCAAACATAAACACACACAAACAAGAAGCTAAAAATATAATATCGCTAACAGGGCTAATGCAGTGGGACATATTCGATAACCGCGAGTACAGATACAGATATGAACAGATAGAGATTAAATCAAATCAATTGCAAGATACAAATGCGTGCACAAAGCTACACAAATAGTGCTGCTAACTAAGAAGAAAGGCAGAGTAAAAGGATCGAAACGATGGCAAGCACAAACAAAATTAACACACACCCACACAGATAGGGAAAGGAAATGATTTAAAACCCAAAGGATGCAATATTTAAATATTTAAAAAATCAAAAAGAAAAAAAGAGAAGAAAATCCAACAAAAAAAATTACATATATGTATTACATTTTATGAAAAAGTCAAATCAAGCTTATCTCAAAAACTATTTCCAAAAACAAAAAAGTCTAAAAATTATAATAAAGGTATTTATGTGAAATTTAAATGTGTTTTATTTCTATTTTGATTGAGGGTTCAGTTCAAGTTTCTTTCAGCTTAGATTCGAAATGTAATTCAAATGCATTAAGTGCTTGACGCCCCACCCAAACCCGTTGCAGTGAATATGCGTAAATGGCTAATTGTACTTGGCACCAGAAATAACTTGGCTCGCCTTTTTTCTGTCAAATTTGATAGATGCGCAACCAGCATTTTAGCTTGTTGACAATAAAGTGCTATAATGCACATTAAATATGATTGATAAGTGCCTGGACAGCTCTGCAAGTTGGTCTCAAATTCTAAGTTCAGTCGTCAAGCTCAGTGTCAAGGCGGAGGTCCTTTACAGTACCTAATTTATTCAAACAAAGGTATTGCATTTGAAGAACAACTTCTGCCAGTGTATCCAGGAATCGGTTGCTAATTCAGCCAAATTTTAATTATGATTCCAGATACATATAATATAATCGATTACCATTCTGTTGCATCGCAATTAAATGATAACGCATTATCTTTCAAATAAAAGCGACACTCTTCCATGAAACCGTACTCAATCATACGGCATGGATATTTTGGACGCATTGCTGCCACTGCATCGTGTCTGTCAACTGTGCAACCTGTGGCAGTGGCGAGTAGATACTTCATTTACACGGCAGCTACAAGTTTCGCGTTGGCTGCAATTCTACGGCTGTGTGGTATTGACGCTGTCCAGCGGATACTTGTTGTACGACCTGTTTAATGACATTCCCACAGCGGTTGCGGATGTGGATGCAGATATAGATGCCGATTCCAATGAGAAGCGCAATATTGGGTACACTGTTGACTTGATACAGCTGGTGGGCATACGTGTGGCACATGCAACGGCGCTTCTGGAGGCACTGTGGCAGCGTCAAGCCCAGAGCCGCTTCTTTGCCGAGGTGCGCGAGATCGATCACAAATTTGCCAGTGCCCTGCATCTGGACGTGGACAATGGCCAACTGCGCCGCCAAATGACACGACGTGCTATGTGGATCCTTTCCGGTTATGTGATCAGTCAGGGCTTCATTCTGTTGACCAAAATGCTTGCGTCTGAACGCCAATTTGTTATATATTGGCTGTGCTATTTGTTGCCGCTGCTGGTTTGTGGTCTGCGCTATTTTCAGATCTACACAGCCATCCTGATTGTCCAGCAGCGTCTGGAGATGCTGCAGCGCATGCTAGAGTCATTGCAGCTGTCAGAGTCGGAGCCGCATAAGCCATATGTCTGCATGAGCATTAAGGAGCAACTCGAAATGGAGGCGAACGCAGCCGGCTGCATGCAACGTCTTTTGTCCGCCAGGGTGCTGTATCAACGGCTTTGGATGCTGGTCTCTCACCTGAATAGCTGCTATGGCTTATCCATGCTAATCAATTTGGGCAATGATTTTCTGGCGATTACCTCCAACTGTTATTGGATGTTCTTGAACTTTCGCCAGTTTACTGCCTCACCCTTTGATTTTCTGCAAATTGTGGGAAGCACCGTGTGGTCGGCACCGCATCTCGTCAACGTCCTCGTGCTGGCTCTAATGTGCGAGCGTGCTGCCTATTTTGTGAGTGGCAGTGGGCGTGACAGCAGATGTTATCTGTAACTGAAATAGTTGTCGTTTTATTTTTTTTGTTCTCCTTCCAGACGACGCGTTTGGCTTTGAGTCTGCATCACATCCGCGTGGATCTGCAGAATGAACTCCACAATGCACTGGTAAGTTGATCATCTTTCGATTATCCTTCGCACAGAGTCCATCGACTTATATTGCTTTACAGATCACACAGTTCTCCCTGCAACTACTGCATCAGCGACTCCAATTCAGCGCCGCCGGTTTCTTCAACGTCGACTGCACGCTCCTCTACACAGTAAGTGGGCCTAGCCCAAGAGCGGTGACATGTTCTAAATATTTCAATTACCTTTTCTAGATTGTTGGAGCCACAACAACCTATTTGATCATCCTGATACAGTTCCACATGAGCGAGAGCAATCTCAATAGAGGTTCGGCTAACGGATAAAGTTCATTATTCGATGCACAAAATAAATCTGCAAATATGGTTAAGCCTCGAACATTGAAAAATCTTGAATGCACCTCATAACCTGGGTGAATCTAGTTCTAAAGCAGTTGGATGCATCTGAAACCCCATATGGTATATATATTCTGGATCAGCATCAACCGCCGAGTCAATATAGCTAAGTCAGTTCCTTCGTCAGTCCGTCGCAAATCAAGATTATTTTATTCGATTTCATATTTAATATTTATAACTTTCCAAATAATAAAAGCCGAATACGAAGAGCACAACTCGTAGCCCAAAACGTTTTCTTATATTGTGTCTCGTGCAATCAGGAAACGCACGAGTTTTCTTTACAGATATATATGTATGCTGGGGTCCTTACCCTGGGATTCCATGTTCGGATGTTGGTCTGCACATGATATGGAAAACTGCATCACCCAGCTTAGCAATAGCAAAAAGAGCTAAACAGGTTATATCGTCTTCGCAAATATCATCCTAGCAATAACATTTATTTTATTTTTAAAATTATATATCTTTGAAAACCAAAAAGATGTTCGTACAAGAGCTCAATATTCGATCGATTGATCTTGACAACTGGCCAAATTCACAGATAACGACGAACAGTCTGCTAATCTTAATTCAGTTTAGTAAATATTAAATGTGTATATTGCATTCTATAATTAAAAAATAAGAATAAGAAAAAAAAAACAATAACATGTGGGATCTTATCTAATCTGAGCACGCATAGCTATACTGCTGGGAATCTCGATGTTGTTTAGCTGCAGCAGCTTCACCAGATTGCGCACGAAGTCCAGTGAGACCTTGAGCTCGTCGTCGGCTTGCAGGCGCTCGTAGAGATCGATGGCACCCTCGTAGTTGTTGTTCTTGGCGAACTGAGCCAGCAGCATATCATAGATCCGTTGCTCATCGATGGTGCGCTGCAAACCGCGAACGCCCCGCGCCAAGCGGAGCAGTGTACGTATGGCGCCCTCCTGGCCCAGATGCTCGCAGTTTTTGAGAAGCAGTTCGTGGTTGAGCCGAAACTCTGGATTGATAATGAGCCGACGCAGTTGGGTTTCAGTGCCGGATTCGGCTAGCGCCAGCAGCAGGGCGCTGTTCATGTTGGCATCACCATGGACTCGACTCACAGTCGCCGTAACCGAGCCCAGATGCTGTTGAGCCGACTTGATTGTTGTGCCCGGAAAGCGGGCCAGTTCCGCCTCATCACCGTTGCTCAACTTCACAAGCAGCGACAGCATCTCAAACTGCAGAGGTGTATGCTTGAATCGCGTAGCCAAACGCTGAAACTCGGACACGGCTTCATCCAAATTGCCGCGGAGCAGCCACTCGCGCACCACCGGACCCAGGAGCGCATTGTGCGCCTGACAGTAGCCAAGTTTCCTCAAGAATTCGAACGTTTCCAAGCTGAGACTGCGCTCACCGGTATTTGTCTCGGCATTCAGATTTGCCCTTACAGCCAGTTGGGCCACATTGTTGAGCAGCTGCCACACGTTCTTGATCACATAGTCGCCGCCGTTGACTCGCTGCTGCAGGGCGCGCTGCTGCAATAGCTCCTTGGCCGCATCCAGCTGATTCTCATGCACCAGCAGAGAAGCGTAGTCAATCAGCTTATGCTCATCCAACTGGAAACCTGCATTGACAAGAAAAAACGTCACTTTTTGCTTTTTTTTTCATAAGAGTGGCAAGGTATAGAATTGACCTAATCCTAATCCAAGATATAGTCAAGTGGATAGTCGGAAGAGTCAAACTTTCTTGTATTTACTAACCCGGATAGGTTTGCTGTATGCGCTGCAGAGTTTGATTTGCCCGGCGCAGATCTTTCCGCTTGATGTGCAGCTCAAAGATGGAGGCCAGCATACCCGGACTAGTCTGGACGTGTAGCGACTCACATTTCGCTAGCAATTCGAGTGCGCGCTCAAGGCGATTGTCGCGCACGCTAAGTTGAAGTAGACGCCGGAGGACGCCGCGTGTGTTCAGCTGCTTGGCCTCCAGTTCGATGAGATGGCACTCAAGCTCATCCAGCGACATGTCACGCGGATGCTTGATGAAGCCACCACTTGCCAAACTATTGTCCATTGCTGGTGGCAGCGTGAGCTCCGTATTGCGCATCTTTTGCAGCGTGCTTCCGATCGATTGGCGGATGACGGCATCGTTGCTGCTGTTAACTATGCTGAGCAGCGTCTCGACAGCAGCTGGAGACAGCTGCAGTTGCAGGCGTTGCAGTTCGTGGAGGAAGCGCAACAGTGCCGCCGGCTCCATACGCAGACGTGTCTGTGGCGCACACATCTGCAGCAGCAGGGCGCCAACGAAATCCTCCTGTCGTTGCAGCGATCGCTGCTGCAGCGCCTGCGTCAGCTTGGCGAAGATCTCATAACGCTTGTTGGCACGCACATTAACGGCGAGCGCGGCCAAGGGTTGCAGAAGCTGCACCAGCTGCAGACGGGTCGGATAGCGCTCGAGAAGATCGAGAGCTGCCTGCATTTGCTGCTGCTGCAGCAGCTGGCCAAGCACATGGATTAGCGACTGGGAGGCGCGTATGCCAATCGTGTCGAGTTTTTGCAGTGCCTGCAGCGGCTGCTGCAGTGTCTGCCACAGATTGGGCAGCACATAGACGCACAGCGTTGACTCATCGCATTCAACGCCCAGTCGCTGCATCTCGGCTAGCAGACGCAACATTCCGTTCTCGCCGTCGCGCTTGTGCTGCTCCAGCAACAGTGGCCAGAAGTAATGGGGACGCAGTGGCTCGCCGGCTTCACGCAACGCCTCCAAGCAGGCCAATGCCAACGATGGCTGACGACGCAGCGCCAACTCAGTCAGCAGCTCCAGCGCTCGTCTATTTTGGCCACGTTCACGCAGCTGGGTGGAAAAATGCAGCATCTGCTGGAGGGGTGTTCGGGCCCGAAACAATTCCAGCAGCAGCAGCGACGCATATCCATCAATGTTCTGGTTCTCATTGTAACTCGGCGCCGGCAGCATTCCAATCAGCTGGATGACCAGTTGCGCCTGGTCACGGTGCAGCAGCTGGATGCATATACTGTTTATGGCCGGCGGTACATCGCCACCGTGCACATATTCTGCCGGCAGCTCACTAACCAATTGCTGCATCAGCTGGACATCCTGGACCTGGCTACTCAAGACGGCGCGCAGCATTTGCAGCAGCTGCGGTGCATGGAAACTGCCGGCATGTTGGCGCAACAATTCGCGACCTTTGTCCAGCTCACCATTTTCGATGTAGGCCACAAAGCAAAGCGATTGGGTGGTGGGATTGGGCGTTATGCCAGCGGCCCGCATACTGCTCAGCACTGAATCGGCGCCGGGCAGGTCTCCGCTCCGCGCATGACCCAGCAGCAATGCATGGAAATTGCTTTCGGTGAGCGGAAAATTGCACTGGCGCATCTCATTAAGCAGTTCGGTGGCCTGACGCATGTTGCCAGTGGCGCCGGCCACGTCCAGCAGTGCGCTGTAGAGCGCCGCATCCGGCGCTCCATTATAGATGGCAATTTCCGCGAGCAGCGTGCGATGATCAGACAACGGTAGCTGGTTCTGCTGCAGCATCTGAAGCTGCGTGTGGTAGTGCGATAACGTTGGTTGCTCCACTTGCAGCAGCTGGGCCCACAGGCGCCGGAACAGCGCCAAACGTTCGCTACTGCTCGGCACGGGCAACAGTTCCGGCACACAGGCGCCAAGCAGAAAATGCAGCTGATCGGCGCCAAGTGACTGCTTTTGGTTCGCCTCCAGCTGCTGCAGCAGGCGTTCACAGTGCTCGTGACGGAGGATACCATGCTGCTGATAGTGCTGCTCCAGCTGTATCCACAGATCCTCAACGTTTGCCACGACGCCATCGCTCGCTTTGCGTGTGCGTTTCTTCCGTGTGATCCTTTCTCCAGATCTCTTTAATTCGCCTACGGCTCCAACCGTTGAGTAGCTAAGGCCACCAGCTGGAAATGTTGTCCTGCTTGCTGGCATTGCATAACGCTGCCGGCATCCATGAGTCGCTGGCGTTATGGCTGCTGTCGTCGCAGCTGTAAGTCCACCGATTCGCAGTGAGGCAACATAACGCAAGCACACATTCTTCAACAGATGCGTGCGCAACATGGCAACTGCCAATGCGCCAATATTGAAAACAATCAAACGTAACACGACTCAACACGCGAGCCGGCAAAACTAGATCTAGCTGAAACATCGTTATTATCGATAGTTTCAGCAAATAAATTGACTATCGCTTTTTGTTTTGTTTTGCTTTAAGCCCACTTTACAAACCAATAAATCTTATCGATAATGAAAAACTTCATATAAAAATCGGTGTTAAACCGGTCACGAAATATTTCGCGGCAGAAAATTGACGGCCGGCTTCGAGACTGCACAACTAAAATCCACTTTGTTAACTCACTGCCGCCTGTACGAATTCTGTTCAACGGTATCAAAATAACAAACTTTTGATATGTTTTGACGGCGGTTATCGGCAAACCACCATAGAAATGGTAAATGCATCGAAATGGAAATAGTAAATTTGTTGCGGCGGGCGACGAAAGTATCGATAATCGAAGATGCCAACAGCTGTTGTTACAGTCGACAGCGAAGTCGCCGTTGGACGCCAAAAGGCCTGCTTTTTTTCATTTGAATGCTTAAGATTGCCACTGTCCGTTAAATCAGCTGTTTTGTTAGTGATGTGCAGTGCTGTGTAGTGATGTGTTATTGTACGGTCGGCGGGCATGGGTAGACTCACCCCTAACTGAGCACTGGCTGGGCGGAGCTACCCCATTGAGACAAATCGACGAACCAAAATATAAATGAAAAATAATTGTAATCTTAAAAAACTAATTCCTTAAATTGTAGCCTCCAAGCAGACATTTTTATTTTCAGGCTCCACAAGTTTAATATATTGCAAATTGAGGTCTCGAAATCTTGCTTAAAACATAAGCGATATATCGTCGCATTGGATGTTTCATTTAAAACATCGATAAGCACCAAGTTGCTTAAATGGTGCCTATCGATAGACAGAAATCGAACATTTTTATAAATGCACAGCTCTGACTGCTGTTATCGCTGCACGTTTTTTGTTTTCCTAAACAATCAAACAACATAGACAGTCATGTCATCTTGGAAAAAGGCATCCAAAAGCAACCAGAAGGTGCATCGGGAACGTCATCAGCCCGCGGAGCGCCAGCATCTCGGTCTGCTCGAGAAGAAGAAGGACTACAAAAAGCGTGCTATTGACGCACATCAGAAGGAGAAAACCCTAAAGACGCTCCACAAGCGCGCCCTCAACAAGAATCCCGATGAGTTCTATCATCACATGGTCAACTCGAAGCTAAGCGAGGATGTGCATCGTGAAAATAATGCCAAGGACGAGCACACGCCCGACCAGTTGGCGCTCATGCAGACCCAGGATCTCAAGTACGTAGGGATGAAGCTCACCGTAGAGCGACGAAAGCTGCAGCGCCTGCGTGAAACGCTCGTCGACGTCAATGCTGCCAGCGCCGGGCACAACGAACGCTTCACCTACAACGAGGAGGGCGTCGAAGAAAAGGTGCCAACGCCAGAGACAGAGACAGCAACAGCAGAGAGTCTGGTGAGCGTCTCCTCTTTACATACACCTAGAAATTAAAGAAGGTGTTAAAGTCATGTCCAAAATGCAATTTATTAATTTATATGTATTCTCATTGAAAATGAGACGTATCTGGTCAAAGAAAAATTCCTTTAGTCAAAGCAAATTTAAAGATAAGATAAGGTTCACATTGGCTCATAAGGAGTGGCGCGGATCAGAATAAATTTGGTAAATGCTAAGAAATCCTATTAAATTAACTAAAAAACAAGTCATGCATGGGGGTGATCACCCTCTGATCCGTGCCAGTCTCAATAAGTCAAGCCGAAGCTGTCCCTCATCTTAAAATTTGCTAGCTTTGCACTCCTAAATCGCTTCTGAGCCAATTTCGGCATACTTATAGGTTAAGATATTGTAATTTGGACATGATTTTTACATTTTCTTTGAAAATTCACAAGTTTTTTTCATCACATATATATTAACCAAGTTCCTAATCTCAATCAGAAAACGGGCGTCAGAACACACAGGCAGCAGCTTCTGAGCGAGTTGAGGAAACGAGAGCAGCGCGAACGTGAACTGAGTATAACAAAAAGGAAGCTGGAGCTGAAGAAGGCCATTAGTCAGCCGCGCCTGCTCAAACCAAAAAAAATCAAGGCCGGCACGAAAGATTCTGCGCCCATTTATAAGTTTCCTTATGAGCGCAAAAAGTAGAAACCAATACTCCCCTTTTTTTTGGCTTATTAAAATAAATATATATTTATATATCTGTATATGTAATTATAATGAATGTGCCTGTCGAAACTGATCTAGCTATCTCGATACATTATGGTTTCCATCATTATCTATAAACTAGATGCCTTTTCGTCTCTAGAGCTATTTTGTTGAGGGTATGTTGCAAGGATCCCCATACCCCATACGAGCCTCGATCAGAAATCAATAGTTTTAAACTTAAGCTTTATCATTGAACATTGAATTATGTGGAAGCTTAAGATATAAATGTTAACAAATTTTGGCATAAGCGCCATCTGTGGGCGGTAAAGAGCCGTTTGTTGGGAATTTGTATAATTTGACGTTCTGTAAACTGTTATCGTTTTATTATGTTATGTTAAAAATTAAGTAGCGGTCTGCTTAGCGGAGACCTGAACCAATTCCATCTTGTACCAACTTACGATATTCGAGTACTTCGCTTACGTTATTTACCAGCAGATGGCGCAAGCAACCAATAACTGAATACATAAATAATGAATTGAATGATCGAAATGATCGATAAATGTGTATATAATAACGTGTTACATTATACATATATGCAAGTAAAACATTTATTTAGGCATAGTATTTCAGATTATCAAGAGTACTCTAGTGTGAAGCGAGCGACTAGCTGATACCCTATACCCTTCAAATACACTTGGGTATGTTTAACTTGATTTGCAAAAAAAATTACCAATGGAGAACAAATACATATATCATATAGCTTGCTCGGTTTCTAGAATTAAGTTGAGATGTTAACAGTTGGACTGAGCTGGGTTGCAAGGCTCGATTATCTCTGTTACTGAAAATAGCCGTTTTTTGTTTTTATAAAATTATTACAAATTGATCCTTGAGGTATTTATATGGATCAGGTCAGCAGTCGAGTTGATCTCGCCATTAGAATACAATTTAAATAGCCTGTTCAAAATACAATATTAAGATAAGATATTGATATAGATATTCATTACATTAAGGACTTAACTAAGCTCTAAGATCAAGGAAAATATTTACAATTGCAACCATCTCAAATGGACGGTGTCAGAACTTCGCTACAAATGCTCTGAGTTAGGTTTTAAAAACATTTTGAATTTAGTTTCTGATTCCGATTCCTATTCCGATTACCATTTCCCCATTCTGAATTTCAATTTAGATTTCGATTCCATCTCCGCTTTGACATATCGCCAATGGACTCGGTAGTTACTAGCGAGTAATTGGAGCTGGAGTCCAGAATCACCTTGCTGAGTTTAGATAGTGGCAGATATATACATATGAAGTATATGTATAAATATATATATATATATATATAAATAACTGGTGCGTACTTGACCTAGGCGTTATCCTGGCTGTCGTTGACATGTGACCTGCACTCTATATGAAGAATATGAAGATGCCGCCTCGATAATCTCAGCACAGCCATTAACCATTAACCACAAACCGTAAACACTGAGCCGTATTTCTAAAAATGCGAGCATCGGCCCAGCCAGCCAGGGAGATTTGTGGAACCCACCCTGGTTTTTGGGCACAGTTTCGTATTACAAACCCAATTGAAGCTAGTTTAAATAGGTTGGTTGTGTGAAAGTTTGCGGTGTCTCGGCTCTGATTTTGGCAATTGGATGTTGTGCCTTTTCCCTCTGCAGATTGTTGCTTGCAGCCTGCAGTTTGCTGTGCTCTTGTTGTGATGGGCACATGACAAGTCCGATTAGGCGGATGAGGCAGGCAACATTGCTTCGTTTCCCTTTTCCCTTTCCCCTTTCCCCTTTGCCCTTGCTTGTCCTCTCGTTTCACCTCATGTCTACCCCTCCGTCGAGTGTCAACACAGCAAGCTATTTTATGCATCATCAAAATGGTGTCATATGTTTTTATTATGCTGCCGTTTCAGTCTCAGTCTTAGTCTTAGTCAGTCAACAAATGTGCTTCTTTCTCTTCCTCTCTCTTTCTCTGTCTTTCTAGTTCTCTGTTTGTCTGTCGGTTTGATTTAGTCGCATTGACTGTCATTGCAAATTTCGACAAACATTTGATAGTCCGTTGGCAATTAGCTTGCAAATTAGATTTGCGCACCTTTTACCTTTGGGTTGTCTATGCTGTTGCTGCTGCTGCTGGTGCTGCTGCTGGTGCTGCTGGTGGTGCCACGCCCACATCCGCATCCGCATCTGCATCCGTGACGCGGTACGCTGTTGCACGTGTAAAACGTCGGTCACGTGACCGCACGTGCCACCAGCTAACAGACTGTTGCCTGTTCTGCTGTGATAAGCGCAACTTTCCACAATAGTGTGCCCCAGCTGCCCCGCGTGCCGCTGCGAGATGTCAAAGACCATGCTGCAAGGCAGCCCAGCCCAACACACCGACCGGGAATTGGGTTTCCAAGAGCGACGCTACGCTGACGCTTCGTAATCTTGATTTCCCGCTGCCTGAATTAGGGGCGGGGGCGCGGCTGCCAGTACCGGTGCGGGTGCGGGTGCCGGTGCGGGTGCGGGTGCCGGTGCAGGGGGGCTGGTAGGCGGTTGATATCTCGGCATCAGCGTCAGCTACAGCGACAGCAACAGCGACAGCGACAGCTTCAGCGACAGCCTCTGAATCGATGGTTTTGTTAACGTAAATATCTTAATTCGCCGCTTCACCGCCCCCGACACGCGTTAATCGTGTGCTTTTGACATACGAATTTTTAAATACAATGCGACAGCAAAATACTCACACAATGTCCAACAAATGTTCTCACACTCAACATCAACTTGTGTATTCACCGATGTAGGTACACTTACAAAAAACTACAAGTCATTTTTAATTGATTTTAGAAATGAGTTCTTGGTATAAGAAAAAAAATGTCTCAAAATTAGCAAGACTTGTCCTAAATCGGCAAGCGCTAAATTGTTTTTTTTTTCCCCTTTTGGAATTAAGAAATGCATTTCAGAAAAGTAAAAATATAAAAGTAGAAAAGTCAATTTCCTTTACCCTTGGCGAGTTAAACTTGGCGATTTTCTAAATTTTAGGGCAGTTTTTTCAGATTTTTTAAATTTATATATTTTACAAATTACGGAGCAAATCAATACAAATTTGAGTCATATTATAATAAATAAAAATATTATAAGTTATATATAAGTTAAAGTTAAATAATCTTAAATGAATCTTGCAAGATTACTAGCTAGAATCGATCTGGGAACTAAACAAGTCAGCCCCATCAATGTATATTTCTAAGTTTTTTCAATTTTTTGATTTTTCAGTCTCCCATTTTGCTTCACGCGTGTCTTGCATATGAAGAGGTAGCCAGACAAAATGTATTAAATGTTTTTCAATTGTGCTTAATGTCTTGCATTCATCATTATTAATGTTTCGGTTATCACACTCAGAGAAATAATCGCACTTAAATTTGGGCAATCGCCATACAAATTACAGAGTTTTTCTTGTTTTTAGAAATAATTGCTACATATAAGAAACCATTTTCTTAATATTGGAAAGGCCTGTAATAAATTATTTTATTGAAATGTTTTATATTATTAAGAAATACATTTCCACAATTAGAAATGCAAGCCCTTATTCTCAGAAAGAATTCGTTTTTGAAATTAAGAAATTAGTAATGAAATTTTCCCCAACAATAATTTGTTTAAATTATGAGAATTTTTTTAAATAAGTAATATGTTTGTGTGTATGAAACCTTAAAATTCCAATGTTTAATAATAATATAGGTAACAAAACAGAATTATTATTCTATGTCCAAATTGGACTATTTTTTCCTAGTATTACAAAAATTAAAAAAATGCGCCTAAAGTATGGCGAGTTCCTAAAATTCAGGACATTTGATAAATCGAAGAGTTTGACTCATGTTTACTCAACTAATTTACTTGGTTCTCTTTGTTTATTGATATTCAACACTCACATTTCTTTGCCAACTCCTCGAAATCGATATATTTCGTTTGATTTTATAATTTGCAACTTTTTACTGCAACTTATTGGATTTGCCCACTTGTTATCTTTTTGCTGCCCCAACAGCAACGGGTTGTCACTGTTTCCAGCTTGCTGGGCACCTGATCGCACCTCGCAGCTCCTCACACCCTGCTAGGTGAGGCACGCACCCCTCTAACAAGCCAACCAGCAGGCGACGCGTTGCCCGAACCCAAAAAAAAAAAACACTAAAAAACAACCAAGCATCAATAAAAAAGAAAACAAGTGAGAACGTAGTCGTAGGTAAACGACTGTGCAATACCCTGACAACCTTCCATTTGTTGATTTACCTTTCCAATTTTGTGGGTCTAAGATTGTGAAATAATTTTTGTAATCTTGGAAGGAACTCACCAGTAATTTTCCTATTTTTCGTAGCTCTAAAATTGTGGGCTTTAAGGGCAATCTTTCAAATTTATGGAATGGCATTGGAGTTAAAGGAACTATCGTTTTACACTTCAAGGGGTGACGATGTGCCATCGATTTGACTATCAGAAACGTGAATATATTCCAGCATTAAGACTGATATGCCAAAAAAGCCCGTGGACTCTTTCACATTTGGTATTAGAGTATGCGAAGGCCATTAATATAAACGGCAACTAGAAGTCAACAGGCGCTGGCAAATCCTATAAGCAAATGCCTTTTCCCGTTATTCAGATCAGACCGCTCTCACCCCACTCTCAGTGGTGTAGTGGTGCAGTGGTGCGCAGTGCAACCCCTTTTGCTGGCTGCAAAAACAGAAAAACCCGAATCCTGAACGCACTTTGGTCTCACATACAAGTATTAGTTTGATTGTGAGAAATCGTACAAGTATTTTTTATTGTGCAAGTTAACTTTGAAGTGTCGCTGGTTATGGGCCGTTCGCCGTGTTGCCTACCCACAGTGAAACCCTTCTTTTTCCCTGCCCCGCTTCATTGTCGTTGCCGGCACTCGTCTGTCAGTCAGTTTGTAACCACGACAGGCACACAGACTAACCCCTAAATTGACCTTTAAAACTCCCAAATGCGCAATTTATCATTTCCTCGCCGAATCAGGCCAGGAGAGGGGGACTCGGAAATGATGGGTGATGGCCAAGCTGACTGAATGTGTGTGTGTGTGTGTGTGTGTGTGAATCTGGATTCTGACAAGAGCTGTTGCCTGCTGCCATCAATCGTTTAGAATGAAGAGACCCTGGGCACAGGCGTTGCTGCGAGGAGGTGGCAGGGAGCAAGGGGCATTTTGCGATAGCGATAGCGATTGCAACAGTGACATGGCGACAAATCTGATATCAGATGTGCGTCCCGAGACGAGGCTTAAGCGCACATAAGCACACACCCACAATAAAACCGCTTGCCCCAACACCAACGCCAACAACATACCCTAACCCAAACCCAAACCCAAACCCAAACCCAAACCCAAACTGAAACCCAAACCCCAAACTCAACCCAAGTGACCCTTTCGCTGGCATGCCATTTTGGGCATTCGTTATGCTTTATGGGTTTGTCGTTGTGGTCGCATGGTTAGAAATAACAACTGTCAATGCGTCCAACTCAAGTCGAGTGACTGCCTATCAAATTTGCTCCAGTTTAGGAAACCACAGAATGTACCTACTTACGCAAATGCATATACATATATAGTCCTGTTATGGCTATGCCCTGTTAATAATAGTTATAAGTAATTTACAGTGAAAGATGAGTATTGGATTCACAACGCAATGTTCGAGTCATAAAACAGCGACTTATTTCCCCGACTCGGAACTTGTCACTTTGACGACTTCTTATTGACGATCCTAACCCTGAGCTTCACCTCTTTCGTTCTGCTTTTCTTTAATTAATTAATGCTTATGCTGCTGTTCGATCTGTTAACCAGCGTTGCCACCCAACAGCAGTGTAATCCCATTGCAACGACCCGGTTCCCGGTTCATGTATATGTATAGTAAAAAAGGCCTAATGCTGTGTGTTTTCTATACTATTTATGCTGAGTGAATCTTAACTCATGATTGCTTTACTCACTTTATAATTGGACCTCGTGCACTGCGCCCTATTAGATCTATTGAGCCCCTTCTTTCTCAGTTATTGCACGAATGCAAGAATTTTTGTCGGGTTGAGGGTTTCCATTTCTTCTGAACTCAGAACATGCATCCTCAGGATACTATCACAATCTGGATGTGCTTTGAGGACTCTTTCTTATTTTCACAAAACCGGCATAGTTCGCTACTAAAAAGACCTGATTTAGAAAGGGATTTCTTAGTCTACAATGTCCTGTCGATTGACCGTTGAGTATCCTAAGTCTATTCCTATCTATTTGGCTTCACGGAGGCCAGATTTCCTTATTATGCTGCCTGCTTTGGCTCCTTAACCATTTTGAGGACTTCATCCGGAACATGTCCTTGCTGGAGGTCTCCAAGGTGCCACTTGACCATCGAACAGCAGAGATACCACCTGTACAGGTCATCCAGCAGGGTTGACCACGTGGTGTCGAGAACTCCTCCTTTTTCTTTGGCCGCATTGGTAACACAGTTTGCATAATGTGGCCACTCTTTTAAGTGAAGTAACAGTTTCAAGTCAGCTTAAGAGGCATTCCATTGTCATTTCGACCACAAGCTTCAATCCTATTCAAATCTAGTCAAGCGCCTGTTTCTGGACAGCAGAGATGTTGTTTGGTTCAGTTAAGTAGTCTAGTGGAGTGCAACATGTGCAAGCATGTAACCCATTTGGTATACCAACTTGCAACAACATAACGACAACAGCAAAAACAAAAACGACAACAACTACAACAAGGACAACAACAACACTACAATAACCCATAACACCCTTGAGATTGGCTCGAACCCCAGGCGTTTGGAACAACACACACGAATGTTGCGAAAGGAAAGTGTGAACAATATTTTTCATAAATTTAACCGGCAACACAAAGGACGGGTAGGTAGTGGGCTGGGGGCAGGGGGCAGGGGGCAGTGGTAGACAGGTCGAGGCTGGGTAGACAGGTCGACAGGCGCAGAGTGCGGAGAGAAGGACGACGATCAATGAAAACAATAGAGCGAACAAGAGCAATAACAATAAACGATAGATATTTACCACAGCAGGCGACCAACAGCAGCAACAGCACAGAGAGATGGAGGGGGGAGAGGGGGGGAGGAGGAGAGCGACCCCTTGGGAAGCGATGCAGAAAAAGTCTCCTGAGGTTTTCGCAGCTCCGCATGCCTCGAAGCCGGGAGACAATAACAAACCAATTACAGTTAGATTGGCCGCATATTAAAAATCGAATGAGAAACACATCTGTCGCACTCCAGCGTTGCAACCCCTGCCCAACGAAAGTGCGCCTCCTCCCCCGCCTCCGCCTCCGCCACCAACTTCGAACACTGAACTACTCCTTCTATGTTTTTGGCAACTGTTTCAAAAAAAAAAAAAAGAAGCAGCAGGGGAAGGACGCAAAAAAAATGAGGCAAGCAAACGAGCGAGGAAACCTGCTGGGACAACCAAGGACGGCGTATGGTGGGTTGAAGAGTGGGATGGGAAGGTGAGGGGGAAGGGGGAGGGGGAGGTGGATGCGAGCAGCGGGCGGGCCATACAACTAAAATAAAATATGATTATGAAATGATTATTATAATTATGCTGGCGTTTCGGCGTTTGGCAACATCTTCACAGATGTTGTTGCCGTTAACTGGACCACGCCCTCCTTTCCCCCGTCCACAACTGCCCCGCCTACTGTCAGCCCACGCCCCCGTCAAACGGCGGCGGCGACACACAAAAGTAACAAAACGACGACAGGCAAAAACCCAAAGCCAAGCGAGCTGGTTAATAATAAGCCCAAAATCAGGGCGTGCTGTGGACTCACCGATATAACAATAACAACAACAACAATAACATTAACAAGAAGAAGAAGAAGAACAACAGGAACAGAAACATTAACAACAAGAACAACAAGAACAACGCTCCTGCAACAACCGTACAGCATATTCCCACATATATTTTCATATTTGCTTTAAATGCGTGGGGATTAGGGGATTTGGGGGCATGGTGGGTTTTGTGTTCTTACTTATTATCTTGGGGAGGCGTTGGAAGTCCCTCAAGGTAAATTGTGCATTATTCATGATGGTTTCCTCCCCGTAAGTGGGGAGTTCAAAACGGGGCAGGGGCAGCTGAGACGCTAGTCCCAAACGTGCCTATTGAAATAACCAAGGTTAAATGTGCTGACATAGTTATTATTCTTATGGGGGTTTTGTGCGTCCTTTAAACAAAGGTCTCATATTGTAATTCCCACACACTTTTATAAAAACAACATACTTTTATGTGCATCTCTTCGTACACTCAAAACAAATATTCATCCAACGAGATGATTAGATTATAAAGAAAGAGGCATGGATTTGTGCCATAGAAAATTGGGTATCAAATGATGATAATATCATCAACAAAAAGGAGACAAATTTGTACTTTCTTGATCATTGAAATTGTTTTGCAGTCTGTATAAGTGTATAAGTCATAACTTACAATCCACATAAGAATGAAAAAATAAGAATATTTTATTACTTTTATACAATTTGCGACATTTTACATAAACTTTTATGAAAGTACAAAAATTCAGTGTGCTGAGAACATTGCTTATATTTTACTTTTGTGCTCCCTAAACAAACTGTGTAATGGTGCGAATATTTCAATATGTAAATAGAATTTGTTTGAGGCATACCTATTTTAATGGCAGCGTGTGTAAATGCATATGTTCAAAGACGTGTACATGTTATTTCGGTCTCGAGTGTAAAGCTTCGGTAAGCTTAGCTTGCATGCTCGCTGCAAGCCTAGCTTAGCTGGTGCAGCTGTCTTAAGCTTACGCTCATTAAGCTTTTTGCTCTTAACCCCTTGAGCTTTGCGCCTACTACGGTTGCGCCCCGAGCAGGCATTTCGTTCTACTGCAGCTGGCTAAAGCTTGCACTAATAAAATGATGTTCACGTGCATAAGCTTTTCCCTCTCAAGCCTTTGAACTTTTAAGTCTATTGCGCTTGCGCTCTTAGCCAGCATTTTATTCTTCTGCATGCTGCGGCCAATGCCAGAAGCACTTATCAAAATCCGTGCGAAATATTTTTTGAATTGAATTTTGCATTATGATCTGATCTGCAAACACTGTATTGATGCAAAAGTGGAGCATTTTAATGCATAAATGTAAGATAACTGTATTATATTGTTTGCTATTGATCTCGAATATAAAAAATTTGTAAAATTTTATTTTAAATATTCAATGTTATTTTTGTGTTTATGTATTTCAGGAACTGCGGTTTTGATGTCCTTCTAAGATCGACATATAAATATCCAGGCACGACTCAATCGAATACCTACGAATTATTTGACTTTATTAGCTGACTGTATATGACTGATATATTATCTACAGGCTTTTGCCACTGAATTTTAAACAGTATCTGATATAATTTTAATATATTGCAAGCAGTTGTGTCTAAGTATCAAGTATTACGTTCATGTTAATCTTCCAGAACATTTGATGCGAACAATCGCATTGATTATCTATCTGCCAATCTTTGACTGCACACGATTTGCATGCCACTGCGGAATGCAGTTAACTTGAGTGTAAGGACATCTGAGTGCGAGATTGCTTTTTGTTTTTCCTTTTCTTTTTGTTGCCATTTTAAAAAATCGTAGTTAATCGGCTGAATTTACGCCCACTTCGTTGACGAATGCTCCACAAAAAGGCATTTTCAGATTCTTGTTGCCAGTTTGCTGCTCGCTGCCTAATAATTCACCTGTTCAGCCACAGTTCTCACAATCAAATACAAACCCTTACCCAAATCACTACCCTCATCTCTATCTCTCTCTCTCTCTCGCTCTCTCTGCCTCTCTCTCTCTCTCTCTGTCTCTCTCTCGCTTGTGTTATCTTCGATTTAATTTTGGACTTCTGTTATGTTTGAGCTTTTGTCACTGTCTAATTGTACACCGTGTTATACCCTTACAGAGTCCATAATGCATTGAATGGAACTTCTTCGATTACATATTTTATTGTATAATCATTTTAGTTATTTCACATAGAAATATTTCACGCTGGTTTGGGGACAATGAACTCAGTGATGATGACAAGCAATTTATAACAAATGAATTTCAAATTCTTCAAATGGTTATTGATGCTAAAAATATATTTATATAAGGATCAATATTGAACCATCGGAGGAGCTGCAGCAAAGATGTGTAATTTATTTATATACTTACTTGTGTAATTTATTATAATCTACACACTGTATCACACTGTATTTAACGCCACAGCAGCATATTATAAGTACAATTATATCATACGAATAATTTTTTATTTATTTTGCTTTTACTTTTGGAAAAGTTTATGCAATATGTAGAGCATTTTATAAAATTAATAAAAAATATTCTCTTTTTATGTGGATTGTTTCTCTCACAAAAGTTATATATTTGTATATGTTTTCTATACACTGGGTAAAGTGTATACATATCGAGCTATTGATAAACTATACTTTTGCTGCAGTCCTACGGATCGGGTTTCGATATTCAGTTATTGTTTATCATTTGAAGATTCATTAGATGTGAGTAGCTGGACTGCGGTCTGCAAGGGTATGTATTCTTCGGCGTGTCGAGAATACATCATTGTTTTTTTTGGTGTTTTTGTTTTTTTTCTTCCAAGCAGTGATGTGGAGGGGTTAGGCGGCTTTGACGGAAGGCGGGAAGCGGTAAGCCGTAAGCGCTTGTCCCCAGCAGCATGAAGACTTGGACTCGTGCTCTGTGATGTGGAAACGATGCGCATAAAATCAGCGATGCGTAAGAAACAGGATGAAGCAGAAAAGAAAGAGCAGCAGGGGAGGGGGTGGGTGGTGGTGGTGTCTTTGCGGACGAGAGACGCTGCTAAATGTGTCCAGAGCTTTGTCGACACCAAGCTGGAGGCGAGCCGCAAGCTGGCACATTGAATCCGAGTTTGAATTTGGAGTCGGAGTCGGAGTCAGAGTTGAGTTCGTCTCGTTTCGTATCAATCAAAACAACGCGCATGCAGAGAAGTGGGTTTGTCAGATGGGACCTAAGCCAAAGATTTGACATGGATCAGTAATCTAATACCAGATTACGTATACGCATGGAGAGTTCCTATATTGTCACCAAAGCATAAGCAGCCAACTGAGCTTCGCCTTTGGCTTTGGCTTTGGCTTTGCGATAATGCTGTGTGTTGTGCAGTAAGTCATACACAAATGACTGCTACACACACACACACACACTCATACACACACACACACCCGCTACAGCCCATCCCGCCCACTGGCCTGCGTCCAACAGCGATTACTGCTGTGTATCGGTTTGTTGGCTGACTGGCATGAATGAATGGATGGATGAGCTCAGACCAAGTCGAGGCGATGCCTGGGAATAGCAATGGGACGACTATCTAACCAGCCATCGACTTTGCCATTCCCTCTCTCTCTCTCTCTCTCTCTCTCGCTCTGCCTTTCTGCATCGCTGTCTCTCTACTTCTCTGTCAGTTAGTCCGTTCGTCTGTTCGTCAGACACACAGCCAGTCAAGAGTTTATATCGATGATGACGGCGCTGATATAACCACAGACAGAGCCAGACATGAAACGTCGCTTGGCTGACTGGCTATACGGCCGGGCTATCTCGAGGGTTGGCTTTGGGTACATATACAAACACACATACAAGCAATCCGTTGCTTGGCTAAGTAATATACCTTGTTTGAGACTGATTTTGGTTGCAGACTTTTGCAAAAAGTTATTACTCCAAAGGTAACAATATTCCCGCGCCATGGCCTTCTGCATTAAGGATTACAAATAAGAGCACAAATATTTTTTCTGCTCATGCTTCTGTTCACAGCGTAGTCCCAGATCCGAAGCGGAGCCCGAGCTCGAGCCTGAACCTGAGCCGAGTCCAGAGTAGAGCTGTAGAGCAATCTATCGGTGAGCAACGAATCAAACGAGTTTTGGGATTTTGTCGGATCTTATGACGCATGGCCTGCTATTTGTCATTCAGTTGTAAAGTGATCGTTGCTCAACTATTGTGTAATCAAAATTGTTAATCTGCACATATCTGCTGCATTAGCGAAATATTGCAACAGAGTTTATATGTTATAAATAACAATGATCTTAATTAATTTATGCTAATTAACTTATTGGCATCAATATTGACCAAAGAATTCGTAGCCTTATCTATTAGATACATTTATATCTGTCTATATTCATATAAAAGAGATAAGCCTGATTTCAGGCTGGGGGCTGAAGAGGTTAATCGATGGATGTGGATCAAAAACTATAAGAGCTTGGCAGCTGAAGTTCCCATAGTATTTTTGTATCGTAAATGATTTGGATTTCTGAATATTCGGTTTTCTTGATTTTAAGTTGCAAAATTAAGCTGGAAAATGAGTTTCAAAACGAAAGTTGAACTCTCTACCGATAGGAATAAACATTCCTACCATTCTTATAAATGTCAAAGTCAACTTTATATGGTACATAGTATTTAGTTTATTAAAGTTTGATTTTCGAAACAGATTTTGCTGAAAATCTTAATAACAGGCAAGACAAGAGAATGTCAACCAGTTCGCCTGGTATTCATATAGATTTCCATGAATTACTTACTGAGTTATTCGAAACAAAACAAGCGAGAACGTTAAAGTAGAATATTAGAAAGATTTCTTGGTAATCAGTGTGGGTGTGGCATATGCCGATCTTTGGACGATATCGCCAATAACCTTAATACCTTTGGTATAAGAGTATAAACAGCTTCTGTTTCCAGTTAACTTTAGGTTTAATATGAGACACTGGAAATTCTCATTAATTACTGAACTACCAACATATTAGTATTACTGTTCATATTGTTGGCACAGTACCTTTCGATTGGTATATATATATGGCTATATTGCTAGTCGCTTTACTTACCGACTTAATCCCATATTATTGCATTAAACAAAGAAATATGCAAGTTATTGGATATTGTGCAATTATTAAAAATATAAATTGCTAATAGCAATATTGTTTTTAGTCGAATATTGGTAGTACTATTAACTTAATTGATTCTTCATGGTGCTAAAAAATTCAATAAGTACTAATATATGAGGGCGGCATATTAGGATATTGCTCTCAGTAGAAAAATGTTTTTTTTTTAAATTAAATAAACTTAGAATAATTTACGTCCAACTTCGTCGACTTACTAAAAAAAAGAACAATTTCCATTTGCTTGCGCCGATTCTAATAGTCCAATCAAATGTTTATCTTAAAAACATAAATTTTATAAATTAAAATAACCAACAATAATATAATTTGATTAAAAAATTTAAGTTGCTTATTAGGCCATTGACTTATCAGCCAACCCTCTTGGAGCTCAATGAGGCCTGAGTGTTGTGTGTGTTAAAGTGTGTGTGTGTGTGTGTGTGAGTATGTGTGTATGTCTGTGTATATAGCAGATATAAAGATAGATAGATAGGCTTATTGCCCCACGGGGCATGAATGTGTGAGACTGGCTGCTGGGTCTGGGTTGATGGCCGCGTTTCAGCCACCAATACGGTCAGATCTCCCATGCAACACCCAAACACACACACACGCACACGCACACACACACACATACATATATATATTCCCACATAAGCCATAAGTGTGCATGTTAAGCTGGGAGTAACTATATTTCGTTTTTGCCGTAACATTAACAAATTTCAGGCTGTCTTATCGTTGTTTGGTTTCTTTTTTTTGTGGTACGTGACTGAAACGCCGTTGCAAGTATTTGTCGAGCAATTTCAGAAAGAGCAAAAATAAGAAAAAGAAAAATAAAATATAGTTTTTAAGTCGTATTTCGTTTGAGTTTGATGGTATGTTAAATGTATATTGAATAGAGTCAATGTTTTTATTAGAATTATTTCTATGCACTTCTTTTCAAAGGATAATCATGCAATTTATGTGAAACTTCAGGCATTTCAACATTTAAGCGTTGTTGTTGCTGCTTAAATTTTGGGGCTACTAAATTTTGTTGAAACTATTTGGCGAGATTTTCATTATTACATAACGCATCCCAATGGGGTCATGAGTTATGTGTGTGTGTGTGTGATTTATATGGGAGAAATTGGGTGGGGAAGAGAGTTTTGCTTACCTTACAGAACGGTGTGCTCTGGATACATCATATCCATTAGCCATTACTTTTATGTACCTTTGCACACTGCCACGAAATGGCAACAGCAACAGCAACAACAGCAACAACAGCAACAACAGCAACACCAAGAATAAGAACACAAATGCCGGCCAGCGAACGAGCGAAGGAACACTCGACGAGCCATCGTAAAAGAAAAGCAATTTCGCATTCACACTGACACTGACTGATATGCCAGCTCCATAATGGAACTGCTTGCCACTGCCACTGCCACTGCCACTGCCACAGCCACGTATCCAGCAACGTCTCTGTCTCTGTCTCCGTCTCCGTCTCCGTCTCCGTTTCCATTTGTGACTCCTGGCTGTGTGCTTTTGGGCTGCTTCTGCTTCTTTAGCCTGTCATTCATTTCTTATCTTTGGCTCTGGTGCTGTTGCTGTTGGTGTTCCTGCTTTTGCTGTTGCTGTTGCTGTTGAATGTGTCTCTAGGCTGTCATTTTGCTTTCGATGAATATCTGCAGCACATAGATGCAGACACCGTCTTCATCGTCAACGTGTAATCATCATAGTCATCAACATCAGCAACAACAACGACGCGAAATCGTTGTGTTCCAAATAGCCTCATTGAGCCGGCTCGTACAGCTCCCAATCTAACCAACCACCCACGCCATTGCCATTGCCATTGCCTTCTCTCTCCATCATCGTCTCCGTCTCCGTCTCCGTCTACGTCTCTGTCTTCGTCGCCTTCCCAATTCCCCTTTCATTTCTACTACGTCTCCGTTTTGCTCTATCAATGCCACGCCTCCTCCTCGCCCTGCTCCCCCTTTCCATATAACCAAAAAACTTGTTGCTGTTGTTGTTGTTGTTTTTGCTCTTGTAGTTGACAGAGCATCGAGAGCTGTTGTTATTACAACAAGCACAACTTTTTATCACCGCTGCCACCCTCAAAATGCTAGTCAGCGTCACATCGTCAACAGCAGAAGCAGAAGCTGAAGCAGCAGCAGCAGCAGAAGCCGAAGCAGCAGCAACAGCGGGCGAATCGGGGCAAGCAACATCAGCAGCAGGAGCAATGTTTGTCCTGGTTGTATGTCGAGGTCCTTTGGAGTTTATGGTCTTTGTCACACACACACACACACAAACACACTCACACTCACACACACTCACACACACACACATACATACACACGTATCATAAGTGAGAGACACGGCCAGGCAGCCAGTCAACTGTTATGTGCTCAGCCATTGAAACGTTTTATCAAAACTACCCACGGCAAATGGAGAATTGGAGCCCGCTGCTGGAGCCATTGGATAGCAAATGGTTTTGCTGCCGGAACCCATACAGAAAACAACCTGTCGTCCAACTCACACTTTGCAATCAACCTCCTTGCCGATACCCCAGATCCACACACCCACACACACACCCACACACACACACACACACACACACACACCCCTGCATGCTGACGCTGTGGCAACAACCATGTGCATGGCCTTATCCCAGGCACTGTTAGCGAGGTGAGCTAATGAAGTTTATTACTGGAACTCAACTCACATCTATTGAATTCAAGTTAAGAAAAGTGAGCATATTTTGTTTGTTATCTTTTGGAAATTTAATGTTTCCTTATGTAATACTGATTTTGATTTTCAACTAACATATCAGCTATCACAAGATTCCATTAATAGCTAAGGATAACAGTTTTATCAGCACAGCTTCCTCAGTTTTAAAGCCATCTTGATCAAACTTGGTCCACATCCGCCTTATTGTTTCTTCACCCATTACTTTGAGGGTTTCCGGATGATAAAGCAGCCACAGGAAGAAATAGCCGAAAGATGAGCCAGAAAACATATAAATAAAATGTTTTTAATTTCAATTATTTAATATATTTGCCAGCTGGATTCATTTTAATTAGTTTGACTTCAGTTCGATATTATATTTAGCAATAAACTTGCGTTAAATTCTTATATCAAGAAAAGCAGTCGAATATTTTATTTGAATATTTAATCTGCGAGATTTAATTGAGATCGATGTTAATCAATTTCATATAATTAAATAACAAAATTTTATTGAGATCTTAGCTCGACTCTTACATAAATTTGGACTATCTAAGAAACAGCCGATGTGGGTTTTAAGTTGATATTGATAGGCAATTGAAACTTCTAAGGCAGCCCTCGCCTGATGAGTGTGGGCGTTTGATGCTTTTTGTTGTTCTCTGTGTCCCTTTTAAGGGTCAAATTGTAAACGAAATACGAGCACTGAGGGAGCGGCAGCACAGTTGCCAGTTGCCTGATTTTGATGGGCTGTCGACAACAACAGCAGCAACAACGTTGACAACAACACTGGCAGGCCACAAGGATATTTAGGCGTCATCGTACTGCAAACTGCCAGCGTTGCTAGCTCGCATTCACACTCCAGGGACAATGTTGTTGTCGATATGTCGATTCGGTCAGTCGGATCAGTGGAGCGTACCAAGACACAGCTAGGGTCGTGGCCATTTCTGCACTCAGCAAAATAATCACCTCGATTTTCCAAAAATACCCATAATTTTTGCTTCTATTTCAATCGTTATTTACAAATAATTTTAGAGCAGACTGAAATATATGTTTTAGAAAAATATAACTTTATGACACATATATTTGCGAATGCTGATTAATTCCCAGGGATTCGACTTTTTTCTTGTTAAAATAGAAAGTGCTTATAAAAATAATTTTAGTTTTAGAACGATTCCCAATAAGTGATTGGGAGTGATTTCTCCGAGTGTGCCGGCAATGGGAGCCCAGGCAGCCCAGCCAAGTGGTAGCTCAAATTGTAGGGGGCCAAAGTAACTGGTGGCGTCTAGTTTGTGACGTTACGGAATGGCCACGCCATGCGACGCCACGTACACAGATAAAAATCAAACACACAATGTTCGAAAACTGCAACTGAAGCCATGCGGCGGGGACCTCTTCCCGCTCCGTCAGGCTGCCTGGCCCCACGGATAACGGCCAGCGGTAAGCGGCCAACAGTCGAGAGGAACAGTTAGTGGCCGTGGCAGTGGCAGTGGTAGAGGCAGCATCCACAATATTAACAGGGGCATTCCAAGGAACAGTAACATTAACAGACAACTGGTTTTTATGTTGACTGTTTACAACTCACTGACATGCAGGACACAAAGACGTGTAAAAATCTGACCATTTCTTGGGCTAGAAGTGGGGTGCAACTTAGTAGAGCTCCAGTTAAATCGGCTGCTATTTAAATAGCTCACCCTTTTAGAAAGAATTTTTTATCATATCAGAATACAGTACGAAAAAGTTTGTAAGAGTAGGAGATATGATGCTGAAAATTTTACATTATAATTTCGGTTAAATTTTGTTTTGTTTTAGCCTAACTTTGGCTTTGCACTTTTAACTTATAACTCAAATATTTTTTGTGACTGACTCAATTTTTGATTTAAAGTCCAAATCCAAACTCCAAATCGATATGTCTGAAAGTACAAATCAAATGTAATGCACTAATCTTGGAACCCATATTTCTTTTGCTGTACTTCGGAGATACAATATACATTTTCGTGGAAATGCCCACCCCGCTTCCGCTAGGTACTCCGCCACTAAAAAATCGATGTTACACACATTGTTTGAGTCACCAAATATAAAATGTGTATTGATAGTCACAACTTTAGAAAAGCGGAACACGGAGACTCTGCAAAATCCAATATCACCCGCACTTTGACAGCTAGACTTACCAAACTTGGCAGGTTTTCCCGCCACAAAAAATCGGGAGTGCTTATATTCTTCCTAATTGGTTTAAATTTACTGATTGCACTATCAAATTTGGATGACACACTACGATTATTAAATCGTCGAGGCACAAGCATGCACTGCACAACAATCCAATAAGAGTTATCTTTGCCACACGTAGTCATAATACCGATATCAGGGTATTCTACAGTCGGTTACGCCCGGCTATGAACCCTTGTAAGGGAAAATCTGGCAATTAAACTTGAACTTTAGTCTTAATCCGTTTTCTATATTATATTATATCTGTTAATTATATAACTACAGCCGAACAGAGTATCGCCAAGTCTGACAGTCCCGATAGATAATTCTTACTGCTTTTTTCTTAGTATATGAGTAAAATACTGTTTAGCATAATATCCAAATATGTATTTAAGCTGGCAACTTTTGTGGATTGTGTTGCAGGTTTTCCTCACTGTGCAGCGTTTTGCCTTGCGGTAGCTTAAAGTATGGTAATTCCTTTCATATCTGCCCCACCCTACTTGCTGTGTCCTGTGTGTGGGCGAGCCAGAAATGTGCTTGCTCTTGGTGCTGGTGTCGATTTGAGTTTTCGGAAGGGGGGTTCTATTTTTTATGGCATAGATTATCATAATTATTGTAATACTTTTTCCTGGCTTGACTTTGCTGCCAACCACCCGGCAAAGCGATGCGACGCTGCCTGAGCCGAACACACCTCGCCCAAACTCAGCCCAGCCCAGCCCAAGCCAATCCGATCCAATCTAGTCCAATCTCTCTCGACCCAGCACAACACCCCCAAGCAGCTCAGCATTGTGGGGAGACGGGGTGCGTTTGTTTTTCTTGCTGGGCTTTTGAGCCTCAGTGATTTGCATTTTTGTTGATTTTTTTATGTTTTCTACTGTTGTCTTCTTTACATATTTACGTGCGCCTCGCTGGCATTGGAGATTGGGAGCCAGAGATATGGTTACATGTACACTAGTAAAAAATGAACGCCCTAAAATCAAAGTCGACCTGAAAGCTAATTCCTAAAAAAATGAATATTAATAAATTCAAATATTTATTTATTTTTTACTTTCCCGAAAGATTTTCAGTTGTTATGAGTTCAAAAGATTTGTCGTCAAGTTTATAACGCATTGAAGAAGACGACTTCGACTCCATTAAGCCTGCATATTCTTGATCTATTAATAGCTGAGTCTGTCCTTTTTTATACACTTTTTGAATAAACTTCCTCAGTTTTAGTAACTTTTCATCCGTGTATTAGAAAACAAAAATATATCTTTCTTAAAGCGAACAAAAACATAATAATATTTCGATGCTCTGAATCAAAATGTAGATATAAGGGTAAAACGTAACATGGAACATCCGTCATGCAGAACCATAATTTCTTGTAAAAAATATACATCTCTAAAATAAAAATGTAAGCCGTTATATTTAAAATCTTTCTTCGTAAAGTTAAAGGAAAGTCAGTTAATTTGCTCTTTCGACACAGGTTTGTGAGTTCGAAACGCCGTAAATTCGTAAGGCTTGTCAAATGAAATTATACAAATTATTAAGCCATTTTAAATATTTGCAGATTGGTCGGCCTATCTTTGAGCGATGCCAGCTATCTATTATAATTATTTCTTGACTTTGGCTTTAAAATTGTTGGAGACATGCGGCAGATCGATTTGCGATTAACGATTAGAATACACAGACAAATAATATACATATATTCCAAATGGCAACTGGGAAAGAAAGAATAGAAAATGAAATATAAAATATAAATATATTTAAAAAATAAAATATCATGAGCTAATTGGTCGCAAAATTTATAAGGATTCTCTACATTCCAGTGCGATATTCTTCTGAGTGTAGATGACCTGTGTGGCAAGATGTTGTTGGTGTTGTTGTGTTGCCATTGCTGGCATCGCTACTGCAACTGTTACGGCAGCATTACAGCACTACTCCCCCCGAAGTCGAACTGAAGCCGTTGGAACGACCAGTTAGTATCTGTTGTGAAAAACGCTAAGCAAATCGTTGCGGGGCAAAATTAGTTGCCAGATCATCAAGAATTGCTGTCGCTGTTGCCGTTGATGGTGATGGTGATGGCTGCAGTTGCTGGTTGCCGGCTGCTGCTGGTTGTTGGTTGTTGGTTGTTTGTTGCTGGTTGCCGGTTTGCTGCCTCGCCCCCATGCGGCGCACTCGATCAATGGCGCGACGGGGCTTACGTCTTGGCGGCCTCTTTTTTGGTCGTCTTGTGCTGAAAAGATCAATCAAATTGTCTTTCAGCGCCAACAATGGCAATG
Organism: Drosophila glabriapex; assembly: GCA_035042305.1. Taxonomy (NCBI): domain Eukaryota; kingdom Metazoa; phylum Arthropoda; class Insecta; order Diptera; family Drosophilidae; genus Drosophila; species Drosophila glabriapex. Next base: position 7,705,590 of record JAWNLN010000066.1, read on the forward strand.
ATGAGTTTTTGATTGAGCCAACCTCCGAGTCACAACATGATATTGCCTGTCTGCCCGAGCATATGGTTATGGTACACGTCTAGGCCGTAACACTCGCACTCGCACTCACATTCACGTTTACGTTCACATTCACATTCACATTCGCAATCGCAATCACTCATGTACTATTTACTGGCCATACAGATTGTAGCATGTGGCGTGTACTCAGCCTGCCTGCCCCCTTTCGGTGTTCGCATCGCTCACTGTTTGCCGCCTGTCAACTCGCATAGCAACTACAACCCTGTTGAGCCCACTTGTATCTGTTGCAATACTTCGGCAACAGAAGCAGCCACTAAACAACTGACCCAAAGGTCTCCACGGGTGCATTCTTATTTACATACTCTGCTCTGTACTCTGTACTCTGTGCTGTGTGCTGTGTGCTATGTGCTATGTGCTGTGGGCCATCAGCTGTGTTAATGGTGTCGCCGCGAGGGACGCGGTGCCGACAGTAGGGAGACCTTTTGGCAACAAGCTGCAGCAAAATCGCTCTGTTTTAATGTGTTTATGATTTGAATATTGAATGCGCATATTTGCGAATATCTAATATTAAATTTTAAGTTCAATTATGTTAATTTGTAATTTCAATAATAGCTGGCAGGCTGTTATTATGTTTTACAAGTTTTTTATTCCATCGCTTGCAAACTTTATAAAATAACTATTTATTATTTAAGATGTGTCTTACACTTTCTTTCGGAAATTGATTACTCTGTTGAAACATGAGTGAATAACTGTTACTTACAGGCCAGGAAAGAGTAGCTGACTCAATGGCAGATGACCAATTTTCAATTTTCTTTCATGTATAATTTTAGTTATGCTAACTTTATAGTATATGCAATATTTCTTTTTAAATGTAGGAAAACAATATTAATTTTTACTCAAACCTTTTTGGAACGCAGAAGGGGTTTTTTTTTTCAATTTATCGAATATATTTCGATTTTATTATCGTTGTGATCAAAGTCTGTCAATCACATTTACGAGCATTCATTGGCCATCCACAAATCCATATGTATGGGGTGCAAGGGCGTATGGGACTATACCCCATTGGCACTTGTTGTTTATGTCTTCATCTCCATTGTTTCCGTCGTTGACTTTGGCATTTGGCAATTGCATTTAGCGCCAAATCAAATCGTCTGATAATCACTTTATAAAAGCCAAATGCGCTGAAAATTAAAGACAAAAACCAGCGAGCGCGACATTGTGAGTCGGGCGGAAATTCAAAGGGTCGCCAGGAACAGGTCAACCCCACGAAGCCACAGTCAGAGCCAAACACTAGACACAATACACATGAGCGACAGTGAGGAGAACGAGGAGAGCGACAACTTCGACATCGTGTATATTCGTATTCTGCAACCCCCCTGGTTTTTTGGTTTAGCTTTTTGTACATGCTGTGATTTTCGGGCTGAATTCCCGCTGGGATCTGAGAGATGCGCCGCTGACATCGCTTGGTTGGCTTTGACATTGCTCGTGTTTGTTTTGCCGCACAGGGACATGTGCAACACTCCGGGGCATGGATGTGTGTACATATGCCATTGGGTTTTCGAGTGTGTATTTCACGACCCGTCGATTTCGCTACCCACGATTTCCCTTGCACCGCTATTCGCAACCCTCCCAAAATTACAACCCTCGACGGGCACTATTTTGTTTGTATTTAGTATTGTGTTACTAAGCAAATTGCGGAAAAATTAGCGGCTGATTTGGGGATCATCTAATTACAGAGACAATCGCCCGAATATCACATTACATGTGATGTGCCATATGTGGCATCCGAATTGCATCTGTATCGTTTTCGATTAGACCCGCTCAGCGATTCCCTTAACAAATCAATTCGATGAAATTCATCATCATCATCATCATCATCTTTGCAGCTAAAGTCATCATGAGTATATAATGCAAACTTCGATCAAAATGATGCAGAAAAAAAGTGAATCGGCAGTGAAAACTATCGCTAATGCAAAAAAGTGCCAAATCTTCCAAATTTTCGGCTTAGATTTTATGCCGAAACTGTATAAGTTGTAAGTAGCAGCGACTGCAAGCCGATGCAAACTTGCCAAGTATCTAGTCCAAAGCTGTCTGTTATGTGACGCAAGTTGTGTTAATCAATTTACGCATATCTAATCTAAAGTTAAAGAAAATAGACTGTGTTAGGTACGCCGAAGATGACATACCCTTGTCGACCGGAGGCCATCTGATGCTCACATTTTAATTGCAGTCTAGAGTACGAAAGATTATTGTTATTATTTATATGTTGTCAGATTCGCGAAGTTTTACGTACTGAATATCCCACATTGTATCGATCCCACCACTTAAATCATCGATCTCTTAGTCCAATGGCAGCTACATTATGTAGAGGTGATGTATCCGGTCAGATCTGAAGTCCTTTGTGGGCGAAGGAAAAAACTGACTTATGCCATTTTTCAACAAGGTATCTTTAAAACTGAAGAATTATTATTATTAAAAAATGACAAACGACACGCAGATGGAGAGACGGACAGAGATGACTAAATCGACTACTAGTGATGCTGATCACGAATATATACTTATATATATACATATAAACTTTAAAGCGTTGGATACATCTCTTTTGAGGCGTTACATGTGCCACGACAAAATTATAATGCCCTCCACAAGGATAAAGGTTTTTACAATTAAAGTTAAAGTAAAGGGTATGATATGCTTTCTTATTCGATGACATTAAATTGACTTGATTCAGCTGAGAGCCTATCAATTGACCCTCATAAGGTGGTAAATACTTCTGAGTAGAGCATATCAAGTTCGGCACCATGAAAGTTGTTTGAGTTGACTGCTTGCCGCACACCCAAAAATCGACTTGAGTAAAAGTTAAACAAGCCAAAAGGAAAGCGGCTGCCATCCCCTTCCCCCACCTGCCCTCTCCCCAACATTTTTTTCTTCCGTTTTTCAGTTTGGAACAAAACGCAGCCGCAGGAGATTTTCCAAAAATGATTTCAAAATGAGTTTTCATCCTCTCTCTCACTTTCTTCGTCTTAGCAAAAGTTACAAAAGTGATTCAGGCATAAGCAGACAGACAGACAGACAGATGGACGGACGGACGGACGGACAGGCAGACAGACAGACAGACAGACAGACAGACAGACAGATGGATAGACAGGCGGACAGACAGACAGAAGCAGCGAGAGACAGCGCAGAGGACAACGAAATAACGGCACGACGAGCTGACAGTCAGTCAAAATGGCTGCCAGGCTTGTTGCTGTAGCTGTTGCTGTTGGTGTTGCTGTTGCTGTTGCTGTTGTGTTACTTGCGACCTCAATGAAGTAAAAGTCTTTGAAAACATTTGATAGGGCGATTTTGCCGTTGCTTTCGCCGTTGCTATGGAAGCTACCTGAGCCCAAAGCTCAATGACAATTTCTAGAAAGACTTAAGGGAAGAACAAACAAGAAAACACGCTTATCTTAGGCACCCCGAAGATAAGATACTCTTGCAGAAGGCAATCAGCTGATATATCAATTTTAAATTACAGCTTGAAATTTACATATATATTGACTCGGATTGAAGAATGCGAAAACGTCTCCTTCAATGCGTTACACATGCCACGACACACTTATAATGCCCTCAATAAGGGTATACAAATACACCGCCATGAGGGAGAGTGGGCGTGACGGTGTGAGACCAGTTGGCGAAGTGGGGAGAGAGAATTAGGGAGTTAGAATAGGGGCTCTGGCTGGTTAGCAACGCAGCTAAATATATTTTGACTGCTTTCAGCTTGTCCTCTGCCTATCATTTGATGTGGCTCGTGTAGGCCACTCCCAATCCCAATCCCACTCCCATTTTGTCTAGCTCCGGGGCTGATAGACTAACAGCATTGGGAGTTACAATAAAAAAAAGAAACGAAAAGCAAATCTATTGGCGCATTGGTGGATAAAGGCAGTTTCAAGTTCCAATGCTTTAAGACACCGAGGCGGGCTTAGTGCCAGAGCTGCCATAGATGAGATTGCCTTTTCTTGCTGCCACCTGTAATTGTGTAGGGCTCATAAGAACCTCACACTCCACTCAACCTCCATTAGACAGTCGCGCAAAAGCAGCTGCACACTTGTTCAGAAAACACACATTTCGTATTGACTTGTGTATTGATGAATATTCTTATAACACGACCGTAATCATTTGCTATAGGTTCACTTTGATTCACTTGCTCCAGAGCTGATATCATTTATTTAAAAATTTGCATATGCAAAGGACTGAATGACAATTTTACTTTACTACTCGGAAAATTGCACACATCAATTCACTGACCAGAGGAAGACTTTAACATTTGCCTCACTGCGCTCAAAGTACTCAGGCTGCCGCACCAATTAAACACCTTCCAATCAGTTTTATTTATTTTTTGCAATCAATGAAATCCATCCATTAATTTTGCAATATTTTCAATTAACAACATCTCCAAGGAACATGTGATTTACATTTGCAAATGTAAAAGGTAAATGAGGCGCTAATTGTAACATTTCTTCCCCAATTGCAAAGTTTAAAGATTTGACAATAAGAACTTGTTGCATAATCAAAATGATGCACAATTTCAATACAAATAATTAAGCAAATTTATTTGTTATAAATGGCTTGGTTCCGTTCAAAAACTCGTGTGCAAAACTTAAGTTCAAAAACAAACTAATTAAACTGAATACATTGGTTAACTGTCTTAAAGTACTTTTATGATGTTGCAGCAATTCAAGGAATATAAGGTAAATGCATGTACATATGTACATATATGTGTATCTACCCATGCACACACACATATATATCACCCTAAAGCGACGGGTAATTGTGTTGGGGCTACAAATACAAAAACAACAACAACAGCAACAACAGCAACAATAACAACGATGACAATAGCAGTTTTGTTGCTATTTGTTTTGTTGCTGATGTGTTGGAGTTAAAGTTGGGGCTCGCAGCCTTGAAAGACTCGTTTCGTTTCTTTTGTATGCTGCGCCGTCTTGAGTTATTTTCCTTGGCTTTTTCTTTCAGTTTTGGCTCGCATGTGTGCGCACATTTCCATGTATGTGCGTGTGTGTGTGCGTGTGTGTGTGTGCTTATACTCTCTAATGCCCTCCATAGCCACCTGCAGTTCATCTTGACGCGCTATACGAGATTTTCGTATTGTTAAGGCAAACGAATTGTGCATAAAAATAAAAAATTATAAAAGTTGGCAGATAAAAATTATTTACACACAATCACATGCACACATACACACACAGACACACACAAATATATACAACATACACACACGCAGCTGCGTAACTTCCCAAATCACCTGCATGCAAAATGGCGTCGGTGTCGTACAAAAACTTTTTCGTACCAAAACTCAATTCCAGCCCCAACCTCAACCACAGCCCCAGTTTCAGCCCCAGTCGCAGTTTCAGCCCCAGTCGCAGTCGACGCTCCATAACAAATACAACAACAGCAACGACTAAAAGCCGAGAATTGTAATTTTCCCTGGTTCATTTCCTTTTTCGTTTCTTTTTTTCTTTCGGCCCTTTTTGGTGTCTGAATTGAGAATGCTACAGTGGTACACACTTGGCGACTTTTTGAATATACACCTCCTAACTTCTGGTAATGATAAAGCCTGACATATTATTAGTTTAGTTCTCGGAAAAGCAATGGCTTTTTAGATTTGGCAGCAGAAAATCAACACATGAATTACGGGCTCTGCTCTCTTTTGTAGGTAATGATTATTGTTTTAAGCCAGTCTAATAGAGAAAACCATTTGAAATATTTGTTTTCCTTCAGCAGGGAATTCAATTTATTGTATCAATTTTAATACAATATTTGTATATATTTCAGGACTATATAATACTGAAGAAACAAAAGTTAAGACCCAATGTGGCCACCTTCTTGCCACTTCACATCTCTCTTCTTGGCTCCAATATGGCTCAGTCCATTTCGTCCTGGCAGCCTGTTTTACTCTTTGCTCTGTTTGCTTATTGGCCCCTTGGGTTGGTGAGCCCACCCACTCCTCCGGCCCTCCCCCGCCCCTCCCACATTTACCAACATGCCGTCCTGCACATTATTCTTGTGCCACTGTGCTTGCACTTGTCGTTGTTGTTGTTGTTGTTGTTGTTCTTGTTGTACACCGACTACTTGAGAAATTTTTCATGATTTTCATTCTATTCGTACGCTTACATATATTTTCATGTCTGCATTTTATTTGACTACTTTCGTTTGGAGCTTAATACGCTTCAATCGGAGCCATTTCGTTTTATATAAACGGTAGACAAACAAAAAATAAAAAAAAATAAAAAGAAGAGCCGATTGGATAATTAGTCGACATTTTAAGCGTAAAGTATATATTAATAAATAAATATATGCGATTTTGCTGAAACTCAGTTGAAGTTTATTTCATAACTTTGCAGCATTTATATTTTTCTGTTCGAATTAATCAGGGTAATTTTTATTTTAATTTTTGTGCTTTTAATAAACTGCACACGGTACAATCGAATTGATTTTTCATTTATTGCCAACTGTTCGGAAAGTTTTTCAGTTTTTCAATTTATTTTCAATTTTAACAAACAAGGCAGAAAGAAGAGTATAAATAAACAAATAATGAAAAATATAACGTTTGTTGTTCCATGCAGGGCCTTTACATTGTCTCTAATGCCGAATAAGAATCGTTTCTGACTTTCTCTTCTGACACGGTCCCCTGTCCTTTTCTCTCGCCCTTGCATCCTTAGCGTCTACGGTTTTTATTTTTTCTCTTTTTTTTCTCGATATTTTGTGAGTTTTCTTGTAGAACATAATTTATCTGTTTGTAGAACGAATGATTTTAGGTGCATGTTTTTGCCGGTTCGTGTTAGGGAAAAGCGGGCGGGTCGGGGTCGTGCCAGGGGCAAACTGAGATTTTGGGCGAATGGCGGTGACTGTCGCGAATGCAATTTAAATATTTGCATTTGTTTTGGAAATGGAAATTCATGGCACGTGTAATGCGTTCTAGCTGTTGTTGCTCTTCGTGTTATACTCTGATAGGAAAGGAAGTGCAGTATATTGGTTTTCTGTCAAGCTGTGAAATCGATAACATCGATAAGTGTAATTCGATAAAAAGAGTAGCAAAACTTTTAGGTAGATTGGTGTGTAATTGTTGTGACCACGACCATTTCAGCCCTGCCCAGCCACTCCACTTCTAAGAATCGGAAATGCCCTTGTTTTCAATAGTTCATCTATATATATTTATATAAATATATATAGTCAAATGTTTCATGTTAGGGTTAGCTAAATTTGAAGACACCATTTTGTAAAAATCGAGACACGCCCCACCCACTGTGACTGTGCCTACTCCCACAAGAAATGCATATGCTTTCAGCGGGTATTAGAGCATTACGCTGTCGGTTACGACGGACTGCAACTTTCTCAGTTGCTGCATCGTTTCTGATCTTTTGGGTTGCGGCCTTAAAGCTTAAAGATTTGCTATTGCTCCAGCTGCTAAATTGCATTACATGGTAATTCCTTTTTCCTATCATTTTATGTTTTTTTCTTTTTCTTCTGCTTTTCTTTTCTTACATTTTATTTTCTCGCGCTCTTTCCGTTTTCGCAGTGAAATTGAAGTGACAGTCGTAAGGTTGGGGAATGGTCTTGGTTGGGGATGTGAGGAGGTGTTTTCAAATTGTAGGCAACGTCGCAGCATTTACAGTTAACTTCATAAAGAAAATTTAACGAGCAACATCCTGTACATGGGCATGGGCATGGGTATGGGCATGGGTATGGGCATGGGTATGGGCAGGCAAGAGGCAACAGCAACAGCAACAAGCGACAAGGATGATGACAACAAGATAAAATGCATGTCTAGAAGTAGTTTCGGTACGACAAAATACGTTATACGTTGGCTGGCGACGAGGACATACTGGCGGACACGCAGCAGCAGGCCAAAGCAGCATGCAACCGTAGCAAACAGGATAACCCACCCACCAACAACAAAAGTAATAATAAAAAACGCCCAACGTTAACCTAGCAGGAACGGTGGCAGGGATTCAGAGAGGTAGGCACCACTCAACCAACACATGCAACCAGTTGCAAATCCGACGGTGACGATGACGGTGACGGCGTGCTCATGCCGAGGCCGTTGCCAGGAGCCGGCCATGGCCCCGCTGCCATGCTGCCAATCCAGTGCACTGGAATCCCAGTTAACGAGTTTTGCAATTTTATACATTTTCACAAAAAGGTACAACAGCTTTTTCAACTTGCTTGCCAACTTGCCTCAAATGCCTAGAAGGAAGGCACCGGAGAATGTTCAATGTACGTCTTTTGCGGCAATCAATTCTTTTGTGAATTATTCACAAATTTGTGTTTTCCCACAATAATTTTGTGTCTCCAATTGTATTATATCATTTTATTAAATATATTATTTGTACTGATATTTGTAAAATGTCCTGATTAACAAACGACTGTGAAAGCTGTGTGTTTATTGACTCAGCCTAACGAACTCTGTTGGCGACTTCTTTCCGAAAATGTCTTGTTAAAGTTAAGAAAAGAATAGCATTTTTGAAATTGTGCTAGTTGCAAAAATCGAATCTTAACTTTTCATATAGCTTAAGATTAGCTAGCATTAAATACCACTATTCCAGTCAGTTTTCAAAGAATATTTCCAAAAACGTTTGACATTTGATTTTATTAACGTAAATATCAAAATATTTTATGTATGTGGTATGTTTTAGAGAGTATTTAAACTTCAGTAAGCGACAAAGTTGGCGTTGTAGTTTGTTTTGTGTATTTTTATGTTTTGTTGCTAGTAAGCGAAGAACACTTTAAAACGGCATTTCGTTTGGTTTGACAAACGCCAGGGCGGGCACAAGAACTCATCAGCATCCACGTCCTACATATATCCTGCTGTCTGTCAGTGTTTGGCTCTTCTGCTCCACCCCCAGTCCCAGCTACAGCCACAGCCACAGCCCCAGCCACAGCCCCAGCCCTAGCTCCAGCACCTGCTCCGGCTCTAGCGCCGGCTCTGACTGCTGATGCTGCTATATGTTTATGTTGGAGGGGGCTAATGGCAACACAGGGTTAGCCGGTTGACGTTGCCAGCGCTTAAGGGTCTGCCAGGCATGGGTCGGGATGTGGGTCTTGGGTATCTGGGGTGGAAAATGCGAAAATTCAGTTATGAATTCATTTCGAATTGAGGTAACATGATTACCGCTATGATGATGCTCTTCCGCTTCAACATCGTCAATATATTTCGCTTGAGCTGTGTTTATTTACGTGCCCCTTACCCTTATTTACAACCCCCCATTTTGGGGGGTGGGGTGGGTGCGAACTCAAATGAGCTTTTGCCACGCAAAGGTGCCGTTGTTCAAATAAACGAACGCCTCGTTGAATTGGAAGCAGACTGGGGAGAGCTAGATATGGAACTGGAGCTAGAGATGTAGCTCGCGCTAGAGCTGGAGCTGGAGCTGGAACTGGAGCTGGAGTCGGTGCCTGGTAGTTTGAGTGACGGTGCAAGCTTGAGTGGTTGTTAAGTGGGGCGAAGGCGACGTCGCGCACATCTACAAAATGGCTGTCAACAACAACATGGCGTATACGTGTTATGAATACGTACTGCTTGTTTATATATACATTTTTATTTATTTAAGTATATATGTATATATGTATGTATGTATATATACATATATATATATATATATATATATATATATATTATATATGTATTTATAGGTGTATTTATGCCCACCCAGGTGGCAGTGACTCGCCTTGCGCCGCCTCGACTCCTGTCCTCGTTGTGCCACATTCTGTGGTGGCTGCGGATGTGCCAGCGGCTCTTCAAGTACTTAAAATTTCACACTTTTTTTGTTGCTGCTGATGATGATGCTGATGCTGATGCCGATGCTTCTGCGTTGCGTAGATGAAACTGGCTGAAATGGAATAGGCTAACTTTGATTGGGCAGTGTACTCCCCTACTAACGACTGCTGCGCAAGTTGATAAACTTGCTTAAATTATAAGTTATTCAATGTTGCGGAATGGAATGTGTAATAAGACTCAAAATAGTGACAAACATTTGCCCAACAAAACTGATTAAGAGCTTGTTTCCCACTTGGTTCTTGTCAAATTAACTTAAAAGCGAGCATTCATATTATTTTCCATTTTCAAATAAGCTTCAAAAGGTTGAAGAATACAATCATAATTGGGATAATCGGTCTATCTCTAAGGCTGTTTCTGTGCAAAAATCTTATTGTGAAATTTGTTAATGTTGTCAGCTTGAAGGGCAGCCTTTGTTTGCTCAAAGTTTACATGATCTGCGCCAATTTCATGTTAAGTTTCTGAATATTTAAAAAAAGTGATCAGCTTAAAGCGCTGCTTTGGTTATTTGTATTAAATCGATTGCATATTTATATGTTATTACATGGAGCAGCAACTGCTTACCTCCGCACGTGTTTCCAACCGTTCACAAAATCGTTTCAGACACCACACGGCGTATGCGTAATGCCAAAAATAACCAAAACACAAAATTCAAACAGAGCGACACAAAACCTCAAAACTCACACACACAAACACACACACACACACATATACGCACATGGGGATGAGTGCTGCAAAAAGTAAATAAATATGCTAATAAATTTTTCAAAATAAATCTGTAATAGATAGAACAGATAGAGCTACAAAATAACCAGTGTCGAACTAAATGCATTTGCTTTGCGCTGTCTCCCTCTCTCTCTCTCTCTCTCTTCTCTCTCTCTCTCTCTCTCGCATGTTCTGTCTCGCTCTCTTTTAGTGGTTCCCTCTCTGTCTGTCTGATAGAAAACTGTAACCAAGCAACATGGAAAAAGTTTTTAATCCACATTCGGAAAAATTTTTCACACAAATATTTACACAGCTCTTCGGTCTAACGATTTGCGCAAACATGAGACACACACACACACACACACACAGAGAGAGATAATACATACATACGTACTAGCATGAACATACGTGCGCAGTTTTTGATGCCGATAAGCACACACAGTTACAGTTAGACAGACATTTTAATGTTTGTAAAGCTTTTAAATGCCTCACACACATACATTTTTGCTTTCCGTTTCCTTTTTGCATACATTGGACATTTTTTGTGCTGCTTCCTTAGCTGTATGTTTTTGCTTGTATCTCTGTATGTGTGTGTGTCTGTGTATGTGTGTGTGTGTGTGTTTATACATGTTATCTCTGTATGCGGGGAGCAAATGGCAATACAAATAATAAAGCAATGCAAAAATAAACAAATGAAAAATTGTAATAAGAATTTATGATATTTTTAGAAACAAAAACCGTCGGCACAGGGACAAAAACTGTGCCGGGGTGCGCCTGATGGATAAACGAAGCTTTTACGCTTTGCAAATCTGTTGTTGATTTTCATTTTGCTGTTTGTCTGTTTGTCTGCTAAACACAAAACAAATATAAAGCGCCAACAAATCTCGAACCATACCGATGCTACCTAAGCTATCCAGAGTATATTGGTTTTGTGTAATGTCCATCATTCTGTCTGATCGTCTTTTCGATACCCTTGAGACTTGCAACGTATACTGGTCTGTGAAAGCGTCAGAAAAATTTTACAAATTGTCCACAAGGAGGCTAGGAAATCGATCAAATCGATAATTGCAATTAATAGATAAGGCCAAATATCTCCCACAATTTTCAAGATGCAGTCACCAAATTTTGGTTGTTATCGGCGTTGTTGGCGACCTTCAGCAAAGATAGGAATATGCCACGCCTACCCAAAGTGCTTCAGACCCCCGCCCCAACAGATTTGAAATGACTAAAGCCATCAGATTTGGATTGTATCTAACGGTATCCACCTTTAAGTACCGATAACAACAATTGAGTCTAGATTGATACAAAAATGTCATGGCTACGCCGTCCTCGTCTAAATCTCCCGCAATTTTAACAGCCAAAGTCACAAAACTTAAAAGGCAGATTAATGATTATTTAATAGTCTAGGCACGTCCACCCTTTGCCGCTCCACCCCCAGCCACAAGAAGGTTCTTTGCCGCCTCTAATCAGCTGGCAACGGTGAATTCCCCAGTTGGTTACATCCTCCTGCGACGTTATCACTTCGCTTGACATTCAATCCGTAAACTCGCGCTGATATTTTTATTAAACACCTGACTGAAGTTTTGACTGGATTCTTTAATAATAAAAAAAAACAAATGTGTAAATAATATAGAATATTGTAAAATATTACATTTGTCTATTAGAAACTGAACTCAATTAATCGACAAATGACTATTCCTGAATTTCGAAAAATGGAAAAATTCGAGAGCAGCAAAGGCAACCCCAAATGACACATGAAATCAAATTTTACTAGTTTTTCTCCTTTTATGCCAATAAAATGAAGGAAGGAATGGGTAAGGAGGGTGAGTATATATGCTTGTGTGGGGATAAAATTCTGACTCTGCCAAACAACTAGTTTTTGGGGCTGACATCTAAATTGCCCAACCATATACACAACAAAATGAAATAGTCATTGATTTGTTATTAAATATGGCGTCGGTTGTGCAAACACACACACACACACACACATACACACATACACACACAAACAAGGACGTAGGCAGGACCTAAATTTGGAGGGCAAAAAAATGACTATTTTCATTCTATGAAAAATCAACAACAGTTTTAGAATAACATTTAAAATAATAATTTAATAAATTTAATGGATTTGCGAATGACTATTTTATAGTCGATTTTTGATGTTCAATATGAAATTATATTTCTTTATTGTTGCTAAAAATGGGTTAAAATTTTGTTCAAATATAAATATATAATATAAATAGTAGCCAGCCTTATGACTGTAAGATAGAGAGACAATTAAGACAATTGTTAGTTCGAATTTGTTGAAATATATCAGCTTGGGAAATTAGAAACAAGTGAATAATTGAAAAACAGAAGACAATCAATTCTTATCCAGTTTTATTAAAAATTTGAGTATCTTTCGATAGATCCTATAAAAATAGCGATGGACAGCATAGTTTATCGGAAAGACGGTAGTTTTAATTCGAAAATTGCGTATCTTAGAAATCTTAATCTAGCAGATCCATTGATTCATTTTACACTTAAATTCCAATTCTGATTATTGAAAAGTTTTTGGGCAAAATCATATTTGCATTTATTTAGTCTGATTTCTGTACAGCCATCATATTAAATTGATGGAATTTAGTTTATAATTTTGAACAAACAACATAAAGTTTATGCATGCTTATGATAATTATTTACATAGTGAAATAAATTCTAATTTTGTCAAACAAAGTTTGTGGAAAATTGCAACTTTCTAGTTTTAAATTTAGAATAAGTACCATGAAAAATCAGCATTTTGTCCTCAGTGCATTGCAGAACATGTATCTGAGCTAAATCCAGCACAAAATTCTGACGTTAGCTTTTGGTTCACTAAGATTTGGTCTTTTTCTGTGGTAATAATAGAAGCATTTCGTGATTAATCTAGAGCTGCTAAAAGTGGTCTTAATATAGTAGAGAAAATGACGATTTTATCGGATTTATTTTTTATTTTGTAGTTTAAGGCAGCTGTCCCTGGCTATACCTGACCTGTCTACGCCCATGCACACATACAGACATACGGAAATACGGACGGAAATAAATAAATTTATGCATATTGCATATAAAGATATACAGCAAGAGATATGCTCCCAAATACGCATACATACTTGCAGACTGGAATGGCAGCCCTGCCACTTCTCTCTGTCTCTCTTAGTCTCCCTCTCTCTCCGTCTCTCTCTCTCTCTCTCTCTCTCCCGGCTCTACTATATTGCTCCTTTCTCTACAGTCGGCAATGTTTGCTTTTGGTTTGGTTTGTCTGTCGGTTTTTTCGCATTGTTTGCTTTGATTTTATTACGATTTTTGTGTTGATTTTGCTTTTATTGCATTTCAATGTGAATACTTTGTTGTTGTTATTATTGTTGTTCTTATATTGCTGTTGTTGTTGTTGTTGTTGTTATACATTTGTTTTGTACAAGTTCAGCAAAAATCAGAAAACCGGACAAAATGCGCTTAGATCAACAAAAAAATATAAGACTAAACAAAAGCCATTAGACACAAAAGGAATTTAAATCAAGTAACAGCTTCTCCAGTCGCGAAAGAAATAATATAAAGAAGGGGAAACAGTAATAAAAATCATACGCACATATATAAGAATTACCCATAGATTTATGTCTCTTTTCGAAAAATATTAAATAAAACAATAAAGAATACCATAGTCGAGGGAGAACTCGACGACAAGATACCCTCACCCTAAACCTTTTCCTAATGGGTCGCAAACATTTATCAGAAATCGATTTTCATCTTTATCTCCGAAACGAAGTAAGTTATCGATAAATTGGAAATATATTTCATCTGCAGCATGATTACTTTTATAATATCGCCATAATGCAACACTTATTCGCTTATGCGTATTTCTTAATTTGATGATCTTCATCAGAAAACAGTTTTATTCCAAGAAGTCAGTATTAATGTCTTTTTAGTTGATTCTCACTTATTACCGGGAATAACTATGCTTTTCATGATGGGTTGGCTATTTGCAATTGATTAAACTCATAACTTGTTTGTGCCGGCATATAAGCTCCGGGAAATTCGATTAAGGGCACTTGAATTGAAAAGTGTTGAATCTAAAATGAGACAGTTAACAAATAAAATACTATCATTTCTTCAAAATCTGCTAAGGTTATTTTCATCTCTTATCTTCAGTGTGGATCGAAAAAAGTATATATTGAAGATATGCGAATGTGTATAACAGAAGGAAGCATCCACGACTCCTTAAAGTACAAATATTTTTGATCTGGATAAACGGAAAAGTCGATTCAACCACGCCCGTCTGTCTGAACTAATGGATCTGAGAGACTGTAAGAGCTTAAGACTTTAAGTTTGGAATATAAATTCTCGTAGACCAGCTTGAGCACATAACATTCATTTAGGTTTTGATTTTGATTCCGATTTCGCTTCTATTTCCGGTTTGACACACTGATATAAATGCAATGTGTGTGTGTATGTGCTGGGCCAGTATAAAGCTGTGGGCAGGGTAATCTTCTAATTCGTAACTCAAAACGAACGATTTTTACTTGTTTCACTGTGCGCTGCAAGGAAATGTATCGAATTGTAAAACAATAATAATAACAACAAAAAATATTAGCAATTTGAACACACCTTGAATTTGTGAAGCAAGTAAATTTACCGCCTCTTCTTAGTGTGCAGTTGTGTGTGTGTGTGTGTATGTGTATGTGTGTGTGTGTGTGTGTGTGTGAGTTGGCAATGCAGCTGCAATTGTATCCGTATCAGTATGTTCATAACTCGTGTAATAAAGCTCAAACTGAACACTTGTCGGCGACACATATCGAACAACAACAACAACAAAAACAACACACACACACACACATGAGACACAAGAAGAAGAATAAGAAGAAGAGCAGCGAGTGACTGCCCACGTAAAAATTCTGTGTGGCCCGGTACTGCTCGAGTGGAGTGGAGCTGGGTATGGGTCCCCACCTAGATGTTTAGCTAGATTGAACTAGATTGCAGCTGCAAGGAGATCAGAGACAGAGAGAGGTAAAGAGAGAGAGAGAGGGAGAGAGAGAGAGCGAGGGAGAGACGAAGACGAAGATGAAGATGGAGATGGAGATGGTTCCGTCAACAGTGCCTGTCAATATATGCATACGGGTGCGAATACATGTGCACATGTGTTTGCCGTGACTGTGAAATGGTCTGCCCCAGCCTGAGGTATGGGGGCAAGAGGAGAAGGGTCTGTGTTCAGTGTTGTGTTGGGTGCTATTGGGTGCATTTGGGGCCCTCTGGTAGTTTGGTTGGGCGATGGCCGCTTCATTTACATTAAATAAGCTGAAATTCAGCAGCGGCACGCTCCATTTAAGCGCTTTATGCTGTACGTTCAGTCGAGCAATCAGAATCAGCATCGTCCTGTGGTCCGTTGCTGATTTCAGTTGAACAGTTGAACAGTTGAACAGTTGAACAAGTGGATCCGGGGCCACAAGGCCGAGCTCCTATACTAAAATCATGCGAAATTATCGTTTAATTAACCGTAGCGCTAAACCCTCCATCTGAATGGCAACTGAGAGGATTGGGAATTGTGAACCTGACCGCAACCGGCAACGTGCAACGGCAACGAATGGCAACGAAAAGGGGAACCAGATGGGGCAAGGGAGCGCGAATCATTTTGCATCAAATCCAAGATGCGATTTCGCTTCTTGTCGAGTCAAAAGATTAGAGTAAATTGATGTAGTCCCTGTTGGCGCCGTTGCGCTCCATTAAAATGTCGAAGAAATTAAAGTTCAAGAGCGTTTCTGTGCGATTCTCTGATTCTCAATATCAACAATATGTGTACATATGTATTTAATAAATAAATTGAAAGAAACAAGAAAACCCGCCTGTCTATTAGATTAGGCCGAAGTTGACATATCTCACAAGCCGTATTCTACCTGCACACATATTGTTTTTCAATGTAAATTTGTAACACCATCCGATTATTGCTGTGAAATCTATATGCATTTTATTAATTTTATACATTATCTTCCTTACGCTACAAGTATTAATTTATAATTTACTGCGAAAGTCACAATGTCGCTTGAGATAAATCAAAAACTTAAAATTATAAATATTCTTAATAGTTAATTTTAAAAAGTTTTCTAATACTAAAACTAACAATTTATAATCAGTTAGATTTGAATTACACTGACCAAAAAATTCAAATTATGATAACTTTAATTATGTCTAAAGATTTATAATTCTGTTACCTCAAGATATTTAATAACTTTGCAAAAATATATTTAGTTTATATTAGTCCGATGTTAATTTGATCGATTTGCTGACGCTTATAATTTAACTTTAAGCTTAAGCACTTCTACGTTATGAACAATTTGAATTTCTAACTCTTATTTTACGTTTTTTCGTATAATATTTAATCTGGTATAAAAATCACGGACTTAAACACTAAAATATTGCATTATTACAGCCTGTATCCACATTATACAGTTTGAAACAGTTTCTCGCTTAGCAACCCTCGTTGTAGTTGTTGAACCAACTGTTCTTAGTTGGAGCGTCGCATGTCCAATTGAGGGGAGGAAGGGAAGGGAGGGAAGCCATGTTCTCTGTGGGAGTGCTGGCGTTGGAAGGTGTCAAGCTGACAAGCTTTAATACTTTTTGTTACGATTTTCGACGTTACTGCTTATACTCTGATACCGAGCGTTTCATAGTATATTCGATTTGCGCAATATTCGTCATGCAACCTTTCGACTCCCTTAAGTACACAGCCTTAAAGCCTAGTCAGTGCCCGCGTCAGACAAAGTGTCAAAATTGGGGTGCTACTGGGTCCACTGAAAGGGTAGGAAATCGATAAAGTCGATAATTCCAAATCGATAAGGCCACATATCTCCCACAATTTAAATGCAATCGATAACAGAATTGGCTGACCACAACCACTTCGCCTCCCACAACCGATACACCTGATCGTGTAAAGCGATCAATTTGAAAGCTAGAGTTACCAAATTTGAAAGTTATATTGCTGGTAGCAACCTTAAAAAAAGTGGAACAAATTTTGGACCACACGAATGCATTTATCTCTTGCAAATTCAAGGCTAAAGCTACCAGGAAGTAGGAACATCCACCAATATCTTATGTCTTATATCTTTCAAAATTTTATAGGTAAGTTAAACAAACTTGGCTACAACTACCTGCTACTTGTTATCAAATGGTATTACTTATTGGTAACAGAGTATTACGCAGTAGGTTACGCCCCACTGCAATGATCTCTCTTGTTTTTTTTTTGTTTTTTTTTTGTTTTTTATCATTTGGGTTTTGTGGGCATGCTGATAGTTGAGCTTCGTGTTGATAGTAGAGCGGCAGCTGTAGCTGGAACTGTACATGTGCAACTCTCCCACTTCCAATTTTCAGTTGCAGTTGCAGTCACAGTTACAGTCACAGTTCCATTGCCTCATTTCTTCGCATCCCCAGGTGGCCGCCCTTTTGGCTCGACCATATATTAAGCTTATCAAATATTAACACATTTGCGAGCGCTGACATATGCGGGTACCCGCCCTCCTCCCTCCGCTCTTAACCGTCCTCTTCCTTACTTCCTTCCCTGCTACGCATGCGCCGTAGTCAGCTTCCGTTGTTACGTGCCACATAACCTGTCCTTGACTCAGTCACTGTCTCTCTCCCTCTCTCTCTCTCTCTCTCTCTCTGTCTCTTTCTCTGTCTCTGTCGCTGTCTGTGTGCTTGTCATTGTCCAGTGGCTGCATGGCCGTACACTAAACAAAAAAACTAAGAAACTTACGTGAATGCCTGGAAGTTAAGGGAATCAAACTAAACTTTAATATCTGAATTTCATACATCTGTATTGTATGTTTAGTACCCGATTCCGAAGAATAGTTAGACTCTACTATTTGAAGAATCGATGTTATTTTAAAGAAAAAGTTGTATTTAGTGGTGCACATAAAACTTGTATAATCTAAGCCATTTTTTGTCTGTGCATGTCCATGGCATGTCCATGTCCGAGTCCATGTCGTGAGCTTAGCGTGAAATGACATTGCGTGCTCGCAATGAAAACGACCCAATCTGTATACTGCGCACTGAATACAGAACAGTAGCATTGCATGTGTGGACGCCAATGGAGACGAAGACCCAAACAAACGGCTAACTGACGGGACCCAGCGCTGCCTCATATATCAACAAGAGGGCCTGACCCGGAGAACCCCATATGCGATTTGTCTACAGGGTGCGACAACAAGGAATCGAACAAACAAAAACAAAAAAGACTCACCGAAGATTACATACCCTCAAATCTAAATTGAAATATTAATATTAGAAACCGAGCAATGTTGATCATATTTCGCAAGTATGCTTAGAGAATATGGACCGATTGCTCAGATTTTGACAAGTATACTAACTGCATTGAAAATATGAACATACTTGAAATCTCGTAAAGATAGCTATAAAAATGAGCGATTAGTTCGCATAGAAAAAGACAGACGGCTGCTGATTAAAAATGGATGGATATATATTAATATATATAGAGAAATTGAAGAGAAAAGGAAAGAAAATGAATCAAAATTAGGCAGACAAGTAAGTAAACTTCAATAGGCACAAACCAATAAAAAACTAGATTTAAAAAGAGCAGGAACTAAAAGTCAAATACAAATATGCCAGTTAAGTTCAATGTTTTTTGGATTTTTAATTTTAAGACTATGCTCTGTTTTAGCCAACAATCAACTCGAACTTTTGTCACTTAGCTGAGCTAATAAGCCTCGCAATAATTGTCGCAGTTGCTGTTTGCCGTGACATTTGCAAATGCAACCTAAGCTCAAATGAGAAGCTTGCAACGGACTAAGCTCATGTTGCCTCCCGTCGGGACAGCCGGCACAAAGTATCGGCGCTATCCCAAGCTGAATTCTTTTTGCCTCGCCTGATTGTGTCTTGGCAGACACATCGCCCTGGAAATTGGAGTAGGTTTGCGTGTCAGCAGCAACAACAGAAACGGTAACAGTAACAGTAGGAGCGGGAGCAGTAGCATTGTCAGAATCCGGATGATTTCAGAAAATATTACACTCCCGGCTCAGATCAATTCGGCTCAACTCAACTCAGTTCGGTTTGGTTCTTAGAGTTATCTTTAATTTGTTCGCTTCTTGTCTGTTGTTATTATCTTTTCAACTAACTAATTCTCTGTGTCTAACTCCTGTATTTATATTCTAAAAGAATTTCATATCAAAGGGCATTACAAGTTGACAATGCTATTTACTTTTTTTACCCTTTTCATTAACTTCATTTTTGATTTTTTTGTTTTTTTTTTCATAATAATGAAATAGACTCCGGTCTTGCAAATGCTGTGCAGACATAAAAAAAATATATTCAAACCCATAAAGTATGTATTATCTCAAAAGGCATCAACAGTCGAGTCGATCAAGCCGTGAGTTTGTCTATCGCTTCATCGATTGTTGTAATAATCATGCTTAAATTGTTGTTATTGTTGTGAACTGCCTGTCGACAACTTCAAATCAAATCAAATATAGTTTCCCGTTTAGTATGTAGTGGGTATGTTTAGTTATTGCGTGGCATGCACAACAAATATCCAGTTGCCAGTAGCTGCAAGTTGCAAGCGAGTTGAGTCACGTTGATAACTGTGAATGGCGAGCGACTGTTGTTTGTAATTGACTTGGCTCTCAAAAAATTGAATCATTAGGCGTCAGTCAGTCGTGGTCAGGGAGGCAATCAGCAATCAACAGACAACAATCTCCATTAACCGTTCAAAGCATCTCTTAGAGCCAATTTTGTGGTTTAACATATATACACAAATACACGCACCGACACACACACGCAGACACGCACACACACACAGATGCAAACATCCCAAGTGCTACTCCAAATGATGATCGGGCCTTGCAGCGCACGTGACTAAGTAACAAGTTCGGAAGCATTTATCATGACGTCGCTGTTGCAGCTACTGCTGCTGCTGCCGCTGCTGCGGCTGCTGCGGTTGCTGCGAGTTACATCATGACATGTGCTATGAGTGATGATAAGAGATGTAGCCGAGGTCTGGTCGAGAGGGGGGCTTTAGTTATGGGTGTGTCAGCCATTCACTCTAAATGTTAACAAACATATTTTTGGCGACAAAAGCAAATGGGAATATTGCAAAGCATAGTAAAGTTGTAGTTGGAATTCCATGCTCCCATCCTCTACCAACTCTCCCCTCCCTCCCCACACCACCCTCTCCCCAACTCCGTCCACCGATTGGCCATGCGAATGTCCATCAGTCAAGTGTAGGCATTGTCCCACCCCCATTGCGCTTCCCCTCTCCTTCTACTGCATTCTGGCTATATCCTGGCCTGGCCTTGCCTGTGCTGGCCTGTCCTATTTGTCCTGTCCACTGATAAACGCACGTCACATATCAGCTCAGGGTAGTCCGAGTCCTTGTGCCTTTCTGGATTGATGGCTGGATAGATTGGGTTGGGATTGGGAATGGGTTTGTTGCTCGTGTCGTTCAGCTCTCTGAAGAGGACTCACCGCGCTGATGGGCGCTCATACACATGCTCACTCAATTGTGTGTGCATGTGTGTGTGTGTGTGTGTGTGTGTGTGTGTGAATCAGAAGTGCAACGCTTGCTTGCATGCCTCTAAAATGCCTCTAAATCTCTCTGTTTCTGTCTCTCTCTTTCGCACTCTACACTTGGAGAAATATAAATGTCACAGAACACAGCAAATCTGATTAGGTTTAGCGCCAATGGCAGATCACCTTAGAAACTAAGGCTTTTATTTCTGAATCAAATAGGGAACCTTAAAGGAAATATTTTTTGAAACAGATACAGACATGTTCGTAAGTCAAAAAAGAGAATACAATATGTGAATAACATTTGTTTGGTAATTGCCGATTTTTCATAAATTTAGAAATTATTTCGTTTTACAGGACAATTTGACGCTTATGAACATTTTCGAAGCTGAAGGGCAACTTTTGTTCGAAGTGCATTAGCAGCGCCGTTTACTCTAGCGCAGTCACTGCGTGCCTCGTTTTGCAACGCCTGCAAATGTATTCGGCTGTATTCATTCGTCATGGCCACAAATGATGGTCAGCAGCAATAACAGCAACAGCAACAGCAACACCAATAACAACAATACAAAACATGAGTTGTTTTGTATTAAATGCTATCATGCTGCCGCATCCAGGCTACATGCAACGTCTGCCTAAACATCCATCCGTATATTGTTTATAGTACGCATAGTTTGTGAAACACCCCCGCACCCCCCCCCCTCACCAACTCCCCTCCGCATAGCATACCACCCAACCAATGCCCATCCCGATGCCGCAAGATGGATGCTCGTTTCTTGAGGCTAGTCTTAGGTGTGAATGCGCGCACATGTGTCGAATAAAGGCACTGCTACTTCACCTCACCTCACTTCACCACGCCACACCTCGCCTTCCCTCTCCACCCCCCGCCTCTCCTCTAACGAACATGAGAATCGAGCGTTTCATGTGTGGATCCGCTTGAGTTTTGAGGGTTGACTTAGGGCTGGGGGTTCTGAGCACAACACAGACACGCAAGTGCATGTCCACAACATCAATAATGTTGCCCCGATATTAGCTACGCATATTAACTTTAGCATATATATCTATCTCTATGTGGGTGGGTATGTGTGTGCCTTAGGAGCCGTATTGTTGGGTGTTTGCTTGAACTGAACGTGTGTAGTAATTTGAAATGTAATGTGCACACTTCTCAACAGCTGCTGCTTCAGTTTCTGCTTGTCTTTGGTTTTGGCTTTGTCCGTGCTTAAATATGCAAACTGTTCAGTAATTGTCTTATCTTTTCATGCTACGCAAGACATAAATTTCAAGATTATCTAGTCAATCTGACGTGATCATTGCGTATACAAACCGAACAAAAAGGTGGCATTCAGTTTTTTTTTTCAAAATTAACTTAAAATGAAAGTCGCCCTGAAAACTAGAAAGCTTTTCCTGTTTTTATGAATAATTTGTAAATATAAGAAGAAAAAAAAACATATCTAAAAATTAGGAAGACTTCTTTTCTATTTTTCTGAAGTTAATTTTTTAATAATAGAAAATAATTCTAATAAATATATATGCAAGTCCTGATTATTAAAAAAAATCTTTCTAAAATAAAGAAAATAGTGATAGAGATGAAATTTGCTCCCTCGATTGCAATTTTTGAGTATAGCTGTAGTTTGCTTTTTTTTATCATATTAAATTATATGAATTATAAAAACTAATAAATAATATTAATATAAGTAAAAAAAAAAAAATTATAGAAGAATTTAATGTACTCATATAAAAACAACAACACCCTATAAAGAGACATGGTTTGTTTTTAAAATTTAGGAAAAATGTACCCTGGAATTAAGAAAAAACACAACCTTAATGCTTCCCGGAGAATATGGTGATTTACCCTTGGGGCCAAAAAACCATAGGTCACATACATAGTACATGTATACTGCATAGATGTCCATGATATAAAAATAAATATTTCGAATTAAAAATGCATTTGTAATATTCACAGTTAAATTAGAAATTAAAGTATCTGAAAGCATTTTTCCATTACATGAAAAAGGTGAAGTAGCTTATATTTTTGACGATATATCTCATTCGTGGTAATCATGTCAAGGATCTTTATTTCTCGATGATAAGGCCAAAGATATTCGTTGAGAAATTGGGCCCGTCCCTAAGATCGATTTTGTAGAAAAGAACGAACGCAATTTTATAGATTTTTTTTATTTTTATAATTTTTTCTCATCAAAGTTTTCCTTTTATCGTTTGTCGCTTGTGTTTTTGCCTTCCGTTTGTTTGTTAACAATTTGTGTTTATTTGTTATTGATTTGCTTTGCTCTCCCATTTATCATCGATAAGATTTTGCATGATAAATATACGGATTTTTGTATGCTTCTCCTCGCGATTGTTTTTGTTGATGTTGTTCTTGTTCTTGTTATGTTTTTCCATCAATTAATAAACTTACGCATTAAGCTAACACTAAATACTTTTTACAATAATAATAATAATAATTATAATAATAAGTGTAATAGAGTTACGTGGCCGCAGTTTCAGCTCCAGTTCCTGTGGCCAATCCATAATAATATCAATCGAAAACTCAAATTGTTAGCTGCTTTTATCATTTACGCATATATATATATGTATATATATATACTTTTTTTCTATAGTGATATATATAAATTTATTTTTGTTATATAGCTGTTGTTGTTCCATCTTCATCTTATTCTTGGATTTTGCTTTTAATTAATTTTACGTTAATTTTTATATTTATTTTAATGTTTTTTTTTTGCTAGTTTTACATTTTTGATATTACATTTAAATAGCAGTTGTAAATATTTTGTTTTGTTTTTTTATTTTTGTTTTTCATTCATAGATTTGTTTATAATAAATTATGTTGCTTACTAGCTAGGACCACAAAAAAAAAAAAAAGTTTGCTATGTCCGTTGTCGTATATAGCTTTATATTTAATATGCATATAGTATGTATAAAGTATGTATATATACATATACATATATATACATATGTATGTATGTATATATATATGTATGTATACATATGTAAACTTAGTTGGTAGGAAACTACACAAGTACATGTCTAGTTACGTTTATGTTGTTAGACAACGATTATAAAATATGTATATTTTTATATGTATGTCATAAAAATAAAGTAAAAAAAAAATAATGTTTAAGCAAACATATTGGTTTTTTTTTTTTATTTATAAAAATGTGCTAATTTACAAAATAATATTCATTTTAGTTTTTGTTTTTTATTTTTGCTTGCTAACACGATTTTTACGCTACGTATTTGTGTTTTGTTGTTGTTGATTTTTGTTTTACACACATACACATAAATAGTTTATTACAGACAAGACGTTTAGTTAATTTATTTGATTTTGTTTAGCATGGTTTTTTCTTCTTCTTTATTTCCTTTAGTTAGATTTAAATACAATAAAAAGTATATATATATTTATAGTTATTTAAATGTAGTTTTTTATGTGCAGCGCCCATTTCAATGTACATAAAGAGATTTTTTATTTTTTTGCTATGATTTAAAAAAAAAAATAATTTACAAATATTTTGGCGCAGTCATAAAAAAGTACTGAAACAATAAACAGAATAATAATAAAAATAACAAAACCAAGCCGAGCAGCTGTTTTTTTCTTTTTTTTTTTGGCCAAGGCAGCGCATTTCGGTTTGAGGGAGGGGTTAGCGGCGGGGGTGCGAGGCAGGGCCAGCCAAACACGAAATTTCTCCTCATTTGAATTGTGAGCGAGCGAGCAACGAGCAACGAGCAACAGCTCGATAGCTCTCTCCCTCTCTCTCCCTCGTTCTCTCTCACTCTCTCTCTCTCTCCTCGCTCGCTCGCTCTCGGTCGCATACAGCGCAAAAATGTGTGTGTGCGACTTGCCGTAAGTCAGAGCGAGACGGCACCAGTGTGCGCGCAGTAGGCGGCGGCAGCGACGACAACGACGTCGGCTGCGACAGCGACAGCAACGACGACGCCTTGCCTCTGTTATTGCTGTTTATACTGTTGTTCTTTGTGGTTTGGCTGCTGCTGCTGCTGCTATTGCTGCTGCTATTGCTGCTGCTGCTGCTGCTGCTGCTTGCTACTCCTCCTCATGTTGTTGTTGTTGTTGTTGTTGGTGTTGGTGCTGCTGCCGCTGCGTGTAGGTCTTGAGAAACAGCAGGCGCGTTGCCAACTGTTTTGTATATTACCAAACAAGCCCTTCATTTTGCATATTCTGTGGTTCGCTGAAGTTCGCAGAGCTCATGAACTCGGGCGATGCGGTACGCGGGCCATTTTGTTGTTGCTGCTGCTGCTGCGCTTGGCTTGCTTGTTGCGCATTTTGCGCCGCCTGCTGCTGCTGCTGCTGTTGCTGCTGCTGCTGCGTGGCCGCCTGTTGCAGCAAATGATCAGCGGCATTCGGCGGCGGCGGCGGCGGCGGTGGCCCCACAGACGTTTGCAGCTGCATTGGCGGTGCGCCCGCCTGACTCAGAAATGTTGACTCGGGCGTCAAGCCAAACTCATTCACCATCGGTATGGGACCGCTGTGATCCATTGGTCCACCTGTGAACAGTCCACACAAACAGAAGGAAAGAAAGAGAAAGAGAGAGAGAGATAGAGAGAGAGGAGAGAAAGTGGGAGAGTTTGAATTAAATTGTTGCAGATTCGCTTCTTAATAGCTGGGATGTCAAATTGAGAATTGCTTCAATACAAAATATGAAAGTTGACTATAGGCAAGTTTCACTGTATTCGAAATAATTGCAATGCTTATGCTTCTTTTCAGGCATGTACTATTTTTAATCAGCACAGATTATTATACATTTCAGCCAAAAATTTCAAAGCTTGATTCGTTTTAGTTCCGAATTTGGGAATTCAAAATCGCAAGAGTCTCTTGCTTTCCAAACGTATGAAAAGACTTTTCATTTATTAATATTTTTTTTGTTTTTGTTTTTGTAAGCCAACACGATGTTTCAAGAACATTTATCGCAGACAATCGGCTCTATTCTAAAAGGTTGCAATTTTTGCTGACTTATTTATTCCATTTGGAAAGTATTTTTTTTTATTGCTCGCGATTGTGCCTTAGAATAAACCGATATTGGAAACAGATAATATTTATATAAGGAATGGCACAAGTCTGCTTAGAAAAAGTATTTACTTGTAGCCCAGATAAGCTTTAAATACTTATGAGCTTACAGAAAATAATGAATGTGTTTCGTATTTTTTGAAGTGCAATCTCAGTATGACAGTAGACCAGAAAGAGTAGTTGTTAAAGGTGTTTTGGTGTTTGGTAAATAGCAATTTGTTCTCGTACATAGTAAATTACCTGGCGCATTGAAGGGCATCGGTCCGCCGGGATGGCCGGGAAAGAAAGGGCCGTCGTGCGGATGAAAGGGCCCACCGTAGCCGAACTCGAATTTAGCATCTGCAGCAAAGTAGGGAAAGCCGGGCCCATCGTCTAGTCCGCCCGGCGACAGATTCATGGGGAAGCCGCGCATTTTGCGTGCACCGCCAAAGAACGGCGGACGGCCCATGCTGGTGATTTGCTTCATGCGTCGCTCTTTGGAGCGCTTGTTCTGGAACCAAACCTGCAACGGGCGAATAGAGTGTTTACTGATTGTGTTGCATCCTCTAAGTGTCTATGTTGTATGTGTAGTCTCAGTCTCAGTCTCAGTCTCAGTCCCAGTGTCAGTGTCAGTCTCTGTTTCTGTCTCTCATTTGCTCTGTGTCTGATTGTCTCTCTGCGTATACAGGCGCATGTCTAATTGTTCTTGTTGTTGTAGGGGAAATTGTTGTTTTTGCTGTTGTTGTTGTTGTTGTTGTGGTTGTTGTTGTTGTTGTTGTTGCATTTAAGCTACCGCCGCCACACAAAATTAGCCTCGGCCACGGCGTAGACAATGAGTGGCAACTGAGATGTGAGCGGGATATGAGGATCGCCTATGTGGATGTGCCGGGCTGAAACATTTTTACGAGGTTCTGCATCGTTTCGGGTGCTCCAGAAGCACCGTGCACAGCATGCAAAGTAATAAAATAAAAACATATTTTAAAAATTTTAGTGGCACCCTTTTGCTTTTCGCATGAGACCCTTTTTTCCTTTGGTTTTTGGTTCATTTTTGGAATATATTTCTTTCTTTTTTTCGGATTTTAATATTCATATCTTGAACGTTTTTTTTGTTTTTTTTTTTTTTTTTTGTCTTTTAATGATCTTTTGGCTGGCGGTCAAAGAATCTGCTTTCAGCTCGGACTTGAACTGTTTTTTGTGTGTTTTTTTTTTTTTTTTTGTTTTGGCTAAGTTTTCTCAATGAAATTTTTGTGATTTATGTGTTTGGCTTTTTGTTTTCCTTCTTTTTTTTCTGTTTGTGTCCTTTTCTTTTTGGCAAATAGTTTCCAATGAATTTGGCTTAGATTTTGTGGCCGTCTGGGGGCTGCGGCCGCCACCGCTGCAGCATCATCAACAGCAGCAGCAGCAGCTGGTCCTCGTTCCCGTTCCCGTTCCCGTTCCCGTTCTCATTGCCTTTTGCCGTTCTTAGAGGCAATTTAAGCGTGAATTTTAATGATGAGCGCCGAAGCAGTCTGCAGTTTATTTGAATTTGTGCGCATTTTTATGAACTCAACTTGACTGCCGACTGCCGACTGCCGACTGCCAACTGCCAACTGGCGATCCCTATCCAACCGCAACCGAACGCGGCCTAGACATGCATATGAGCTTGGGATCCCCCTGCTGTCCCCACATCCCACACCCCCACCTCACTTGAGGTTGACTGACATTTTGTGGCACTGCGAGAATTTCGCTAGAAAGGCCTGCCAGCCTGTGAGAACTTCGACTCGAGATCAAAGTGAGGCTGTTGTCGGGGCACAGGATGCACACACAAAAGGAAGTAACATGCTGTGCATTTGCGGCTACACACACACACACACACACACACACACACACACACACACACACACACACACACTCATACACACACACCTTACTAAGCCGGCCAAAAGCTCAGCGAAGCTTTCGACATTAAGTCCGCGTCCGAGTCCGTGTCGAGCTGTTTGCATGGAGCGTTTGGTCAAGCGTGAGACTTTTGACAGTGACTGTTGGTTTGGAATTAGAATTTCAGTGAGCATTAGATAAGCCGCTTACGCTGCCAAATCACCTAAGCACAACTAAAGCCACTAGACGAGAAGGCTATGACGCGGTAATGAGGTAATGTCCAGACAGCAAGAGCAGCAACAAGATGATGGATGCACTAGCATCCATCACATCTTACCCATGAAAATGAGTAAATTAACTTAATCCCAGTCTTATTGTAATAAATAATTTCTAAAAATTAGAATCGATAATCCCAAAAATATGTTCTTTTTTTTAATGTAATTTCTATTAGCAAGAAAGATATTTCATATATTTAGATATATTTTCTATTGTTAAGATTGCCGGAAAGAATCCTTTCCAAAACTCAGAGAATATCTTTACTTTGATATTAGAGTTTTGCTGATATCTACTGCGGAACGGGATCGAATGGTAAATTCGTAAATATTTTGTACTAATACTCTTAAAACTCTCATGAAATGTATAATTTCTTCAGTGTACACGCATAGAAAGCAACACTCTGGAAATTAGACACATATTTCTAAATTTTAGAAAATTAAAAAATGCAAAGACTGATTTTTAGAAACTCAAAACTTTCAATTTTATAAATTGACTCTCTGAATGATGTGGTATGGAATCCTTGGCGCCAAAAGTATGGCAAATTTCTATAATTTAGGGCGATTTTTTTCTGAGTGTAGCTTTAGAACATTTCGATTAATTTCGCTACACTGGCCCCAACTCCACACGCCTCTCGTAGTCAACACTGCTTATTTGTTTTCTTTTATTTTTTATTTGCAATATTTTCCTCTCTTGGCCCTGCGGTCACTGAATTTTTCATTATCATGTGCACAACGCAACAGCCAAACGGAAAACGCAAAAGATAATGTAAAAAAACAAGTGAAAACAAGAGAACGCTGCAGTCGGAATTACCCGACTGAGCAATACTCTGATACCAATGTTGGGGTGTTTTGGAGGAGGCAACTAGTAGGCAACTGTGCAGGTTTTGATAGCTTCAGATCTAAGGGGCGGGAGTGGGTGTGAGAATAGCATCTATGACCTGATCTTTGAGAGATGTTCGTAGTTTGGCGAAATTATCATTTAGATTGTGGAAAATGTCTAGTTTGGATCGTGTATCGATATGTTATCGATTTCACCGAGTCTTCCAAGCTTCAAGAGCAATATACTCTTCCATCTCCGGTTTCAGAGTATAAAAGCGAGCAGCACAAAATACAGCATTGCAGAGGGAGTTTTGCGTAGCTTTATGTTAAACAAAAGCAACAAGCGCTTCCCAAAAAACTGAATTTACAATAGTTTTGGAGTTTGGTATTTGTTTTTCTCTATTGTTCTGTTGCTGTTGCTGTTGTTGTTGTTGATGTTGTTCTTGTTGTTGTTGTTATTGTTGTTGTTCACCATCTCTTTCTTATTTTTTTTTTTTCAATTCAGAGTAAAGTTTCCGTAATTTATTTTTTTCACTTTGCTCTGTTTTGTTATGTCGACAAAGAAACCCGGCAACAAATGGCAATATGAATGCAAGAAAACAGAATGGAAGCTGCATATGAGCACAGGCAAGAGTAGAAGTGGGGAAGCGCGGCTCCCATTGAACCCCAACTCTTTTTGTTAATATATAGTTGGATTCATCGTACACATTTGTTTTTTTTTTCTTTTTTGCTTGGGTGTGTTTTTCATTCTCCACAACAGTTGCACATTATTTAAATAAAATGCACAATGTATTTGTATGTTGTATGTTGTATGTTGTATGTTGTATGTTGTATGTTGTATGTTGTATGTTGTATCTCTGTTTTTCTGATTATTCTATATCATCATATAGTTATTATTATTGTTAGATCTATTGCGCCCTTTCCATCAATCCTGTTTCTTGCACAAATTCAAGCACTTTTGTCGCACAATCAGCTTTGAAGATTCCCCCTCGTTGATGACATCTGAGTTTGGAATGTCCTCTCCAGAGACAGTACTGTCGATAAATGAATACATCTGAATCAGTTTGACAGTACACATGGCATGTGTGATTGTGTGCGAGAGTTGAAATGTTGTGTTTTGGTGCTGCTTATCCTGCTGATTGGCGACTTGCACCTCAATACAAATTGAGACTGAGTTAAGTTATGTTCCGATATGATATGATATGCTCGGCCAGCCAAATTACGCCCTGATGGTGTAATTTGTGCAGCGCTTATAATATTTTATTTCCGCAACAACAACGGATGAGAAATTTGTTGCCAATTTTGTGTAGCTTTCAACAAATTCGTTTTTCTGGGCGGCGATGTTCGCCAAACATTGAACATTTGAACATTTGAACATTTAGTTAAATTATAGGTTAGGCCCGGACATAAAAGGGCAAACAACGTAACATAATGACCGTGGTAGCAATCAGGCGCAGAACCCTGGTTCACCCTGCTCTGCGCCGCCAAGCAAAGCATAACAAAATGATTATTGTGTTTTTGACTCGCAACTCAACGGGTCAAGAGAGAGAGAGATAGATAAAGAGAGAGAGAGAAAGAGAGAGATAAAGAGAGAAAGGGGGAAGCCACTTGGCAGCTCTTCAGCCCGGCGTTGTTGAAAATTATAGCAAATTATGTTAAACGGCAGCTCCTCTCGGCGCGGGTGGGGCTCGGCTTCGCCCCATTTTACCCCGTTTACCATTGCAGGGCCCCCGCGCTTGCACCGTTTTGTGGCCCATTAAAAGGTTTAACATATAATTTGTGGAACCGCCAGTCAAAGATGCCTCACTGTGACCCTTATTGAGATTTCAGATTCTGTTTCATATTCATCTCCAAGTTCGGTTCGAAATCGGAATCCAAATCCGGATTCAGTTTCTGTTTCAGTTCTCCCCCCCCCCCCCCCAATCATCAGATTTGGGGCATGGGGCATGTTGCAACAGCAAATGTGTGTCACGTATTCGCGCGCTGATTGACATGATTTGGATGTGGCTCCATTTATAATGCGATATACGATCATCATTGGCATTTGGGCATTTCGAGTTCGACATTAAGATTAAGATGCCCATCAGCGTTAACCCCTTGTTGCCGATGCTACCGAAGTCTGTTAGCAGCTTTCGCTTGATCCCTAAATTACTCGACTATGGCGAAACAGTTGCCATTGGTAACAAATGCTCTCCCATTGCGAATGGGTACAAAAGTATGCAACATGCAGAGGGAAGCATCTCCGACCTCATATGGTATATCTATTATATGTATGACTGATCATGACCAACACGCATATATCAGAGACAATAAGAGCTAGAAACTTCAAGTTTCTAAATAAAAGTTCTCTTGGTTTGTCTCGTTTTCGATGCATAAAATAATAATCATATTTGGCAGTCAAACTATATTATATTTAATAGTTGGGCCCAGGGTATATCGTAGTTGATTACAGCCTTCTTAATTGTGTTTTTTCATTATTTTATTTTCACTTATTTTACAGATGCATTGTTGCTTTGCCTCCGTGTTTATTTAAACCCCCTTTTTTAATCATATGGATAAGTTTGTACTTGTGTTTCATTAGCTGATTTTTACTTATATGTGAGCATATATATATTTTTTGGTTTGTTGTGGGGCCCAGTCGAAAGTTGGCTGCACAACTTGCTGAGAGGCCGTGACTGGGCATTTATCGAAACGCTTGTCACACCCCATCGTATATTGAGCACTGATGACTCGACTGCTAGGCCAGCTACCAGAAACTATCGACTGACTCGACGACTACTGACATCTGCCATCTCATAGTTATTTACTTGTAGATAGACCCATAGACATGTACCTGGCAACATTAGCCAGTGTTTTGCAAGGCGTGAATTGGCTCCGAGTAAGAGTTAACTGATAATTAACTTGGCCTGCAGCTACCGCTGTCTGCTGCTGTCTTTGGCCGTCGACTCGCCTCCAGCCCCTACCCTCTGGGGCCATGGTAGCTGTTGTTATTCTCATAGTATTGTAGTAGGTGTTGCTGCCGCTCATCAGTCAGCTAAAGTCGATGTTGCCGTTGCCGTTGCCGTCGCAGTCGCAGTCGCTGTTGAAGGGCTAATTTGGCTGCTTGGACCGCATGACAAGGCAGTTTTTTTTTTCTTTACTCATAGATGAAATGGTCTCAATGTCAGTTTCGATTTCGATGTGGATTTCAGCTATTTTTTTTTTTGTTTGCTGGTAGCTGGTTTGATGGCGCACCGCGGCGCCTTAGAAAAGTCTTCCCTATGAGAATTAATAGCAAGCTGATGAGTTGTTGAAATTATAATTTCAAGATTCGCTTCCCCAACTCTCCCCCATCCCCCTTTTCAGACACGAAACAATTTCAACTGTGCGCTTATTGCCATGTCATGGTTTGCGCAGGCGCCGCCTCAGCCATTGCCTTCACCTCCACCTCCACCTCCATCTCCACGTCCACCTTCAGCCCCTGGTGCAGGTCCAGGTGTAGCTGGCTGCGAGGTCAGTTTCAGCTGCGGCAACCTCTTCACATCTTGTTCCATGGGTAAATGCGTTAAATTAGCCGCTTTTGTGCCTCTTTTCAATAGGTTTGTTATTGTTGCTTGTTTGGCTGTTTGTCTGTTTATTTATTTGTTTGTTTGTTTATTTTGAACGCAACGGTTCTAATTGTGGCTTTCAAATAGTCAAAAGCTTAACTGTTGCGGTTACCGCTTTCAGATAACTAACTAATTAGCCTCGATCAGCGCTGGCTTCAAAAATTTCGTTGTTGCTCGATTTTTGGCAATAAAACGTCAAATGCAATCAAACAATTTCCGCTCAATTATTAAGCGCCTCTTTCACGGAATCTTTGACTAATTAGTGTACGCTACTCCCCGCCCCCTCCCCTCCCACTTCCATCTTGCCTCTTCCTCCATTAACTCCCTCGAGCCAACAACAAAAAAAAAAACACAAGTTCTGCATCTCTGGTAAAAAAAATGCTTTGTCAACTTCCGTGGCCCAAAATTCAAATCGTATACAAAAAAAAAAAACAAAAAAAAAATAAAATAAAATAAAAGAGAAAAAGAAACCGACAGAAAACACAACATAAAACTTAGTCAAATGAAAAAATTATTATAAATCGTCGCTGCGATAAAACAAAATGTAAATAAACTTGAAATGCGCTCCAAATTTGTATGTTGACAAATAAACGCCTCTGCATGAAGCTGACTGAGAGGCTTGAGCTTGCCCGGCTTTGCCCGGCAGACACTTGACAAATGTGTCGCAGCGACTGTGTCCGTCCTCGTCGTCGTCGTCGTCGTCGTCGTTGTCTTTTTCACATCCACATCCACATCCGCATCTGTATCTGTATCTACGCGCGCATTCGTATTTCTATCTGCCGATCGTGGCCGAGTGGCGCCAGCCGAACGCACGCCACATTAACTGGGCTCCACCTCGACCGAAACGGCGGCCGTCCGTATGATTTAACCTCCTGCTGCCCGCTGCCCGCTACCCGCTGCCCGCTTAACCGATTACCCGATTAACCGCCGCCTTTCCGCTGCCTGCTTTATTTGTTTATAATTTTTCAAAGCTTAGTTTGTACGATACCGCTGCCACTGCCGCTGCCGTTGCCGCTTTAAACGTTGGCGTAAATGGAGCAAACGCATTAAAAAAAAAAAAAACAAAAAAAAAAAGAAACAAAACAAAAGCAAAACAAATCCCAAGCCCAGCCACAAACCACTGAAAGTCACACGAGCTTCGCCCATAAAGCTTATGCTTCAGTGCGACGGAAAGAGTTTAGATTTAAGAGCCTAATGCCTAATGCCTAATGCCTAATGGGTGATCCGTTCGCTCCAGGTTGTGAACACATTGAACACATTTAGCTGACAGCTGGAGTTTAACTTGACTGCTAGGGCGATACCAATATCGAGAGCAATATGCCAGAGTCGTGACAAATTCGTCTCCAACTATTTCAAGTTGATTACTGAACATTGAATTGAATGCATATTTATGTTTATCATTATACCTTAAAATGATATTTACAATCATAATATTAAGATATACAAATTACTTGATTGCCCTATTCGCTATTTATGTTTGGTTAAATTTCAAATCAAAAGCATCTTTCTTATTTTAATTGTTCATCACCTGTAAATTACCTTACCTAAACATTTTTATTATCATTATATTTATAAACATAAACATAAATGATTTGATAGCTGTTCCCAATCCCTTGCGCAATATTTATTGGGGTTTCCAAGTTCGCTTTTGATAAAGTCAAGTTCATTAAATGGCGTTATTGTGAAGACTTAGCCTGTCAGCCAGGATGCGCAGGATTTTTAATGGGCAAACCTTTTTGTCGTTCAGCGATCTTTGACATGTATATCTGCAATTGGATAACGAATTGGAGATTGTCCAAACGGCAAGTGAAATAAACTGAAACTGTTTGTTGTGGATCACCCATTATGGATAGGTTTTGTGTACGTATATTTTGTATTATGTTTCGGCTTAAAGTCGACTTAAAGTTGCTTTACAAATTGTCGGCCAATAAAACGAAATCAAAACTTTTGGCTGCTGTTATAATTGTTATTGCCATTGTTATGGCTATTGTTATGTTGTTATGGGCATGGTTATATTGTTATTGCTTTTTTCGACTTAATGTTGAAAGCATTTCGATGATTTATGTGTGTTGTGGCTTTTGTTGCCGCTGCTGTTTCGACTGCTGCTGTTTTTTTGTTTTCTTCATGCCTAATGCTCATCTATTTGCATCTGAATCCGAATCCCAATCTGAATCTGTATCTGAATGTGAATCTGAATCTGAATCTGAATCGTCTACTCAATCCAAATAGCTGTGCCGGTCACCTGTCAACATCCCACCAATCGCAGCAGTGCCTTGAGCTATGCTCAATTTTTTAGCCACCCTCTCCACACCCATCGCCTTCATATGCAACTCTTCAAGTCAGGCGGGGGCGGCGCCCCGCGGCGTGCTGTCGGCAAAGTTCTTAAGAAGTTTTTGTGTCACGCTGCTTCTGTCTGTATCTGTCTCTGTTGTTGCTGCCACGGCGGCTGATGTGCCTGCTCTCGTTGCTGATGCCACTGATTGTTGTTATTCTTGTTGTAAAATTTATTATAAAACGCACAACATGCTGGCCCCCAAATCGGTTTGGCTTTTGAACGTTTTAGTTTAGGTTCGATTCGCTGGGCGTTGGGATTTTCGTTAGATGTGCGCATAGAACACAAAAGCTGACAAGAAATTCTCAACTTTGTGGCAACTCTTTGATGCCACTGCCTCATATCAAATTACTTAAGGGGCGCAGCAGCCAGCAGTCCATCAATAGCTGTTATTAATACACTCACAACTGGATAAGACCGACTAATAAAACAGTCTAACTGGAACCAAAACAAAAAAGAAAAACAAATCATTTTTCTTATTTAAGGGAGTGATTATAACTCTTAATTTTCGACATAAATAAATGCCCTAAAAGTCAATTAACAACTTACAAATAAATTAAAGAAATAATTCAATTTTGGAAACCGACAAATATTTGTTGTAGGGTATCTGCAGCTAAGCCGCAAGTAAGTAAGAGGTGAGAGACGTTCTAGACAGATGTCTTCACTTTTGGGCGCACCGCTGGCTGCTGCATTTTCCTGGTAGTTGCAAATGACTGACAACTTGTTATTGGATATTGTTGACTGCCACAACGGCGATAGCAGGAACAAGTGTTTCAGCTGTCAGCAGCTTGTCACTCGCAAAAAGCGAGACAAAAAATGAAAAAAGCATACTTATTTTTCCATTTTGTTTTTTCTTTTTTTTTTAAATATTAAGACAAAAAAAATGCAACATTAATGAAGATGCAAAAGTTGACAGTGCACAGCTGAGTGTGTGTATGAAAGCTGCTCGAAGCAATGCGATTAAGGCAACGTCATCGTCAGCGTTAATGCCAGCAGCGTTGCCTCCTCTTCAACTTGTTGGCATTTGTCACTTTCGTTTAGATTTGAAGAGGGCAACATCAACAGCAATAGCAAGAACAACAACAAGAACAACAACAACAACAGCAGCAACAACAGCAACAACAACAGCAACAACAACAAAAACGATGTGCCCATAAAAAGGTGTTGATTGTGTCACACTTGTCGCGCTTAAAGACTCAACTAAAAAACGCGACACGCCGCCTAAATATCCTTTAACTGTAACCAATGACACATCAAAGGCGGCATACCCTTGAATACCCCGCACCCCGGCTGCGCATGCGTAAGCCCCTCAAAATGTTTTTCGTTTTTCGTCGTTTTTCATTTATTGTGGGAAAAACACATTGGGAACCGAGAATTGGGTTCAACAATGACGAGAGTCGAGCTCGTTAAACATCTGTGTAGAGTTTAAGGTTTGTGTATGTCTGCGTGTGTGCGTGTGTGTGTGTGTGTCTGCGTGTGTGTGTGTGTGTGCTGGGAGGCGCGGCATTGAAAATTTGTAAGTCAAACCTGTTGAAAATCGAGAACAAGGTGGCATATCAATGTTTGCCACAGCGCTAATGATGTTGTTGCACTTATTGAGTTGCCAGCATATGCTGCG
The DNA here is from genome assembly GCA_035042305.1 of Drosophila glabriapex. Taxonomy (NCBI): domain Eukaryota; kingdom Metazoa; phylum Arthropoda; class Insecta; order Diptera; family Drosophilidae; genus Drosophila; species Drosophila glabriapex. The sequence continues at coordinate 7,742,162 of JAWNLN010000066.1, forward strand.
GATATCCTTGACGGCCAACAGTTGCACAACAGATGCAACTCTGCCACTTCTGACTTTGATCCTGACAGCATCCTTCTGCGTGTATCAATATCAACTGCTATTTGTCCGCACTCACATTTGATTTCGTGCCACTTTTATTCTGCTTCAGTTGCTCATCTTTCATTCTTTCTCTCTGTTTGGTATTTTATATATGGTCATGTTTAAGCCATAATTAAATCTTTGATGTGACATATGTTGGATGTGAGTACATCGAAGGATTATTAAGCTCGAATAATTCAAATAAAATCCATTAAATCACATTTAAGTAGCTGCCAACTACAAATTGTAGATTCCCCAATTTAAATCGGCCGAATAAAATATATGTTCTGGAATTTAAATGCTATCATTATCAGCATGAGATCAATGTTAACCCCTGCAAATTATTATATATTTTTGATCTTATTTATTCTTATCAAGTATTTTGTTTCAACTGATTCTTGCAACTGGAAGTGTTTTCCAAACACTTTAAATGTGTTGATTTATTGTCTTAAAATAGTATTCGTTCTTGAACACCAAATCTGTGACTCATTTATCTTGAAATTAATTCAATTCCCACTAACTGCTACTCGTAGCCAGAATGTTGTTAACTTTATTAAGGCATTGCGATTATGCTTTGCTGTTGCTTTTTTTGTTAATCTCTAAGCCCCTCTCCTTCAACCTGCCAAGTGCTTGAACATTTCAACATGCTCGTTTGCACTTAACGCAGTACTTTACTCAGTTCGGGTACCACCTCCGCATAACTAAGTGAGCTCTTTTTGCCAGTGAGCTGAAATTTTCAATCTAATCAGTATTAGGACACGCTCCTATTTATAGCCGAAACCCATTAAAAACGTTTACGAGCGGGTATAAGGGTTGTGTGCACAAGGATGTAACAGGCAGAAGGCCATTAAGGATATATGTTCTTGATCATCAGTTGAGGCAATATAGCCAGGTCCGCCAGTTTAAACACGCGGAGCTCAGCTAGAGACTTCAAATCTGGAGGGGAAGTTTTCTGAAGCCACGTGCAAATCAAGTTTATTGAATTTTATCTATAATTGTCTCCATTTCGCTAATATCGCTTATAAAAGCAGAGCCTTCCAATTGATTTATAATACACATTGACATTTTATAGATGAACTGCCCGCATTTCGTCAAGATATTATACAAAACATCCAAGTTATAGTCAAAGTCATTTGGATTCTGATTTTAGTTACATTCGAGTGTGCTAAACTTTTCAATGGAAATTTGGCAATAAGACTAGGATATATTTCACAGCTGGACTCAGCGTATATCGTAGTCGAGTCGAGCTCACTCGACTACAGCACTCTAACTCAGTTTTTTAGCATTCTCATGCGAGTTTCCCATCATTTTCGTTTTGAGCACAGTCATTTCGACGCTATAGTCGCATGCATGTTAATTATTATTTGCATTTGACATGAACGTTAGGAGCAGTGCCGTTCTTAGCGCTGCTCAAAGGAGCAGGCTCATTAAATTTTAAGCATTTCGCCTTGCGTTTTATTTGCCTTACGCTTTGGGTGTTTCCCTCTTATGTTGCGAGGGGCACGATGCGGCTTTTGGCACAAAAGAATTATTCAACAAGTAAGAATGCTCCAGTCGAGAGAGCCATACTTGAACCCAAGTATTTTCAGTCCGTCTTACATATTCATGTCAAAAACTCATGTATATATATATATATATATATGTGTGTGTATATAATTGTAATCTCGACCGATATCAAAGTATTCATTCATATTCAAACAGACGGACGGACATGGCTCGGGTCTTCATCCTAATCAAGTATATACAAATATATTTTAGGGAGTCGGATATACTTTCTTCTTTTGCACAACTTTATCAAATCCTTTATATCAATTTTTAATGTGTTTTGGACAGTGCGTCAAGTCGGAATTGGAATCGGCGCCGCATATATAAAAACCCGAAAACCAGAAAAGATAATATGTGACCCGAAAAACCCTTATAGAAACGAAAAGATGTTGGCGGAACATTGCTAAGGTGTATGTAAGTGAATGTGTCTATGTTCCATCTGGTATGAGAACTTTAATGCTAACTCGGTTCGGTTTGAGTTCAGTGTATAGTAGTAGATATATTAATGTTTATACTATGTGGAGTTGCAATTCTGTGTGGGGGTCTGTCTGATCTCTTCCAATGAACTTCCGTTTTTATAAGCGCCCCCGCTTTAGAGGCTTTTGCGGGGCTGGCATTAATTTATTTTTATTGTATTTGGTTTGTTGTTTTAACTGACATTTTTCCCGTGTTGTTGTGGCCCGGTAAAACTACAAGAAACGGTAAAACTACAAGAAACTATAAGGCGAGAGCAACGCAATGAAGCGTTGCAAGGCGGCAACCAAGATATGGTCTTAAAAATGTAAAAAAAAATAAACACAACAACTACAACAACAACAAAAATAACTGGCATTTGCCACTCGCAGCGCGCTTAATTTATGTGTTTTTTATGCTGATGAAACGCAGACAGGAACCAGGGCAAACGCAACCAAGTCAAACCAAACCAAAGTCAGTTGGTCACTTTCAATTCGAAACCCAGATCAAAACACTAACCCCAACCCCAACCCAAACCCAAACCGAAGCTCAATACACAAAACCCAAAGAAAAAAAAAGTTGTAAAACTCTTGGGTCGGGCCTAAAAACAAAGTCGCCAGCCGCAAAATGGGAAGCACTAAAGCGCAAAACTTTGCCGCTTTAATATGTTGCGTAAAACAGTTTTTGAGCGAAATAATAATAATACTTTAACTGTGTGGATCGCAAAGCACAACACATGGAAATACAATTTGCTTCTTACCAATAATGATAAATTTGTTGTATTTGTTTTTTTTGCAACAGTAGAATTAACTGGGGCTGGTTATTCACATTTTGATGGATGTGTTTGAATTTAATTACAAAAATTGAAGCATTTTTATACCAGAGTAATAACAAATTTGATTTTTTTCCATTAGCTAAAAACCTGAATACTTGATTTGTTTTCGTTTTAATTTTTTTTTTTTTGTAATTAAAGTAAGTATGTAATTAACTAAGGCTGCTTATATCCTCTTTTCTTTTGTTCACAAAACTGATATGATTGAATTTAATTGCGATTTGACATTTTCTATTAGCTAAAATGAATGCCAGACTCGATTTCCTTTTATTTTTGTAAACCACAGCTGACAATCGTGTCTATGTAGATCGGTACGGCATTGGAATGGGGCCTTCGTAGGAAACCGGAGTGGAAAACTCACCTGTATCACGCGCATCGGCAATCCCGTTTCCTTGGCCAGTTGCTCCCTAATATGGCGTGTCGGCTTCGGTGTCTGATTGAATGCGGTTTTCAGTACCTCAAGCTGTTTGGCCTTGATGGTGGTGCGGGGACCGCGTCGCTTTGAGCCATTGGCATCGTCGGGACTTTTGTTCTCCGCCTGTGAATCGCCGCGTCCATCGGGATCACCGTCCAGAGAGCCCTATAAAACGAAAGGGATACACATATATCTATGAATATACACATATAGTGATCAGCTCATAATCATTTGCCAATCATTAATCAAAAGAGGCTGACGTCGGATCTACAAAGTGTGGCCCGCTTTCCCACTTGTTGTCATTCAATTCCATTCATTGCATTGTATATAGACGTACGTATATAAAATGTATGTAGATGTATTGGATCGAAGCGGAAACCTGTTAATGATGCAACCAATCCACTACACTCCACTCCACTTCACTCCACTCCACTCCACTCGACACAATCGCACTTTTTGCAGCGATCTTACCTGATCGGAATCGTCATGCGTATTTTTACTATCGGTGCTCATGCTTTGTACTGATATATCCGAGGTGCCCAGCGGTCCACCCGCTGAGTCTGGCCCATTCGGTCCAAGCACGCCCAATCCCAGCGCCGGTCCACGCAAATGTGGCGGATCATCGTCGTCTTCGTCTTCGCTCGCCGAACCCATTAATGAATCTGTGTGAGAGATCGAAAGATTAAAGGTTTATGTATAAGCATGCACACATATATATTTATATATGTCTATATACATACATATATGTATATGGTATATGTGGTCGAATGCAAATGGAAGGAGCTGCAGCTGTCTGCAACGAATTCAAACGAAGTCTCTAACAAATTGCTGAACAATATGAACATGAGGCATTAAAACCGAGAGACACTTAAAATACAATTGCAATAAATAATATTTGTGATGGGATAAGCCAAAAACGACGCCACGAACGAACGTTGGCTCGTTTCAGTCTTCAGTCACGTGTCGCCATTTCACTACTAAGTAGCCCAACTCCCCTTCCCTCTTCCCTTTTCCCTTTTCCCCTTCCGCCTTCCACCGCCCCCACCAAATCCAAGCACCCAACCCCTTTTTGGGAGACACGTGTCAAATGCAGCTCTCTAGCGTTTTGGTGTTTGCCGCTCTGCTGATGCCCAAATAAGTTGATTAGAGCCCTGGTTCAACTGGTTCGGATTCGAGATCAGGTTCGGGTGCGTCTGCGTCAGCGTCAGCGTCAGCGTTTGCATCGGCGTCTGTTAGGTGGGTCTTATCGCTCGTTGAGCTGTATGCCATATAAAATGGTGACACGCGTCGGTCACATTCCCATTCACATCAACGTCATCCTGCAGTGCTTCAGATAAGAAGACGACGCGTCCATTTTGGCATTGGAATCGCGTTGAAATGTGTAACTCAAATGGCTCGATTCGATTGTCTTGTTTGTGTCTCCCCGCCCACCGCCCATTGCCACATGCCCCCTTTTGAAAATCTATGCCTGTGCCCCTGGGGACAGTTTGCAGACTCCACCTTGCTCGTTGCTCGTATTCCCTTAAGGGCAGCGAAGCGCAATTGCAAGTCTTTGCTTTACTCTCAGCCAGTTGGCAGTATTCAAGAGTTGCCGAAAAATAAATTACACTTTATTATGCATAATCTAATCCGCAGCAGATGCGGCACACTAGCAGCCCTCCCTCGGGGGTGGCTCTGGGTAGCACCGGGCTCTGGTCTCTGGGTTTTGGCTCTGATTTGTGCTGCATGTCGCACAATATGCCTTGAATTTGGCTCCTGACTCAGAGTCATTAGCCTCAGTTGCAGCATCAGTCCCAGTCCAAGTCACAGTTCCCGTCGCGTCTGTCAGACAGTTAGATTGTCGTGGAGGGGACGGGAGGTAGCTCGTGGAGCTTAACGCGTTACGAGTCGCTGTCACTTACAGCAGCATGCAAATCCCAGCCAGATGATGACCATAATGCAGCTGCGTACCGCTGGCCAACTGGCAAGTGACGAGCAGGAAGCGAATTTGCTTGGATTCAAACATGCTCAGGCATTTGCAACTCAAACACGAATATGAATGCGACTACGAGTATTTGTCTGTTGGTCGCGGGGAGTGAAGGTTAATTGCCGTCAGTTGATACACCTACTGAGCGTTTCGGACAGCAGAAATAATTGCAAAAGTTGCTTAAGCGCTCCTAGTCGGAAATGCCAAAAACTCTGTGAACCAAACGAGCGCTGAAGCCTGAAGTCTGAAGTTGGGCCTGTAGTTAGAATTGTGGATCGACAGACAAGATCGATGCAAGATGGAAAACAGACGAATCTCCAGAAGCAGCTACACTTCCTTACACCATTAAATTATATAGAAATACTTTTATATTTACACAATTCTTTGTTGAGAGCTGGATTACTTTCTATCTTTCTTCCTAGTTTTTCCTTTCTAAAATTCCAACATTCAAACTCTTTCAGCATTTCATATTTCAAACGAGATCCTCAAATTTAATGGTTGGCTGAAGCTGCGTCAGGTGTGCACACTTCAAGTGACTTAAAGTTCGCTTTTGTAAATTTGTTCAGATCAAGAAATTTCTTTATAATCTTTCAATTGACCCGCAGCAGCACCACTGCAGCACCACAGCAGCACCCCCGTGCACCGGGGCACCCAACCACCAAAACCGTTCAAACAACAACAAAAGTGAAGCGAAACGGAAACTTGAAGTGTTTACCAGCATCGCTTACATGTCGCCCAGTTGACAAAAGAATCGAGAGCCAAGAGAAACCCTTGGACCACAAGCGGAACCACCCAATATAGCACAGACCCAGCTGCTGCTGCTGCTGCTGCTGTTGCTGGTCGATGTCCATGCCATTGCACAGCGTTCCATATGGGCGCTTTAAGTTGTTGTTAACACATGTTATTAAACACGCGACTGATGGGCGATTGAAGACGCCAGTTGCGAGCTGGGTGAGTGTAGTGTAGTGTTGTGCCGAGGAGGGGAGGGTTGGAGCGGGGGCGATGTGTATAGCATGAGGAGGGTTGTCAGTACCAGCAACCGCTGTAGCAATAACAACAGCAACAACAGCAACAACAACAACAACTTGCTTCAAGCATCACTCAAATTAACTTTGAAAACCATTCAGGAACACTTCATTTGATTGCCACAAAAACCTTTGCTGCTGCTGCTGCTGCTGCTGTTGCTGTTGTTTGTAATTGTTGTTGTAGCAATAGCAATTATGCCATTGAGAGCTGCACAGCAACCCTCTGTGTGGGCACCCAACCACCCCGCCACCTAGTCACCACGCTTATGCCTGGCATCGCCTGCCCGGCAGCCATAAAAGTTCAAACACTCATTTTTAGCTTAGGAAAATATATAGATATATGTATATTTATATTATTTTTTTTCGTAATTTTCATTTTGTGTGTCGCTTTGTAACCATAACCCCACCGCCTTCCCCATTCGCCCCGCACTCATCGCGAACGCCTCTGTTTAGCCAACGCAAACAGTAGCCAGCGGCGCCCTCGAGGAAGACGCACAAGTGCACCAGCAGCAGCAGCAGCAGCATCAGCATCAGCAGCAGCAGCTACGGCGACAACATCCTTGAGCCTTGAGCCCATCCGTTTGACTGACAGCCAAGCAAACACACAAACAGACAGGCAGCAGTTAGGCAGAGAGCAGGGTGGGGTTTGTTTTGCTTGGGGAGGCGGGCAAATAAATAAACAATGGCGAATGTTGGTCAGCCATGCCCCCAATTGAACGCCCACTTGCTTGTTTGCATAGTCAAGTGCGATGTTTGGCAACGCATCTTGCAACAGACGCACCGTTGTCAGCAACGCCTGCCTCCTCCCACACACACACACACACCTCAAGCACACTTCTTTCATCAAAGACTATTCCGAAATCGCATTTGTAATACCTGAATTGGGGTAACTTCCAAAAACGCTTGATAATCACTTTTATTCGTCCAACACATCTCTTCTTAAACATTTAAATTTAAATTGAGAGTTTGAAACAACTAAATTTGGTATGAATTTCTGCCTAGATAGAGTACAGAGTATATCACGTAAGGAGTATAACGAGATAATAATCGAAGTTATACAACTTTCAATAATCATTTCTCGACTTCTAATAGGATACACGAAATGTTAACGATTTGATAATACAAGCGAGCAAACAAGGCAACAAACTTACCGAATGACAAAATTCGAGATCGAAACAAATATTATGTATATTTTCTAGTCAGGGCAATTTAGGACATTTTGATGATAACCTGGTAATTCGAAATGATCGAATTATTGTAGCAGAGATTCAATTATTCCTGAAACTCCGTGGACTGGCTATAGTTCAATTATTGGTTGGGAGAATATTTTGTGGCCTGTGCTAAGAAGTTGTGCTCCTTTTTTTGTGACAAGTGCACAAGTGCCTGCTGGCGTGTGGGTGAGGTATGTGAAGCACCCTCAGCCCTGCGATTTTCGCAGTCAATCCCCGCCCCGCCCCTGCAAAAGGGCATAGACAAAGCGCACACACATTAATTTCGAATTAGTTTTGCATCATGTGGTTCACGATGCAGAAAAATCGACTCTGCTGCTTCTGGCAACCCTCAATGTAAGTGAATGAAGGGAATGGGAACGGCAATGGGTAAGGGAAAGGGAAGGACGATGCTCCCCAACCAGCAGCACTGAGTCGATGAATTGCGTTGGAATTGGGTAGGGGATTGCTGCCACTGCGACTGCGATTGCGACTGAGATGACTGGGGCTGGAACTGAAACTGGGACTGGGACTGGCACTGGGACTGGGACTGGGACTGGGACTAAAACTGGGAGCGTGCTTATGGGCAACTATTAACTGCACACAACGTATGCGGCATGAAAAATGCGGCATGGACGTGAAACAGATCGCTGGATTTTCTACATGAGCGCATACTGAAAGTATCCGTGAGTCGTCGTCGTCGTCATCTTCATTCATGCAAGGCATAAAGTGAGTGAGGGGAAAAACAGAGAGAGAGAGAGAGAGAGAGAGAGAGAGACAGCACAATGCGGCTGTGGCTCAAGCTTGTTGGCTGTAAAATTAGGTTAATTCCTGTCAGTGCGTTGCTGATTTGAATTGTCACACACACACACACACACACACGTATATATATATTTATGTATATATATATAAATATATGAAGAGAGTTGAACACATTGCAACTTATAGGTCTGCTGCACCTGGGTCTCATCGGTTTCACTGCTGCCACTGCCACTGCCACATCTCTTGCCTTGCGATTTACCTTTGCCATCCTCATTGACGGCCGTTGACTTGTTTCTTGTTTAGCCTTTTTTTAGCAGCTCCCTCCTAGCAGCTCCCTCCGTTGCTGCTCCTAGTCAGCTGTCTTTCGGCTTAGTGCGGCAGCTCTAATCCGCATGCCTGACTCCCCATATGAGTTGTGTGTGTGTGTGTGTGTGTGTGTGTGTGTGTGAGGTGTGTGTAGTGTGTCTGTGCTTTGGGTTCGGTCTTGTCTTCCACTTCCACAACGTCGTTGTCTCCTTGCTGTCTGTTACTGTGCTCATCAACTTCGCAGGCCAACTAATAATTGTTAAATTAATATTTAGACAACCGTCTACTCAAAGCATTAAAAATTTGTTTTTCAAACTGCACCAACAAATCAGTGTGGGTGTGTTTGTATGTGTGTGTGTGTGTATGAAGATGTATTAGAATCAAGTTAATGGTTGTTAAGAATCAGCTGCTGGTGCTGCGGGTACAAACAAATCTTTAGGCGCCACGCATCTTGGTCAAAAAACATTTCGTTGGCAATTGTTCTTCCCAGTTGAAATGCAAGTTTCACTGCCATTGTCATTGTCGAGGAGTGGTGTGGTATGGTATGGAGTGGAGTGGAGTGGAGGGTGAGAGGGAGTCAAAGAGAAGCTGACTGCTTATTTGTCATGCAAGTTATGCTTCAACGCCTGCCACACAGTGTTGTAGTTGCTTTTGTTGTTATTGCTGCTGCAGACAATTGTGTGCAAAGTGCAGCGTCAGGTTTGGCAATTGTTTTGCTGCTCCTCCTCGAACCACAGCGCTAATGTCAGAAGCAGGAGTGAAAACTGAAGACTGAACCGACTGAAACTGAAAACTGTTTTTGACACTTTGAGCAGACTTTGCTTGACGGCCAAGGAAATGCTGGCAACAGATACGGCGGCCAACAGCCAACAGCCAACAGGCAACAGCCAACCACTAACAGCCAACAGCAAACAGCCAAAGTTAAAGCCAAGGCAACGCCAAATGAATTAAACAAACCAATTGTTATTGTTATTGGTGCTGTTGGTGTTTATTGTTGCTGTTGTTGCCGTTGTTCCCGTTGTTTTCCTACAACTATTTGCGAGGGTGTAGCAACAACAACCACAACGAGAACAACAAATACCACAACAATTTGTGACGCCGCATCAAAGCATGAAAAACGCGCAGAGCAACCAGCAAAAAGGGAAACATAAAAATGCCAACGAGTGGGGGTGGACGGGGAGTGTGGGGAGTGGGGAGTGAGAGCAACTTCATTTGCCCAGAGGGTTGCACACCAACTAACATCGACGTTAGGGGACGGGGGGGTTGGGCTCTGGTTTGGGGTGGTGTGATCTGGTCTGGTGTGGTCTGGTGTGGTCTGGTGTGGTGTGCGTGCATGCTACACTTTACACTTCACTGAGCATGCCAAGTGGCTGACTAAAGACAAGGCAAGACAGGAAAGTAGGTGGGCGGGGCGGTGTGGTGTGGTGTGGTGTGGTGCAGGTTGCCTTGCTTCGAGTATTTGTCTATAAATTTTAAATGTTGCACGCAACACAAATCGAAATTAAGTGTAAACTTACACAAAAGACAACAATACAAAACGATACGAAGACAACGACTACTGGACACTTGGGAAATGGGTATACCGAACTGTCACTCACAGCCAACTCAATGGCGTGGCAGCGAGATTGGTGGGGGGGGGGGGACACTGCACTGGACACTCATTATGAGGGGGACCCCTGACGTTTAGTCACTGACCTTGACGTGACACGCTCGCCAATTGTCGCTCAACTGCCAACACTAAATGCCAACGATGAGCACTGCTAAAGGACGTCCATTTGCGCCTCCCAACTCCCAACTCCCAACTTGCTGCTTTCACACATTCCCAGAATTGGCGCCAAGTGTTTTTGGAAAAAATTCTTGGAAAACATGAATTGGTGTGTACATTAGTAAGTAGTTATTGACACACTTTCTTTTCCGTCCAACTATAAAACGGAGCTGAGGGCAACTGGCACTATACACTTCTTGAACGCATTCAAAATCAGTGACGATTGTGCAATTTGCCATATAAAAGGGTTTTTTGTTGAACCAACAATGGCGCATCAAATACTATGGCAATCCAAAATCCAATCGTAGTTAATAGATTACAATTTATGAAAATCTGCGTACGCCTTGTTTGTAGTCTCCAAAGTATCACTGGACACTTGCTAGAGATATTTTCCAAAATGAAATATATAATCAATTTCAAATTAATTTCGATATTAAGAAATGGGGTAAAATGACATAAAATATTTTGAAATTAATTTCGCAAGTTCAAATCTTCAAGTTATTGGCTGCCTAAGTAAAATAGTATTTCCGATAAGAATTGGGATAGCTTTTGTGTTAGAGGAGGACAGAAGGTCGGCAGAGAAGTTGCTGTGGACGCGACATGAGGATTATTCAGGGAGAATATCTATATGGCTATATGGGTGGAGATAAATGCTCGTCTCATATTTATGACCAATTACAATTGGTCACATATATATTTATATGTATGTCGTGCTCTGTCTCTGACTCTGTCTCTGTCTCTGTCTACCCCCTCTGTTTATGTTTCGCTACCCCAAGCACTCCGTTCAAGACATTGTTTTGATTGGCATTACGGGCAAAAGCAGCAGGCAGCAGGCAGCAGAAACAAAGCCATCTCAAATGATAAAGGAATGGGAGTTAAGTTAAGGGGTTGGGGGGTCACCACGGGTTCGAGTTCAAATTTTGCTTTGGGTTTGCTTTTTTGCTACTATATTTATGTTTATTCTTTTCTGTTTCTGCTTTGGCATCAGCGCGTTCTGTTACCTTTCGGGTAAAGAACTATGCTGCTGCTGCTGCTGCTGCTGCTGCTGGCCTTACTTAGTTGTGGTTGTTGTTATTGTTGCTGTTTGTTGTTGTTGTTGCTGTTGTTGGTGTGCTGTTTGTTGTTGCCGTGGCTTGTCGCTAGAGGCAAATGCCGTTTGGAATGGCAGAGGTAACAAAATTGCTTGCAAGTCGCTTCAAAACCGGCCGCATTTGTGGGCATTTGTAAAGTGATCCTTTTTGCCATGTTGGTTTAACGGGCAGGACCTTTTTCATTCTTGTTGCTGCTGCCGCTGCTGCTTCTGCTGCCGCTGGTGATGTTTTTGTTGTCCCTGTTTACGTCAGCGTTGCCTAAAGCAACAGGATTTTCAGCCAACGCGCCCTGGCAAACGCGTTGAGCTGTGCCAAAAAGGATTTACATAGCCCACGACGAGCTCTGACATCTGTGCGTGTGTGTTTTGTACAATATTTAAAATGTGCTCTGCTCTTATTTTTGTTTTCTTTTTTGTTACTGCTGTTATTGTTGTTGTTGTTGTTGTTGTTGCGGAAATTGATACCAAGTTGCGCATTTTCCCAACTGCTGCTGCTGCTGCTGTGTCTGCTTCTCTCTGCCAAGTCTTGTCTCTGCCCCACTTCTATTGTTTTTATTGTTGTGTGTTTTCTGTTCTCTGTTCTCTGTTTTCTGTTATTCTTTCATTTCAACGCGCCCGCTAAAGGGTCGCTAAAGGTGTCTCAACGATACACAGAAAACACAACAAAAACAAGGATCAAGCAAAAATTCAAACAAAATGGCCTCCCCAAAGAGACATTCGGGCTTTTTACATTAAAGGAATGGCACGAATTTTGAGTTTTGTCTAAAACGTTTAAGAATAACTCACAAAGAGAAAGAGAGCGTGGAAGAAATAAATTGATAACAAATAAAATGTATCTTTAAATCGTATGTGAAATTCTTGTGAATACGAAAATCATTTGTGATTTCTCAATTGCTTTTGCAACAGTTTCTGCTTGCCCCTGGTCCGCGTCTGCGATTTGCGTGTGTGTTTGGAAAGTGGTTGTCATACGACGACTTAAGAGCCAAGACCAAAAGCGAAAAGCCAAAAACCAAAAACCAAAAGCCATTCCGTCTGTCAGTCTGTCATATTACCACCACAGAATCTTTGCTACGTTCGTTTGATCCGTAAAAAGATCTGTTTTACAAATCCCTGGCGAGCAGCGGAGCGAGTTTGGCTGTGCCGCATCATAATCCCGGCGCGCTGATCTCTGATCTATGATCGCGTGGGCAGGTAGACGACATAAACAACAACAGCAGCAGCAGCAGCAGCAGCAGCAGCAGCAGCAGCAGCAGCAGCAGCAGTAACAACAATTAATTGTGGCCTGTTCCCGTTCCCGTTCCCAATCCCTGTCCCTGTCCCTGGCCCGATATCGATACCGATACCGATCCGGCCTGACTTAGGCTCGCTTTTCGACACTTTGTTTGGCACGGTTTAAGCCAATTGTTAATCGCCTGGCGGGCACACAAGCCGCAAGGGTAGCCGGGTGCGGGCTCGAGCATGGGCCTGGCCATGGCCATAATCCCAATTGACAAAAGTCAACAAAGCGCATCAATTCATTTGCAATTCATGCAGATGGAGGCGGGAGATGTTTTTGTTAACCTTGTTCCCTTCTCTCTCTCTGTGTGTGTGCGTGTGTGTGCGTGTGTGTGTGTGTGGTCCACACTAGAACTTGTGTTGTCAACAATTTGTCATGTGAGCATCGAGCTGTGTCTCTCTTAGCTGTGGGCGGAATTCAGCTCCAATGTTTGTTGCGAGTAGCAAGACCAAGTCAGTCGACATTTCAAGCAACTACGATTAAGTTTTTATACTTTGACACTGTCCGTCCGTCTGTCCGTATGACTGTCTGTATGAGCGCATCGACACCCTTCGAGTTAGGGACTTGAAACTTGAAACATATTCTGGTCTGTGTCCGTGCGTCCACTAGGAAGCTGGGGAATTGATAAGATCGATAATCGCAATTCTATAAATCCATATATCTTCCACAATTTGAAAGCTAGAGTCACCATATCGTAAAGGTATATAAGGCTTGTAATACTCCAGAAATACAATTTTGGATATATATTAAGGCAAACTTCGAGGCTAGATTACTAGGAACTTCCAACAAATATCGGTATTTCACATACCCGCACCTGTTGCCAGACCAGAGTATGTTTTCTCCTGTTTTTTTTTTTTGTTTAATTTGTTTTTAGCTTTGTTACAGCGTATCATTTAATAAAAACTTACTTATTTCTACCAATGTCCTACAATAGAACCCTATTAGTATTATATATATGTGGAAAACAATGTGTCATATCAAAGATTCAGTTCACTTTCTTTTTATTTACACTCGTTTTGTAATTTGAAAATATTTTGGTAATGCTTGATATTCTGGAAACCTGGGATAGTTGTTGTTGGAACTAGTTCGCACGAGTTTTTACTCGCTTTGTGTCTAGTATCATTTGCTTGTCTGTCATTTGGAGTATGGCATGGTATATGGTATATGGTGTATGATGGCATGGTGTGCCCTGCATTTTCCAATTTTTAGAACGGCCTTCAGTCAATATTTTCCCATTGCGTTTTTCCCTTTTTTTCTTTTTTTTTCTTGCATTTGCTATGTTTCTTTATTGTGTGGTGCTCGCTTGTTGTTGTTAGTATTCTGATGTCTGTCAAACGTATCAATTTCAAAGAGTATACCAAATTTTTCCCTGCACTCACACACTCACAAATGCACTCACATATTCGTTTACTGATATTCGTTTTTCTTCTTCTCTTTCTTTTTTTGACATGCTTTGCGTTTTACATGCATTGTTTTTGTTGTTCTTGTTTATACATAAATTGTCTGTCAGCGTTTTTGCCTACATAGATTTTTGACATGTTTATGTGATTGATTGCAACACCTCCTCGCTCCAGGCACCGTCACGCAAAAAAAATAAACAAAAACAAAAAACAAAAAATATTAAAAGAGATCAATTGAAGCAATATTAACAAATAAAAATCACAGTCGAATTTATATGTGCCAAAAGCGAACAACGGAAACAACAATAAAACAGCAACAAATCGATTAATACATAAGCAAAACATATAAGAAAAAAAAGAGATTTAGTTCGAAAACGTTTCTTAAACGATTTGCGACACTAATAAATAAGTCTCCCGATACTCAAGCCCATAACTCTTGAGTGCAAATATTTCGAGTATTTTTATACCGAACACTCTTGCCAAGTATTCAGATTGGTTGCTGTTTATTTATTTATGCTCATTGCGTTTCTCATTTGTGACATTTGCATAGCGCCGGCGGCGCGTGGGCCGCTCCCAGAGCACCGAAAGAAACATCCGTGAAATTCTCGTAGCTTGCTGATTTTTATAGCTACTCCTCTCAGCGCCTCAGCCGCTGGCAAGCCCCAGCCCAAATGGTTGGCTCATAGCTCCCCAGTTGCCAGTTTAAGAACTGCAACGTCTCAAGCTTTATGCGACTGTAAAAATCTGGGCAAATTTATGCGCAAATTTGATGGCAGCTGCGGATGCCGGGAGGGGGCAGTGCGGGGATTATGCAGTGGCGAGTGCGAGCTGCTGAGGAAGCAGTAACCCACTTGATAACTAGTCAGAGCCCCCAGCAGTGGCAATCAGTGTGTTGCCATTCAATAATTTTGAGCAGGTAAAAAGGTTGTCCCCGAGCCTTAAGGGAAATCTATGAAAAACTATATTGTATACATGTTATATATAATAACTATAAATGTATAATAAATACACATATAACTACATTATATACGAATACAAATAAATAAATACAAATCTATTTTTATTTATAATTAATGGATATTGGCAAAACCGAAGCACGTCTGTTAAATTCAAATATTCAAATATAAGTATGATTTGCAAGGACTATTTACATATTATCTGTTTCTCAACTAATTCACTATGTCAATATATACATAAATTCTGAAATACAGATTCACCATAGCATATTGTTGGCTATGCAGAAGAAATTTGTAATTTTCGATCTTCGTTGCTCTGACTGGGTGCATTGCCTCCATAACTAATCATTATGTTATGTTTCTGGGTCAATTGTTAAATTACTTCTTCCCACTTTCTCTTTAATATTGTACTACTAATTATTCTTTGTATGTACCTTTCAAGTACTCTATAATGTTTACAATTGACTTTATCATATTACGAATTCATAGTCCTCTATGTGTATTTTAAACGTTTCGTTCGCAAATAACATTTGTGGTTGGACAACTTTACTAATTTATATTATTTGTTGTATATTTTTGGCACAAAGTTTGCTTATTTTTCAATTTTGATTCTCAATATTTAATTTTAGGTTCAATTTTCATTATTTTTCCTATTTGTTTTTATGTATTAGTAGTATTAATTTATACAAATTCAAATAAATAAATTCAAATGCAGATATTTAAAATTCTCAAAACAATACAAGTCACAATATTTGCCTAACCCAGCTAAATACCATGTCCCACACTCAAATCATCATATTCAGTCATAATCATTATTATTAACGCTCCGATCTCCAATTTCCAGTCTGAAACCCAAATCGAACGTTGCGTTGCGTTGCGTTCAGGCGCAAACCGCGCGAGAGCCATAAAAATGCATTTGGCTTGACCCACTTTGCTGCCAAAGCGACCCACTCAAATGGCTGACTGGCGGCTAGCTGACTGACTCTGGCTCCTAGAGTCCCTGACTGACTGTTGACAGTTTTCGATAACTGATTTTTGTTGCGTGTGTGTGTGTGTGTGTGTGTGTGTGTGTTTGTGTATATTTGGAGCTAATCAGCAAAATGCGAGCTTTTCGATTTTCATTGTGCTGTAAACTGACTCAGAGATAGGATCGACAGATCGAGTCACAAAAAACTGAGTCACATTTTGGGGAACGGCTGCAATTTCCAGCTGCAGTTGATAGATTTTCATTTAGTTAAGTGACTCATGCCAAAAAAAAAAAAAAAAAAAGAACAAGCGGAGAAAAATAAAAAGCAAACTAAGCATCTCTGCCTCCCGTGTGCCTGCCTATAATCGTAAGTTGTTGTTATTGCTGTTCCATTTATAGCCGCTATTTAACGTTTTTTCAAGCGAAAAACTTTGTTTCACGCGCATTACGAGTACGTCAAAGTCGAAGTCAAGACTCAAAAATTAACCTACAAAAAAGCACACACACACACAAGTACACAACAAAGAATAAAATAAAGGTTTCCCCTGTTTCTCAGTCTCTCCCTGGCTGACTGTGGTAAAAGCCCATTAAAAATAGCTTTAAAATGGCTGTAAAAATAAAGGCAAACTACAAATAAAATAACCATAAAATGCGCATCAAGTGCGGGCCTTAACAGCCCGAGCAAGCCGAACTAGAAACCCAAAACGGAGCCAAGTGTATTCAAGTGAGGGCTTTTCGCTTCTAGAAGCAAGTCCAACGAAAAGCCACAGAGCCGCAGAGCCACGGAGCCCCAAATACATATAAAAATGCCAGAGCAAGTACAAAATTACGGAACGGCTGGGAGTATGTTGAGCATATGTCAAAAATTATTAGAATTTATATATCAGTCTTGGGAGAGCATTTGTTTATTGTTGAACGCGTAATCCAAGAGAAATGCAAACGTGCTCAGAAATGGCTCTAGTTGAGAAAGCTCGACGGGCAGATACCCAAAACTAAGCTAATAAGTTTATACTAAATGTTCTCAATTTCTGTGGCTAACGCAGGTACTGAATATTTATTCACAAATAGTTACATACTGTGTAGGGTATAGCAAAAATAAAAGAAAATGCAACACATTCATTTTGATAAGGAATAGCTTAAGCAACGCATGACAAGAGTTGGGTGTGTGCAGTGGCAGGTGGCGAGTATCGACGAGTATCCACAAATGACAGCAGCGTAGACATATGAAGGCATGTGTGTGCGTGTGTGTGTGCGATGTGCCACAACAATTATAATAACAACAACAATAACAGCTCGCAAACACAGCTGGTCCCTCACTCGGCGATTGAGGCAACCGCAAAAGGCAGCCGTATTCTGTGAAATACCCTAACTAAAGCCTCTAGGAAAGTTAGTTGTCTCACACACTCACACACACACACTCAAACATCCTGATGGATGCAGAATTCTAGCTTGCAACTTGCAGGCCATAAAATCGAAGCTGTTCTCATTACAAGCCGCCAAGTAATTGAGTACATTCAGATGCTAGTCAACAACGACATAGTCAAATCAAAGGAGTCAATTAAATACCTGGGTGTCATGCTGGACAATAGGCTCATCTTCCGGCCCTATATTGAGCAGCCAAACTGGTGTCCTCTAGTTCATACTGCCCATCATTGGGGCTCCTAAGTCATGGAGAGTGTTCGATGAGAAGGGACTGCAGAGAAGGCTTTCTTCACGCAATCGGCTAGGTGCACTGCGTGTAATTTCGGGATTTCGCACGGTCTTTGACGAAGCAGCCGTGGTCCAAGCGGAACTGTGGCTAGTTGACGTACTAGCGAATGAAATGATGGAGATTAGCGCTACTCGGGTAGCAATGGAGGCTCTCCGAAGGTCGGCGAAGAAAGGAAGATGGACATATCGCCTAAGCATCAATTCCCAAAGGAATTAATAATTTTTCACAATTTCTTACAGGCCACGGCTGTTGCAGGAGCTACCTGCAGAAACTTAGGCACGAGGACACTCCATTGTGTCCGACCTGGCCAAGTGCCATCGAGGGCATCTCATCATAGGCATTCTGCACTGACGTTGCCAATGAACCGTGCATGCAGTTGGCCGGAGCCTTCTGTATCTGTAGAAGCTGCTCAAACATTTAATCTATATAGATATGTATGTGCAAGTACAGATAAGGTATACCTCCATGATATTTATATATATCATGTGTACGATTCCTATACCCAATTGAAGTACCTCATTTTCAGATTCTTGGCTGAGGCTGGGGTCGCACAACACAAAACGCACAAGAACGAAATTTAGATTGGATTGGCGCTCGACTTTGGTTAGCTTGAAGCTTTATAGCTTAAAGTCAGCACAGGAATTTTGAGCGCTCCTCTCCCCAAAGGCCCCCCGCCTTCGAACCAGCAATTGTTGTATTTTATTTATGGCAACGAGCAGCAGCAGCAGCAGAAGCAAACCAGAAAAACCAAATGAGAGAGGGAGAGAGAGAAAGAGAGAAATAAAATAAAAAAATATATATATAAGAATTATCAAAATCGATTTCGTATTTTTCGCAATTCTAAGCTTTTAGCCAGCTTTGTGCGGCCTTAAGTCAGCTTCATGCAACAATCCTACAGGCCCCACACGGACACCGTGCTGGCTGGCGCTGTCCAACCCATGCTCCCCACAGATATTTTGTGCGCAAAGCTCTTCACATTTCCGTTTCCGTTTTGTATACATAACCTCAATTCAGCATTTTGGCATAGCCAGCACGAAGCACACGTCTTCTGCCAGTCCCTGCCTGCCCTCATTCCCCCTCACCGTACCTCATCGACCAGTGCTCTGCTCTCGATTTGAGCTCTTTCAAGCCAACCCACAAGTCCCAACATTCAACATCTAACATCCATTCACCCTCCCCATACCCCATACCCCATACCCCATACCCCTGTCCCTGTCCCCTCGGACCCAACATCACATCTTTGGCAGAAGCCTTACAAACGCCACCTGCAGCTCTGGCGCTTTGCGTGCTTTTGGTTTCGACAGTTGGATTTGTGCTGCGACCTCAGAGCAACCCCCAATCAACACTCACACATATATCCCCTAGCAACAACCCCAACCTCCCACAATCACCCCGCCCCGCCCCATCGCAGCCACAGCCGCAGCACCATCCATGGCCGCACAATTCTTTTGTTTCGTTTAGTTGAGCTTCTATTTTTTTGCAGGCTGCTGCTGCTGCTGCTGCTTCTATTGTTGCTGTTGTTGCTGTTGTTGCAGCCTTGCTGTTTTCTTAGTCAGCCACCAACGCCAAATCCGCCAAGCCACCCTGTGGGGCTTAGTGGCAGCCAGTTGCCCCTTCTCCTCTTCTCCCCTGTCGTCTCATCATTCATTCTCCATTCCATCACTCCTCTCTCCCTCTCTTCCTCTCGTCCTCTCTTTCTCGTTTCATATGCAGCAACCCCAGCGCAGTGTCTAACACGCTTTTTCTCGTTCGCTCGCACACTCGCGCACTCCCTCTCTCCCCCTCCCCCTTGCCCCACCCACTCCCACTCCCTCTCCCTCTCCCTCTTCTTCTCTCTCTCTCTCTTTCTCTTACTTTATCTCCCTTTTACACTAACGCTTTTTTTTGGCTCATTTCTCGCGTTAGTTGACGCTGTCTCGCTCTGGTTTTAGCCGCCGGCCAGCCTTTTTTTCATTTTTTTTTCCTATATTGTGTTGTTGTTGTTGTTGTCGCAGTCGCTGTCGCAGCCAACGTCAGCGTCAGCGTTGCGTTTATCTCTGCGCTAGAGCCTCAGGGTTGGTCGTATTGTTGTTGTTGCTGTGGTTGTTGTTGCTATTGGGGGGATGGATGGCAGCGCCATGTTTCCAGCGAGAGTCCACGCACAAGTGGCGCCCTCTGGCGTCGCGTCCCAACAGGAGACTGTTGTGCTTTTCAAAATGGTTGCCCATGCTTGAAATATGACACGATTACACGTTGCCGGAAGGCGCTTGGAGGTGGGGGACGCTTTGGGGTTGGCTGACAACAACAACAACAACAACAAAAATAACAACAAAAAATATAATAGAAATAAAAATGATGGCCAGGGCGGTTTGCACGCCTCGCATGCTCGTAAATCTTGCAGCCGTGTCTTTAAATGAGAAAAATGTGATCCAAAAAGTAAACTTTAAGACAAAATTTGTGTTGACGTTGCTGAACTTGCTGCATTTTAATGATTAACCAACACAATGCAACAAATTTGGTAAATACACCCTCTTTCAAGTTAATGACTACTCAATTTTTTATTGAAGATTTATGAGAGAAAAACAACAGGGCAACAGCAACAAGACGACAAACAGATAATGAGATATTTCGATGCTCTTGATAAGGCTGCTTCTTTCTCTCGGCTGTTAATGCAAAGTTCACTCAGTTCAACTTTGAAGAGTCGACGTATTGCTTAAGTCGCCTTTCGCATTTGCGGGTCGAGAAGTCGCTCTAGTTTTAACGGCTCGGCAACAGCAAACGGGCTCGACAATGGCCTCGTAAGTTGCCCCGACACATCATCAACATCGCAAACACTTTTGATGGCCGACTCGCAATGTTTAGACACTAAAATGATGTGGCTGGCGTTGCCGATGTCGATGTCGATGTCGATGTCGATGTGTGGCGACCCTTTAAGTGCTTACGAGTTGTCATTAAGCGCAAGTCGTTGCCAAAGTCCCATAAACAATAACACAGTACTAAAGTAAATCGAACCGAACCCATCCGAATTGAGTTGACTTAAACTGTCGTGTCGCACGAGTCATTTAAAATTAGTGTATCCGTAATATGAGGACAGGTGTCGAATTGCGGCGAAGTGTTGGGGCGACTCATTTAAATATTGATTGATAGATGTCGCAACAATGCACCAGGCACTGATATTTGTTTAACAAGAGCCAACTCTAGATTAAGCAACCCAAATTTAAATATGGTAAAGTTCTTGTTTCGAAAAGAAGGTTCTTAGTAAATGTATCATTTGATCAGGAAAACGTTCAGCTGAATGACGATTCAAAAAAAAAATCTACTTTATAGATTATTAATATTTTATTTTATTCTTTATTATATTTGTCGATTGTGTTAAGTTTAAATATGAAATAAATTCCGAATTCCGAGAAAAAATGCCATTTAAACTTAAGTATCATAAGTAGAATTTGCTATGATTGAAATGAATGAGTTAACTATCCATAGCTATTGGACTATTGACTTAAATACGAACATATTTACAAATGCATTACACACGAGTGCGTATGGAAAATTATCAATTAATTTTCCGCACAACACTGGGTTGAGGTAACGCCCTAATCTGTTAAGCAAACTCATATCAGTTTGGTTGCAAAAGTGTCGAGCACACATTCAGTCCATAATTTACTCATTTAGACGAATAGCCGACGAGTACCCGCTAGATTTATGACTGGGCTAAAAAAAGATGGCGACACTTTCGGTCCTTTTGCTACTTTTGCTCGCAAATCAAAGCGCCGTTTTATGTAAACTAGTTGGCAACTCGCATTTAACCAAATGATTTACGAATGTGCCTGGCATTAGATATGACAGAAAGGGCTGGCTGGCTCTGAGGGGCGACACTCGCGACACATTCGATGGTGCTGTGTGTGGTTGCTCTGCTGTGGTGTTCTGTGGTGTGCTGCATGTGGTATATTCTGCTCTTATCGCTCTAACAGCATCAGGCGCAAGCAATAAAAAAAAGTAAAAAAAGAAAATAATAATGCCGCAGATTTATTGTTGAAAAGGCAAAAAATACCGAAATCATAATACAGCGCAGTTAACTCAGCCCCACCGGCTGCTGAGTTGGGTTCAGTTCGGTTCGGTTGGGCTTTCGGCTTGCGTTTTTTGAGCATGCGATACTGTTGACTCTCGTATATAAAGTAACCCAAAGAGTCATAAAAATAAAAAATAGCCCAAGTAAATGTCAAATAAACTTTAACGGTTTTTCTTATATTTTCTTCTCTTTTATTTTTTTTATTTTTATTTTTTTTGTTTTTTTTTTTGTTTTGCTTTGTCGTAACCAACACATGACTGCAAGAGAGAGGGACGCTGCAAGGGCAGGGAAGGGAAAGGCGTGGAAGACACACGCAAGGTGGCCATAAACTTTTTTTGTGAAGCAACAAAAACCAAAAAATAAGAAAAAAAAAGTAAAAAACAAAAACCGCCACATAAAATACAACAAACTGACCGAAACGAGCAGCAGCAGAAACAACATCAAACAGTTGTTGCCACAGTTGCAAAAACTGAAAAACTGAAACTGCAAATAAAAAAATAGTCCCCCAACGGTCAACAGCAACAACATCAACAACATCAACAACCCAAGCACCCTACAGGCTCTGCACAAAAAGAAAGAGCAAGAGGTAGAGAGACTCCAAGAGACGAAGAGAGAGAGAGAGAGAGAGAGAGAGAGAGAGCGAGCCACAGAACCACATTTAAGCCACATACTATATATATTATGTGCACCGCCAAACGACAACCGTAAATCTGCGGTATTTTTCGTGGGGCCGGCCATGAGGCAAGCACCAACAACAACAATAACAACAACAGTAATGGTCAGTGGCACCATCAGCCTTTGGGCCAGTTGGTAAGCTGGAAGCTGTAAACTGTAAGCTGGCTGAAAGGGCCAGCTTGAACTTTGGCATTGCCGTTGGGGGCTCTTTAATGTGGGCAGGACATGGCCTTAAACGCACACAACAATAACAACAACAGCAACAACAGCAACAACAACAATTATTGCGATTTCTTATCTGCAGACAGAGGAAGATGTGGCAGCAAATGCTTGCCAAGAAGCCAATCGGTTAGATCGGTTGCAACGCTGCACCTGGCAATTGCAGTTGCTCACACGCGTGATTGACCCTTTCGGCCAAGTAGGCGTAGGATATGTTGCTGTTATTTTGTTTTTTTTTTTGTTATTCTTATTTATTTGTATTTGTTATACCTTCTTATTGACAGAGGAGGCAGAGGAGTATATTGGTCTTATGCAGGAACACCCTCAAACCCAGAAACTTATCATTGGCATCTGTGCCAGACCAAGTCTTGAGCCTTGATACACATCCAAGTGTAAGTCGCTAAAAAATATAGTATTTAATTCTGATGGATTGATATCTGATCATCTTTTCAAATGGTCAATCTAAGCTCATCTTCTCGTCCTATTTTCAGCTGGTATTCAATTGGTATCAGAATATTTCGCAGTTTGTTTTGTATGAATATTTTTTTGTTGCATTTTGGTAATGCCGTCGATGTGATTGTATTAGAGACTCATCATAATTCGCAATAAAACACACGTACTACATCCATTCTGTATATATGTGTGTGCTACTTTAAAAAAAAAACTTAAAAAACATAAAAAACTAGCCCAAGGAAGATGTTGTATTTGTATATATTTACTTATGCTTTCAATTTATAAATCTAAATAAATTAACAGCTTAAAGTCCCCGGATAGACTTGACTTGAATTTTAAGCTATAATTGGATTTAACTTGGAGTTTCAACATTTATTGAATAAATGCTATAAATTATGCAATCATACTTGTAAATATGCTTTTCTAATAGAAAGTTCCTCATAACTATATTAAACAATTTAGTCTTGTTTATTTCTTTCATAAAGAAAACCAAAATTGTAAGCTTTCTAGTGCTCATTAAATACTAATCTGTGGATTCAATCTTTATCCATAACACTATCACTATCGCTTACAGTTGTGCTCATTAAATTTCAATCCCATAGATTCACTCTATGTCTCTATCTGTATCTAAGTTCCTTTCCCTATATATATATATATATGTATCAGTAACGATCCACCTAATACTGCAGCTCAATTTATGTTCCCAATTTTGAGCACTGTTCGCTTTATTGTCTTTGCCTTCTTGTGTGTTTTATTGTCATTGTGGCTTATCACTTGCGGTCTCACTCTCTTCCTGCAGCTCACTCTCAGTATGCCCCATCTCCCATCTCTCTCCCTCTTTCTCTCTCTCTCTCTCCCTCTTGCTCTCGCTCTCGCTCTCATTTATTTCAGCGCTGCCTTTTGCTCTTCGCCTAGGTCTCCGAATCTACCTGCCACAAAATTGTTGCCATATTTATTGATATTGATACTGTTGCTGCCTGTTTATTGATTATCAACCAGCAAACAGTTTAATTTATATGACAAGTCATGAATTCTCTCGCTGAACTGCGTAAGTTTTTCATTTCAACATATGCGTTTTCTTGGCTGTTGTTTTTTTTTTTTGGTTGTATTTATTGTCGTATCTCGTTGTAAGCATCGTTAACGTCACTTGCCGATGGTAGAATGCGGCGTATACGCAATTTTGCAATGCTTAACATTATTTGTCTGTTTGCCTGCACATTTTCCGACGGCGTTTTGCGTTTCGCGCACGTTACATTTAAGGCGATTTGCTAAGTGAAAAATCCGTTGCACGTAATTAACGCAATTAAAATCAAAACATTAATGACCTGCGCTCGGCTCCACGACGTCGGCAGCGACATCAGCGCCGCAGCCAGAGCCGGCGTAGGCGTTGACGTCAACGGGAACGGTGACGGCTACGGCAACGTCGACGCCAAGCCGCTGCTCACACATACACACCACACGAACACACGAACACTTGCCAACAAATTTGGGCAACTGCGAAAGAAAAAATTCAAAACAAAATAAAGTCAAAATATTCTTCCACAGCTGCTTAATGTTGTTTAACTGTGCTGCATATGTGTATGTCTGTGTGTGTGTGTGTCTGTGTGTGCTGTGCGAAGTAAAAAGCAGCTTGCCTACGTTTATGGGCAACAGCTCTAAAAAAAAGTTAAGAAAATATATGTAAAAGCCATGCCATTTTGTGGCTCAGCACAAGCCAAATGTTTTTGTGCTGCCAACGTTGACGGCGACGTCGCTGCGCAGACGCGTATGCATGGATGTGTGTGTGTGTGTGTGTGTGTGTGTGTGTGTGTGTGTGTATGAGACATCGCCAAGTGCGCAGCTGCCTGGAGAAAGCTCTTACGCTCTCCGCTATAACAAGTCTCCATGTCTCCATTTTTCTCTGGCCTTTAAAGTATCTCTCTCTCTTATTTGCTGCTGGTTTTCTCTCGCGACTGGCTGCCAGCACCAACAAAAATGGCAGCGTTGAAATATTTAACGTCGCTAAGTATACCACAAAAATATTTGCCAAAAGCCTGTGCCACCAGCAACAACAACCACAACAACAATTGATGTAAAATTTAAAGTTATTGCAGCAACACAAAAAAATAAAGCTGTTGAAAATGAAAATATTCTGCGACAGCGAAGCTAATGCGAGGCGTTGCTGCGTGTGACAGCAGTCACCGTATACCTCATTGTGTGTGTGTGTGTGTGTGTGTGTGTATAAAAGAGAGCGGGTGTGTGTGTGTGTGTGTGTCTGTGTGTCTGTGTGTCTGTGTGTGTGAGGGGCGGCTGAGCACTTAAAGCTTTAATTAGCCTCCCTAAATAATTATGTCGCTCTTTTGCAGTAACAATAACAATAACATGAACAGGCAAACTTTAAAGAAAAGTATTTCAACTAGTCGGAAACAGCTTTAGCTTCAGCTAGGCTGGTTAGGCTGGCTGCCAACTTGTTTTTATCCGGGTATAAGGTCTGCTTGCAGGGCGTTAAGTACATAAGATGCAGTTTAAAGAGACTGAACAAGAACGGACTGCAGCTGCTTAGTGGAGATATTAGTAAAGAAAAGGAACATTTTGTGGAGAAGACTGGACTTAATATCTAACAAAATAAATAAATGAATTTAATTGAAAAATAATAAACAGAATGTCTTTAAAAAATAGCCTTATTTGTATGTGTCGAAAGGCATCTAAAAAGCAGAACAGCGCAGAAACTCTCTTTTGCTTTGGCACTCAAATCTAAAGTTGGTCATAAAGTTTAAGGATTTTCAAATAACAAAACCACACTAAGAAACACTTACTCACAGACATTTATTGAAAGTTGGCCAAGAAAGGCAACCAATTTGCATATATATAAATATGTTTAGATATATAAATACAAATGAAGAGGGCTGTATTTGCAAATGTTTAAAATGTAGTCTAATCTGAAGCAAAATCATCAGAAATAAAGCGAAATTTATGACTACGGAAAATGGACGCCTTCAGGTATGCTTTGAACCCGAGTGCTCTGTGGCAAGTGTGTATTTTTGTGGGGTGTTGTGTGGGGTGCATGGGTGTCAGTGTCAGTGTGAGTGTGAGTGTGAGTGTGAGTGTACTTGTGTTTGTGAGTGTGAGTGTGAGTGTGAGTGTGAGTAGATGTGTTATCTTATGCATGCGCTTTGCGTTTGTGTAAATATTTGCCAAGCGTTTAGCTCTGGAATTGTAAACGCTAAAGCGAGTTTGCTGAAAAAAAGTTAAATTGCTGCAGTCGGAAGTATCCGACTGTGTAATACCCTAACACACTGTTCCTGGCGGAAATGGATGAATGGACTTCGATGGAAACTTGATGACTCTAGCTCTAAGTCTGTAAACTGTAAACTGGTGGATGGACTTTCCCGATATTAAGGGGTGATATGCCAGTCTAGAACTCTTAACTGCAACTTGGTCTAGCGCATGCACGACATGCTTGATTTTGCACGATATTTCATACGGAGCCATCATAAACGATGAAAGTACACAGATAATACAAAATCAACAGAGCGCATTAACAGCAGCAACAAACAACAGCACTGGTTGAGCGCTAATATCAAGAATTATAATAACAACGCAAAAGTTATCCGCACGATAATTTGAATGGCAAATATTTCTATATTCAACTATAAACAATTAGTGCAAACGAAAATATAACGCGCTGGGTGGCCAAAAATTGAAATATTTGCGCAAAGCATCAACAACAAAAACAACCAAAACAAAGCAGCAGCAGCAGCAGCAGCAACAGCAACAGCAACAACAACAATTTGGCATCAAAATGCGCCTAAATACACCCAAAGCTTCAACGGAAGCCGAGTCCCCGAAAGCCACCCAGTTACCTATTCCCCTGGAATGTTGCATGTGCAACGTATTGTGCGAGGATTTTTGTATTGCTTTTATAGATAGAGCGAGGAGCACCATAGAAAATACAATAGAGAGGCTCGCTTTGGTTTGTGTTGCTCAAAACGTTGCAATTACCATAGATGAGTCCCCAGCGAGTGAGAGAATGAGAGAGAGCTATAAAAAGAGATTTATGATTTTGGGCAGACTTTCCACTTACCGCTCAGCGAATTGTGGCCGCAGGATGGCGCCTTGCCCAGCAGATAGTCGTCCTTGCAGATAAACTTATTGTCATCCAGCACGTAGAGCTGTTCGCCGGTGCTCAGCTGCTTGCGACAAATGCAGCATGTGAAACAGTTCAAATGGAACACCTTATCCCTGGGCTTTCGCACCAGATCCGATGGAGCGATGCCTTGGCCACAGCCGCTGCATTTGGTGCCGTAACGTCTTCGCGGTTGACGGAGCGGGGGAGATATAGAAGAAAATTGAAAAAAATGTCAGAGATTGTTGCAGACGCTGATTAATGCTGATGATTTGAAAAAAGCTTTGGTAAGTCGGCTGAGCAGTTACAAATTTGAGATCTGTCCAATTTGGAATTCATACATTTATTTGATTGGCAGTAATAATAATATAGAATAATAGTCCAATTACTGTGTAACATTTTTTCAAAATGTGTCTGTGAGATTGTCTAAGAGACTCTTAATGTAAAATAAAACAAGTGCGAAAGTAATATACCATCCAAATCTGACTCAAAACCTTTGAAAGCGGGAAGGCTGAAGACATTGAAAATGGGCGTGGCATATGTTGCTATTTGAAGAACATCGCCAACAACCTACCAACCGCATTTGATGACTGTATCTTTAAGATTATGCGCGATATGTGGCTTTATCGATGAGCAAATATCGATTCTTATCGATTTCATTGATTCCTAGTGGATTGCAATTTTACACTTTGGCTGAGAAGGCTTTAGATTATTTGGTTTTAGGATGTCGAAAAAAGAGGCGGCGATACGGACGGTCAGAGGGACAGACAGCACGACGGACATTGCAGAATACCAATATTCTCTGAATATCTTTGGTATCAGACGATAAAAGCTGCAGTCCGCTTGTGAGTGCGATTGTCCAAGGCTTACATAGAATCCTACAGCCGGTAGGGTAGAGGAGGAAGGCGACACTTGAGTTGGCTTGGCCAACTGGCGGACAGTCTTAACTATTGTTGTTATTGATTGGCTGTCCCAAAGCCGAGAGTTGGCAATTGCCCGATGCGCTTTGTAATTTAGCAGTTGGCAGTTGAATTTGATTTCATTTCATTTGTGCAGGTGTTTTGCATGTTAATTGATTTCGCTGCTCGTTGCCTTTTTTATACCATAGTTTTTTCTTTGTTTTTTATGTGTTTTTTTTTTTCAATTAAAAAAATGTTTTATGCAAAGTGAAATCAGATGGAAGCGTACACGGGACGTAGGACACACAGACAAGGGACAATGTACAACGGACAATGGCTGGCACAAGTAAGCCAAAGAACTGAGTTAACATTCAACACTTGACTTTTATTCATCGGGTTAATTGCTCTGCATTTGCTTAGCTGAGTGATTGGCTCGAGCTTTGATTTGCCAGGCCCATCCCATTCCATTACAGATGGCAGACCTATTACCTAAACTTCATACTATTCTCCATGCGTTTGTACTCACCTGAAGAAATCGTTGCGACAATAAAGCTTAGACTCGCGGCTGAAACATTTGTCCGTCAGAGGCTGGAGGCATTCGCAGCATCTCACGCAGGACGCGTGCCAGGCTCTCTCCAGGACATTCAGCAGAAATTTGTCCAAAATTGGCTTGTTGCAGCCGGCACAAGGATCGCCAACGCCGACCGGCGGCTCGCTGCGACCTACAGATGAAGAAACATTTTACTTATGAAATATTGCTGCTAAGTTTTATTTTATGATTTATACAATCAGAATTTAAGAAAATAAATACAAGAATACAAATTTCTATAAACTAAAAATGGAAATATTTTCTATTATTAAGAAATTCATTTATGAAAAGAAGAAATGCAAACACGCATTTTTCGAAAAAATTCCTCCTAAAATTCAGAAACATGACTTTTATATTCAAGTTTGGCGAACCAAGGATTGGGATTGGCTCGAATCACCGCAAAGTCCTAAGTTTTAAGAAACCAAATTACCAAAATATACAAATTGTTTATACATGTAAAATCTTAAAACCTAATAGAAGAATTCTCCAATGTACACACATAGAAAACAACACTCGTGAATTGGACTTTTTTTTCAAAATTTTAGAAAAATCTAACCTGAAATATAGAAATGCCAGCCCAGGTCACAACTTCTGAATAATAAGTTGAGTAATGTGTATGGCACATTTCTAAAATTCAGAGCGCGTTTTTTACTAAGCGTTGATTTTTTGCTATAGATTCTTAAAACAGTAATGAATTAAATATGTATAAAGTAGACATCATTTTGTTGCCTACTTCAAGTATATAAATAAAGTTGAGTCTGTCTATTTCTATGGAAACTAAGTCGAAATTCGGAGTATATCCCTGATTATTCCGCAGTCACTATATAGCATTCGGTAGGTTTTATTTTTTACAAATATAATGCAATTTTAATGTGAGCAGGCATCTTCGGTAAGTGTTCTCTTATTTTACAAATGATTTAAGTATAACATAATTTATTGAAGTATTCCAGGCGATTGTGGTGCTGGTTAGGGGTACTTTGATTGCTCCAGCCACACCTTCAAATGTCGTTAACGAACTTGGCTTGAAGTGAAAAACAGAACTCAAATGCTTTTGTTGACCTTTGCTATTATG
Organism: Drosophila glabriapex; assembly: GCA_035042305.1. Lineage (NCBI taxonomy): Eukaryota > Metazoa > Arthropoda > Insecta > Diptera > Drosophilidae > Drosophila > Drosophila glabriapex. The sequence goes on from JAWNLN010000066.1 coordinate 7,771,977, forward strand.
TGCTCTCAACTGTTGTGCGCCAAAATCCTTTGAGGCGCAAATTAGCACCTCGCTGGTGCCTCCAGTTGCTGCCGTGCGGAGCAGGGGGAGAGGCGAGGCTGCTCATTAAGCTTGCACATGTGAACGCGTATTTGTGTGTGTGTGTGTGTGTGTGTGTGTGCCTTCGAGTAAAAGAGCAATTCCTGTCTGGACGCAAACATTTGACGTACACTGTGCACGCAATACACCATTTTCAAATGCACAAATTTACAAATGCACAAAGTCAAGTTGGACACAAAATGAGGGATGGGTTGCGAGTGATGGGAGAGAAGGAAAGGAAAGGGAAGGTAAGGGAAGGGAAGGGAAGGGATATTATATTACACCTGCAGACTTAGATAAATTTGGTAAACGCATACAGTGGCGCAGCAACACCCAAAGGGCTGCCCACTCATTTGCACCTTTTTGCAAATTAAGTGTCCGACTGAGTGGCATATTTGCGCACAAGTGAATAACTTTGAATTGTGAATGGGGAAGACCGAAGCCGACGACGAAGTTGAAGCCGAAGCCGACGCCGATGCTGATGCTGATGCCAAAGCTAAAGCTGAAGCCAAAGTTCATGCTGAAAACTGAAAACTAAAATGCTGTAGCTCGATTCCACCCTGCGGCTAGATGGGGCTGCCTCAGAGCTGAGCTGGGGCGTGGCGCACACCCCGATAACTGCAACCGTATAATGATAGACGCCAAGCACGGCCCGAGGGCTGCTTCCACTTGCCAAGTGGAGAGACCATAGTTCACAGTCTCCATCTTCTTCTGCTCCTGCTGCTGCTTCTGCTCCTGCATCTTCTTCTTCTTCTTCATCTGATTCTGCTTTATACTCTTCCTTAATGCCCCCCAAAACTGAAACTCTTCTTCAGCTGGTGTTGCTGCTGCTGCTGGTTTAGTCAATCAGTCAATGGGCAAAGGCAAAGGCAAAGGCAAAGGCAAAGCTTTGCTCTAAACGTTTTCCAAAAAATGCGAGGTAAAAAGTGTTGTGCCCACGGGGCATATTTAAGACGGGACCACAGTAAATAAATGTATAGGGCGGGGCTTGGATCAGCTCCAACTCCAGCCTCACAGTCAGGTATAAAGTCGTTTGCTTGTCTGTCTGTCTGTCTGTCCGTCTGACTGTCTGTCTGTCTGACTGTGAGTGCGTGTGTGTGTGTGTGTGTGTGAAATTTATTTTCATTCAAAAAGTTTTGCACTTTATATGCTCAAGCAGCCAGAATGAGTTGAGTCCAGTCAAGTGGAGTGCAAAGGGTTGCCAAAAGCGGTCGAGGGAAAGAAGAAAGGGCAGAGAATGGGGTTGGGGCGTTGTCCATAGCCATGCCCCCACATCCGGGCTAAGCTTGGGCAGTAAAATCAGCAGCAGCAGCGGCTTCAAGCGAGCGCATTAATAATGCTATTAAAGACAAGTTTCGCGTTGCTCATACGCCCCGAGTGACAGTAGCCGAAAATGAATGAATGAATGAATGAATGGGTGAGTGTGTGAGTGAATATTTGGACAAATGATGAAATGAACAAGCTGACAAACTGACAGCCTCTGCTCTCCATTATAAATGAGCGACTGACACACTGATTGATTGACGAATTGACTCATTTTGCAACAAGCAAAGAGCGACAGACCCAAGCCCAGCGACAGCAATTCAAATATAATGCTGCAAAGCGGAGTTGAGGTAAAGACACGAGGACCACAAGGAGTACGAGGAGTACGAGGAGCACGAGGAGCACGAGGAGAAGGGGCTGGGACTGGGGCCGGGGCTGGTTGGTACCAGAGCTCGCATATGTCAAAATTGACGGATGTTATCAATCATTTTGTGCCGCTGCAGACAATTTTTAATGAAGGTTATAGACGTTTATAGACAGACAGACGGACAGACGGACAGGCGGGCGAACAGCAACAGCAACAGCAACAGCAACAGCAGCAGGAACAGGAACAGCAGTTGCTGCAGTGCAAAAGGCATTTTGCTCAGGTTAAACGGTTGCCTCACTACATCATCATCTTCATCACCATTTGCTGCTGCTTCTTCTTATTATTATTCTCTTTGCAGCGATATTTATTGTGGTTGTTGTTGTTGTTGTTGTTATTGCTGTTGTTATTCTCCCGATTGTGGCTGTTGTTGTTGTTGTTGTTGTTGTTGCGCCAATTTGGGCGTATTCGCTGACTAGCAAAGTTTGCAAAATCGAAATGAAACAGCAGCTGTTCGAGCATTGCCTCTCAAGGAGCTTAAATAGTCTCAGTTGTTCGATGAGAACAATTCTTGGTATTATCTTTTTGGGGCTCAACAGTTTTGGATTGTTTCTCTTTTCTTTTTGCAGTAGACAACTTTTCTATGCGATTCTCCATTGCACTCAAGTTTGTTGCTTTGCGCACTTCTTTAAATGCCCCCGATATTTGTTAGAGGATTCCGAGGATTCAAAAGGATTGAAAACACATTCCCTACATGGCCCTAACAACTAAAAGCAATCCAAAATCGAGATCAATTAGCGCTTAAGTTGTCAATGTGACCGATTAGTCAGAGCATTGTTTGTTCGTTGTACTCATCGCTGCTTTCTTCCCTCTCCGTTGGTTGTTGTAGTTGTAGTTGTTGCTGTTTGTTGCTTGTTGTTTGTTACTTGTTGTTTTGCCCGCTGGCAGCTATTGCTTGTTGCTGGCTGATGGCTGCTGGCTGCTGGTTATTTGTTGTTGGTTGTCGCTTGTCGTTTGTCGCCTTTGTCGCTGCATTCGTTGCTTCTGGCGCGTTTTTAAAACGACACAAACTGTTGTTTGCAGACGCCGCCGTCACTCAAGTTGCCGTTGTTGTTAAGTGTCGCAATTTAAATATTGTTGAGTGAACTTTTGGCTACCGTTGGCCATTTATTTTGCGCTGAAATTTATGTAACGATGTGGAAAAATTGCCAATATTGCGGGAACGGGAACGGGCACGGGAACGGGGCACCGCTCTAGGCAACAGACCAAGCGTCCAACTTAACTGTATATATATATTTATATATTTATATATATATACGTGTGTCAATCACAATCGCAGGTTGAAGAATCTATTTTGGCCACTGTGCGGCAGCCATTGACCGCTGGTAACGAGAATGAGGCACGTACAAAGCATTTTGCCCAACATTTTCCGCGCTCAGCTCAACAAAGGCCAATAATTGTGTGTCCCAGCAGCAGATTCGACTCCCAGACTCCCAGACCCACATTGACCTAACTGCATTTATAATGCAACAGCAACAGCAACAGCAACAGCAGCTTCTTCATGGCTCGCTGGGATGGGCCGGGCAACACCCAAAAGGCCAGCCCAAAAACACAGCGAGAGGCAGCCATGGATGGACTTTAGCAGCAGCTGCCTGGCCGAAACAATATAAATATACAATAGCAGCAGTTGCAGCAGCAGCAACAGCAGCAGCAGCAGCAACAGCAACAACAACAGCAGAAACAAGCAACAACAACAAGCGGCAGCAACAACTTTTTGCTCAGCTTCTCTGCGGACTGTGAAAAATTCATTCCACATCAGAGCAAAAAAATCTGCTTCATCTTTTGTTACAACTCTCTGGCCAAAAAGCTCTTGTGCTGCCAGCCAGCTGCATGCTGCCTGCGCCATGTTGTTTACGCCTATAGTATAAATTCCCTCCCAACCAACCCACCGGTCCTCCCCCTCACTGCCCCTCCCCATCCCACCCCACCCCGGCCCCCTTATAAGACGTGACTAAAATGTTAAAGCCACAAGAAAGAAAATCCAAACCAGCAGCAAGCAACAGCAGCAGCCGTCGCTCAATCGCAATCATTTTTTCTTCTCTGCTCTTCTCTTCTCTCTTTTTGTATGCTTCTTTCTTTTTTCGACAACAAATCTTATGCAAAAATCCAAATAGAAATGCAGGCAGCACACAGAAAATAAAAAAAAAATGAGAGGAAAAAAGCAAATCAGAAAATCGAAAAGTGGACGTGGACGTGGAAAGGAGGCAAGCTGAGGCTGAGGCTGAGGCTGAGGCTAAGGATGTGGCAGTAGCATTTGAATATATGCGGCGAATGCGTAATGCCCTTTGTCAGGCAGCTGGAAAATGACATTTCTATCTTATTTTTTCTTTTAATACTCTAAACCCATTGAAGAGTATAATGGAGTTGTGCAAAAGTATATATAACAGGCGGAAGGAAGCAAACCTTTACCCATAGAGTAAATATATTCTAAGCCGTTTAGTCAGTCAGTCTATCTGTCTACAAGAGAAACTACAAATTTATATTTAAATTATTGTATATCGCAATCGCAGATACCTTTATCCTTTGCGCGATTAAAACAATTAACAATCTAACAAACCAGAACGTATTTTCATATTGGGCGAACTACCATCAGCAGGCGCAAGCATTTTCCGCTTACATGCACAAATGCGTGCATGTGGGAGAAGCGAGCAGCATGATAAGCGAAGCGAGCAGAGATCTATAAATGCTTGTATATATATATATGCAAAAATGTTCTAGTCACGCCCGACTTCAGATTCGGATCTGCCGTAGATTTTTAGTTGACTCTTCAGTACCTGAGCCAAAAAAAAAAAGAAAAGAAAAAGAAAAAAAAAGGAAAAAAGGCTTCCATTTAAAGAAGAGCCAGTGTTGCAATGGACTAAAAATATTTATCAGCTGGTTTCGATATTTTTATAAAGTAATTTAATAGTATTTTGGAATGATTTGTGCTAGACATGTCGATAGATATACGAGCGAAAGCTGGTGGAATCCAAAAACATGTTGTCAGCTAAACGGCGTCAACAGCCACTTTCTTATCTTTATCAGCATCATCATCTTGTGGTTGATCACCAGCCCTTGCCCTGTTTTAGGTAACTTTGATGCTGGACCGACAGCTGTGCGCCTTGGCTACTTGTGCTGCTAATTTTAATACGATTCGTTGCGCCTGATTTGACATTTTGATTGCATTCGCCAGCTCTTTGGGTGTGGACGGGTCTTGGTCTGGTAAATTAGTAACTCACACACACACACACACATATATATATATATATATACACAGATTGGGGCGCACTCAAGAGCAGACAGTCTAGCGTTCCAGGCCAATATGTAAATGTGTACATAAATGTAGAAAAAATCCATAAAGAATATTAAATGTTGCGTTTCGTACGGTTGGGGCAAAAGTTAGTCATCGTTGTTGCTGTTGTTGTTGTTGTTGTTGTTTGTTTTTGTTGTTGTGGTCGTTAATATGCTTGAAATATTTATTCGAACTTAACACCTATTTTTGTGGCCTTTTCCCTCTCTCTCTATAAATATACATATTTTTTCTTTTTTTTCGTTTTGCTTTTGCTGCACGCATTAAACTTGTTAACATTTTAATTACACAATTAGTTGCGTTTTTTTTTTTTGTGCCAAATATATAGAATGTTAACAAGTTGATTTGGCCAACAACTTGAAATACCAAGAGTAGGCATAAGAGTAACCACATTTTAAGTATACTTCTTTTATTTGCAGTCAGATATCGGTCGAAAGCGCAGTTATTTTTTGCTGACTGAGATAAATAGAACAAACTCTCCAGTGTCTTTTCCTATAATGTTCGTAATATTGTGCCTAAAAATGATCAACATTTGATTATTATATTGTATTGCAATAGGATGTAAAAAGCTGGCCTTCGGTTTGCAAGGGTATGTTTTTCTCGGTATGACTAAGTTCGCTGGAATTATTGTTTGTAAGTTGAATTCTTTACATCAATTGAAACAAGAGAGAACGTTGCAGGCGAGCATAAACGACTGCGAAATACTCTGATACCCATAAGTCATAACATCTGATAACAGGTGCCACAGAATTGGCTGGGTGTAGCCAAGAAATTCAGATTTTCCCAGTTATATATCCACCAAGTTTGCCTTTAAAATTGTGCTTGATTTAGACTTTTGTGAATTATGGAGGCACGAGTGGGCGTGGCTGAAAAAGAAATGTTGTAGGAGTTTTCTAGTAATCCACCTTTCAAGTTTGGCCAATTACGGGAGATATAGGCCCTAAATTACGGAAGATATAGGCTTTTGAAGAATTTTTGGGGCGTAAATGGGCGTGGCTGAAAAACAATATTAGAGAAGCTGCTTAGTAATCGTTGTTCCAAATTTTGGTAACTAAAGCTCTTAAATTGCAGTAGATATGTGGTTTTATCGATTTGCGATTATCGATCTTATCGATTTTATCGATTTCGTAGCCTGCTAGTGGATGTGGGCAGTTGCTCGAAAAAGTTTGTTGGAAGTTTCAAGTCCCTAGCATGACAAAACCAATATGCTATGATAACATCGGTATCAGAGTATAAAAACTTGTTTGTTGATAATTACTTGGCAAGTCATTAATGGTTGTAGATGTTGTGTGGAATGCTTAGAAGCGATAACAAGATCTCAGAGAATAAATTGATAGCTGATAAAGGCCTACTGTGAAAACTGTGAAAATTGTGAAAACTAATCGATGCACTTTTTTTTGGGCTGGTGGCATTCGAAGAATAAGAAACATATCAAGAATTCTGTTGTAAAGTTATATTTTACTATACTTGCATTACATGTTGCAAATAAGTAGTTGGCAAGTTGACAAGGCAACACAAATATTTTGCATGTTTTGTATTGTTAACATTATTATTATTTGCTTTTGCCTTTGCTTTGTTTCCCCTTTGTTCGCTTGATCTTACATATATATATATATATATATATATATATATCCACTTGCTCCTTGTTGCTTTTTTTTTGCATTTTTTTTTTTGTTGTATTTTTTAGCTTTGAGTGCGCTGCAACCATATTAGCCATGTACATTTTATATTTTGCTACACACAATGAATTTGTTGTCGTTGTTGTTGTTGTTTTTGTTACTGCTGCTGCTGCTGCTGCTGCTGCTTTTCTTTTATGCGCACATAAGATACAAAATACGCCTCTTTTTCTGTAACTCATGCATATAAAGTATCTGCTAGATACACAAGCGCACAGTGCTACACGAAAGTGGCTTCGCTTTGTTGTTCTCTGTCTGTGTGTCTTTGTGTTTGTCTGTGTGTGTCTGCTGCGGGGTTGGTGCAGGCGGGGGGGGGGGGGCACTTTAGCAAAGGAGCTGCTGTGCGGCCGACTGGTTGGATACAGAGCGCTGAGAAGGCGGCGGCAGCCAGAAGCCATTGCCATCGTCGCCATCGTCGCCATCGTCATCGTCCCCATCGCGAAACTGTTTACTTTGCCATTATATTTCCAAAACCAAAACCAGAGGCGGCTACCAGTCAGAAACCAAATCCCCCTCCTCCATCACCACCCCAATATTGCTGCCTCGTTGAATACTGTGCCAAAGAACAGTCAAACAAAAAAAAAGAAAAAGAAAAAAGGAAAATAAAATAAAATAAAAGTAAAGTATCTGCAGCTATCGCTTTTTGCCTATCAGTTGCCTTACATCAGGGCATGGCCAACAGACCCTCGTTGCACACCCCCCACCCATGGCAAACCAACACACGAACAAGTTTGTTTTCGTGTTGTTGTTGTTGTTGTTGTTGTTGTTATTGTTGCTTTGTATTAAAATTCATGTTACGTTGAACAACAACACAGTCACAAAGAAAGAGATGAGAAACTAGCGACAGAGATACACACAGTGTCTCAGTGCAAAAGTCTCTGCTTGGCATTGAAGACCTTTTTTCTTATATACATATACACATATATTTCTTCCTCTTCTTCTTCTTCTTCTTCTTCTTCCTTTTTTTGCATTTGACGCTGTTGGACATCATTTTCTCGATGTGGTCTGTGGAGAGTTGAGGCTCAGCAGGTTGTATTTTCTTATTCAGTTTTTTTTTGTTGTTGTTTTTGTTGTATGTCAAAAGCGGCGAATTGTTGTAGACGTTGTTCTTGATGATGATGATGATGATCATTATTTTTACTTGATCAGGCAGTCAACATGGTCATTAGCATTTCCATTTCCATTTGCACTCACATTACCATTCACACAACCCAAAGCCAATCTTATTCGCATTCGCATTCGCATTCGCATTTTCATTTCATTTTTATTTTGGCCGCTTTGCCTCGCTTTGCGCTCGTTCTCATCTTCATAGCCATCAGTCTGGCTGCCATCGCCATCGCCATCGCCATCGCCAGCGCCATCGCCAGCGCCATCGCCATCAACATTGTCGTCAGGACTCACAGATTTTTATAGGCTGGAGATTCTGCTCCATATCAACGGCAAAGCACTCTCTGTATGCATGCATGGGTGTGTGAGAGACTGCGAGAGTCCGACCTCCAATTCGCTTTTGGGTGGTTTTGCTCGTTGCGCCCACTCGTTTCACGATTCTCTCTCTCTCTGCTCTTCGCTTCGCTTCTCGTCTCGACTCGACTCGCCTTGCCTCGCCTCGCCCCAATGTGGTTCGCCTGAGCTCGTTTCGCATTCCTCGTCAACGTTCAGCTGTTGTTGCTGTTTGCGTTTGTCAGCAGACAGATAGCCAATGATAAGCCTTAGCGTATGAGTGATGTACCCCCACCCCCAACCCCACCCAATTCAGCCTTACTCTGTCCTGTCCTGTCCTGTCCTGTCCTGTCCTATGCCACCCACCCTGTTGTATTTGTATGCCACCCCCAAGCAAATTTTTGTATTTTCGTATTTTTCCCTTCTTTGAAAGGCCCAACAACCTAACAATCAAAAATAATACATCGCACATGTTTCCCAAACATGTTGTCAACATTGACTTCGTATTATGATAGCAGTGATCTTTGAAAATTGCTATATTTATCTGAGCAAATAGTTGACAAAACGTATTTTTATTGAAACTTAAAGCTTGGATGAGAATCTGACAACAATTGTACAATAGTCAAAATATAGCTGAAAATCAAAATCAATTGTGTATCAGCTTGTACGAGTATAAAAAGCTTATTTACATGATATTCTTACAGTTTAACTGTGTTGGATACCACACAAATATATATGTGCATTATAACAAAACATGTTTTAGATATTTACAATATTTTCCAGCACTAAACTGCTTCATAAAATATATGTTATATTAAAATACAATAAAGATTTCAATATGATGTGCAACGAGAGAGAGAGAGAGAGAGCCAACATCATTTTTGATCACATTTTATTTATTATAATCAAAATAAATCGATAAGAAATGTTTGTCTAATGCTGTCAGAGATGCTTTTGTCGTCCAGTTGCATTCATTTGCACAACTTAATAATACAGTTTTTACCAACATTTCTGGCATAAATCGAAAATGCAGCCATCGTTCGAACCGAACAATTGAATTATTTGTGCAAAGTCTGTTGCCAAAATGTGAATAAGCTCAACAATAAGCCACAGCCGCCAACAGCGTCGGTTAGCAGAGCAGACCTGCCCCTCCCTTCCCTGATGTCGCCGACATTACTTGTTTATTTTGTTAATATCAATGGGGTTGTGACAACGCAGCCAATACCCTTTACACACCTTTACAACGTACACACACACAGCATTTTATGTATATATATATATATATATATATATACGATATATGAGTATAGCTCTGGCTGGGTTATGTATTATGTTGTTGCAGCTATTGTTGTTGTGGCAGTAGCTTGCAGCAGCCACACTGATTGATTTTAAATGCTTTTGGTGTTGGCGATTCATTTAAAATTTATGTATTTGTAAATTTGCATTTTTCAATATTTAATGTGGCAGGCACTGCACTGCACACACACAAACACACACACACACAACACGCACAGACACTCAAGCTTCGGCTTGGATCCCCTTTCAGTTCCCCTTTCACAGCCTTTGCGCGCTCCTCGTTTAGCTGACTGACTTTGGCAGCGTTTAATGCGATTAAAGGTTTAAAGTTTTGCGCCCAATAAAGCGTTTGGCCCAAACTCTCAGCCAAATAGCTTGTGCAGCCCCCTCAAAACTGTGCAACAGAGAAATTTGGAGAATTTGGTAAATTTGGTAAATTTGCAATTTGCAATTGCATTTTGCATTTTGACAATGGCCATGAAGAACTCAAAGCATTTTGCCACATTGCCAGATTCGATTGCAAAACGCTTTAATTTCCAACTGGGCTAACAACAACAACAACAACAGCAACAGCAACAACAACAAATATTATGTATATTCTAATTATGAACCTGTCTCTGTTTCTCTGTGTTTTATGATTTGCCTATCAAATGTCTTTTAATTGGTTTTCACATTAATTTTGCAAATTGATGGCTTTCAGCTGTGTTTTCACCCGCACTTTCGCCCCTCCGCTCCCCTCCCTTTTGGAATGCAATTAATAATAAACCACATGGGAAACTTTGTTGTGAGATTTTGACAGCCGAATGTTATTTGAAATCAACTCACAATCCGTTCAGTTGCAGCTGACCGCAATAATTTGGCCAAACTCCCCCCCCCCCCTCATCCATGCCCCACCTACCCTCTTTTCAGCGTGGCTTCTTGCGACTTGCAACCGCATTTGCCATTAGCTTCATAAGCTGCCGCATAGTCAGCGATAAGCGCAATTTATGCTCAGCTCCGATTTTGGAATTTGCTTTGTTGACTTTCGCCCAAAGTCAACCATTAAAAAAAGAAAGGGAAAATACGAAAATAGGAAATTACTCAGAAAATACTGAAACTGCTTATCGGCAAATCTCGAGTTCAGTCGAGCGATTTTTGTGACAAAAGCATTAACCTTGAATGCGACTGCACGTACTCTAAACATCCCCCGGCCAGGACGGTGCGGGTTGGGGGGGACGCTTTCCCTGTTTGGGGTGGCAAAGTCAACGGCGAACGTTACTTATCGCCACCAGCATCAGGAGCAGGAGCATTTTGACATGAGCAGGCGCAGCCTGTAAATCGCCTTCTGCCGGCGATAAAGCCGCCAAATGTGCAGCACCAGTTAACTGGTCATGTGGCATGCGAGAAGTTTCTGAATTCGGTGCTCTTTGATTATACAGATAAACAATATATAAATAAAAACCATTATTCAGCTTGTACATTTCTGTAAATATGCCATCAGAGTTCATTGCGATTTCTATCATAATATTTGCATTTAAACACTTAGAACGGGATTAGTTGTATTATTATAGGTTCCATATAAGTACTGAATCAAACGATATTTTAGGGATTTTCAACAACTGGACAATTTTTAAGAAAATAATTCACATACACATAACATTTCATATGTGAAAGATTTAAATAAATTATATATTTATGTATTATAGGTTTCCGAAATAATATCCGAGTTTTTATGGTGAGAGATTTTTTATGTGTGAGATTTTCCCTACAATATATGTATGTATTTCACTTATGAATAAGTTCCATATAAGTACTGAAACAAGGAACATGTTAAGACTTTTCAATAACTGAACCATTTCTATATTAAGAGTGTAGTAAAATGAAAATAATTTAATGTGTGTATACAGACATATACATATATCTATATAGCAGCAAAATGGTTCGGAACGTGGTTCGGCGTAGTGTTGCGGTTCAGTTCAGCTTGGATCGGTTCGGTTTGATTCACTTTGGTTCGGTTCTAAGGCCATTCGCTGCGGTGGAATTCGCTGCGGTTCGTTGCCAAACAAATTTCACATTTACACTCCTCTTAGGTAACAACGACAGCAACAGCGACAGCGACAGCGACGGCGTTGCCGCCCGCAGCTTCTTCTTTATATACACATACAGACATCCACACACGCACACACACACACACACACACACACACACAGTATAACATTTATTTTTTGTGTGTTGTTCGCGCTGCGTTTTGAAGTTTTGCCGCAAATGGTTTGGCCAACAAAAGCAACAACAACAACAACCGCGACACGTGTATGCGCGAGATTTTGATTAATTAATTTGCATATGAGCATTTAAAAGAAGAAAACGTGTCTTAAGTCATTTTAGTTGTTGTTGTTGTTGTTGTTGCAACTGCTGCTGCTGCTGCTGCTGCTGCTGATAGTAAGGCGCCTGCAACATGTTGCCTGCGTGTCAACAACGGGCAACATGTTGTCGGGTCGGGCAGGCAGGCGGGCAGGCCGGCAGGCAGCAATGCCTATAAATACCATTTGCTGCGAGTTTATAATGCAGCCATAATCAAATTAATAGATGCACAATAAAAACGCATAACAAATTGCCGCTCATTGAGATCGAAGCGGCGGACAAAAGGCGTCGAGCGGTGATCGCTGAGAGATCTTTTTACTCCAAATCGAGTGCCAGCAGAGACAGACAGACAGACAGACACACACACAGAGAGAGAGAGAGAGAGTGGGAGAAGAGCAAAGGAAGATGGAGACACACAGCGCTGGGAGAAGGTGTTGCAGTTGCCGTTGTTGCTGTTGCTGTTGTTGTTTTTATTGTTGTTGCTGTTGCTGTTGCTGTTGAGATCGGCAACCAGCAAGCAGCGACAGCAGCAACATTACACGCATCATTATGTTGAGCGTTTTTCGGTTATTGATGATATGGGCCCGGTTCGCAGGGACGCCCGCACCGTCCTCAACGTTTCACTTGCCACAAGGAAAGAGAAAGAGAAATACACACAAATACAACAGCAAACAGACTGAACAAAGTGCACCCGACAAAAATGAAGAAACCAAATAATAACACAATTTAACTACGCGAATAAACGATAAGCGTTGAAGTTATAACTGGCTTTCACTCAGCATAATCGGGTCTATATATCATAAATACACACAACAGCAGACAGACTAATACGGAAAATCTATCAAAACAATAATAACACAGTTTAGCAACGAGAATATCGAGTATCAGTAAATGTTAAGAGTGCTTCTCAAATGGCAAATCAGACAAATTTCGATTCGGCTTATTAGATTTGAAATGCAATTCAATGTAAAATGTAGCTGATATAAATAGAAATTTGATTAAGTATCAGAGGTGCTTGAGAAACCTAGATTCATTTCAGACTAATCCTTTTTGATTGGCATCATTCAAATTAAATGAAAATAGTTCATAATAGGTTTTGTGGGCAAGGTTATCGCAGTTGCAGTTGCAGTCACAGTTTCTCTAACAGCCAGCGACCTGTTTGTCGGGTGGCTGCTGATGTTGCTGATGTTTCTGTTGTTGCTGCTGCTGCCGATACTGTTATTGCTGCTGCGGCTGTGGCTGTGGCTGTGGCTGCGGCTGCTGTCAGAGCACTCGGAACTAATCGCATTTAGCTGCGGTCATCTACGGCGCGATCGTTTTTCTTGGGCGCGTTGGTTCCAGCCGAACGGGCAGTGCGAACAACAGTCGAAGACAACTTTGAGAAGGAGACGCAGACGAAGACGGCGATTGAGACGGGGACGGAGACGGAGACGGGGATCAAGACCCTGTCCCGAGGTGGACTTGCGACGCTTGGGTTAAAGGTCATTACCACTCCCCCCGTGAAGCGGCGACTGGGGCTGTGACTGGGGCTGCGGCTGCGGCTACGGCTACGGCTGACGCTGAGGCAGAGGCTGAGGCTGAGGCTGCGTGAGAGCGCGTCAAGTGACTCAATTGGAAACTGGCTACAAATTGTTGCTCGTTTTTATTGGTTGTTTATATTGTTTATGGGCTTTTGTTGTTGCTGTTGTTTTCTGTCTCTCTGCTTTGGCCAATCTTTTGGTTATAAATCAATTTCTGAGGCTTTAGCTACCGTTTCAGCTACAGCTACAGCTACAACTTCAGCTTCAGCTTCAGCCTCAGCTGACAAAGCAAATGAGTTGCGTAAAACAATCAAGAACAAAACTTCAATAAATCAAAAAAAATAAAAATATATTTGTATATATATATATATATATATGTGTGTGTATATACATAATATTATTTTTTTACATAAAAAGCAATTTGTTAAAAAAGAAAACATTTTCCAGCTGTAAATTAAATTCTGGTTTTCCAATAACACTCGCGATTTTTGTATTTTTCAATTATATTTTTTTCTTATTTGTATTTTCAATTTTGTATGTGTCTTGTGGGCTTTCATTAAGGTTGCTCAGTTTATGGGTCTCAAATGCCCCGTGTCAAGTGTAAAACAACCTGTTGAGTGCATTTAATGTTGTTTTTGTTGTTGATGTTGTTGATGTTGTTATTGCCGGGGCAGTAAATCAAGCCAAAAAGGCGATAAGCTACACAAATGAATTGTCGGCCAACCGAAATGGTCACAGACAACAACAATAACTCAAAAAAAAGCGCAATAGAACCTGTTGATGATGTTGGCAGCCTCCGGCGCACCCGCACCCCGCATCCACCGGTGGCTAGTGTATTCATTCGTGGACTTTCCGCTTAAAACTGTCTGCGCTTTTTGTTATTGTTTTTTCCTTGGTTTTGGCTTTGTTCTTTTTTGTTTTTGTTTTTGTTTTTTTTTTTTTGTATTTGTAGTTTGGTTAAACTCGAAGCTGAGGTCTAGCTTGGAGCTCGAGTTGTGCTTGCACTAAAATTTATGGCATATAAATTATCTCACACGTTGACTATTGACAGCTTTAAAATAATCGTAAAAACGGCGAAATCATAAAAGAGCCACAGAGCCTCCACTGAAACCAGAACAGCCACAGTCGCAGTCGCAGCAGCAGCAGCAGCACCGAAGCCATTCAATGTGAATTACTATTTCAGCTTTAAGCTAAACTGCAAAAAAAAAACCAAAAAAAAAATAAAAAAAAAATAAAATTCTGTCAGACAGGCGACGACGTTGGCCTCAAAGCATCGTCCCATGTGGCCATGTCGTGGCATAGGCCAGCCTCCGTAGCCGAACCCTCCCCTCCCCTTTGGCAATAGCCATGCAGCCGCTTGCAAAATGGAAAAGTTCCCAACAGTTGGGGGCCCATAACTTGCATATCGGGATAGAGGGAGACTGACTTTTGCCAGGGACAGCGGGCGGAGAGATAAGTATTCAATTCCTGACAGCCGTCAAATAATTTTTGGCAAGGCTTAAGGCCTGCCACTTTTCGGGCAACGTTTGATTTTGATTCTCTATTAATATGAAAAAGATCGGTAGCCATTAGCTAACTTATAACAGCCGATGAGCCAGCAACCCTGTTCAGCTGCAATGATTTAAAATGCCAGCGCTGATCACTTCCCGTTCAGCAAACTAGTTTTATCATCCATCCAAGCAAAAGAATACAAACAAGAAAACAAAAATCATTTCGCACTTTATTAAGACATTGGCAATTGAAAATCAAATAAATTATTGCAAAGATATCTTTGCACATAAGTGGGAGTATACTAATGAGAATTCGGCTTACAAATGAATACTATTGGATTCATAATGAAGGAAAGAAAGCCTCCTAAAATTACCAGAACGGTTTTGTGGCAGCAACTGGGGAACGAAGAAAGATGAGATGGGTGGCAATTGAGGTGGGCAGAGGCAAGCCAAAATGCCTGCTAGGTGGCTATAATCAAAAACGATTTAATCATGGGAGGATCAGAATACCGGTCTCTCAATAGGACATAGGCTAGGAAACCATCAAACCAAACTAGGTATAGTCATTCTCGAAGCACTTCATAGCAGATTGTGTCGCCTTAGCCAGGAGAAGATGTTGTACTCGAGAGAAACATGTTTTAAGCTCGGAGTACATAGAAACCCTCAACCCGACAAGGAATCGTGCAGAAATTATGGTTGATGGAAGGTCAACAGCACAACAATAACAATAATAATAATAATAATAATAATAACAATAATAATAATAATAATAAACTTCGCCGCACTATTTAATAAATGGCTCAATCCATGTCCAATACAAATATGATATATATTATCTCTGTAAGATGCATTATGCATCATGACTGGGTCAGAAATTTATGTGATTAGATGGATTCGTCAATTAAATTTTAGAAATTTCAAAATATAGAGCCAAGTTGCTATGAGGTATTAGTTTAAGACATGCCATCGAATAGTTCTTATGAATGTGGTTCTCTCACCCAACTCAATAGTTTAATGAATTTCTTTGGTTATCGAATTCAACAGATCATTTCAACAAGCTTTGTGCATTCGCAGCGATCTCAGTGATAGATTTTTGTCGTGAATAGCATAGCCACAGAGATTGTGGCAAAGGACCGTCAATTACAAATGTAATTTTTATATTTTTTCAACTTACTGCTAACTGCTAAATTGTGACCACCCACCCAGAGCTGTATGTGAGGCAGATGCTTTACTTCCCTTTTCCTTTTATTTTTTTGCATCTCAACGGCTCATTATGCTGTCTAATTTATGGCTGGAGCCACGCCCATTTGGTTATCTAACAGCCACTGCGCCCCCCACACACACACACACACACATGTTGAAGCGAAATGTGTAATTCTTCAGGCTAAACGCGGCAGCTGCTGCCGGCTACGCTTTTTGCACAATAAATCAAAGCATCTGGACAAAAAAGCCAAAGAACTCAACTTTTGACTGCCAACTTTTGGGTTGTCTATTCTCTGTGCTGACTATAGTTGGCTGTTTTTGGCTCGTAAAGTGACTTGAGCAACTGTTGACCGTAAAAATGATGAAGAAAATGGCGCATAAAAATGTTGATGTACTTGGAACCGCATTGAAGCTAACTTTGACCAGAAGATCGGGTGAAGGCGGCAGCAGCAGCAGCAACAACAGCAGCAGCAATTGCTGCCGCAAATATTGTTGCCTGGCATTTGGCATCTTGAAGCTTCCAGGCAGTTAGTCAGCCAGCAGACAGCAGACAGCAGCCAGCAGCCAGCAGCCAGCAGCCAGCAGCTAGCTCCACCATTCTTCTGCTACTCTACTCATCATGATGTTGATCATCGTCATCATCATCATCCACATCATCATCACCATCGGTTGCAACTCAGGACAGTCATAAATGTTGATGAACAGCAGGCGAACTTTGTTAAAGGCGTTGCTGCGCTTTTGTTGCTGCTGCTGCTGTGCAACGGCAACAACAAAATTGAAAAGATGCAACCGAAGATACAACAGAAAAAGGAGAAAAAAAATATTTAAAAAAAAGGCTTCAAATGTTTTATGACTTTTGGCTGCGCTTTATTCTATGTGTGCTGCTATTGCTGCTGCTTGGCTGTGGCCCGCTTGTGCCCCGTTGACAGCTTTGACTTTTGACTTGCGCTACCCCTTTGGTGGCACGCCCCTCTACCTGCTTGCAACGCCTGCCCGAGCGGGGCCACAATTTATGAGTTGTCATGAGTTGGCGATTGCCAGGTTGGCAAGTTGCAAGCTGTAAGCTGCATGCATTTAACTTGCAACATGCTGCATGCTGCATGCTGCATGCTGCAAGTCGGCAGTTTTATGGGCCGCTTGGAGTCCATTTGGCGAAGTGCATGCACAAATCAGCAGGCGTACAAATTTGTTGACGCAATTTGTTGGCCATTTGAGCGAAAGCAAAGCCAAAAGCAAAACCCGAAACAGAAACAGGAGCACTAGAAACAGACACATAAACAGAAACAGAAGCAGCAGAGGCAGAGGCAGCAGCAGCAGCAACAGCAACAGCAACAGCAACAGCAACAGAAGCAGAAGCAGCAAATGCCGTCAACTGGGCAACAAAATCAAAAGTTTTTGGCTGACTTAAAAAGTCAGCAAAAGTGAAAATTTGACATGGCAGCAAATGAAATAAAACAATAGGAAAACGGAAAAGCAAACTACAACCAACAGCCAACAAACAACAACAACAACAAGAACAACGATAAGAACAACAACAACAGCAACAGCAACAGCAACAACTTTTGCAGCAACAAGAAAACTTTTGACAAGTCGATGCAAACTTTTTGCCCCGGCGAACACAAAAACTTGCAAAGCGCACAAAATGGGCGCTAAAGAAAAAGAAGGCAACACTGAGAAACAGCAGAGCAAAGAGTCCCACCAACCATCGGGGTGGGGGGTTGTGGATTGGGGTTGGGGTTGGGTCTGGGGTTGATTTGCGGAGTGTGATACGACCCTGCAGCAAGTTCAAAAGTGCAAAACTTTGCTTCATGCTTAACCCAAAGCAGTGCGCCAAAATTGACGAGGCTAACTTTCCTGTCCGGCCAATTCACAATTTTTGGGCTTTTCACTTAACCCTTGTGCGGCTCGCTATTTATTTGCATAGCCCCCTTAATGAGAATTGCTTAAGAAGCAACAATTTCAAATATCAATGAAAATATTTCAGATTTAGTAAGTGACTATTTTCAACAAAATTTCAATTGTAATTAATTATTTTCCATAACCCTTTTCGAATTGTCAATTGCATTATCCACATTCTGCAATTCAATCAAGTGCGATCTTCCTTTTCGTAAGGATCTGTAAGACTTACCCAGATGCATCCAATTATTATATACATTACGGGTAATATCCATTTTCAGTTTATGTTTACAATTTACGTTTTCATGAATGCTGGCGTTACTTTCAGCATGGCAGTTTTCGATTCAAATAATACCTAAACTTTCGCATATTATGCGCAGTACACGTGGGGAGGGAAACTAAAAATTGCGTCGATGGATCGATCAAAAATATTGCGAACCAAGCGGAAACTCTTCAAATGTATCCAAAATGTATATTTTCTATCTAAATGGTAGTTGATCCATCTGAACAACATACTTCAAAAACACTTCTAGTCTAGTTGAGATTGTGTATTCCGCAAACAGTTGGACACTAACAAGTCCAAAAGCCGTCGCTTCTTTAATGCCAAGCGAACCGAACAATTATAACAACTGCCAATGATCTTCGTACCATAAATCAATAGCCGCTGAACAGAAGAATTGAACCTGCCTCGGGCTGCGAAGAATTGAGACAATCTTTTGAATGTCGTCGTCGTTGGAAGTGGTTAAGACTCACCGATATTGTGCTGATTTGTGTGCAGGACCGCGCCGAATGCCATTAGATCCTTGACGGGTGGTGCTCGGCTACCGAGGGCGGCAAAACCGTCGCCCAGAAATGACGCCAGCGCGACAGCCCTGAGGGGCGCTTTGGATGCCTCGGTGAGAATTTTGTTATCGAATTTATCGAAGATGGGGGGCGAGATGATAATGGTCACGCTGATAATGACACACACGCACAAGCGCGACGAAGGCGCAAACACGCACGCACGCACACACGCACACACGCACGCACGCACACACACACACACACACACACACACACGCGCGCCCACCTACTCAAATAGAACGAGAGCGAGTGGCTGAGTAAAGGAGTGAGAGCGAGAGAGAGAGAGAGAGAGCGAGATTGAGAGTGAGAAAGAGAGAGAGAGAGATAGAGTGAGATAGACAGAGAGAGAGAGAGAGAGAGGGAGTGAGAGAGAGAGAGAGAGAGAGAGATGTGGAGCACGTGTGTTGTTGTGTTTTATGCCGGCGGCGAAACACGCTACGAATAGCAGCAGCTGATTTCTTGTTAATTTTATTAAGTAATTCGTATTTGTTATTGTTGTTGTTGTTGTTGTTGTTCCAGTTGTTGTTGTTCCAGATGTTGTTGTTGTTGTTGTTGTTGTCGTAGTTGTTGTTATTTAGCAATTTGTGTGTGCTGTTTAAATTTCATCTTCTCCTTTATTTTGTTAGTAATCCACTTGACACTTGCTTCCGCAGGGAAGTGGGCTGTGTCGTTGGAGCTTTCGTTGTTGTTTCGTATTCCTTGGCAAGTAACTCACTTGAAAAAAACTTTGGCAACAAATTCTTGTGTGCTTTACAAAAAAAAAAACAATGTGACGAAATGACGAAATGACGAATAAAAAATATATCCCCAAAATGAGGACGCGCAACGCGACAGAGGCCAACAGCAATTACGGGGAGCAGGAGAACAGCTGTTCACAAATCGTTTGTTTTGTTTGTTGCTCCGTTACGGCTTTTGTTTTTGGCAATCTCCAGCGAATGAGCGGCGACGTAAACGGCAAACGGCAAACGGTAACGGTAACGGCAAACGGTAACGGTAGCGTATCGATGTCGATTGCGATTGCGATAGCGATTGCGATGTCAGTGTCGATAACGATAACGGGCCGCAACATGCGAGCGCACCACGCGAACGTCAAACAAAAACTGAAAACGGCGACGGCTGTAACAGGCAGCAATAGCAGCGACGAGCCAAATCACACCAAACACGCTGACGTCGACGCAACGGCAACGGCAACGGCAACGACAACGGCGACAGCGGCAGAGCGAGCGCGAGCGAATGGCAATGCGAAGGCGAAACACAGCCAAACACAAACTGAACCGGTGCACGAGCCCGATACCTGATGCTGCCAGTTGCCAGTTGCCAGTTGCCAGTTGCTGCCAGTTGCGAGTTGCTGCCAGTTGCGAGTTGCTGCCCTACCCCTTGATTTTGCTTCTGTACGAATCGCATGCGCGCTCACTCACACACGCACACAGAGAGACGACACACACACGCACACACACACACACACACACATAGATGCGCGCGCTCTGCTCAACGGCAAACAATTTCCCCTGCGCATGCAGCCTGCATGGGCGAGAGCGAGACAACTAGCTGCTACGCGCTCGCTGCTGCAAAAATAGCAATGGAGTCTGTTGCTGACATTTGTCGCATTCATCGGCTGCGGCGACAGTTGCCGTTGTTGTTGCTGTTGCTGCTGTTGCTGTTGCTGTTGTTGCTGCTGCTGCTGCTGCTGCTACTGCCGCTGCTGCTGCTGCCGTCGTCGACGTCGTCGTTTGCGGTTAGAAGGGGGCGTTGCTAAGCAACTGGTTTCGGTTTCGGTTTCGGTTTCATGGCAGAGGCGTTCGCATATCACTGCCGTCGCTGCCGCTGCCGCTGGTGCTGCTGCTGCTGCGCATCCTCTCTGCTGGCAGCGGCAGTCGTCGATTGTTGTTGTTTTGGTTGGGGCAGAAAGTTTGTCGAACCAATGGCATTTTTCAAAGTGACATTTGGCGCTTTTGCTCTTGTTGTTACAGTCACGTTCACCACGTTCGCAGCCCTGTCATCCTGTCTGTCTGTCTGTCTGTCTGTCTATCTCTGTGTGCATGTGTGTGTGTGTGTGTGTGTGCGTGTATCTATTTATGTGTGCTTGTGTGTAAGCTGTTTCCTTGCCAAGGTAAAATGTCAAATGCTTTTGGACTGTCAACTGTTGGCCGCAACTTTTCGTTCCTTTATATTTGTGCTTCATTTCATTTGTTTTATTCTCTTTTATTTTCTTTTTTATACAGTAGACTTTCGAAAATGTTTAGTATTTTATGTTGGATCTAATCAACTTCAGCGAATTCTTAAACCTTTGAAAAGTATATTGCTTTAGTTGCAAATATAAAACCCTGCATCTGTTGACATTCAAGTATTTTTGTCACAAATATATATATTAATTTTTAAGATATATTTTTTTTAATTTAGAGTTGAGACGACTTCATGATAGGGACATACAAGCATAGAGACGAAGTCAAACAAATATTTGAAAAGCGAAACAGAGGAAATGACTGTAAAAGTTAAGAAAAGACTTAACTTTTTTTCAAGTAGCGTGTGGTGCAAAGAATCGACTTAACTTATCCGCGCTTTTCAATCTTAACTTTTCCGAGAGTCTACTGTACTGTACGTAAGTACGACTCCTGTACGTGTGTAGTTGTTATTTATTTATTTATTTGTTTTTTGTTTTTTGTTTTTGTTCGTTTTGTTTTTTCTTCTTGTGTTTTGTGCAAACTTTGCATTGGCAAGGCGGCGGCGCAAAAACAAAAGCGTTTGCTTAAGCAAAAGTGTAGCAAGACCCAAGAACAAAAACACTTGCTGCCTGCCTACGTCTTGTTGTTAGCGTTGTCAAAGGCAGCAACAACAACAGCAGCAGCAACAACAGCAGCAGCAGC
The DNA here is from genome assembly GCA_035042305.1 of Drosophila glabriapex. NCBI lineage: Eukaryota > Metazoa > Arthropoda > Insecta > Diptera > Drosophilidae > Drosophila > Drosophila glabriapex. The sequence goes on from JAWNLN010000066.1 coordinate 7,793,599, forward strand.
AACAACAGCAGCAGCAGCAGCAACAGCAGCAGCAGCAGATAAAATTCAACGCCCCTTTGTCGCTTTAACGCATTGGAGCAAAAACAAAAACAAAATCAGCAATGTATCTATGTGTGTGTGTGTGTGTGTGTGTGTGTGTGTGTGTGTGTGTGTGTGTGTGTGCACATTTCGTATTCCGGCAGCGTTCGCATTTCGAATTCAACGTGACATGGTAATAAGCCAAAGATCAAGCACAATAAAAAATGAGCAAAAACAACAAAACGAAAAGCTACAAAAAATGACAAACTTCAAATAGAAAAAGAATCAGTGGAAGAAGAAGAAGAAGACGGCGAAGGCGAAGAAGAGCAAGAAGAAGAAAGAGCAGCTGCTTTGACACTCCCGAGCCAAACTGAGCGAGCGAGTGAGCGAAATAGCATGCAAAAGATAGCGAGACTGAGAATGAATGAGCGAATGTGTGTGTTTGTTGTTGTTGCTGTTGTTGTTGTTGCTGCTGTTGCTGCTGTTGCTGTTGGCCAGTGGGTGGCGCCCGCAGCCGAACGTTATCTTTTGAATGTGTGTGTGTGTGTGTGTGTGCGTTTGTGTGTGAGCGCCATTGTCGATTGCTGCTGCTGCTGCAGCCGCCTGCTGCTGGCGGCTGCGACTGCGGATGCTGCTGCTGCTGCTGCTGCTGACAACGCTGTCGCGCCTTCGACATCGACAGCTGCGGCATGACGAGTTGGTGGGGTGCAGGGTAGGCGGCGACCGACATTGCCAGCCTTCTGTATTTCCTTTTTATTCGTTTGCTTTGTGTGCTTTTGTGTGCTTGTGTGTGTGTGTGTGTGTGTGTGTGCTTCTGTGTGTGTGTGTGTGTGTGTTTGTGTGTGTGGGAGTCAAAAATATTGCACATTAGGGTGTTAAGCTGTGAAGTGCTTGGCTGCCTCTGCCTCTGCCACTGCCTGTCCTGGTCCTGCGTCACATTGAGAGCTCGTCTGTCTGCCGCACTGTGTGCGTGTCTGTGTGTGTGTGTGTGTGTGTGTGTGTGTGTGTGTGTGTTTTGCTGCGTTGTTTCGGTGCTTCTGTGTTTTGGACCTTTGCGCGCCCATTTGTATGATGTTTCACTTGTCAATGTCCTTGCCCGTTGCTGTTGGCCGACTCACGGATCCCTAAGCCCGTAACCCCTCCACACCTCTCCACTCCCCTGCTCTGCACCGCCCCGCCCCGCCCTTCCGTGCCCTGCCTTACTCACGACTGGCTAGAATCACGACTCCTCCTGTGTCTGTGGCTTGTTCAATCTAAATTGTTGCTGTTGTGTTGTTAACGAAAGCAATGCCGCAATGTGCGATCACTGAGCAAATAATGCGGAGCACAACTTTGAACTTGATGTACTCTGTTCACACTCAAATTTGAATTTTTAAATTCATATAAATAAATAAGCACCCGCAAGCATTTGCATATTGGAACAATCAGAGGTGCTATCATATGAGCTATATATGAGCTTTATACTAAATATGTTTTGAGTGGATGCCACTTCGCAACACCAGTTTCAGTTGTTGTGTAAACTTCACAATAATAAGAATAAGAATAAAATGATATTTGAATTTGAAATTAAAGCATAGTTTTACAAGCATATTTGCCACACCCACTGAGGGACTAGAGAATCGATAACACTTTCACGTCCAAATCAATAAAACAATCTTAGATAACATTAAATGTTATTTACGCACAAAAGAAACTTGTATTCAAATAAAATAACAATTCAAGTATATATTTTTCGCTTGGAATTTTCCAATTTTCACATTTTCAAATCGTTCATCTAAAATTCTTCTGGAATGTATTTTATTTTCCTTGCTTAATCATGCTTTATTTTTTAAGGTGCAACCTTATTTTGAATGTTTAAGAAGTCTTATTATCTTTTAAAAAACATTATGAATACATTTCGTGTGAATAATATGAATAGCAATCATCTATCTCTCATTTTAATTTATCCTTTTTATGGTCTAGTACCGAAGATATATCCTTCGAAGTAGAAACTTGAAATATATTCTCGGCTGTGATAAAGTCCTCAGATAAAGTCCTACAATTTTGATGATACTCGGCTGGGGGTTAAAACTTTGACATAATCGATAAATGCAAATCGCTAAAAACCACAAATGAATTTTAAATCTTAAAGCTAGAGTCACCAAATTTGGTTAGATTCTTTAATAAGCTGCATCAACTGGGATCAAAGTGATCTGCCGTCGGGTATGCGCGACTGCAAGTTTCTCACTTGCTCATTTGTAGAACCCACTTGAGCCATGCTTAACTCATTGTGACACCGCCTTCTGCATTCTATATAACACTAAACTTGAGGCATCCTATTCCAGTCAGTAGTCAGTTGTCTTGGTTGGATATCGAAGTGTTCCGCTATGTCTCCAAGGAAGGGAGGCCCCCAAAAAATATTTGTCTTCTGCCAGTGAGGGGCGCACAGAGTGAGAAATAGAGAAGTGATGAATCGGTTTTGTTTAACCCTTCTGCAAAAGTCGCTCTGCGAGACGGAAAGTCTGGTTTTGTGAATGCCCATCAACCAGTCCGGTGCGGTCTTAACTACAGTGCTTATGTATTTGTTCTTAGCGTTTTCTCTAATGTTCAATCTGAAAAGTGTGTACTTAACAGAAGGTCTAGGAACTCTTCGCTAAACACTGTTCATGATTGATAAAGTCTCTGTAGATACCCTAAAGTTGGGATAATTTTGGCTGGATGTCTCTTAGGTACCTTTGATATCAGAAAAGAAGGAATATCACACAAGTCTTTTAGCCATAAATAGTTATTGTAACTGAAAATTGTCTATTTCTGGTTTCTGGCTTGATTATGCATTTTTCGGGCATCTATTCTAAGTTTTCTAAATTTTTGAGTCCGCAAGCGAGGTTTTTGTTTATTAAGTGGATTATTGTGTTGTTAACGTTTTCCTTTGCTTATTGGATACTCTGGTAAGGGAGTTTGGTTTTTCTGAACTGAATGAAGATTTGAGGTTGAGAGAAAACTATATCTCTGTAGACATAAGACTCAATACTATTCTGTAACTTATTTAAAACAAGCATCAGGTCAAGCACTTCGTTGCTTTTTTTTAATTATAGGAAGTAATGAAAAATAGACTCACCTCATTCGTTTTTGTCAGTGCTTCCTCACCCAATCCAATTAATGTGCTTTCTTAGAAGCGGATGTGAGAGAAGGTTCAGCTGGTTGCACCCCATATAGGCTGAGCTAAGCGTTGGGAAGTCGCCTTGCCAGGTATAGCATTGCTGAAAAATGGGGAGCATAAATATCTGCAAATTCGAATAGCCCCCAGTGAAGTGTCCCCAACATAGATATCTAGGTGGTGGACCTTCTAGTAAAGTTTATTCACCAGTTGCCACTCTCCTCGACACCCCCTTTTAGGTGTTTGCCTTCGCCGAGCTGGAGCCGCAAATGGCAGTTACTGAAGACGGGTCAATGAGCCGATCCGGCATGTTTTATAAGAAGTTGATCTTAAATTTCCATGAGTAGGCAAGGAGGAGAGCGGAAACTGAAGGTCAGCAGGTATCCAGAGTTCGCAGACTTGAGATCGGGCACCTCCTGGTCACGCAACAATCGGCATACGAAGATCCATTTAGGATTGAGCGGATTTTTGGGTAAGAGTTTTCTTTTCTTCGCTCGACTAAATTTCGCCAGAATACTGGTAGCTGCTTATGATTAGTGACAACAATGATCAACGGGTTTGCTTGTTGTTGTTGTTGCTATTGCTGTTGCTGTTGCTGTTGCTGTTCTTTCTTCGAGCAGAACAAACCAAAGATGCGAGGGGCGCTGCCAAATTGTTGGGCCCAAAGCTCTTATCTGTTGAAATTTGGGAGCAGTTGCTCCAATTGCTCATATCGTTGCCAGCAATCTGCGTATTGCACACTCATATCATATGGCCAGAGGGAAATTGGTCTTTGGCCTCGAAGCGACTGCTGCCGCTGCTGCTTCTGCTGCTTCTGCTGATGTTGATTTTGGTTTTGCTTTTACTGTTACTGCCTCACCTTTTACAGCGGCAGCGGTGGCTCACGTTCAGCACCATTTATTATTGCTGAGGCGAACGCCAACAAATGTCAGTTATCAAAAATCGCAGCAGCAAACAAACAAGTAGCAAGAAAATGTTGGCCAAATGTGGCTTCGGCCCGCTTAGCGGCGCAAACTCGATGGCAGCAGCAACAGCAACAACAGCAACAACAAGAAGAGCAGCAGAAGTTCAGGAACAAAAGGCACGACGTGCCATAAACTTTTGGCTTTGGCGACGTGAACACGAGGTAAAAACACAAAGGATGTGGCAGCCACGTCAAGTGCCTGGTGCCGCCCCCCATCACGAATCGAGCAAACACAGCACGGCAAACGTCGGACGACGAGGACCACGACCAGAACCAGGACCAGGACTAGGACCACGACCAGAACCAGGACTAGGACCAAAACACAAGCCAGGGCGACAACAACCACGGCGACGACACTTGGCGATCGCAGTGTTCAGATATGCAAACACACTCTTGCTGTGTGTGTACCCCCTTCCTACCCACCCCCTTCCCACCCAATGCACACACACACACACAAACTCTCTCTGTCTGTCTGTCTCTTTCTTTATCTCTCGCTCTCTCTCCCTCTCGCTCTCTCTCTCTCGTTCTGTCTTGCTGCAATGCCAAAGCAGCAACAACAATCGCTGCAACTACCACAACGAAAAGAAAACTATGAATGAACTGTCAAAAGGAACTGACTTCAAGATACTCTACACAAAAGAATGAACAACAAGTCTATCTAAAAATATTGAAAACCGACCTTAAATTAAATTCACCAGACATAATAAAAAGTAATTTCTAAATTTAAGAAAACATTATTGTAAAACTCTGATGCTTTTCCATATTTGTTGAGACTATTAAGAAATATTACGAAATGCATTTATAATATAAAAAAATGAGTAGAAATGCAAACCTTAATTAAATCTGTTCTCTCGATTCTCATATTTGAGGCTAACTGCTACCTATGTCAGGGTCCGCGTTACTCAGTGGGAAGTCACTCGAACGAAGGGTTTTTGGTCCGAGAACCACAATATAAAACTCAAGTTTAATAATAATAAAGCTATCAAAGAAGAATTCTTTCATATACACACACATGCAACACAAAAACCACCTGCAAATCAGAGGATTTTTGTTAAAATTATAGAAAAGTTCAAGCTGAAATGATGCAGTGCCAGCCCTGGTTTTTAGAGTGTCAGTGTCAGCAATTTTTGAATTTCTTGCCAGGGTGATTTTCTTTCCGAGTGTAGACATGTGCAGATATACCCGGTTGGTAATCTTTGCATCGAGACCAAATCAGAGCCAAGCTAACATTTGAAGTTGTGTGGGCGGTGTGCAACTGGCACGCCTTGTGCAGCGTTGAATGCTTGGCGTCACAAGCGTTGCAACAACAACAAACAACAACAACTACGGCAACAACGATAACAAAAACAACGGCAACAATAAGCTGCTGTTGCATGTCACTTTTGCTTGTTTGTTGCGGAAAAATACTTTTAACTGAGAGTTGAGTTCAGTTCTGGGCTTCGTGTACGACCTGCTGGCTGCACACCGACTGTGTGTCTGTGTATGTGTGTGTGTGTGTGTGTGTTTTGGCATTGCATTGCTAAGGCTGCAACAGCTGCACATATCTTGTCTCTGTTTGCGTCTCGCTCGCACCGGCCACAGTCTTTATTCTAATATTTGCGATTTCTAATTTAGCCAGTGGATCCGCTTCCCCTCATATTTCATAAATATGATACAGCACACACATACACACACACACACACACACACTCTCACTCACACTTTGGCTTTCCGCAAAGCTTTGTTATTTGTTTTGGCAACATAAAAGTCACTTGTTTGGAAGTTGCTCTTCGTAGCCGTAGGTAAGTTTTCCTTTTCCACCTCCCGCCGACCAATGCCCAGCATCGCACATCTCCTTTAGCACGCCCAAGCAGCCCACCAGCCCGCCACACCCCACACCCCCTGGCCACCTGCCCTCCTTTTCTTGTTCATACCGCTTGTCCATTTACGGTATCTTTTCTCCATTTTGACATGTTGTCAGCTTCACGTAACGTCATTCATTCCAAGTTTTCTGACATGCATGGGCTCCACTACTACCACCACCACCACCACCACCACCGAACAACCCCTAACCCCACCATCACTCTCCATCAGGCCATGCAACATACATATGTATGACTCCACTCCAATAACCCCCTCCCCCCACTCTTCACAGAGCTCTCAGAACCAAATTTTACTGAGATATTCACGCAATTCGTTCGCTAGGCTTATTTCCAGTTTAGATTTTGGTAGTTCTTATCACGAATTTTAGATTTCGTTACGTTTCGTAGCTCCCCGAAAATTACCATTGTTTGACAGACAGCCAGCGGGCGCAAGAGCGATAAGTAGAGAGAGAGAGAGAGAGAGAGAGAGAGAGGGAGAGAGAGATAGAGAGCAGTAGGGAGAAGAGCAGAGAAGGGGCTGTGGCTAGGATTGCGAGTGTCTCTGAATCATGGCGACTTCGCATTTATTTAGTTGCGTCAACAACTCAAATTTAAATTTTCTAGTGTGCAATGCATCCGTCCCCTCTGCTTGCCACTCTGATGTGTGTTGAGATAGATATTTGTGACATAGCTGCACACACACACACACACAGCAGTTATTTATGGTCTAGTTTTTGGCTTTGGTTGGTGAGTCTGTGTGTGTGTCCACAGCTACAGCTGTAGCTTAAGCTCAAGATTTTGCAGCAGAACTAACTGAGAGTGTATCTGTGCATTGTGTATCTGATGTTACTGTAATTTGCATCTGTGTCTGTGCATCTACGCTGAACCAAGCAGGCAAAATGAGTTGTTAAAGTAAACTGTGAACACATTGCTCACAAGTTGTGGCCATGAATGTCACATTCCCACCCATGTCACACTGCGGCCGACCGTTTCGACCTTCTCAAGTGTGACTCTATTTATCTAAGACTATATCAAATTAAGGCATCAGTTATATTGATTGTTCCTTACAAGGCAAGTATTAGCCAGCAAGTAAAAGACTTACAATACTTACCGGTCTCTTGAGGTAAAGTCAGTAATCAAAACACTGCCGATTTTGTGATGGGAAAGAATCTTTTAAGGCTCATCATGGCAGATTGTGGCTTAGCCAGGAAAAGATGTAGTATCCTAGAGAAACCCTTAACCCGATGAAACACTTATAGGCTTAACGGAGGCCTTAATAGATCTAACAGATCCCAGAGAAAGCAAGAGAAGAAGACAAGAATATTATTTTATTGAATTCAATTCACTTGAGTTAAAACCTTTTTTTATTTATGCATTGAAAGTACAATATTATAAATGAATAATAATTATTAAGCATATTCATTGAAAAAGCGTTATTTATATTCAACTTATTAGTCAGAACTAAGCTAGGCTGCAACTTTTCTACATTAACTAGGTGGTAAAATAAATATATATTTTTTAAAAATTTCTTGTAACCATTTTTTTTGGTTTTGTTTTGGCAACTAATGCTGTTTTTTATACACTTTTCGTAATTGCAACTTTTCGTTGGCCACAAAGAATAATGTAAAAAGTTGAATATGCATAAAGTTTCATTTGTTTTTTGGCAGAGCCGTAAGCCTGTACGGACCCAACGGGTCGCTCCTCATGTTTTTCACTTTTGTCGAAAACTCTCAGCAACAACAACAACAACTGGAACTGTAGCGAATAAAAAAAAGGAAAAATAACCAAGGAATAGTGCTTCAGACAAGAGAGCTCGACTTAAAGATACTCTCAACCCTAGTCCTTACCTATATTAAGTCGGACACATCTCAGATGTTCAAACCTCACCACGTGTGTATTTTTGAATGGTTATCGATAATCGAAGGAAGGTTATCGGTCACAGTAAATAAGTTTTATCTGCGCATCTGGTATAAAACACTATCTCTCTCTCTACTGAAGTAGTGAAGGCGGAAATGCTTGCTTGTGCCTGATGCATACATTTGCACAACTTCATCATACCCTTTTTAGCCAATTTGAATAGGTTCAGAGTACAAAAAAAAAAAGAAGAAGGCTGTTGGAAATAGGTACTAGAGCCACATAAATGTGACAAGATTTATGTTTGGTTTTCCGGCTGTCTGCTTGTTAGCCTAAAAGTTGGCTGCCGTTATGTTGAACAAAAGTAAATAACTGAAATATTTTGTCAAATACATTTTCCCTGTATTGCATTGGCTAGCAGCACAGCCAACCGGAAAGTGACTGGGAAAAGGGAGCTGAACTGGGGCTGGGTAAGGGGATGGGGGCAAACTGTGAACTATGCACGTCCTTGCTTGTTTCATGAGTTTTGGTGTGCAAATAAAATGGAAATCCCTCTTGGACCTGACAACGTTGCCAGTTAAAAACAGAGCTTACCTCTGCCAGCAAACAATTCAGCAACAAAACCAAACCATGCCTGAAACCGCAAACTAACCAATTGCTTGGGTCGCAATGAAAGTTACAAATTATAACTATACACATATATAGAGGAAACTGTTTATTGAACTCGGCATACTCAATAAATTGATCTGAAAAGTTTTCGGACTTACTTAAAGTATTTCCGTATGTTATTTGTATGTTTGTTATTTACCATATTCTGTTATACAAATTTATCAAGTTGCCCCCGCAAATCAGTAACAAAATTGCCAGGCGCTATCTGCTATCTTGTATCCAAGCCCCCCAAACCACCGCATCCTCAACACACGATGCCAACAATGTACATGGTTAAGTTTTGTTCTATGGATTTTGTGATTATTCCTTATTCTTTTTATTTGTATTTTTTCATTGTTTAACAAGAAAAAATGCTGCAAATTTATGCTTGCATAAAAAAATGCTGAAAGTGGATACATTAACACAGAGATGAGAACGGAAATGCTGCTGCGAATGGAGTTGGGTGAGGAGAGGAGAGGAGAGGAGATGCAGATGCAGATGGAGATGGAGATGGAAACGTAGCTAAAGTTGGCTACATGAGAATTATTGTGGCAGTCGAAATGGCCAAAATGAATGTGAGGCGGACACACGTAGCAGTGGCAGTGGGCATAAGATCCAGGAGAGCAGAGACCAGAGACCAGAGGACCAAAGGACCAGAGGACCGGAGACAGGCGACAGGAGACACACGGGCGTAGAATAGCTGCATTCCATAAATAAAAACGGCAAAATGGCGCTCAAATGCCAGCCACAGATACAGTTACAGCTACAGCTACAGCTACAGCTACAGATACATATAAACTTACTGCCATAGATACAGTTACGAAGCCAGAGTGAGAAAGCGACCAGTGGGGAGAACGCGAGCGCGAAAAGGAGATGGAGATGGAGATGTCGATGGGGAGATAGCGAGAGAAAGGGAGAATAGCACGAACGAAATCATCATGAATGGGGAACGTGACACAAATGACAAAATATTAGCTGCCCAGCTATGGCACTGCCTTTGCCCTGCGTTCTGCGTTCTGTGTCCTGTGTCCTGTGTCCTCTTCTGTCCCATGTCCTGTGCTGTCCATAGCTATGGCCATGGCTATGGCTGTGGCTGTGGCTATGGCTATGGCTGTAGCTGTAGCTGCGGCAACTGTTCTGCTCTGCTTGGATGCCGACCCCGGGGCAGATTTGCGACCCAAAAACACACACACACACACCCAAACCACAGGCGATCCAACTTTCTGCCCGTCTGTGTGTGTGTGTGTCTGTGTTTGTGTTGGTGTGTTGGTTTCGGTTTTATGTGGCAACTGTGTGCAGTGTCAGCTCATTGTCCACTCAAGCTCAACCTCTGCACCATCCCCAGCACTCGCACCCGCACCGGCAGCGGCACCGGCACCCGCGCCCGCACCCGCCCCCATCCCAGCCCGCCCTCTTCGTGCCACAATCTTGCCCTGGGCGGTAGCCATTTACTCAGTGATTCGGACCACGCTGCTAAAGACAACATTTCAGATTTACAAGCATTGGCGTTGTGCAAGTCATTGCGAAAGTCGTTGCAAGGCTACAGCAGCCACCAACTGGCTGCTGGTCGGTCTCCTTCGACTTTCTGATACTGCATAGAAGATACTCCCACTACTTTGACAATATGGTAAATGTGCTCAACATCCCTCCATCTTGCTCTTGAGAGCCACAAAGCCACAATAAATACTTCTTCAGTTACTTTGGTCCCTGGCGATTAAGATGAAGGCACTGCATTAAATGTTGAGCAAAACTCACCATTTGCACTTAATTGATGTTCACATTGACAAATATTCAAATAAGCAAAAAGAAAGCATAGCAAAGAGTTGCTTGACTCAATCATGTAAATATTTTGCTTATCGTATTGAAATAAGAAACTAATGCAACACTAAATTCCCTAAAATATTATATTTTTACTGCTTTATTTGTTGCTGTACTGCACATTCAACAACAAATAAACCAACCCAAATAAATGGGTTTCAAGAAGATTTAATTTAAACTACAAAGAGTTTAAGTTTTAGTAAATAAAAAATGAATGGGAAAGAATTTAAAATTACAAATTAAAAAAAAAAAGAAAAAATTAAATAGGAGATTTAATAAATCGAAGAGTTTTAGAATGTAAAGTGGGCCAACATATATTGCATGGATTGGACCGATTGGCTTAGCACAGAAAAAGACTGAGGCAAAATATAAAGAAAAAATTGGAAAATCTCTGAACCTGTGGAGTAAGATAAGTTTACCACAGTTCAACACACTCAGAGGCGATATGTTAATATTTGAAATGGAATTAAAGGAAGAGGGAGAGGACAGGTTTATCAAGAATACGTGAAATATGGCAATAGAACGGGCACAAAGTTCCCAGTAGGTCTATGAGTAGTCATTGTGCTGAATAGTGAATTGAGAAACAATTGTAAGAAGGTGTTCCGTTCAGATAAAATACTTACAACTGACACAAACACATAGAATCTCAACACACCCATTCTGCTTTTGTTGCACATATTATTAGAATACTGGTCAGCCTCTTAGAGCATCGAGAAACTTCAAAACAAAAGATCCACAATACAAGCTGGATATGCTAGATTTGTCTTTGGAACTCTTGAACATAATAAAGAGTTGAATATAATTGCCTACTTCTGTGCGGTGCAGAGCGTTGTGTGTGTGTGTGTGTGTGTGTGTTTGTGCAAGGACACTTGGATTCGGCTTGCTGGATATTTTCAGAAGCCTTTGGACAAACTGTTCACCTGCAACGTCGACCAGAAATCTAAAAAGCAACCGCAGAAGCCAGAAACATAATCAGAAATGTACATACATTGTGTGTGTGTGTGTGTGTGTGTGTGTGTGTGTCCGTGCTTGTTAGAGATAACTGACTATATGACTGACAGACAAAGAGACCAATCGGCTGACTGAGTGACTGACTGGCTGACTGGCTGACTATATTTGTGTTTTTGAAGCGCCAACTTTTTCACAGCGCCTGCCCTTTGCAAATTTGATGGGGTTGAGGGCTGATGGCGGAGTCAGTTTTAGTTGGGTTGGTTTTTCAATGCCATTAAACGTTCCATGGGCGCTGCTGTTGGTCTGCTCCAGGGCTCAGTGTGCCTTTTATGGGATTTGATTTCCAATAAGCGGCAAGCAAGGCACGTTCAGCGTTGCCAGAGAGTCATTTGAACGGTATTCGCTGCTCGATTCTGGCTGCCTGTTTCCCGCTGCTCAGCATTTTTGGTTATTTTAGCCACGTTGACAGACATTTTGTAGCTGTTGTCATACATGTATGTCCGAGTGTATATGCCACCACATATGTATATACATACACATATGAATATATATATATGTATGTATATATGAATGTGTGTGAGTGTTAGTGTATTGCCAAGTGGATTTTCGTTGAGCACAGCAACTCAGACAACTGACACGAGAAAAGACGAGGGAAAAAAGTCGTTTTTCGCAAACATTTTTTCTTCTTCTGCTGCTCTATCGTTATTCGTTTCTCTCAGCGTTTTCTTTCCTTTTTTTTTTTGTTTTTCCTTCTCCTTTCTTTTTTTTTTTTTTTTTTTTGGTAAGGTTGCAAAAAGCTAAATTGAGTTTTTCCAACAACAACGATCTCAGTTGGGAGTACACACATGTGATGTGTGTGCGTTTGCTCGGGCTTGTGCTGGTGGCGGAGGAGAGGAGATAAAAGCAGCTGCCTGTACTCGCTGGTAACGCGTACGTGTTTATGGCCACGAAAAGTTGCCGAACAAAACGATGTAAGCAAAAAACAAAAAATATATAGATATTGTGGAAAAAAAATAAGAAAAATGCATGGCAACAAAAACAATAACAAAAACAAAAGCAAAAAAATACTGAAATCAGAAGAAAAATGTGCGCTCCGCACAAAACGAGCCAAATGGAATGCGAACGAAAGCAACAACAAAAATATGAATACGAATACTCGTACGAGTGTGAATACAGCCACTCAAATGGCAGACATTCACACAGCAGGCGTGGAGCGGGGATGCGGATGCAGCAATCTGCAGGTCGACAGCGTCCAAAAGAAACAATGACAGCTCGAAGCAAAAATGCTCTGCACTTGCAATTGTGAGAAATTGTCATGGACTTGGTTGGCAGACGTATAAAAAGATGCCGAAACCAATGAAAAACAATGCAAAACCCAAGAGCCGAGTAGCAGCATGACTTTCGAGTTCTGAGTTCTGAGTTCTGAAACACTTTCTTTATTCCCCAGCAAAGTGCAAATTATCTGTGCACTTCGATGACAAATCTACAAAAAAAGCCATGCAATCAATATTATACAGTTAGTCAGTGTTAATAATAATTGGCGAATATATATATATATATATAGAGCATCGGCTAATATTGTATGGTATTTTGTTATATGCTTTTCACATTCACAATAATCTCTGTTCAGTTGGTAACTTTGAGAAACACATTAGATAGATATGTGACAAGAAATATTTACATATTATTTTCAAATTCAATTGAATAGTTAGCTAGTTCTTCACTAAACTGCTGTGCAATCTGATGTTGCATATATCTTGCATCTTTTAAGATAAACACGTGTATTGAGAAGGAATCTAGCAAAAACTAGGCGTGTTCTTATTTATGGAAATCATTTCAGCTGGCCTTTAATGATAAATATCCATCGATATGCCGTCCGTTGGGATTGTAGCTCATTGCGATGAAGATGCTGAAAAAGTGTGCTTTGTGCTTCGGGGCGTATGGATGGTCCATGGACGCATTGCCACATGTAGCTGCAACATGCAAAATACGAGCGCATTGTGAGGGAGCTTAAATGTTTGTTTTGTTTTTGCCCTGTTTCAGTTGATTTTTTTTTAATGTTATTTATTTACTCGTACTTGGCTTGAACTTAAACAAGTTTTATGAAAATTATTTATGGAAATATATGTTCGAGTCGAGCACTTAACTGGGAAACTAAACTGACCAACTGTGATACTAACTGGTTCGTCTAGCTAACGCTATCTGCCTCTGTCTAGCTGTTCAGCTGTGCTTCAATGAGTTTAGATAATTTCCAATTTATCTTGGCATATTTAACGTATTCGAGCGCAAGAAATAGGATACAATTCAGATAAGAGGACCAGCAGTAGTAGTCATCTAAGCTTGCCACATCATTCGCCGTCGGCCAGTTGCAAACTATCCAATCGCAAATCTGAGACATGCCCAACGTTGCAATTATGCCCTATTTGTTCAACTGACGTTGTGTGTGCTACTGTCACTAAGAGCGCAAAAGTGTAAGTACTTAAGGCAGCTAAATATAATTAAATATTAAAAACACATCACACACACACACACAGACAGACACACACTCACACACATATGCATACACATGCATAGACACAGGCACAAACACGAACAAAGAGTTGCTTTTGGGCAGCGCTTAATAACTTCGTAATGCATTTGACAAAATTTAGCTGCATACTTGCAGGCGCAACAGCAACGCTCATTAAATGCAGCAAATCAACGCAACGTCTACGTGAACAACAACAAAAAAACAACAACGACAACAACGACAACAACAACTACTTCAGCAACAACAATAATAACAATGAAACGGACTAGGATATCCTCTACGGTTGCCGGGTTACTTAAAACAATACCAAGCAGATCCCAATGGAACTTGATATACACTTTCAACTTGCAGCTTCTAATTAAATGTTATAAGGGAAAATATTTACAGTCGCTTAGCGTCTTCTAGTTAGTTACTAACTAGTTACTAACTAAGTGCTGCCCAAATAAGGATCTCATTATTGAGCTGAGCTCCAATTAACACAGACAAGCCTGGTTTTGTTTACTTTGACATTGCTTTCTTTTATTCATATTATTCTCATCAATTATGGAATATATATTTTTTTTAATTATGCACAATTTTACTAAAGTCAGTTGACCAATCTACACAAACATATTCATTTATTAATAATTGCCTTATCTATATTTTAAAGCGATTTTGAACCGCTCCTCGTGCAATTGTTTATATCATACATTTCTCAATTCCAAACAATCCTCAAAATGAGTGGATATCTCTTAAATAGATTTATTGATTCGAAATTGTGTTTTATGACTCAAAGTGGCCTATCAACTAAATTAAGAATGCGGCAGTTCCAGAGTATTAAAAAGGTTAAGTTGTGCTCTTTTTATTAAAATTAAAATTAGTTATCGATCTGTGTTTCGACGGGAACATATTTTTTAAATATGGTATCCTATAACCTTCAAGACATGAGCAAACAAAATGTTATACGAAAACCAGCATTCATTGATATTTTTGTAGTTTTTTACTGCATTAACTCGACCACAGAATAATCGAGTTTGTATATATATATATAATCAGAGGGTTGCAGATGCAACATACACAATATTCATATCCATACCATATTAAAGGATAAAACGTGTCTAGTTTCAAATTGCGCTGCATGACAATTCGACTATGCTGCAAGTGTTGTGAGTGCATAGCTTTTAAGTGGCCAAAAGTGCAACACGGTCTGGCGAGAGGCAGGCGAAGCCGAACGGGAGGACACAATATCCTGCTGTTATGCGTGCCCGGCATCAGGTCCAGTGCCACAACATAACAATACAGATGCACACACTGAAACACAGAAAACCGCACGCTGAAACTACCTGAAGGAAATTTTATGAGTATCGTCGAGCAGCACTTGAAAGTTAAATAGACGCTTCCTGACGTTGCCACAACCGCAACCTCAGAGATCCATAGCAAGCAAGGACGAGCAGGCTAACAGAGGGCGATGGGGCGGGAGAACTCAATCCGTTGCTCAGTGCATGCGTGTGTGTGTGTGTGTGTGTGTGTGTGTGTGTGTGTGTGTGTGCTAATTGTGTACGCAACTTGTTGCATCATCCTTCTGCCACTGTTTCTGATGCACACACACACACTAGCGCAGTGTAGCCCACTTGACATGCAAAGTGCTTCCAACTGGTTCTTTGTTTGCATACACACTTACACACTTACACACACACACACACACTTTCACACACACACACATACTCGAGGCTTATTGCTGTTGCTGTGCTTGTCTCTAAGTTACATTGTAAATGTTAGTTTTGTAATTAGAAAATTTTCTAACCAGCTAACGATTGTGATGAGGAGCTGTCAGCAATTACGGCGAGCGAGGGGCTGGTATGGTTTAGGGGTTAATAGGTTACACACTCTTATAGGACATTTACTAGTTGCAACTTTTTTCATAAATCAATTTAAGTACGCTCATGCAAAAAGTTACGAAACTTTCCCAACTGAAAAAAAGATAATATACCCTCGTCATAAGTCCGTTCGATTATTTCAATGCGAGTTAGTTAGTTCGATGCTGATAATTTTGTTCGTAAGTGTTAAGAACACAATAAAACTTGTAACTAGTACTTTTAGTCTGGATATATTTGTGAAACAAAAATGCTTTTCACACAATAAACCGCCTTTCAACCGATTGTTTCTAGGGCAGCTACAGTTATCTGACATATATATTGTAATTGAAGTTTCTTCAAGATAGTAGAACTCGTTCGACAGGCATACAGACTGACCGACTAACGGTTAGTAGCCATAATTCTTTATTTGATCGGCGAAGTCTGATGCAATGCGTTACGCACTGCACGACAAAAGTGGCAGCGCATGTAAGCTGCAAGGGCATAAAAAGGCAGTAAAATAACCAATGAAATAAACTAGCAAACATGGCATTTAAAAAGTAACGTGCCATTTAAAATCTCTCTGCGAGCAAATGCCGACACATAAATCAATTTGGAGACCCAAACTTCAAGCGATTAGTTTACTCAGCCGCAGCCGCAGCCGCAGCCGCAGCCGCAGCCGCAGCCTCAGTTTTTGTTTTGGCATTGGCTATGGTTTCAGTTACAGCTCATTCGTCCGAAACGCAAATGGATCTGCGAAGCTGAGCCTCATAATTCATCGGCGTGTTAAAACTGACGAGTCAGCCAGCCAGTTCGCCAGTTCGCCAGCTCGTCAGTTAGTCAGTTAGCCAGACAAGCAGCTAGGAGCTGAGTGCTACGTGTGATTGACTGCCAGCACCCAGTGCGCTCCAGTGTGCCTCAGTCAACCCAGTTAGCCAATGCCAAAGGTTGAAGATGCAGCGGGCATCGATATCCACATCCACATCCACATCCACATCCACATCCACATCCATATCCACATCTACATCGATATCGCAACCGCAATCACATTTGCCATCGACGCCAACATTGACGTGGACAACGCCATCGCCGGCAGAGAGTTGCATTGAGTTGATTGCCCATGGGGTGGCAGCTACTCGTCATGTGAATAGATTGATGACTTGCTGCCTTTCTTCCTCCTGCTAGCAGCTGCATCAATTTAACGGAAGTTGCAATTTGCATTTCAACTTGACCAGATCTGGCCCCAACGCGACGCGACGCGACGCGACGCGACTCGACTCGACTTGACGGTCACGTGCGCTGCCCCTCGACTTTGCTGGCGCCATTTCTGATTTGATGCCGTCGACGCAGATAGCGCGGCGTATGCGTGATAATCAGACTGTGGCAACAACAATAACCACAACAACAACAGCAACAACAGCAACAACAGCAACAACAACTGAACCGAAAACACAGCAATGAACAAAGTTGTCGCTTTGTTGCCTTGAAGTACATTATCTTTGTGGTTAACGAAGAAGCTCGAGCTATTTAAATTACAACTGATTTGAAATGAACATGATCGATTTCCTTAAAAGCTTATATGCCATCTTAATGGACTCCCAATATTGTTTAATTAAAGGAAATTTTTGGCATTATACGTGTTGAAATGGATTAAGAGAAATATCGTATCTGGAAGTGAATACTATTCGCATATTTAAATTATAATACGAGTAATTAAATAGTTGGAAATATCAGTAGCGGGTTTATGATTAAGTACGGTGCTCAATTTATTATGAGTTTTCTTTGAACTTGGTTTGGTTTTATGGGGCTGGCGATCGGCCGGAGGCATTCAATTTTCCGCTTATGTTCCGTGTTCTGTGTGTGGCTTTTGATATTGCATGTCGCATTTGTGGCAACGTTTTGCGCAATGCGCCCGACTCGCCGCCGTTTTTTTATGGGGCAATTTCGATCGTTGTGGCCATTTGTGATTTGAAATTAGATTTGTAGTCGACATTAACAGCAAACAGAAGCAGCTCAAAAGCATTCGCGTCTGATGTTTGGTTGCGCAACAAAGTGCGCTGCGGGACACCTCGTAAAACAGCACTAACAATCGAAAATTCATTTGAGACGACGGCGACAGCGGCGACAAATGGCAAACGGCAAACGGCAAATGGCAAATGGCAACTGGCAACTGGCAACTGGCAAATGACAAACTGAAAAGCAAAAACAATGCAAACATAACCATCCCAAGCGGGGCATGCACAAAAAGACCAAAAGCTAATTAACCAAAACGTTAACGGCTGACGAGAGCCAGAACCAAGCTATGAAAAAAGGTTCTCTTAATGACCTGCTCCAAGCTGAACACTGCAAAGCCACATCAACTTTAATAACACTCAACACATTGTAGACTAGCTGAACATGCAACGCTCGAGGGGAGTGACGAGATTTCTTAGACCCAATACATTGTTAGCCATTTACCGTCCGTCTACCTCTGAGCAAGGTGCATTTCTATATTTGCTTGAATGATTGCGATTGAGTCTTGATTTTCATTTATCACCGTTTACCGCATCTTAAGTTTAAGTGTAATATTTTCAAATTGTCTATACTCTGATCTAAAACAATCAAGCTCTCAAGTACAGGGTATCGATCGGTCAACCATGCCGACGCACAATCTTTTACTATCTTATATTGATTATTAATGTCTGCTTAAGTTCATTACTATCCTGGCCAATTTTCATTATTGATTTTCTTACTTTAAGTTATCTGTGAATTTAAGCATTTGCAAAAAACAAAAGCATTAACTGCATTCCAGGATCAATCGGCCGACAGGCCGTAAAGCCCGAGCTAGAGCTAAACTATAACTATATGTATGGATTAGCATCGAACTGCGAATTATGCATGGCTGGCAGAAGGGAAGAGTTCGGAGATTCGCAGATCAGATTCGCTAAGCTCGCAAAGCTTTGCAGTCTGCCGAAATGGCTGTGCACACACACACACACACACAGCAACGAGTATGTAAAATTAAAAAAAAAGAAAAGAAAAAAATTATAATAATAACAAGTAGAAATGATTACGTCGGGAATGTCCGACTAGATGGCATCATATACTCCGATGCTAAATTACTTAAATTGATTAAAACAGCTTACAGTTTTCGCTCAAATGTGAAGAGGTGGTTTTTAAAGGGTCGCCAATAAATTGTGGATGAGAAATGTTGCAGTCGAACTTAATAGATTCGCGTATATTCTGATACAAGCGTAATATCATAAAATATATTTTGACAAGGCGTTACTAGTAGGCTATGATTTCTACTGCATGCTATACACATTTTCAGTATACCCATCTCATCCATATTTAGTGGATACAGGGTATGATAAGAGTTCAAGAAGAAAAGACGTCAAGCAGCCAGCCAGAATGAAAAGAAGGCGCTCACAGGAAATAATTTTGAAGAGCAGCGAGCCAAGCAGCCAAAGAAAAAAAGAAAGGAGGTGAAGCAGAAGTCGAAAGCAAACCAAACGAAAACTAAACCAAAACTAAAGCCAAAGAAACATTAAAGGAACTTTACGTTTTGGTGGCACGTTTGAATTGCAAAACTACAAAATGCGGCAGCTTGCTGAGTTGTGGTGGGGCGGAGTGGGCAGCAGGCCAGCGGATGCTGGATGCTGGATGCTGAATCGGTTATCGTCAATGCAAGGGCCAACCAGGTTCAGGTTCAGGTTGAGGTCCAACCAGCCAGCCATCCAGCCATCCAGCCAACCATCCAGCCAGCCAGCCAGCCATCCGCCACCAGCAGCACCCAAGCGTAGAAAACAAACTTCCAGAAGTTATTCAGTTCGCATAACGCTAAACGCCCATCGTTTTATTTTGATTTCGCGCCACCTCCCGCCACCCCACAAAGCACGCCTCCTCGCAGAACCGCACCACCACCAAAAAGAGAATATATCTATATATATATATGTATTTGTGTGTAATATACAGAGTTTATATACTGCTGCGTTTCAGATATGAAATTATGTTTATGGATGCCGTGGCTGCTGCTTTGCTCTCTGGCTGAGTTGCCATTTGAATTACACTTTTACAATCCACAAGTTGCAGTTGCCGCTTCTGATGCTGTTCGCATAGCGTTTGTTACGCCCTGCATTGTAGCCCAAATGGGGTATATAAAGCTAGGGCTACAATAAACTCTTCAAAGTCTCCAAAGGTCTAAGACTGAATTATAGTCACATCATTTTGCTAAGTTTTTAAATCTCGAGATTTATTCTTACTGCATTTATTGCAATTAAATATCTTTGCTAACAGAACAGATTTAGAATTACATAAATATGTTGATATTCAAATTCAAATTGTTTTCTCATTATAAACAACGACGATAGATTTCTATATACATATATATATATTTTTGATCATTATCACTAGTCAAAATAGCAATATTGAAATGTTAGTTTGTCTGTCTGCTTGTTTGTTTAAATACCCAAAACTCTCTCAGTAACAAAGCTGGCAAACTTGGCAAATATCGGCCTGTTTGCTGCGAATAATTATGACGAGGGAGCGAAAAGGTCGGGCAAATATTTTTTACAGCTGCATTTGGAACCATCCGCCGAAAGACTTCTTCTCGTATTGAAATTTTATTTATCCCAGATATCCAAACCAAACTTACAAAATATGCGTTTTATTATGCTCCCCATCAGCTATATGAAATAGCTGCGACAGGAACACTCTGTCATAGGATGAGTTTTAAGTTGTGGGATCGAGACATTCGTAGACATAAGTAATACCATCACAGAACAGGGTGTGTGTGGCCAAAAAAATCCCGATCTTTGAAAGAGGTTTCTAGTAATCTATCCACCAAGTTTGGCTTTATGGTAGATATAGGCTTATGTGAAATTTAGCGCCGGCAGTGTTCATGGTCGAAAAACATGCTGGGAGAGTTTCGTAATAATCTTCCTTCCAAGTTTGGTAACTGTGGCTCTTAACATTAGGTGACTCTAGCTTGCAGAGTAGAATTGCAAACTGTTGTTTTTAAGAAAATGCCTTTCTGATATACAGAAAATAGTTTTAGAGTTAAGTTGCTGTATGCTTTAAAGGCCAAGTAGCCCAGTGCGCAATGTTCTGAAACGAAGGGCTTTGAATTCCCATAAAATCTTCAGTTCTTTCAGATTAAGTTATGTGATGTTTATGGGAGGAAAATTTGGTGCCAGAGTATGGCGAATTTGTAAAATTCTCGGTAATTATTTTTCTACATGTGGCAGTGGTCCTTAGGTGTATTGGTAAGCATTGTGCGAAATGATAGCAAGTCAACTGTGGACGGAACACAAACTGTGCTTTTTCTTTGCCATAGCTGCACCAGCTCCAAAACATTAAGTATCTCTGGCATGGCGATATCGTCTCGGGTATTGATAACGATCAAATATGTGTATATAAGTTTAATAGAGACATTGATTAAACCAGGCAGTTTATAGGTAATTTTTTGAAGAAGGCTTACAGCACTCTAACTTGATTCTATCTGGGATAATATATTCGACTTACACTTACGAGGTAAATCGATATGTTATCGATTTGTATTCCAGAGACTATATAAGAGATCATATAAGTTCGTATATACCAAAAGATACTGTTTATTTCATATTTGTCTATCTCCCACAATTTTAAAACACAAATAACTAAATTTGTATCGCATATTCCTGGTGACGACCTATCGAAAGATCGATACATAGCAATATTCAAGCTGCAACCATCCCAGCCTCCTCCAGATACTGTGCACATAAATATCGAAAATTGCTATAAATTCCACAGTAAAGAAAAATTATGGTCATGCGCAATCGCATCACCAAAACTGATATGCCTGATGGTGTAAATCGATACAAGCATATATCTCACACAACTTCAAAGCTAGAGTCACAAAATTTAAATATATATTACAAGAAATACTCTTCAGAGATCGACCTGTACATTTGTGGGTTACTTCGCTAGTTAATACGCCCCAAAAATTGCCAAATTTTGATGACACATTAACGATTATTCAATAGTTGAGACACCGGCACG
The DNA here is from genome assembly GCA_035042305.1 of Drosophila glabriapex. NCBI lineage: Eukaryota > Metazoa > Arthropoda > Insecta > Diptera > Drosophilidae > Drosophila > Drosophila glabriapex. Next base: position 7,815,208 of record JAWNLN010000066.1, read on the forward strand.
CAATGCGCTACTTAATCAATACCACAATCCCCACCTCCACTCCCAGAATCAGATTATTTGCCACCTGCGGTCAGCCGGTGTAGGTGTAGGTATCAGAGTATACAGCAGTCGGCTAGGCCCGACTGCAACGTTCGCACTTGTTTTTTATAGAGGCCGTCGCTTTAGTTGGTATATTGAAAATTGCTTGTGTTACTCCTCGATGCGAGGAGGCCAACGCAGCCGCAGCCGCTGCTGCAGCCGCAGCTCCGACACAAACTCAAACCGCAACCGCCCGTAATCACTCCGCGTGCTGCTCACGTAGCTGTGCGGTCGAGAGCAGATCGAGTGGCTGCCAAGAACACCAGCCGCCAGTCGTCAGTCGGCAGTCGGCAGTCGCCAGTCCCCAATACCCGATCCAATACCCAAACTGCCAGCTGCAAGTTTGCCATAGTCGATACGGCGGGGCACGTAGCAACTGCGGCGGCTGCCGTTGCCATTTTTACCTTCACTGCAATGAGGACATTCAGCGCACGTTAGCTTTTCGCTCAGCTTGCAGCACTGGCTCTGCACTCTGCTTCTGCTTCTGCTGTTGCTGTTGCTGCTGCTGTTGCTGTTGTTGTTGTTGTTGTGATTATCATTATATCTGCAAGATTACCAATTATTTGTTGTTGCTGGTGCTTGCACTATGCGCACTCCTGTTTTGCTGTTTTGCAATCCAGCCTCTGTTTCTCTATCTCTCTCTCTCCCTCTCTCTCTCTCTCTCTCTCTCTCTCTCTCTCTCTCCTATCTTCATGTGACTGTCGCGCTATCTCTTTTCAGCTTGCTGGTTATTTTTTTTATAATTCGCGTTAATTTTTCTTTTAAAACGAAATTGCAATGGTGCAGCAGCAACAGCAACAGCAGCAGCAGCAGCAACAGCAACAGCAGAAGCAGCTCGAATTTACAACAACTCGAACTCGAACTGAAAGCACTCCTGTCCAGCATCGTTGTTGTCTCGATTATGGCAGTCGTGTGTTGCCTCCTCTTTGATGTTGCTTGATGCTCTGCAGCAACATCCACCGGCCACCGACAACATTGCTGCCAATCTCAACGTTTAACTTGGCTCATTCATTCAGCTCGTACTAATATGCATTATACTTACTCGTACTCCTTCTTACCTGTACCTGTACCTGTACCTGTACCTGTACCTGTACCTGTATCTGTACCTGTAATAGTCTCAGCTTCGCTTCGCTTCGCATCGGTTTCGTTCCGTTTTCGTCCATTGAACTACGCGACGAGCGTGTCGAACATTTTGGCCACTGGTCTTCAAATTTTGTTCCTCAACACACCATTTTCGTCCGGCCGGAAAGAGGCAAGGCGTGATTGCTCCCATTACTACTTTCCAAGCTCAACCGCATAACAATGCGGCTTACTTTTCTGGTCTGCTCATGAAATAATTGTTCATCAAAATTGTCTGAGCTTATAATTTCATATGACATTAAAAATCTTTAAATTACTTTTATGTTTCCTTAAATCCAAATTGGGCATGGTTTGACCTCTGAATTAAATGTGCATTAAAAATGTACTTATTTCTCAGCTAAAAATCTTACTTGACATATTAAAACATTAAAATTACATCTTTTTATTTGCCCAAATCAATGGAAAAAATATTTATTTTAATGTGTTGCCTAAGTTTAACGCGCAGCTGTCAGCCACTTTTATTTGTCAATATGCCAAATTCATTGAATACTATCTTTTAGGGCTTCCATGTCCACAACTTAGTCGACTCCAAGCCTTTTCCTTTCCATAGTCATTTTTCTATCCCATATAATTGGGATGCGGAGTATGTTTTAGTCGTGCCTTTTCCGCAAAGGTCTTGCAATGCGTGTTTTTATTACATCGTGCTGATGGGCAAAATGTATTTTGTCATTATTGCCATAAATAAATATTTGAATTAACGAGGACTGGCGACAATGCCAACTCGCTGATGCTGCTGACAACAACATGCATAATATTACATATATATTTGTAATAACAATAGCCATAACAATAACTGTGGGAATACATACGATATGCACACATTTGTATACATGTAAATATATATATATATATATATATATATATATATATTTATGTATCTCATACATGCTTCATTTGTTTACTGTTTCTTTTTTCTTGCTACTATTTATGTTTCAGTCCTTTTTCATTGATATATTTATTTGTGGCAATTATTTTTGTTTTTTTTGTTTTGCAGTTCTTGTTTTTTCCTTGCTGTTGTCGCTGCTGCATTTACAATAATAATAATTTTACGCCTCTGCTGTTTCAGTAAATATTTGAATTTTTAAGCATATGCACATCAACTTTTTTTAAAATATATTTTCGCAACTCAGCTTCGCTGTTTGTGTTTGCAATGTAAACACCCAGTCAATATTATTTAATTTTAAATTGCTTAAATATTCATGATAGGGCGCAACTCCAGGATCAATCGATTTTTTTCATGTCATATGTAATTATTAATTTTATTATTAACTAATAGTATTACGATCATCAAAAGGAGCGAGAGCTATGTCTTCAGTTAGTTGCTTTAATTACAATTAAAGGGTATTTATTATGATATTATTGTATCTCAGCTAGGAACTTTGTAATTGTCAAGAGGTGTAATTCACATCCTTAACAACATACACAATAATAATAATAGATCGGTTCGCATACCTGTTAAGCTAAAGTATATTTGCCAAGGGTTATACAAATATGACATCAATCACAAGTATGCGCCCAACGGCATATGGTTCTGTTGTGGCATGTGGCATGCGAATGTGTCGTGCTTTGTTAAAATACACATATACAATTGATTATGTGTACACATATATGTCGGGCATATTATATACCTACACATACATATAGAATTATATAAAAAATGTGTGTGTGTGTTGGCTTGCAGAGGATTAAATTGTAATTACTTTATTACTTAATAACAAAACCATTCATGCTGCTGAAGTTATCAAGAGTTTACTTTTTTTATTTATTGTTTTTTATATTACTTTAATTCCCAATTGATTTTTACTTTAAATGATGAATTACTTAAATTGTATTATTAAACTGCATATTCGTTTCACAATATATTTTAGAAAGCAGACACGGAAATTCATGAAGAGTTTAACAAATTTTTGAGATAGTTTCCCTGGCAAATTGGACTACCAACAAAGAAAGAGAGAGAGCATTATTAAATAATATAGTATTAAAATGCAATAATCTATGAGATTTGTTAGCTATACATTCCAGTTAATCCGATAGACTCCTCCTTCTTCCCTATTTTCTTAAATTTCTAAGCTACTCTTCCCACATTCTCTTGAGTATTGTATTATTGTGTTACACTTAACTTTATCTTTAACGTTAACTTTATGTTATCTATTCAGAGACCTCTATATCTAACATTAATTTCTGGTTGATCATCTTAACTAATTCATAGTAACCATTAATTTATTATTTTTTTAATTTTTGGTCTGCTTGGGTTGGCTTTCTGCGCTCTCTCCCATAAATACACCTAGATATCTTCAAATTGTTTTTTATTTTTTAGCTTGAATTGAAATATTGCTGTTAATTTATTTTTTTAGTTTTTGTATATTTTCTGTGTTGACTGATATTAGTCGCCATTAAATAAATAAACAAAAGTAATTTGTAGACTGATTTTAGTGGTTGAGCAAAGGCACGGCCAATGCTCGATTCCATGGGGCGTCGCATGCTTTTTGCATGGATGCATGCTTGTGTGCACACACACGCACACACACATGCCTGCATCTACACACACAACACACAACACACAACATACACCATACACCATACACGCATTCGCAATCAGTTAATGGAATCTAATAAACGTGCGCGTATCTTACGGCCACATCTAATCGCAGGCGTACGACGATGACGAAGACGTCGTCATCGGGGGGAAGTGCAGGCATGAATGCAGGCAGCGGTTGCAAACGGAGGTGGCTACAATTACAACGGCTACCGGGTCCCTACACCGATACAGTTGTCGATTCCGATGCCGATGCCGATGTCGGTGCCGAAGTTGCCAGTTTAGGCAGAGCCATGTGCAGTCAACACCAGTGCAGCAAATGTTGGTACGGGCTGCTTGGCGACTGCCACTGGCACCACCACCAGTGTCACTAGCACTGGTGCCACCACCAAGTGGTGGAAACTCTATAATTAAGTCACATGGTCAGCAAACAAAGCGAACTGTGAAATAAGGCAGAAAGCAGCAAACGACTCAAATTACGCAACGCCAATCGCTGAGATCAGCTCGAAGAGGGAAGCAAACTTTTCAGCTACTCAAAATATCAACTTTGGGAATTCCGGTGGATAAATTGCGCGTCTTTGATACAGTTAAATAAAAATATATAATTTGTTGCTGTAGCTGTCATTTTGAAAGGGGAAGCGTTCAAATCACAGAGCTTTTTATCAAACAACATAGCAATTTAGAAGTAAACAATTTATTAGAAAAGCTCGCCTCAATAAAAAACTTGTCTTTTTTCAACATCCAAAACTGGTCTCCTTTATTATAGCAATGGCTTAGTAATCGTTTGGCTACTATAATTAGCCATGTATCAGCTAAGATGTAATAAAGGACTTCAAGCTGCTGGAAAAATAAATCTCATAATCCACAATATAGTTGCTCGCAATAATAATAATAATAAATTCAATATTAACAAGTGTCACAGAACCGGGTTTAAGTTTGCCCTTAAGTGAGCAATGCGCGTGGTAAAAAAAAATATTGGAAGAGTTTCCTAGTAGCATTCCTTCCAAGTTTGGTAAATTTCGGAGAATGTTGGGTCAGGAGTGGACATGGCCGAAATTATATATAGGATAATCTTAGTAATCTGCCCTTCAAGTTTGAAAACTTTAGCTCTTAAATTGCGGGAGATATAGGCTCTTATCATGTTTGAGGGCGATCCCAAAATTGTATTTCCGAAGTGTTATTATTGAAGAGTATTACTAGCAATATACCTTTCAAATTTGCTGATTCTAGCTTACAAATTGTGGAAAATACATAATTTGTATCGCATAACACTAACTGAATAAGTTGTGTTTATGCCATGCTTTGAAGAAGATTATCAGCTACCTTCCAAGTCTGGTGGCTCTATCTTAATATGCATACTACAGGATAAAGATATTTTCTAAAGGAATTAATTTCCCTGCACATGGGTTGCATTTTAAAAATATGTTTTCTTATTCGGAATCAAGCGAAATCGATTTTTTAGCTTAATGAAAACCTAATTATGATTTAACTGAAACTAACTTTCTGAGTTGACTTTTCTTTAGTTTTTTATAATAATATAAATGCAATAGATCGGATTGTGGTACATATTTATTAATTACTCCGTTTTGAAATCGCAAAACTGGAGAACTATGGATTGGAAGCGAATTCTAATGTCATAGGACTAGGGATTGCGTGTTAAGAACTGTTCATATTACTTTCCAAGAATTTGGTTTCTAAATAAATGTAGTGCGGTATTAGTTTTTATAGTTTCTGAGAAAATTGCTTTGCCTGCTGTTAATTAGGCACCCACCTAATAGGAAATTCAATTTCAAATTTCAATAAAGAAAATATGTTGGAAACTGCTCAGGAATTTGGTGTAGCTGTTTATTTGTTCAACGCCTTTGACAATTTTGTGTGACTTGTGACGCGATTTTCCGTTTCTTTTGAGTCGTTTCTCAACACGTTTCTCTGCTCATTACACACACACACACACACCCACATAGATACTCTGAAGTCGATGAGTATATTGATTTTGTGTACTGTCCGATGCACTTCAGATTAAGATTTAGGTTCCCCAACAAAAAAAATTCGTCCAACATTTGGAAGCTGTATTGCTTGCAACGTCCTTCAAAGAACGGCATGGTCACACTTACCCCCATCCCGGGCCATATCTAGCTGATAATATTTTTCAAAGATCGTCGGAAAATATGTGCCACAAAAAATCGACTGTTAGCAACATATTTCATTGCGACCCCATTCCCAGCTCGGCAAGTAGAGTAATTTGTACATATTATCAGCTGGCGTAACACCAGTAGTAGAGTATTACGCTGTCGGTTAGTGCGAGTGCAGCGTTCTCACTTGTTTATTTTTATTTGTATTTTTTATTTTTATTTTTTGTACTTTCTCGTTGCTGTCTATTCTGTGTTGCCCCGTTGGCAGTCGCTGCGTCGCTTGAAGTGTCAGTTTTGTTTCGTGTTCGCGTCAGTCAAGTCGCCAACAGTTTTGGCTGCCACTGTGGAGCTGGGAATGGGATTTAGAGCTAGCAGGCGGGACAGGCTAACAAACAAATTATGCACGATTGGGGGAGGCTCCCAGTGCCCTATGTACGCTACATGGCCTATGTAACTAACTTTCTGTCGCATGTCGCCCAGCTCACGCAGCAACCATCCCCCACTTGCCATCCCCATCCTCTCCCAATATCTGGATAGCTGTCTGTCTATCAGGCTGCCTGCCATTTGTTTACTGGGGCTGTCCATCTTTTTGTCACGAGTGATGTCTGCCACGCCCACTCTGAAAATAAATTAGTTATGCAGCCAGGCCACAGGTCGCACACTGGGCCCAGAATCAAACGCTATTCTCAAACAAATACATACACACACAAATACTTTAGTTTATACTTTGAGTCAATAAAGGTTTAAATTTGTAAGGTTGTTTCTTCTTGTCAAACCATCCTAAGAATCTAAGAACTTCCCAAAACTTAAAGATTCTCGTTTAACAGCTGCTCTGCAAACATTGCCTACCAGAAACTAATGCTTAAAGACGCTGATTAAGAACGTTTGTCATTAAAAAAATAATTGATTCTTGATTTATTTTGATAACCTTTCGCTTTTCTTCTTACACACAAACATTGTCATCTTTTTTAGGAAAACATCTCTTCTAAAGTACATATTTTAAACATTAGAGAAACATCTTAAAGATGTGGCAAATTTTAGCTTAGCTGCAAAACATTGATCCCTCGTGAGCAATGGAGAACAATTATTTGTAGAACAAAATCTGTGTCGTCTTTGCACAAGAAATATCTTTAATGCAAAGTAAAATACTGAATGAAAATTTCTTTTAGTATATGTATGTGAATACTCTGACGTCGAGTCAATGAATTTCCTGGTGACGTTCTTCAAAGATCATTTTAAGATCTTTTTAAGATTTAACATGCAAATGCGATAAAAGCCAAGGGCATCATAAAGCGCTACAACAACAACAACAACAACAACAATTAACGAGGGCAACAACAAGAACACAAGCTGAACGATGAGGTCGTGTGGGTCGAATGCTGAGTCTGGGTTCGGGTCTGGGTCTGGGTCTGGGTCGGCCTCTGCTGGGATGGGTTGGCTTATCGGCACCAAGACCATCTCAATGACTTACTTAATCACATAGAGCAAATCTGGTTACAGGATATCCGCCATGAACGGAGGCCATCAACATCAACAGGCGTTGACGACAGAACAGAACAGAACAGAACAGAACAGGACAACAACAGCAACAGCAACAGCAACGGCAATAACACCTACACACACATAGCTACTCATGAACGAAAGGTCGAAACACTAAGGACGGAAGGACCGACAGACCGAGAAGGAGGCACACAAATTGAAGCTCATCTACTTAACACGGCTCGCTCGCGGCTGCCATCGTCGCGACGTCAACGACGCTATGCCGTTGTGTCCTGCGCTCATCGTGTTGCCATATCCTGCGGCACAGCCGTCGCCCTCACTCCATCATCTCGCTCTCTCTCTCTCTCTCTCTCTCTCTCTCTCTATCTCTCTCTCTGGCTCTCTGTCAGTCTCTGGCTCTGCTCCTGTCTCTGTCTGCGGCGTGTGCGTGTGCGAGTCTAAGGATAATCTTTGGCATAATTATTACAATGTCACCATGTTTCGCCTGCCGCCCTGTCCGAATGTCCTGCCGTTGGCTGTCCTGTCTGCCCAGTGCCCGCTGCCACTGCCCGCTGCCCGCTGCCACTACCCGCTGCCTGCCTTCTGTCGCTTCTCGCAATTATTCTGCTCATCGCCATCATCTCATTTATTGCTTGCGGTGTTTGGCACGTTCCCTTGTGGTTTACAGCGTGAAATAAGATTTTCCTATGGCCGCAAGGACCTTTCTCTTTTTGTTCTGCTTCTGCTTCTTCTTCTTCTTCTCCTCCTACTCTTTCTCCTTCTCCGCCTTCTTCTTTATTATTATGATTATTTGCGCTCGTGTGCGTGCTGCTTTGCCACTTGCGACTTGCCGCTTGCCACTTGCCACTTGCCACTTGCCACTTGCGACTTGCCACTTCACGAGGTTGCCATGGTCAGGCAGTACTAGCCCAAGTCCGTCTCCATGTCCCAGTGCCCGTCCCGGTTCGAAATAGGATAACAATCCCCGGCCTCCGCCCACGCCCCCGCCCCCGCCCCATTTGACTGTCTCTCCCTATAGTGAGAAGGCTCTCTCTCTCTCTCTCTCTCTCGCTCGTCTCACGACCTGCAACGTCAGCGCCTGGACGAGATTTGGCTCTAGGTTCAAGTCTCTAGTCCAAATGCTTGACACTTGCGTCTTCGTCCACACTTGACACATGACATTCAGTGTCTCTCCCCCTCTCTCTCTCTCTCTCTCTCTCTCTGTCTGTCGCTCTCCCCTCAACATCATCTGGAACGACTGTGTCCTGCTCTCAAGAGCGAATCAGCGTTTCACACATCCACGGTTAGTTATTATTTTGTACAAAAATAGTTCTCTTTTTTTTAAGTATTTCCTATTGATTAGTTTAGTTTATTACTGAATTTATATAAATCTTTTGAAGAACTCACGAGCATTGTTTTAAAATATAAATTTCTTACTTCAATTTGTTAGGCAGACGAAAGTTTTCGAGTGAAACTCAAATCTAGTTAGATATTCTATATTCGCATGTTGCTTCATTTGAACTTTGCACTTTTATAGTTTAGTTTTGCTTCAAAAAAAGATTCGAAAATGAAGCGGACTGGGTTAAGGCCATGACAGTCAAATTGCCAAAATTGAGCAACAAACGGCGCAGGTAGGAACACAAAGACCTAAAGAGCTAAAGAGCCTGCCTGAGATGAGAGCGGCTTAAAACCGTTTGCACATTTTGTGCGGTGGCAGCGGCTATTACGATTTAAGATAGCAGCAAAGCACCCGGAACCCATCAGCTATCAAGCGGCACCCGCACTTGGTACTTAGCCTCAGAGACTCTGCCTCTGTCACTGTCTCTGCAACAACTCTCTGTGGCTCTGTCCACGTCCCTTCTCTGTACGGGCACTGGGTTGACAAATGATGATGAGCCGCACGCGCAGCAGTTGCCAGCAGTAATAGCAACAACAACAACAATGTGAGAACCATGCCACTGGCTTTGTATGCAAATCACCGTTGTCACTTGTCGCTGCCACATCGCAGCCCGGTTGCAATCGCAGTCTCAGTTACAGGCCCGAGCCGGGGCCGGTGACGAAACCGAGGCCGATGCACAGGTACAGAGTGCAACCAGGCAGCTGTGTGTCTCACACTAAGCTGTCGGCTTTAGCGACAAATCCACTCGGTATTGCATCCTCCACATCTCTCTTTGTCAGCCCCGTGCTACTTCATACGCATACAGACAAATGTACATACATACATACATATATATATATATATGCATACGTGTGTCTTCCCATCTGTTCGCTTAATGTTTAATGCGATTTTCACATATCACGCAAAATGCAACAAGAACAAAACAACTTTAACAACATTTTTCACACCTGTCCGCCAGGTCAATGAAATGCTTTTGAATTCTCAGCAAAATAAGTTGAGTTTTTTCTATTTTTAAATACTTTAGCAAGCTCGGTGGATGAGTTGCTCAATTTACTTATTAATTGGATACATATTTATGCAACAAGTTAAATAGAAAGGCTCTTCAAATGTGGAATATTTGTAATCCCTTTTACTATTTTTTCGTTTTACTATCAGAATCCCATTCAATTTGAATACCATAATTTGCCCATATTTATACCTGAATTTGGTATCTAGATGGGATCTCTGGCAAGGCAACTTCATTCAAAATGCATGCTTAATTCTGCCTGTTACATACTTTCTCCGAACTTTATTATACCCCATTTGCCCATTTTCCATGAGATCTGAGCATAGGCAACGCATTAATCTAATTTTTAGATGATGGAAAGCATTATATGTTTTTGATCAGTATTATTAGTCGAATCAGCATTCAAAAATTTCTGTAGACTTATATAACTAATTAATATCTTTTGCGACGCTTAACTGCACAAGAACTTAACGAAAATCTTCATCAAGGAATTGTAATTAGACAATATTTATTTATTTTTGTTCCATACATATTTAGAGAAGTGTTCAGTGCTGCTTGGCTTGAGCGGTTTTTACTATTTGACATACTATATGTCTGGCTGTGATGAATATTTGAATAATTTACGCTTTTCCATATTTCAACTGCAATTTATTTTTTCTACAATGCTTTTTTCGCTTTTTGAAGCTGAATTGGGGCAACGAACATTTTTATGACGCTTTTGAACCCAGCGTGATTTGGCTGTGAGCTGTGAAGCTATTCATGACAACCCATTTGCCTGAAACTACCTAAAATTGACGCATGAGCAATTCACGCAAACACACAAACAATAAAATTGGACTACATGCACAATGCACCGATCACAGTTGGAAATAATTAATAAAATGCTTCAATATAATCGGAAATTCAATATACAATAATAGTTGGATTTATGCGTTTTGTCTTTTATTGAATGTTGTCTCTGATTAAGTTGTTCGATCTTTCTTGATCAAGATATAGTGGTCCAATTCGGATAATCTCAAACTAAATTCAGCACGTAAAAGACTAAATAATTATAGCAACTCGCCTAGTGATGCTGATATGGGGTCGAAGACGGCTCGGCTCCTTCAATAAGTTGCAAATTTGAAAGCAAAATTAAAATACACTCTACAAGAGTAGAAAAATATGCGTGAAATGTAGATAGTCTGCCAAAAATTGTAAATTCATTCGATAAAGGATGTGACTTTCAATAAACGGTACATATGGCCATTATCATAATTTTGCCGCACGTTTTTCAAAACATAAGCGTTTGTGCGAGTGTATGTAAATATGCTTATATGTGTGTGTGTATGTATGTGTGTGTGTATGTGTATGTGTGTGTGTATGTGTGTGTGTGCGCCTTATTTTTCTTTTCACAATTTCTATTTTAATATAAATAAATTGGGTTTTCGTGTGCGTGTGTTTTGTTAACTGTGTCTGAGCGCGTTGCGCAAAAAATTATTTAATTTTCAATAAAAATGCAAATATTTTATTTATAATTATGTGCATATATGTATATATTTATATACATCTTCTTCTTTTTTTTTGCGCACTCAATATGTGTGGCATACCACACCATAGAGTATAAACATACATTTATATAAATACATAAATGCACGCATGCACTTCATATGATGCCTATCAGCATATTTTGATTTTGCAAAAAATAAAAGCATTGGCAACAACACAAACTAATCATAGATACACATATATATATATATATATATTGTGGCACATTTGTCATTTAGCCCAGTTCACATTACAAATGTGCATTTGTATGTGTTGGCTCTTATGCAGCATAGCTATCGACATATGCCACACACTGGCCGAAGCCATGCACGTGGCAGCTGGGGCATCAGGAGCAGCAGATGCGCAACGACGCGATGCGTCGGCGACAGTTGACGTAACAAAGCGTCAATCTGTCAACCATCGACTAAACTGCGGCATTGACTGCATCTCCTATTAAAACATTTGCATCCACACACATTCATATTGCGTGTGTGTGGGTGTTTACAATATATATAAATAATATACATGCAGACAGATAATTTTATGGGAGGCAGGATTGAACCGAAGTGATTATAAATACTTATATGCATATCTACATTCAATTATCTACCATACATATGCCTACATATCTAGTGTCTTATTATGTTCTTATTCTTAAACTCGGCTACAGTTGAGTAAACATAGTTTGTGCAACGTTTGCATCGTGTTGCATGTATGAACTCAACTTTTATCAACAACACCCTTCAAGCTACAGAAATGGTGTTCGAATTAAGGTGCTACCTCCCACTGGGAGCTTCGTTTATCTATCAAATCGATAATTGCAAATCGATGACACCACAATATCTACCACAATTCAACAAATTAAAAATCTATATATACTACTAGCTGTACCCTTCGCTCTATCCCCCAAGAAATCGAGGATTCGAGAATTCGGATAACCCCCACAATTTTAGAGCTAAAGAGCTAAGATCCTCCCGCAACTCTACAGCTTGAGCCATCACATTTATAATTACTCAATGGTCAATGCTGCCACAGTCGCCACAACTCCACCCCCAACAGCACTTTTTATCAGCTGGTATTTTACGTGTATTATTTTTATATCTAACTTTTTGACAACCATAAAATGATGTGTATTTTTCGTTTCTTTATAAATTTGATATTAACATAGAAATGTTGATAAAAAAAAACCTTTCACATGAATTCCTATCATATAAAACTTTTAACAGAGGTCACAAGTGGATCAAAAAACATGATAAATATATAAAAATTGATTAATTTCTTAAATAGTTTAAAAACCCCTTTCTTAATTGAATGTATATACCAATATTCAGCTAGCTGTACCATAATTATTTATGTAATACTAAGTAGATTTCAAAATATGTGTTTGTGACAGAAACGGGAAATAACCGGGAAAGATGCTGACTGCTTTGCAAATTGATGCATACTTACTCAAAGCAACAAACATCTTAAAGCATTTTTATGGGTTTTTGTGCAAATGCACAATTCTCAAATATTTATTTTGGGGCAGCTACGCTTAAATTAGCACAACTGATAACCGTTGCCCGCTAATAACTTGGCCAGCAGCAGCAGCATCTATGCAAAACTCACGAAACGGAAACGGAAAGCGTTATGAGAGCATAGACAGATTGGCAGATAGAGTATATACATATATGCAAATGTATATATATTTACATGTATGTATGCATATAAGGTAAATGAATCAGGTGTGCGCCGTGCGCCTCTGTGTATGTGTGCTTGTGTGGGTGTTTACCATATCCGATCTGCGAGTCGACCAGTCCATTAATATTTTACTAATTTTTTATTTTTTTTGGTTACCATCTAAAAGTTAACTCGAGTCCGAGCCAATGGTGAACTGACTCGTGTTATGGTCACATTCATTTCGTTCGCGTTTATTTAAATGTATTTGTTTCCATAAATAAACAGAGAAAACGGCAAAAGCAAAAACTACAAATGAATGGCAAAAGCAGAAGGTAAAAGGCAACAAAATAAAAATAACAACAACAAAAGTGGGACCTCCAAAACAAAACAGTGAAGAATGCTATATAATCGAATCGGAGAACTCGACTATGAATTACCCCTTACCTATCAACAATATGCTTAGACTTCTCTGTTGAAATTAGAACGCTGATCAATGTTTTACTAAGGTGCATTCCCATCGAAGTCCCTTTGATTGCCATCGGAAAACAATTCTTTTCGATATTGAATGAACCAGAAAAATTTGTCGATCAAATGTCAAATCAAATTTTGTTTTAATTTTAGTCTCTAAGATCCACTTGCGTATGTAGAAGAACACGGCTAATCAAGAAACGAAATACACTTCATGGGGGGGTTGGAGATGCTTTCTGCTGAATGCTATATAGTTTTGCACAACCCATATCAATTTGTGGCCGAAGCCAGGGTATAAAAACTAAACAAACGTCAAAACTTTTAAAATTTCAATTTCCGGTGCAGCGACGACGACGACGACGACAGGGAATCTGTTCAGATCTGCACACAGATGGGCAGACAGTCTGCAGGAAGAACTGCGGCGACCTGTTGCCCATTCATAAAACGAGATCAGGACTCTTTTCGTGCGGCTCGTGCAGCTTGTGAGTGAGGCAAGTGCCTCGGACAGGGCCAGAGTTCTGTAAAAATCAACGAAATTAATTTTATTTTGATATTTGTGCAACAAATTCTCGAAATTATCACAACAAGTTACTTTTCAACGGGCAACGTAGCAGCAACAACAACAACAACAACAACTCACACAATTCGCAACGTTGCACGTCAAATTTATCAAAAGCGACAGCCGTAAGAATGGAGTCAGCGACCAGCACTCCATGCTCCATGCTCCATGCTCAAGCAGAGAGTCCATGTCCATGTAGACGTCCATGCTTATGTCCAGCCCTGGACGAGGTCCCGAGTCCAACGCTTGTGCATCTGTCAGTCGGATAACCTTGGCGAAATGTGCGAATCTTGTGTATTTGCTATTTGCATTTATTCAAAATTAATCAAAAATGCTTTGATTTGTGATTTCCTGCTGTGGCAACGAGCGAGTGGCAACGATTAACCCGTGTTCATATTTATTGTATGTACATATATGCAAACGTACATATGTACACATATACATACATACATCTAGATGCACAACCTGCACAGACCATTTCCATTGCGCATACAAGCAAAACTAAAAAACCTATTTTTCATCTAACTATATTTGAAGCATGGCAAAGGTTGCTTTTATATACAAGTTCTAATTTACTGGTTTATCTAAATTAGGCAGTATTCTCTTACGAATTTTAAAAAGATCTTCTCTCCTCTGAAGTTAAGTTGTAAATTCTCTATTTATGCTCTCGGCGACCAATCGTATAGATGAAATGCCTCGGGTATCTAGATCTATATATACTCTTCTTTCTTTGGTATAAGCGTTAAATGATATAATAAATAGGAAAATAAGCAATATGAATTAGTAATTCTTTTCTGATTCACCATGGGAATTATATCTTGATAAACTAAGTAACTTTTCACAGAACAACTCACATTTATCTGCCGATAGTTCCAATTGCAGTTTTACGACACAGTAATCCGGTTCCAGGCGACTTATGGATTTTTTCGAAGAATGTAACCGAGAATGTAACCGAAATAAAATAAATAAACTTGATATTGATTGTGTAAAAATTTGGAGTCCTTAGCTGTTAAAGTTTTTAAGATCGGCGTGTGCTTTCAGGACAAACAGACTCGGCTTTTGATGCTAACCAAGAATATTTTTCCTGTTTGGGGGTCGGTGATGATTTCACGCCTTTTGTACACATTTGCTGAAATTCATTGTACTCTTTCTACTCATTTAATTGGGTTCAGGCCACATTGCAAATATTTATCAATTTCGATAAATTGGATGGGCTGCGTTTTATACGTAATTTACTAGGCCGATTCCACTATCAGCATTTCTTACATTCTTGAATGTATATTCTGTATTCTTTTCCGATGATTTACGGAATTTTCTATGGATGTGACTAAAAATATTTCAATATCAGCTGATTTGTCAAGATAGCTAAGCGGTTAATAAAAAATATTTATTTTGTATTGCATATGATTTAATGCGGATAGCAAAACATAAATTAATTGTTTTTATTTGTTTCTTATTTATTGGGTTGTTTGCAGAAAAGTAATTATGACCTGACATATCTTTTAATTAATTGTTTTATTATTCGTTTCGCAAAGATACATTGAATAAGGCGATCAGCTGTTTTATTTATAATTTATAAACATGGAGTGTCAAGCATAATCGAATGGCCTTGAATGGACTAGGTTCAATATATTGTATCAAGACTATAAGATACCAACAAGCCTATCAATAATAATATTGCGGATTCTATGAAGCTACCCTGCTCAGATAATAACCCCAAGCAAGTTTGAGTGAATTGCGCAGTCTCCAAATGAACCAAGCCAATTGAAAATCTTTGGCCTGATGTCAAAATGTTACTAAGCCAATCATCCTGGACTGAAGTTGCTCTAAGGTCATTTCAGAACTTGGTTAACTCAATTCCAATTGCCAATAAATGGAACGCAACTAAATAGTAGATTTTCTTAATTTCTCATAGAGATAAAATTATGTTTTTTTTTCCATTTCTTCCACTTCTAGAAACGTATTGAAAAGTTATTTAAGCCCATTTGAAAGCATTTTTTGTGAAAGCGGTGCTATTATTTTGTTCGCAACTGTATGTGCATTTGCAGACGCTGCTGCAATTTATCGATGGCTATCAACTGATTTGGCGCAGGGGCTTGGGTTGTGGTTGGGCGGGAGTAATAACTTCATATGGCTTACGCACCGAACTCACTGCTAGTGGTTAAGGCAACAATGGCAATTCATTGATGCCAAACAACAACGAAAAAAACCACAACAAAAACATTCGATGAGTTTTTGAATCATTGCCGCTTGCTGCTGCGACTCATTTGGGGCTTACATTTCGCATACATAAAGCTAATGTAGCATGATCATTTGAGGCACCCAGATCGAAATCACAACAAGAATATGGGAGCAGTCCGTGACGAGCAGCAGCAGCAGCAACAACAACTGCAACTCGCTGTGTGGAAGGCTTGGCTCTTGATAAGATAAAAAAAACGCAAAACAACAAAGCACTTCCAGCTAGAATCCCCCTGTGTGTGTGTGTGTGTGTGGGAGGACTTGATGGCCTAACTTTCTGGACTGTTGCGAGTTTTTTGCACACGCTCTGCGACAAAGATAAACAAAATGGCGCCCAAGTTGGGAAGCAGCAACAACTCCCACTGGCCATTGGCTAAGTTATGGTGTCTGTGTCTCTGGTCAGGTCTGCGTCTGGGCATCTACGCACACACATACATATCTGTGTGTGTGTGTGTGCATGGCCATTCCATGCAAATGCATACACCTCTCGCTCCCCACCACTTTTGTCTCGCTGTCGCTGTCGCTGTCCCTGCCTCTGTCTGTGTCTGGCCAGTGGTCAGTTCCCTCTGCATGTCTGCAGCTGACATGATATACGCTTTGATGTCTCGTTTTTTTGATAAAGTACTCAATCTATAAACGCCAAGAGCAAAAGCGAAGAGCCGCTTTTGCACTGCCTCCCGCCGTATCTTTGCTCTGCTCTCTCCTCTCCTCTCCTCTGCTCTGCTCTGCTCTGCTCTGCTCGGCTCTGCGGCAGATCCGGGGTCAGTGCAAAAATATGATATGAATTGCCTCGCTGCCCAGCGACTGCTCAATGCTGACTGCCGACTGGTCACCAGCTCACCAGCTCACCGCTCACTGCTCGATGCTCACTGCGAACTGCAGATTGGAACGAGAACTAAGAAAAAAAAAACTAAAAAAAAAAAAAAAAATGAAAAAAAATTAGAGCTTACACAAAAAAATGGCGCGCTTGCAATGCTACAAAGGTAAACACGTCCGCGTAGGGCAAACCGGCAACAGCTTTTGGCTAATTCGCGCGGCACTAAAAAGTGGCAAACGTCAGGCAAGCGAATTGGCGAATTATGGATACCCTTACGCATATCAATAACACTCAACACAAATGGAAAATGAACTCAATATGGAATTTTGAATTATTCAATCTCATTGAAGAATCTCACTCAGCTGTCTGAGTCTGCTTTAAAAGCCGCGGCAAGTCACTCAAATTGTTTGGTTTTTTTTTCAAATTAAACATCCCAAATGTTAAATTACTAATGCTTATATATGTATATATATATGTATATATATATGTATATATAAATCGAATGTAAGAATTCCATGTGCACGCATACAAAAAGCACAAGTTTTTCTACAATTGTGCACAAATCTCATAAGGAAAAAAAAGCCGTGGTATTTAGTAAAAGACAAATCAATCTTCCCAAATTCCATGAAGTAATCTCAAATATATCTTAATAACTTTCTATACATATTGGAATCCTCAGTTTTATACGTGAAACTGATTTCAAACCGGATCCTCAACTTGACTTTACGATATTATGCAAATATGAGCTAGAAAACGATGATGGTATTTGGTTGCCAAACAGGCTGGCAAAGTGCAAATAGTTCTCGTTTGGTAAGGCAACTGAAAGCTAAAATGTCATTCATAAATCATGCACAACGATGCTGGAAGGACTAAGATTCCATTGCATTGCTCTGGCAACGATTCTCTTGCCTGCCTGGTTGTACTCTGTGTCCATGAACACTGGGCATATCGGGCATGATGAAGCTGTGCACACGTATGTAACAGGCGAAGAGGATTATACGAGTTCGAGTTAGTTATCTAGTTTGGAACATCACGACTAAATTCGACTTTTCATTTCAAGTTTCACTAAAATCGATCAGATTATTTTATTGCCAGATTGCATTATGTCCAACATTTCTTACATTCGCATTCCTAAAGTACCCCGATTTCGTTATACTCTCTGAGTCTCTTAAGTATTTAATCATAAAAAATTAAAACAAATAAAAATAAAATCATAATTCTATTTTAAAAGAACCGCTCAACTTTATTTATTTATCAGTCACTTGTGATATTGATTTTCCAATATCTTTCATAACATTGATTTGAAATTCGATAAATCATCGCAATACACACCAATTATTCGGGCCGAATACCTAAAACTTGAAACATAATTTGTTGAATGTTGAATGTAGATTCTGTTGCCGCTGCTGGGTAACTTGTATGCATTTTGCAGACATTCGAGGAAAGAATTGAAGAAATCTTTGTAATATCCTTACCAGCTCGTAACAGGGCATCTCCCAGTCGGCCACTTTCGACTAGACCATTCTTACTTGTTTTGTTTTGGTTTCTCTGCTGTTTTTTTTTTCATTTCAGAGCGTTTTTTTTTGCGTTCGCTTTAAATCGATTCTCAAGCAAATTAAAACATTTCAAGATTTATACGCACAACTGTCAAAAATTGTTCAAGTTCGTTTATCAGCAAATTCCAAACCCCCAACTCACCCTAAGCACTACTCACACAATTGCATGCCATGCCATGAAGAGAGCTCCACATACCTACCCCCTCACCCCCCCCCCCTCCCCCCTCTCCGAATCCCTACGCAAAAATGCAGTTGCAATTGCAAAGCACTTCCGGCATTCAATTTGAACTTTGCAAAAAGGGCCCCAAAAAGGCATAAAAATTGTTCAATTCTATGTGCACATATATATATATATTTATATATATACACACACACACACACACATATATATATATCTACTTACAAATGCATACATATCTGCACACGTGTAAGTGTTCGTATGGGTGTGTGTGTGTGTGTGGACACTATTTTAACTGTACAAAGCCGCGGGAATTGCGTCTGAGTCGAAACTTTTGTGCGTGCAGCGAAAACATAACCCAAAAATTGGCTTTAACTTTTATGATTTTCATAATAAAAGCTCGCAAAAAAACAAAGAAAAGGTTTTAAAAAAATTTGCTGGCAATTGCCGCGAAACATTGCACGGAACTTTATGATAATATTTTTGCGTAGAACACCAAAGTACAAATGGAATCATAATTTCATTAAAATTCTGAACTTTCGGCAAATTGTTAAACGCATTTTAATTTTATTTCTAGTTTAATTTCAATATATTTAATCCAAATACTATGTCTGATCCGTTTTTCAAGTGGCTATATGTTTTATCTTTACTTAATTGAGAATTTCATAATGTATACTCAGTTCAATTGATTTGCTTAATAACTTCTAATATTGATCAAAACCTATTTTGAGTGCCTAATGGAGTCCTTCTGTCTTCAATGCTTAATGGTGCCCATTTTAATAATACTGAGAAATCAAGTTAATCTAAATAGGCTGTGAATTTATGTGGCGAACAGAAAATTGTTCATCCATTTTCAAACACAACGTTTTTCCTCATACTGGCGCCACCTGTAGTGTCAAATAGCAATGCAGCGCTTGGAGCCGGTAGGCAACTTAACATCACTTTATTTTACGATTTTCGACAACATATAAATCTGCACACTGGCGCCACCTGTTGTGCTAAATAGCAATACAGCGCTTAAGAGTGTGCTACATTTAGTCGGTACACAAACTAGTTCAGTGACATTTTATTTTACGATATTCGACAACATAAAATGTTAGCTAGCAGTTCAGCCACAGATACTGTTAGCTTTGATTAATGAACACTTTTCACTTTAGACATACTTTTCACATATAACAAGCAAGAGTGCTGCCGAGTGAGCAACTACGATATACCCTGATCTCACTTGTTGAATATATTCTACTTTTATTGGAAAATATCAGGCGCATATTTATGCATACAGATAATGATTGCGGCTGCTGATAGAAATGAGATCAATATGAGAATATATTTTCGACTCTAACTTGGGTGTTTCTTATCCGATCTTGATGAGATTCGGGTAGTTGATCATAATATGTATTAATTTGAAGATTCTGCCTTTAAAATTTTAGCATTTATACCTAACGGAAATTTAAATGTATCGATAATCGAGAAACGGATGCAATTATCGATAAAATAAGCAATCTTGATCTGCGCTTGATATTCGAGAATAAATATTCTATAAATATATACATAGTCTCAGAAATCCGCGTGTTTATACAAACAGGCGGACATAGCGATTCCGCTGTTGACCCTGATCAAGAATATATATACTTAATGGGGTCGCAGATGCTTCAGGCAGAACCCGTCACATACATTTGCACAAAACCATTATACCCTTTTTACCCATTTTTAATGGGTTCGGGGCATAAAAAGCCTTGTAATTGTTGTCCAATTATATATACAAACGGATTTAGCTATAGAATAATGTAAAACAATATTATTGTTTTTATTTTATTAATATTATACAAATGTGGATCGAAGACAATTTTATGCCTGTCATTTTTTCAAGATGTTCAGAAAATATCTAACCGATATTCTATGCCGTTTGCGAAACCGAACCAAAACTTTACGCTTGTTGCGCTTGCATCTATTGCTTCTTCTTCTTCTTCTTCATATTTTCTTCTGTTTTTCTTCTATTTCGCCCGAATACCGAAAACCGCTTAAGAGAACCGGTTTTAATACGCTTCTGTTGTTGAGTAAAGTGCACTTTAGCATTTAGCTTGTCGCCCAAAAGGTATATTATAATTAGCCATAAGCAAAAATAATTAAATAAATACACAATATAAGAAAAGAGTTTAGCTAAAGCAGCTCAACATTAATTTACTATTATTATTATTTATTATGAATATAAATATATACATATATATATATATATATATATATATATGTAAATACCCTATTTAGGTATTTGCTTTTAACTATAATATTCGTGTTTTATTAATTACAGATTCAAAAAAGCTAAATTTTGAATGGCATTTGTCATATTTTTGTATTGATATCAATTGTGGCTTATATAAATCTTAGTTTTTAAATTTTTTATCGTCATATTATTATTTGTAATATTTTTATATTTATATTATTTTGATTTACTTATATATAAATTGTTAAAGAGTTTGATTGCTTAAAATAATATTCTTATATTTACTTACTGTTATAAATAATTATATATATTGTATTTATATTATTTTTGTATTATTATATGTATATAATTCTGGTTTATATAGAGCCAAGTGTGTAAACAGTTTAATGCTAAAATTTCTACATTTTTTCTTTCAAATTTGAATAAGCTGTTTGCATTTATTATTTGAGTGTAGAGCAGTTTCAGCTTCGGTGTGGCATTGGCAATCGGTTTGTAGTTACTCGATTTCTCCGAGAGCGATTCGCTGGCGTTGCGGCCGCTTGGCTTGTTGCCATTGTTTCAACGCTGCCCGTTGGCTGTTAGTTTGTGCGCGCTACTCGACAACGTTGGTTGTTGCACCAAACACCAAACACCGAATACCGAATACCGAACAACAGCGAACAACGAACACCAAATCACCGAATCGTTTACAATTCTTGTGATTATTGTTGTTGTTGGTTTGTTTATTTTTTTTTTGAATGTTTTGCATATATGTAGAATATTATTTTTTTGATTGTTTGTTTCGACACTTGTTGCATGCTGCAGTTGTCCTCCCCCTCTCATAGCGAGAGCACAACACTGCAGCAAAATAGAGAAAGACGTGAGTGCAACTTGATTGTAAGACAATTGGAGCGATCGGCAATTGAAGCGGTGGCAGCGAGGGACGGGCGCCGCAAGTGGGGTAAGCCAAAACTTCCACAACAGCCGTTAGATGCCATTAAAAACAAACTATTTAAGCCAATTTGCTATGTGTGCTGCTGATGTGTTCGCTTTTATGACAGAACGCGATCTAAATTTGATAGGCATGTGAATGTGTGTGAATGTGAGTGTGAGTGTGAGTGTGGACCACAACAACAGTCATCATCATCAGCAACTAGTGGTTAATGTGGCTCATGCAACCGACAAGAGAAGATTCTTAGGAAATGTGCATCTGGGCATCTGGGAACAATGCTGTGTGGCGTCAAGTTGACAATGACGGAAAACAATAAAAAAAATTAAAAAAAATACGCCCACTATCTAGCGACTCGATCGGAAAGCTCGAAATGCTCGGCTAATGAATGAAGTCGCTCGGCTCCGATGCGTCGAGTACTCAATGCAAGAGCATGAGAATCGCAGAGAAAGGCGCATGCTCGTTGTGCCTGAATGCCAATGGGAATTTGCTAGACATATTGTATATTTCTGTCAGAATTGAAACCTTGTAATTTGGCACAAATGTAATTGAACCTAATTATATGTCCATTGTAAGCTGAAAAAATCACATTTTGCTATGGCTACCAATATTGGATAATGGGCAAATGACTGATACTTTTTTGTCAAAGGTCAAGGCATGCATCTAAAATCGACATTTATTAGTCGAACGAGAACTATTTGGCAGGTAAAGATGCAATGCTAATTGAGAGTCTGACTGAATTGCACTAGTATCACTCATGCAGAATATGCTGGATTAGCAAGGAAATTATATTATTATGTTTCATAATGTTTGATAATCGATCCGAATAATACGAAGATTTTTATTCGGCATTATGAATTAAGCTCGAGAATAAAGCGTTTAATCTGAATAAATACACATATTCAAGAATGTTTATTCATTTGGCAGAAAATCAAATACAAAAAGTTCGAAGATATACTTTAAAGACTTACTTCAGACTACAAAATGTCTAGAAAGTTGCACATGTATATACTTAAAGCTAATACCACATGCATCGTCCGTTATTGTATGTACTTACTGTACGCGAATAGCATCAGATAAAAAACAAAACACAGGTCCATGAATATAATATGAAAGAGAGAGATCGACCAAGAGAGATAGAGAGAGAGAAAGAGGGAGAGAGAGAGAGCGTAGAACCCCAGAATACGAAGTGACTCCGACTTGAGACAGTTGGCCTGAATTTTTGGGTTACTGTTCGTAGTTTGCAGGTTTTTCTTTTTAGTTTTATATACTATTTTTTCTCGTTTTTTTTTTAAATTTATTTTTGTTGCTTTTCACGCTTCTCGGCTTAGCTTGGCGAGCCAAGTAAACTGAACGAGTTGGCGAAGTGATGGAAGGGTTGACGGGGAATGGTGGTAGGGTGCTTGTTGAAGTAAGAGGGGGCAGTAACAGCTACCGCAGCTGCAGAAGAAAAAAACCAACTGTCGTCCGCCGCAATAAGGCAAGAAATCTTTTCTCTACTAAGGTCTTTTAAGCTGATGTCTATGTGTGCCTGTGTGTGTGTGTAATACGACAAGCTATGACTCGTTGTGCTGGTATTCTTATGCCCCACCACACGGCTGTGTGTATGTGTATTACGCCATGGAGGTGAGAGTCTTCTGAAGATATAGATGACCTCGGCCAAATGCATGCACGGTTCATTGACAACATTAGGATAGCGGTCATCTCTCCAGTGTGACGGAGACTCCATCAAGTGCTGGACCAAAGTCCCCCAATGTTGCCCGAGTAGCTCTAACCTCCATCTTGACTTGCACTTGTATGTACTCAATTACTTGGCGGCTTGTAATGAGAACAGCTTCGATTTTATGGGCTGCAAGTTGCAAGCTAGCATCCTGCACCCATTGAGCAACGTTTGCCGCCTCCTCTAACTCCTTAAGCTCCTTAGCCAGCACGACCAGTGCCAGGTCATCTCGCGTAAACCAAATTTCTTCATCAGCTGGTCGCGACTACCTTTCTTTGTCGTGACCTCGTCGAGATTCCTGGATTCGATGCTTACGCTCTGCTTGCTCGTCTAGAATTTCACCCACGAGGGTGACCGCTGATCGCTTTCCCAAACTCGCCCAACTTCTCATCCGTCTGTACCTTGTAGAGTATCTCCACGTAGCTGACCTCTCCACTTACCACAATAACTATGACATCTGGGCGAGGGCTCCTAATTTGTTGGACTTCTGGCCTTCTTCTTGTGAGTAACTTCCTCCCACTGCTTACTTTGCGGGTGTCTCCTGCAACGCTCCGTCTGCATGTTGCCCTATAGAAGCAACTCATGGAGCTGTATGGCAACCGGCTCTTATAATACTTGTGTTCCATTTTAATGGGTTTCAACTCCAAGTCGTTATTTCTGGTCGTGGCACAGTTACGTTATAATCCCATGGTTATCTTTGCATGCTTCCCTGGTCTCCCTGCCATGCGAGGATTGACACCCGCCCTTATGGGGTTGGAGATTGGAAAAGTCTTAACGTCACGTTAAGTGGCAGTAGGTGCCATGCCCTAACAGTCATTTCGGCAAGATATCACTTCGCTTACTGAGATGCTGGAATACTGTACCGTCAGCCCAGGTTTCATAACATTCCTAAAAGGGGGTTCCAGTATATAGACATAACTGGGCTCTGTCTCAGACGCCTTCTCGATTACGGCGGCTAAACGTGGTATACCTGGTTTACTGCCGAAGGTCACAAGTTGCTAACACTACTCAGGGCAAGCCGACTGGCTTGGACTTTGCCATGTTAATGACCAAGATCTTTTCGCCTACCGGAGGTACTTATCCGAGTAGTGTTTGTTGGGTGTGTATTCGTGTCGTGTGTAAGTAATTAAATAGACATCATCGGCAGTTCAATTCCCAGCCATTGCTGTTACGTCGCAAGATTTATTTATGACTCGTCCATTTGCAAAGGGACAGAGTCATGTGGTGGGGTTGGATGGGGTTTGCGGCTGCTTTAACATGCAGATACAACATAAGCAACATAGAAATCAAGTTTAGGAGCAGCTGCTCTAACGGCCGCTATTAGAATTATTAGAATTTGTGTATGCGGATTACTGAAGAGTGGCAAAGCATCTCCAACAATGCAGCTGTGGCAATCTCCTGTTGCTGGAAAATTCTTTGACACTCGCCTCACTTTTGCAATCCTTGGACGTCGTCGACTCATAATAGAGTCTATCTTAGGGGATTACTCGCACGTCATTTATTTGCTATCAGCATTTCGCTTGAGCGCTACGAAACAAGTTTCCCAGCGTATTTCTATTTAAATTGCAGCTCGCTTCAATTCCTTTAATACCACCACCACCTCACCCCCCCCCCCCCCCAATTATTGCAGTTGCTCCATGCGTTTTTATGGCCTGTACCCATTGCAAATAACTAAAAAGTTAGTGTAAAGTCACCGGCAGAAGGACAAGTCTCCGACCCCATAAAGTATATATGTATATATATTCTAGGCGATCAAGTTGATCAAGTTTATTTCGTCGATAGGAGAATTAAGATATAGACTGAAATCAATGCAAAGAGAAGGAATTGTTTCGATCTGGGTAGTTTATATAATTCATATGATTATTTGGGGAGTGATTAAGAAATGTAGATGTAGTTCTGCAGATGACATAAGGGACAAATAAATTAAATACTTATTAACTGAATTAAAAATGAATGTATTAAGTAAGACCTCTCAATATCTTTAAAGACAAATTGACTTGGAGAAATTGCCAAATGGTCCACACGCCCATAAATTTGGAGCGCTAAGTGGATTTGACACATTTCACTAATCCATCATCACCCAGTTGAGTCAAGACGAGATGCCGAATAAAACTTTCGCATAGCTTTTCAAATGGCGACCCTTCTCCGTATGTGTTTATTTTGTTATCAATTCGCGTTTATCTGTCAAAATCAAATCAAACAATCATTTAATTAGCAGTTACAACAAAACACCAGCAATTTAATAGGAAGAGGAGAAGTCGATGCTGACGATGACGATGATGATGATGATGATGATGATGATGATGATGAAGAAACGGGGCCGCCAATTTCCGCACGCCATAACATGCATAAAAATAAAAGCAAACAAAAAAAAAAAGCTAAAAATTTAAATTGGTTACTTGGCCGGTTGGCTGGGGCATCTGTAAAGAGTCTGCGGCGACGCCTGGGCGTTACCTTATTGGTGTAAACTTTCTAAGCTTTTAAGAATTTTGAAGTGTGTGCAAATATTTCCATATAGAAAGTAAATGAAATTTCTGCGCAAAATAATTGGCATAGATGGCATGGCGGAGACCGTGTACTTGCTCGTTAATATATGTACGCGCACACACACACCCATACACCTGCCGCAGCAGCACTTGCAACAGCAACAATAATGCCAAAGGTCTGCGCTTGCGTCGACGTCGCCTCGTTGCATTGTCAACGGGCAATTAGTGAAAGTTAAATCGAACAATGCAGTCGTCTCTTCTCCTCTCAGCTCTGCCTTGCTGCCCTCTCTCCACACACACACACACACACAGAGCAACACACACACACACACACACACACACACACACACACACACACACACACACACACACACACACACACACACACACACACGATCTCACCAGCTCTTTGGCGCTCTCGTTATTTTTCGAGTTTCTTCGTCCACCTGCTCTTGCACAGTCTGGCTGTCTGGCTGTCAGTCTGTCTGGCTGTCCCACGCAGCTGGGAGCTGTTGTAGATGTTGCGCACTCCAGTTCAGTTCCATTGTTGTTGCTGTTGTTGTAATTTCACACTCTCAACAAGCAAAAGTGAAAAGAATACTCTAAAGCAACGAAATTTACGCACACGCACAAAGACAGATCGAAAGCTGTAATAAGCAAACAGCCAAAGAGTCTGGCTAGGGCAGGGGAGGGAGGCAGACAGCAAGGCAGGCAGGCAGGCAGGCTGGCAGAAGAGGAAGCAGAGACGAATCGGTGACAGCGACGGTGTCAGCGAGACAGCGACATCTAGCGTTCATCATTCATTAATTAAGGCACGTGTGAAGCACAACAGCAACAAAAACAATAGCAACAACAAATTTGACAGCGCTGTCAGCTTAACAGTTAGGCCAAAGTGTAAGAGAAAAAGACAACAGAGACAATGCTTAAGTAGTACAATAAAAATTAAGACAATTAATTAAACCGTTTCGCATAATGAAGGAGACAACAAACAGAATACGCATAAAATTACTAAAAATAATAATAAAACTCTTAGCAGTTTAGCAGTTAGCTAGCAGCTGTCTATATGCTATACACCGATCGAAAGGAATTGTGAACACACTTAGACACTTGGTAATTATGCTGGTTTATGAAATATGCATAGGTATAATTGGTTGGGGCAACATTTATAGTATTGGGGGCTGAAGAGACTGCTGCGTATGTTTTGGCAAACGTTTAAAAATGTGCAGAAAAAATCAATGTCTCAAATACACTTTAGGATGTACTCCAATCAGTTCATTCTGATATATAGTTCAAAACCCTTTCAAATATTTCCTTTTTTGTAGTCTTAATGAAATAAGATGAAATGGCAATCTGTAGCTAATTTTGTTAGTTTGCTTGTCTCAAATCGTTGATATAGCTTTAGCGTTTTGGAGGATTGTTTTCCATTATGAGCCGAGATCCGTTTGGTACTAGCGACAGAGAAGCATTAGCTTCTTTAATATCTATCCTCATCTAACTAAGTCCATGTGGGTGATTTATATTGATCCATTAATAATCAAATGTCTAAATTAAAAATATCTCATTTATAACAAAAACTTTATCCGAAAGATTATTGAGGTTTCCAGGTGTTTCGCCCTCATATGGAGCCCAACGAGTAAATCACAGAAATTTCGGTGTTCCAGTTAATTCTTGTCGGGTTTATGGTTATAAATTACATGCAAATACAGTTATTTGAAGGTGAACGGAAATCTTGGCTAATTTCCAAATGATTAATGCGTTTGCGGGTATTGCGGGCGAAAAGTGATTTACTTTAATTAATTAAAGTCAGATTAGATACTCACAACAACAACAAAAAACGAAATAACATATTGAAAACGAAGCGCGTGAAGCGCTTAAGAGTTTCTTGACCTTCACGGCACTTTTTGCGCAACAACAACAACAATAACAACAGCAACAGCTACGGTAGCAAGAGCTGTAACAGCCACCGATTCATAAATCACGACTTTCGCGACAATTTTCACCTATAACTCATCTAAATGGTAACGAGAAAACCCGCCAAAAAGGCCAACTGCCAACTGTGAAACCAGTTTGCAGCTAAATGACATTTTGTCATACTCTTTATCACAAGTTGAATAAGTTTAGTTAATAGGTTTACAGAGTATTAAAATGAAGTACGTCCACCTAAGTATTCTGTTGGCCTTTGTGCTTAGCCTAACCTATGTATGTTTAAAATAATAATCATTAAGGTAAAGTCTACAGTCAAATATCATTAATCTCCTATAACGTGAGCTACCTTTAAATATTCGATTTCATTTTAAAATTAGTTTTTGTGACCCAACAGGAAACGTTCTACCACTTAAGCTCTTAAAATGATCAAACTTCTTTTTAAATTAATTATTATCTTAACGTAATGATCTTTATAGTTAGTACATCTGGCTTATAATGGAATTTAGTTTAACTTACGTCATTTTTTCAAGCGGTCACGAATCAATTAGAAATTAAAATGTCAACTTTTTAAACTCTTCTTTAATATTTCTAAAATCTCCACAATTGCTTTGTAAAGCTTTTTCTGAATTCTTTTTTCGAGGCTAACAATTCGAAGCCTATCTTAAAAATATTGGATTTTTATTGTTATCAAAGAGGGAAATGAAATTAAAATATCTACCACCCGTAATTTCTGCGATACAGATAGACAATTAAATTGCCTTATCTATTATTGTATAGATCAGGGTATAATTAGTTATTCATGATTCAAGTTCGAATCGCTTAGAAGATAGGATAATAAAAGTGAATAGCCCATAATACAACATTTAATTCATGGGATAAGTTGAAAATCATGCTTTGTAGAGCATTGCAGCTTCGTCAAAGCAAATGGAAATTTACTCACTTGTAATTGATAATTATTGTTATTAATTTTGCAAATAATGTTTGCGGCTATTTAAATACTCGTACATCCTATATATGGGTTGATGCATAAGTAAACATATGCATAAATTTCTGTATAATTATTTGTAAAAAAAATATTGGACGGAGTGGAGTCATGGCTCACATAATTCAATATTTTTCAAGTTTCGAAATTAATTTGGCTGATAAATTTGACAATTTTATGACAGGACATTTTTTGTCATATTTTGTTGCTTTAGCTGTGCATTTTTGCGGTCAGCGTAAAAGGCACAATGTCAATAAAAAGATATTTTTTGCGATTTTTTTTTTTTTTTTGGTTTTGTTTTTATTTTTTATGTGCATCATTAGAAAGTGAATTGCGCGTGTGTTGTTGTTGTCATTTTATTTATAGTTGTTTTTGTTGCTGTTGCTGTTGCTGTTGCTGGTGCTGTTTACTGGTTTGCTGACTGATCAGCAGCACCTTTCTCTTAACGGCAGAGCGATCCGAAAAAACAACAACAACAACAAAATCAAGACGAGCGAAAAAAAATGAAAAACAAAAAATATATAAAATAAATAGCAAAATCCAAAATCGATTTGCTTCGGTTGAAAATGGCCAGACTTGGGTCTGGTAACTCGAGGCTGGAGTTGGGCTCAGCTTGGGTCTTGGCAATGGAATGAAATGGAATGGTGCCGGGGGATACGGTAGCAATGGACAATTTATGAGCGCCACTGCCTGAATTTTATTGCAAAAGAAATTAAATGTAAATTAACAAACGTTTTTAAACGCCAAATTAAAAAAAAAAAACAACAAATTTTCAATGTATCATTTAGCCCAAAAGGCCGCACCCATCTGTCCCATCTGTCCCATCTGTCCATGTAATATGCATTGTCAACGGATTCGCTTTGGCTCCCTTAGACAAAACGCCAGCAATTTAATGCTCCTCAGTTTCATGTCCAACTAAGGCAGACAAATTTGAGTGGCCATTCAAATGGGTTACACAATTGTTAATGATGGCGATTATAACTATGCGGTGAAATTTGCCCGATATTTTCTTCAAGTCTTATGCTGCACACAGTTGGCAATATCTTGTTAAATGCCCGCTTTTAGCATATGTATGACCTAGTTAAATTGCAACAAGATAGTAATTCCAATTGGTTTCTTAAACAATCAGTTTGATTCCTTAAATAAACACTCTGTGCTATATGTATGTATACCAAACTTGATCAGGAAGATAATTATTGCAATACAAACGCACAGATACACAAATCGTTGTCGCAATTCGCAGCTCGATTGCCACTGGTAACTAAACAGAGCTGTGAGCCTTGTGCCTTAATTAAATGTTAATATAACCACTTTTGGTTTCGCAGGGCCCTACGGATCAGCGTTGGCCAGTTGGCCATCAGCTGGGCACCGCCCCGTTGATCAAGCCGCGTTTCACTTTTGCTTTCATTAAAAAGCATACAATTTCGTTGTCCGCTCGCTTAGCAATGGTTTTTTTATTATTTTTTTTTTTTTACTTGAGTTTTTAATTTGTCTGACCCGTTTGGTTGGGGGAGGGACTGGGTGAGCTAGGGGCGAATGGGGTATTTCTATGCTGCCCGGCCAACGCTGCCGACATGCGACAATTGAAAGTGTTGTCAATTTTATTTGTTTTTTTTTATTTTTTCAAGCTCAACGGCAACTTTTTCACTTTTTTCTTCGTCTGTCTGTTTTGTCCAGGCGTCGCACTGCGTCCACTTGGCGGTCACTTCAGGCGGCTGCTTCAGATTTCCGTCATTACTGTCATGCGACATTAATCTTTGTGTTGTTGTTGCTGTTGTTGTTGCAGTTGTGTAGCTTGTTATTTTTATTATACCCTCATTTTTATTATATTTTTCTGTTTTCTGTTGTTGCTGCTGTTGTCTTTTGGGCAACGCTGCTGCTTATTATTTCATTTCGCATTGTCTTTTGGCGGTCGAGCAGCGCCCAATGGTCAAACTTTGACAACCAGTCGACCCGGTGCCAGAGCCCAACCAACGCTTGTGAACAGGTCTTCCTTCCACGAGTAGTCTTCACTTTAATTATTCGCTGTCGCTTACAACTTGCCTCTGTGAACCAAGTTTCAGTTACACCTGCAAGAAAAAACAAGTAAGAGTGCTGTAGTCGAGTCAGCTCGACTACGACCTACCCTGAACCCAGCTGTTAAATATATTCTAGTTGTATTCGAAAAATTTCCCATTAAAAGTCTTGCACCAAAATGTGAGCAGGTCTGCAAGTGCGCTCTGCCGACAAACACGAGAATATTCGTATATATATATATATATATATATATATATATATATATGTGTGTATGAACCGATCTTGATGAAGCTCTCACAGTTGATCAATGTTATCCTAAGATGTACTCGTACCCAATTGGAACACTTTATTTATGGATAGTTAAGTGCAAAACAAATCAGATAAAGAAGGAAGTCATATATTATACCAGAATGTTGAAAACGTTTTAGCGATATAATAAAATCGTATAGTCTCTAGCAACATTAGGCTTTTCTGTCAAATACTGACCTATCACAGCTCATCGACCCAGTTCCACAAGAGTGGGAATTAGCTGGTCGCATTTACACTTATACCCTGATACCGAAGTGTATATTGGTTTGGTTGGCCCCTCTATAACACCTCCAAGTTTAAACTGATTATATACCACAATTATATGGCAAGAGAAAATGAGCAACCTTTTTGAAGATCGAGCCCCGTCCTCCAAGAGCACCGTTCTAAATAGGTCTTTTCAAATTTTCAAGCTGTCATTACTCGGCTATCAGAGTATTAAGCAGTCGGCTATGTCCAACTGCTTAGTTTTCAGTCGTTTGGCCTTTGTCGTTTTGAGTCAAGTGTGGTACTATCGATTGCGGATCATATTGTGGCCTTTTCTGCCGATTAAACAAAATGAATTTTGTATTCAATAACTCATACAAAAAGACTAATCAAAAGAGAATCGTGCAGACATAGTTGTTGCTGCATGTTGATGTTGTTGTATCTTCAATGACCCACTAAGTTGCGGTATCGTGCACGGAAGGTAAAATAAAATTGATGTGAAATTATTATACGCTGATATCGAAGGTATCATAGTATATTGGTTTTGTGCAATGTCCGTCATGCTGTCTGTCCGTCTCAATGAACGCAACTTAGAGTTAGTTACTTAAAACTTGGAACATATGCTGGTCTGTGCACGGGTCAGACAAAATGTATGAATTGGAGTGCTATATCCATCAGGACGCCAGAAAATCGATAAAATCGATAATCGAAAATCGATAAAGCCAGAAATCTCCCACAATTTTAAGGCTACAGTCACCTATAATACCTCGCCAAAGCCTATCTTCCACAATTTGTAAAAGAAAGGCATTGTGAACATGCCTCGACAATTAAATCATTAATTATTATTGTACATTTTGAACTGTGGGTAATGGATCTTAAGACGGGGTAGGCGTGGCTAAGAAATTTTTAAATTAATATTTTTCACTGCGGAACATAGTGGGAGTATAACTTTAACATTTTTGAGGGGCATCATCAGCAATCTAGCATCCAATTTTAATGGCCTTAGCTTTTCTGGGGATATGGGCGAAATATCGATTTGTAATTATTGATTTCTTAGTCCCCTAGTGAACGTAGCACTCCGATATTAACCCTTTGTCTGGGTTTCAAAGGTAGAGTCTCTAAATTTTAAATGTGTAATACTGGTTAAAAGCGGAAATAAAAGTTTTGGAACACGACCACTCCAATTATAATCGTATGGTGTAATACTGGTATCAGAGTGTTTCGCAGTAGGTTACGCCCGACACAACGCTTGTTTAGACTTAATTGTTTTAATTATTTATTGAAAAACGCAACAATTAAAAATTAAAAATTAGCCATTTACCAATTCGAGACTAGGCTACGCATTTTCAGCAGAAAATATGACGATTTATAGAACCAGTTAATGTTGCTGCTGCTATAATTGTTGTTGTTGTTGTTGTTGTTATATATTACGCGAGTTGTTTTTACCTTGACCAGATACTCGAACATCGTAATTGAAAAGTTCCCACAGAAACCGAAAAAAAAAAAGAGAAAAAACATAAAAATCATTTCCCGCTTCGAATGCAATTTCAAGGCGAAACCTTTCAATGTCGGCGAAGGGTGCACCAGCTGGGGGCGTGCCGGGGGCGTTGCGTTGAACAAAATATGAAAGAGTGACAACAACACGAAACAGTAACAAAATCACGAAGGCTACTATTGTTGAGGTTGAAGTGTGCCTCTATTTACAATGGTAAACAAACAAACAAACAAACAAAATGTATTTAAATGTAAAAAGAAATAACAGCACTCTGCGACTCACCGAAGATTATATCCCAGTGGTGGTTTTTGAAATGCTTACAAGTAAATTCAATAATCACTCAATTCCCATAGGAACTGTATTATATATGTAGTTGATCCGGTGTTGAAACTTTTTCTTCCAACACGTTTGAATAATACCAATTTTAACCAAGACAACAATACAACAACAACTCAAAATGTTGTAGTCTTTTGCCGTATTCCACTATGCCCAACATTTCGTAAATTAACATTCTCAATCCACTTCGCAATTCTATTTTGAGTATCCGTTGTCGTTTAAGTGTGAGTGGCAAAACTAATTGACTTGATTTATAGCGCAATGAAAAATAACTACTTTTTGGCAAAGAGCCCAGTAAATAAAAACACAAACTTAACCATTAAAGAGTATTTCATGACTACTTTGCTTTCAGAATTGAATTATAAATAATTATAAGACAATCGCTTGGCTTTGTTGAAATATCAGCTGTTTGTGACATTGATATATTTTAAATCATTACAAAAACACCAAATAATTGGGGCAAATTTCTAAAATCTCTAGAGCCAATAACTTTACATTCCGTGGACATTCGAGAATATAAGAAATGATTATAACAGACTCCGGCTATTAGTTGTGGCATTTATAATGGATTGAGACAAAAAAGCACACATTTTTTTCCTGCTTAATCCAATGAGCTAATGCACTGTCATACCTATTTAAATCGTATAAGATTCGGGTTATGCTAATCAGATTGAGTAGGGGCATTACGCTCGAAAGACGTTGAAGATATATTGCAGTCAGCTGTCAGCTGAATGAGAATTTTCTTCTATTTTTTATTAAATACATATTTTTGTGAAAAACAAACGCTATATTGATGTAGAAAGTTTGGACTATATTTGTACAGAAAACTATATATTTATCATAGTCTGCCGAGCAAATCATCAAACCTCTCAAACAGATGCCAGCAAGCTGCTTAAGTCTTTGTCTTGTACCGAGCTTGCCAACATTTAAGTTGGCAAATTTTATGCATTACTAACGACAAGTTTAGATTCGAATCATCAGGAAGCGAATGAGCAAGAGTATGACATAATAACGACTAACAAACAAGCGCTGAATGCTCGTCAGATGATTGGGGCTTTTAGCTTGGTGTGCGAATCAATGCGAAGAGCGCATACATTCATAAATTCAGACATATGTACATAATACATGAGCATATGAAATCAACGGCGGTTGAATGGAGCTCCGAATGCTAAACAATTATTGTGATTACGTGGCTCATATTAGATACAAGACTCACTTCAATAACTCCCAAACACTGAGCACTGAGCACCGAGTACTGTGTACTGTGTACTGAGTACTGTGTACTGTATACCTTAGGTATCGATTACCGTGCAGGCAAACACTTCCCATTAAAAATATGCATGAAGCCAGGCTTAGGCCCACAGTCCCCCCATTTCCCCTCTGCCAGTCTCAGTCTCAGGTAGGGTTCAAGTCGACTGCACACAAAACGAACTTAAATCGAAACCGAAACCAATACGCAAAGTGTAAGCTAAAAAAAAAAAAAGAAACAACAAAAAAAAAAACAAAAACCTTAATTACAACAACAACGATATCAGCAAATGAAGTCAAGTAACACCTCAGAGCCAGCAGCAGTCAGCAGTCAGCAGTCATCAGCTGTGAGTGGTACTCAGTGTAGTGATTAGTGAGTGAATCGGCTGTTCCAGTTTTAGGCAGGGCTATCATATGACCGCAAATCGCTCCATTGAAGCATTGCAATTTTTGTATAAGTATGTGTATACATATATACATATATATCCATTAAGTTATACCCTATACCCATTGATAAAAGGGGCATTTTGAAGTTGTGCGAAGGTATATAACAGGAAGAAGGAAGCCATAAATGATGTGTGATATTCATTTAGTCATGTTCCTGTCTATCTCTCTATGTGTATGATCCGATGGCGGATCTCGGAGACTGTAACAACTAGAGACACCAACTATAATATATTTCAGATCTTGTACACCGCACGAAGATCAATTATAACTTTTCCTTAAATAGATAAGCATCATTTTTTGCACGTCTGGTGAAGGTTTAAAAAGCTATAACAGCAAATTCTAGAAGTATTTGTCGTAAATCACAAGCAAAATAATTTGGAACACCATTCCCTTGGCATGTTTACACATTCGAATTCTACCCGTATGTTTTCATACCAACGAAGACCAACCATTGCCAAAGTGTGTATTTTTGCATGTTTTGCTCATTTCCCTTCTTTTCTTATATATTATATACAAAATGCGACTATATGGGTAACGGGTATTTGTCAGTCGGGCACTCTAGACTTGAGCACTCTTGTTTTTTTTAGTTTTGGTCACACAGCCAGCATGAAGAAAATGTGTCGAGGCGTCTGATACTTAAGCTCAGACTGAGACTAAAACACCGGTTAAGACTGAGACTGGGAGTGCAAGCAATGTTGGCAATAGCATGAGCACCATCCATTGTCTTTTTTGCGGCTCTTCGATTATAATGATGTGACGCCAATGGATGATGTAATGATCTCAGGGCCTGGCCACGTAATCACCACCTAAGCAACTCAACAGCCAAACAACTCAGCAACTAAGCAAGTTTGTTTAATTTGTTTACCGCCGATTCGGTTGATGCGACGCGTCTCTTCCTTTTTCGTTTCTTCTTCTTTTTTTAGTTCGGTTTCAGTTTCTGCAGCCTCTCGGTTTGATACCATAAAAATCATATATATATATATATATATGTGTGTATATGTATAATTTCTCTATATATATTTATATATGTAAATGCGTTTTCCACTACAAACAACTTTAAAATACAATTGACTTTAAATTGAATTTGATTTTAATTTAATTTGACAATATTTGAGGGTAAATTACCTTGCATCAGTTGCACTGAAAATTAGTGCCACACAAAGCCTACTCAAATGCACAGTGTATCCTGATTTTATGATGGAATATTAAGAAACACCAAGACTCCCTCATATTTTTATTTATGTCTGACTGCATCTAGACCCTACTAAGAACTTTCTGTTGCCTTCATTTACAACTGATGGCGCTGCAATTTGCCAGTTGGAAATCTTTCAACGAATTCCTGATGGAACTCAATCTTCCTTTAATTCAATTCCCAACTATTGAAATGAATGTTGGGCCATTTTACAGTTAAATATGCCCATATTAATTATATCGTATATTTTTTTCATTTAAAATCTTTAAATCTAAATTTCTCTCTTTTAGTTTTACATAATTTAATTTGTAAATTTAAGTTTGAAGAATATAAATTATAAGGCTAAGCCATTAAGTTGGACACACGGACATGGCTGAGTCGACTCGGCTTTGATGCTGATCAAGAAGAGGATATATCCCTTATGGGGTCGGGGAAGCTTTCTTTTGACTGTTACATACTTTGGCACAACTTCATTATACCCTTTTATTTGTACCATTTCAATGGGTACAAGGCTTAAGACGACCTAAAATTTTGCTTACGTGATCGTTGGGCAAAAGCTTGACAATTTACAATTCGACGGTAATTAACATATGCTATGCAGTTTTCTATGGTCTGTCGCCCGCTGTCATAATTAGGAGTTTAACAGGTGGTATGGGAAAAGTGGGCACAGCGCATTGATTGCATTGGTGGTTTCCAAGCATTTTACGACTGTCATCCTTGACAAATTGTCGTTTGGTGTAATTAACGCTTGACTTTTAATTAGCGCAAAAGTGTCAATTTTGTTGTCTTTCTTCTGCTGTTTGTGATTTGTTGGTGGCTTATTGTTATACACTTGAAAGAAAGCGGCGCTTGTGCATTTAGTGCACTCAAACAATAAAAGAAGTCTCTTGAAATCGAATAAGTTTCGTCCACAAATTGTATAAGAGTTTTTCGGACAACTTCGAGTTGCGCCGCTCACTGCAAAAATATGTTAAATAACTGCGAGCCATTCTACACCCCAATCCCCTCGCTTCCGCACACCCGTACCCTCGCGAACAAAAAGAATTCTGTCAATTGGCTCACAACTGTGCTGTAGGCGTGGCATGAAGGCTAGGTGGCTAGGAGGGGCCGTCGCAGCCATCGAAATCAGCGCAAGGCGGTTATGTCTGCTGGTTTGCGTTTTCAGTTTGATTTGAATTTGCTTTTCGTTGGATATTGTTTGTATTTTTTTTTACCCACGCTGTGCAAAACAAAAGACTTAGGAAACGAACTTGCCCCCAGACAGTAATGCAAAAAATGTGGGACAGCAACGAAATGCGAATAGGAACAAAGTGCTGCAGTGAATTAGTTGCACGTTTTCTCGACTTATTGTGTTTGTTGTCATAGCAGTTGTTGTTGTTGTTGTTGTTGTTGTTGTTTTTAACTCAGTCGCGTTGGCTGTTGTTGCAGAACAATCAGCTCATTAGGCGCATGAGCTGCAACTGTGCAATGCGTTTGCTGTTGTTATTGCTGTTGATGTTGCTGTTGATGTTGCTGTTGCTGTTGCTGTTGATGTTGCTGTTGCTGTGTGCAACGTAATTACCCGAAAAGGCGCAACTTTAATGTTAACACAAATTCTTTACACACAATAAAACAGCAACAGCAACAGCACACACAGAATTTTCGTTGACTTGAAGTCAGCTATGTCTAATTTTCCATCTAAATAAATGTGAACAGCTCCAGAACTATATTTTAAGCAAATAGATAATCAGCAAGCTAATTCGCAAGATATTAATGGCCATCCCACCACTTCCAAGCGGGATCGACTATATAGTTCCCTGATAATTCTCAAAAATCTCTTTCCACCTTTCCATCCCATCCAAGGAATAGTGGACCGGATGGGCCCTTTAATACTTGTACAGGCTAACTAATTACTATACATTACATCTGTCCATGTCCATTGCAACTTAAAGACTTCAGGTGCAATCACTTATTACCTGCACTAGTTCGAAAAATACTTTGAACAGTTGTACAAGCTCAATAAGGTCAATTGTAATGCGGTGAGCCATGAAATTACGGGATACATGTTGATGGGAAATCATTTAACTAGGTTGTTCATCTCTCATAACGACTACTGTAGAAGTTTCCTCAATACAAGAAGTCTTCCATTCTTGAGGTAGTAATGGCCATCCCCTATAACAACTACTTTCTTTCTGACAACCGCCTTAACCTAACCTTCCCCTACTCATTACAATTGTGTCGACAAGTTTCACTCCGCCCTAATGCACATATCATACAATTTGTTTTAGATTATAGCTCAAGTAAACATTAATAAGTTTGTTTGTTGTTTTTTTTATAAATTTTGCTTTAGCAACTGCCCCCTAATTAAGTAATCAACTAACAATGAATTATAATTGCTTCTGTACTCTGTGAGCAGCTCTCGCATTTAGGGCTACAACAAATGCAGCCCAGCATCTAATTAAGCCAATCTGATGTTTCCGTAGATGAACGTATTACGGGACTATGTCAAGTTGCTGTTGTTGTTGTTGTTGTTTGTTGCCCGTGGGCATGGGTGTGAGAAAAGCGCAGTAAAAGTGCAGCATCTTCACCGCAGCACGTCAAC
The DNA here is from genome assembly GCA_035042305.1 of Drosophila glabriapex. NCBI lineage: Eukaryota > Metazoa > Arthropoda > Insecta > Diptera > Drosophilidae > Drosophila > Drosophila glabriapex. Next base: position 7,854,068 of record JAWNLN010000066.1, read on the forward strand.
TGACTCGACTTGGCATTGCCTGAGATCTAAAAACTATTTGCCATGACATGAGAATTAGGCGCAAAAGCGCAGTCAAGTCGGAAGAGAGCTTGTGCTAGATTTACCTTGTAATCGGTAGTTAGAGTCAAACATTGTTGTCATTGTCGTTGCCGTTGTTGGTGTTGGTGTTGGTGTTGGTGTTATTGCCATTGTCTTTTTCTATTGGGGTAACGTTCATCACGTTTGTCGATGCAATTTCACAGATAACTGTTTCTTCATGTTTGCCACTCGTGCGGTTGCATAATCCAGCAGCAGCAGCAGCAACCACCACTAGCAGCACAAAACCAACCGAAACAATGCAAGCGTTTTAAAATGCCGCTATTATCCAACAACAACAATTGCAACTTTTGGCCAACTGCTTCTTTGCCTTTAACTTTGGCAGCTTCCTCACTAGTAATTCCAACTAACCCACCCCTCTTTCGCTACCTTCCCACTTCTACACTTCCCGCCAATGTGGGTCACAGCAGTTGCTTGGTGTTGTTGTTGTTGTTGGGGCTGTGGCAGCAAGAATATAATTATTGCCGGTTTGTTTATTTTCGTAGACAACTTCATACGTCTGCACAATGTGGATTATTGTGTGGATCGGATAACAATATGGCTGTCGTAAAAACTATAGACTTCAAAATTAATTATTGAATGCAAATCTTTTTATAAAGGCTTCCAAGACTCCTAACACTCTCATCAACATCGGTTCACAATATCATATGGCTCCCATAGTAACAATAGCTCAATTTAATTTTAATTAGAATCAAAATCAAGATATGAATATCGGTCTGCGAGGGAATGTAGACTTCGGTGTGCCAAAAATGGATGTTCTGACTTGTTTTGTATAGTTATGCAGACATTTTTTTGTGTGTCTTTTAATTTGGTTCGAGTTGACATTTGCTATTGCATTTTTTCGGGGCTTGTTATGACATTTTATAGTTTGTTTGTTTTCTGTATTTTGTGTCTGTGCGACATTTGAATGATTGTCTGGCATTTTGTCATTGCCAGATTGCATTGTGCAATGCAATATATTATTTTAAGAATGTCTGCATTTAATATAACAAATTTCTTGTTTCTTACAGATATTTGAGCTAAAAGACCATTGCAGCATGTAAGTAAACGAAATTAAACTATTTCACCAGTTAATAAAACTTATATCTTTTTGATATAAGCTCCTAAATTTTGTATATATAGCTAATTGAAAGAAGAATTTATTTACCACATGGAGCATAAATATTTATAATGAGTAAGCATAAAACGGAAATTTAATTAATTTGATGAAAAAGCTATTTTGTGTGGAAAAGTGATTTAGCTTTTTAAATTTTATAAGCGATGTTATTTATTATGTTTTTTACCATTTTTATGTGAATTAGGAAAATGAATAAACAATCGGAAGTCAAGCAATTAATCTTTCCATCCATCATTCTTCAAATGAATATTTCATAATAATGACATTAACCTTTTCTCACTTTCCCAATAACAATATCGGAAAGTTCATTCGACAGCAACAAATGTCTGATATTTTTAAAACAACATGGAACAAAAAAGATAATACTGGTATTGTGTGCATTTCGTATTAAAATGCATTTTGCATAAATTGTGTCATTGTCATGTTTCCCATTTCGTTGCTTTTGCATATTTTCACATGATTTTTAAAACGCATTTGACAAATGCAGGAACAGCCAACGACAACAATAACATACATAGTATGACAACAAATCACAACAAAAAACAATAATGCAACACTTGAGCGCCACACAAAAGGGGCATTAAGATGACATACAAAATATTTTGGTGTTAATTCGTTGAAGCAACAATAAGCAACCACAACGCATAGAAAGCTGGTGTTAATGAACTATTTTTGTGAGCACAACAACATTAACGACAAATAGCTGCAAGTGTGCGCTAAATGATAATCAAAATCAGAAAAAACAAAAAACAGAAAAAAAAAACCAACGAAAAATGCACGGTAAATTTTAAGAACAACAACAACTCAAACAACTCAAAGCCATGCTGTGCATTTAAATGGAAATTCAATTTGGTAAGACAGCTGTATTGGAATGCTGAAAAGTAGGGGGAGGTGATATGGGTAAGGGGTCTCTTGCTGAGGCGTCAAGTGGACACTTGACAACCACAACAGCAAGTAAAACAAATTGCACAAGGCACAATTGAAGTTTATTTTCAAAAGCAGATATAGGACGACTTGGCATACCAACTATACCATGAAGTTAGCGACAGTAAATTCCAGATGAAAATCTCTCTTCGTGTAATTCAATTTTCAATAACAATAAATCTTCGGGAAACCTCTAAGCGTGCTTATCTGTGGTTAACAAATCTTACTCCACAGGCTCAGGTCTCACTCCTTCTTTTTTCTTTCATTTCAAATGTTTACTTAATTTTATGGAACTTAATTCGTAACTTTAAATTTAAATTTATATTTATAAAAACGTTTTTTACAAATTATGTTTTTAGTTCACATAAAATAAATAAATAATAAATCAGAAATATATTATAATAATAAATCAAAGCAATTTCATAAATTATGTTCAGCTATATCTCAAAATTGTTGTTAATAGTGGTTTAATGATGTGATTTTTGATATAGTGCTGGCTTAAGATCTGTTAAATATAAATTATTTATTTATTTGTTGGTAATCAAAAAAAGCTCAAAACACCCATTAAAATCTATAAGCCACTCTCCACAAAATAACAAGTTATTACAATCGCTGCGCAATAATAAGCTCTTGACTACAAACACTATTTTCAATATGAAAGAGCATTCCAATTTCGAGTCACTCGAACTTAACTTTCCACTCATGTCTTAAATTGCATTTTAACCTTCAACATTTCTCAATGAAATTTCAATAAGAGCACTGACAACAAAGAAGCAGAGAAAAACCCAAATATCCAAATTTTCTGCATGTGGCTGGCATTTCTGATTGACATTGTTGGCTGGCTGCCCGTTGCTTTTTATCATCGCTTCTCTCATGCATATATGCCCCCTCTGCCCTGGTATTGGGGAGATCGCTGCGTTGAGCTACATCACATTGTGTGTGTTTTTTTTTTCTTTTTCTTTTCTTTCTTTTATTTTTGAGCCAATGGCAGGCGTATGGTGAAAGTTGTTAGCCTGTCGTTTTAGGCCTTGTTGAATGTTTAATTGCTCATTTCGGTTGTCAAATCTGTTAAGTATTGACCTTTTAAGCCACGTCCTTCAGCACAATGTGCCAGATCCCGCAACTCAGGTGCAAAGCTCAGCTACTTTACTTGCCTCTCAAACTCTTGCACTTGCTTACATACTTTTCTCTTCTCTAGTTACGTTTTTGTTGTTATCGCCTTTCTCCTGCCACTTTTGCATGGTACTTTGATAATTTTTTTCGATAGGTTTCGCAGCAATTTTTGGCTTGATTATGCGAGCATTCGAAATTGCCTGCCTGGTTAACTGTCTGGCTAGCTAGCTGGAAGCCCACATGTTCATGCTCGCCTTAGCTGCATTTTGGCGTCAACTTTCATTGATTTGCTGGCAGCTTGAAATATGTATGTGAAAAGCAACAAACGTGCCACGAAAAACAAAAAACTGCTGAAAACTGAAAACGTATCGAGACAATTTCACTTTTTATTGTCTTGTTTTTTCTTGTCAGCGACAGTTACCCTGCCACCAAAACCACCACACCACACCCCACCCTTCCCACACTCAACTCCAGTATACAGATCGTGCAAGAGCAGTTCGGTTGGCCTGCCAGCGCAAGTTTGTCGCCTAAGTCTTTTGATTTACAACTTGCAGAATGTCCTACAATTGACTAAAGTATACATTTCATGTTTTGGCCACTGTTGCCTAGAAAATTGGTAAAACGCGCATTTATTTGGCTCTCAAAAAAAAAAACAAATCAAATTCAGTCTTTGGCGTTATACAAATAATAATGTATTAACTGATATTTTTCCAAAGCTCTTAATGATTTGCCTTCAGCTAGTATAGAATTTATTTACTAAACAGCCTATTACATATGTATATATTTAACATTTAAGGCCAATAAGCTGAGTTCTAAATTTGCTTAATGAGACATTTAACACCTGTGATATGCCAGAGCTGCTTAATTTACGCTACGATCGGAAATGTTGCATTCAATTATATTCAAAGTTATGCAAATGCATTTGAGCTCTGATCTTCTTATGACCATTCTTAATTCGACTTAATGTCAGCAATAATTTGTAATTATTAGTTTGGCAAGCTTTGCGGCAAATGCATTCAAGAGAACTTTCCCAAATAACACGACCAAAATCAAGTTTCCCATGACTTCAGCTATAACTTTGAGGCGCAGTCGTTGGCGAAGCGACTTGTGTGTGTGTGAGTTGCATTTATGATTGTTAGCTGTCTTAACAGTTACTTCTGGTCGGGCTATAACGGCACACGCAGTGACAATAAATGAGCCTGGTTGATTTTATTGATACTACTCAAGATAAGCAAGAATTACTTAATAACCCACTAAAAGTAACAAATAATGGAAAAATACCAAGAGCAATAGTTATATTGATGTCAAGAGTCATCTAATTGTGTATTTCCTCCACGCAAATAAGAATTTATGCCATATACCTTGGTCCACTATTAACATTTCTTACATTCTCGAATATGTACAAAGTATGAAGTTGTTGCCTTTCTTTTCTTCCATAAGGGACAACATTCTGTGCATTCAACATTCGCAAAGATTGTTGCGAATTTTTGAAATTCACCTTGAGAATTTAGTGTTTGTTGCGATGATTTAAGGAATTTCGTATCGACTTAATGAGAAGTGTGGCAATATCAATGTCGGAAACAGTTGATGTTTTATACAAGCCATGGCATTATTTTAAAATACATCAATAATTTATTTAATGTCGTTTATTTTTCATAATTTTTTAAAATTTAATATTAATAGCAAATTGGAAATGAAATCCTTTGTTTGTTATTTAATAAGATGTTTCTCCGGTCTTAAATTTTAAACTGACTCAATAAAGTATATATATTCTAGCTGTCAACAACAATGTGTTGTTATTGGGTTATTGATTATTTACCAGGGAGAAGCCAAGTAGATCAAAGTCCACAACTTCAAACAATTGTAGTACTACTATGAATAATTAACTGCCCTGCGGATGGGCAGACGATAGACAATTAACCTTGATTTGCAGAGCATGCGAAAGTCAGACAACAATTAATAAATCAAAGTAAAACAACGCAAAGTAAAATGTAAAACAAAAGCCTGAAGGCAACAAAAGTTGTGCAAATGAAGTAATTTCAAGTTGAAACACTTCAATTGAGGACAAACATCATCGGCCAGCCACAAAAAGTGCTAAAGACAAAATTGCCAAAACTTTGAGACCATTCCCCATACTTTTTCGGATGGCGGGAGAATGGTATGTGGATGAAAGATGAAAGATAGGACGCATGGGGGCAGGAGAGAGGAAAAATGGGTTTAGACCAGGCAGGTGTTGTTGCTAGAACTGAGCTTTGCCAAGCGGAAATTGCCGGACAGACGCCAAAAGTAACTTTTCAGTGGTATACATAAGCACCAGCAAAAAGTTCAGATTAATACAAAAGCCACAAACCGGTTGCAAAATGAAACCGAACCAGAAGCCAATTAAATCATCTAATTGCCCTTAACTTAAAATAATTTACAATTTGTTATTTGCTTTTTCCATTCGGTTTTCGGCACAAGTAAGAAAAAAGTGCGTAAAATGTTAAGTCATCTTTATTTCTTAACCAATTTTTACCGTTGAATAATATTATGGCAATATATATTTTGGCTTTTATTGTAAGCTGTAACTAATATAAAAAAAAATCAGAGATCCGCATACGAGAACTTATTTTCCAAATATTCTCCAGCTCGTAGTTGTTGACAGCTTTTAATGCTGAACAAGAAAATATTTGGTTTTTATTTGAATTCATTTGTATTTGACTGCAATATAAAACGGGAATATTTTCAGCTGATATTATATTCAAATCTCAATGGCTTTTTGTGCTCGGCTGACAAATGCGGTATGATGGTCAGACAAAACATTTTAATTATAAATGTGAAAACCCGGCTTCTCAATGCTGACATGACATCAGCCATGGTGAAGACATCAAAATACCGCAACACATCAGCAGTCAAGCAGCCAAACCAATAACCATCATTATCGCAATCAAGTTCTAAACAAAAGTCCACAAAAGCCAAATAAAAAATAAAAAAAATAAAACAAAAATAAAAAAAAACACAGAAAAGAATAAAAGAGAAAAACAACAATTATAAATATTAAAAATAAAATACACGTTTTAAATTTGTGACCACCGCGGGAGGATTTACAGCTTACAACATTTTTTCGATTCAAAGGCTAACAAGTCGTTTTGATTTTCCTTACAGTTTTGCAATAGATAAAAATAAATAAAATAAAATAGTTTATGAAGAGTTCAATATGATTGCATAGCGAGGGTTGCCATGTAAAATCGTCCAAGTGTCCAAAATCAAAATTTGATAAAACCATTTTTCTGTAGTATTCTGATTGTAAAAAAACAGTTTAGAGAATATTACAAAAGAAGAATCGTCTATGTCATGTTTTGATTACTAGCAACATAAACAAGCTTAGTAGATGAATAATGACAAAATGGTAGAATTTGATAATGATCTTACCAAAAACGAAGTGTTCAAGTTTATGGAATGATATTCAAAATAGCAAATCTATCGACAAGAAACCCGTTCAATAGTTTCGACTGAATGGATGAAATCTGTTGATTGATTAAGATTTCTGAATTCTTCAGTTAATCGTTATTAATTATTAATGACGAGTGGCATTGACAGTGCCTACGTGTGTCTCGAAGACACTAAACACTAATCGTTGTGCTTAATTGCTGTATAATATTAATAGGCGGATTCCACTACGTCCAGCATTTGGTACATTCACATTCTTAACATTTCGCGATTTCATTATAAGCCTCCGTTGCCATTAACCTGTGAGTTGCAAAATTCCTTTTTGATTAAAAAACAAAAAAAGAGCTGATCGGCTTAATTTATCTTTTTTTGTCTTTTCAAAATGAATAGTGAAACAAATAAATACCACTTTTCTGCAATCATCTCAATAAATAGCAAACAAAGGATTTAATTTCGAAATTTCGAAAATTCGCATCATAAAATGCCCAGAATGTTGTCCCTCTTGTGAAGATGTACTGGCAACAACTTTATATTCTGAAGTCATTTGAGAATAGCTAAGCTTCTATTGTGGATGGCAGACAGTGTTGTCCATTTGGTACCATCTATTTTGTTTGATACCACCTAAGGTTCTGCCTTTGCCTCTACCTCTGTTTCTCTGTCTGCCTCCGTCTTTATCCGATTTCAATTGTTGCTCGCTAAGCCCAGCAATGCTTCTTTTAGCTGTTGTCATTTGTCAACAAGTCAGTGAACTTGTGAGCTCGCATCTGGTATGGTACATCGCTACGCTCAGAAGAGGCAAAAAGACGGCTAAAAGATAGCTGGAGACAGCAGAGACAGTTGAGGCAGCCAACCGACCAAATGGGCAATCGGGGTACCGGCGTAGCATCGGGTATGCTGAGGCTCTTTCTTTTACAAATAATTAACATAAATTAATAGGAAATGAGTAGAAACAACGCATGGCGCACCAGCCAAGCAGCCAGCAGAGGTCGGTTACAGTTACAATAACATTAGCATGGCTCCGACGAAAATAAAGAGATATAAAAAAGGGTTCGTTACTTAAGTCTTTTGTTTTTTCTTATGCATATATATATACATATATATATATATATATATAAATAAATATGTATACATGAATATGTGCACATATTTTGGGTAGCATCTTGGGTTAGCCTGAGGCTGGACAGTTACATAAGCTGCGTGGAAATCTTGTCCAGTTATTTATGAGGCGCCAAACGCCCAGAATGACGACGAACATAAACACGCAAAAAAAGGCATTTGTGGAAAGTCGCGAAATATTGTAGCAGCTATTTGGATGCATTTATGGTCTTGGTGTTAGCCAACTAATCAGCACCTGTCATGCGTGAAAAGCAATCAGGAAGCAAATAAAAAAAATTCGAATGAAATAAAAACCTAGCCCACAGTACAACCATAAGCCGCAGACGCAGTCTACGTCTCCATTCCAGTCTTCATCCATGCCGCCATCTCCTTCTCCATCTAGGTGTCAGTACCAGTAACCGTAATGGTCTGTAGCGGGGCCTAAGACCCGAAACTGGAGACTGGCAGTTTGACTACTTCTATTGTACAGCCCACTGTGATGTGATTAGGTTTGGTTTATATGGGCTAACTTACATCGAGCTTGTCATGACGCAATGCTTATATGGAATAGCAGGCAATGAGGCAGCTAAAACTCCATCAATAGATAACTAATGGATTGCCAGCGAAAACTAAATTCAGCTTTTAACAATTGTGTATAATGTGTACATATGGCTAACTCTGAGCACCTAAAACTAAACCCACAAATAAACGACTACCATTTAAAGATCATTCTGATTATGCGATTGGTTACTAAGAACATTTTGAGCATAACTCAAATACACATAAAACAAATAAAATAAAATAAAGGATATAATAAATATCAGGGTATTCAAATACAAAATGAGTGGAGTAAGATAAGTTTACCACATGAAAGAGACAAAAATTAGTAGATGTAATTGGAACAGAAATTCTTAGACGATCCAATAGAAAAGCGGAATCATTTAAACATCTGTTTTCGTGTTATTTAAATGCTTATGAATATTGGAACATCACTCTAATAACAAAAAATAGTGTATTAAGAAATAGAAACTGTGGAAGATATATGCATTTTACATTTTTGCAGAAGGAGAGGCGAATTACAAACATATGCTGATCCTGGAAGAAGTCGCCAGAAATCTGTCTTTTGTTTTTCAAGCTTTGAAATTGTAAAATTGGGTTTATCGACATATAGTTACAGATATATCGGCAGATAGCTTGACATTGTTCAAAACCAATTAAGTCTTTTAACTTCGCCACCAGCACTAAAACGATTTCTATTAAATATCTCCATAAGTGGAGGCACTTCCCGCCACACACTCATATTTATTTCTCGAAAATCGCGGAATTTACAAATAAATTTCTATTGATATACAAAATTATTAAGTGAAAGTGCAACGATCGTTCCGAGCAAACAAATAAATTTCTGTGATTTCTGTTCGCTAACAATGAGCAAAAATTACTATACTCAGTATGAGAGTATATGTATAAGGGTGTGGTAAAAGTTGTTTATTTATTTATTCATAATTTCCTGTATATATTTATACTTGACTTGTGATTTGCGTTGTCGAATTTATTGATCATTATTGTGATTGTATAACGCAGACAATTAAACTTAGGAATAGTCAATGATTAATGAAGTAACTGAACTTAGATCCATAGGAAATATAGGAAATATTTAAATAAAAATGTATATACTTATTTATTGAGAAATAAATAAAAGTTAGATTAAAATGTATTCAATTTATCTGTTAGATATTAATATACGATTTTTTTGCCTGTTTCCTTATCGATCTTAATGATTTTATATACAGATATCTGCTGTATCTTACAAGTTTAACACTTGTTGGTGATAGCAATCGATTTTTATGTATATTAGCGAAACGGGTAATGAAATCAACAAATGTGCGCATTGCAGATGAAAACTTATATCCCAACATCAAAGTTTGTAGCTCGTATACTCTCTGAGATCCGTGAGTTGATACAGATGGACGAACGGAGGGAGGGTAAGAGGTAGGGTAGACAGGCTTTGGCGGCTAATCAAAAATAATAACATCATAAATACTTTATGGCCTTGTGTCTACTATATAAATTTGCACAGCTTCATTACACCCTTTCCCAATGAGTACAGAGTATAAAAATGCCCTCAGATAAATGTGAAGTGCTTTTGAAGCTGTCTTGTGCTGATCTTGTACTATGATGTAGCATACCTTTAGCCCACATGTGTGCAAAGCATTGATGATTATGCAGGCACATTATATGTTTATTTTGTATGACACGCTTTTGTTTAATACCCGGTGATTAACTCTCAAGTCTCAATCATTGACCAGAGATCTGAGGTGCCGCCTATTTTACATAGACTCAGTTCGCATGCGATCGCTGCATATCCCTCGCTTCTCAACTTTGTAAAATTTGTTGTAAGGTTTTCATGCAAATTACCAGATGTATAAATACTTGGCGCTACTTGCACAATCGATTCGATACAATAGACAAGGCCATCAGTGCGGCCACGCCCCTTTTCGGTGAGTGGAAATATGCACGCATGCGCATCACCACATAAATTGATTGACAAGCCACGCACACACACACACACACACACACACAGAGAGAGAGAGAGAGAGAGAGAGAGACGCTGCAATCAAGCGATCATTAATTGAGGCCCGGCTGGGATCTATCCCTTCCGCTAGATGGCTTTTTTTTGGGTATCTTCCTCCGTCTAACGAGCAGCACAAAGGTTTCAGTTTCTTGAGACATTTGCGGCCTCAATCAAGTTAGACAATCTTTACGCGATGTTAACGCTTCGTAAAGTTCACAATTACCAAAAAAATAAAAACGAAGACGAACAAGCAGAAGAAGAAGAAGAAAAAGCAGCTGGATCAACTTTTTGTTGGTTTTTATTTTTTTTTGTAATATCCGACTCAGGTACTTGCACATCTGTTATATTTAATTGCTCTTTGCCCCACCAAAATTAAATGAAATAATTAAGGTTCCTTCACCTCCTCCCCCTCCTTCTGCCCCTCTTCGAGCAGCACATAAACCTAGATAAATAGCTACGCAGTATTTAGTTGCTCTTCCGCTGTTGGGCTTCAAGAACTTTTCTTTCCCTCTGGGCTCGTGTCTCTCCGCAAGGGTCAGAGTACTAAAGAGGTTATAGCTTCTGCTTTATATTCTTTGGGCTTGAACTCTGTGCAATTTACAGGAAGCTTCACAATTGACAGCACATGCCAAATGCCACTTGATGGCCTCAGGTGTTCCCAAAACCTATTAAGCTAAAACAAAAACAATCCACTCTGGAAAAGACCCCATTGAACATCATTTAAATGAAAGCCAGAAAATTAAAGCACTTAGATTTTGTATAATGTTCTATTTTTACAACTAGCAACAGTTAAGATCACATATTTTTATAATTTGCGAGGACACTGCTAAGTCAACCATATAGTCCTGGCTCTCTTGTTTTTAAAACAGATACAAATGTAGCTTCGACTGGTAAGCAAGTGAGTAAGAGACACTTAAATAGATACAGTTGAAAATATATTCTCAAATTTAAAAATAATATTTAGATATAGATTCAAATACTACGCAGTACTCAGATTTTAGGTGAGAGGCCCGCACATCATCAAAGTAAGGTGACTTAAGTCTGTAGATGTGTACCCAATTCATAATTACAGTGTATTGAAAAGAGGTAAGAGTTATTGCGTGTGATACTAGCTACTTTTGATCATTGACTCTCCCAAGCTATTCATGTAAGCCTTAACAACAGCTTTCAGTTGTATTTTGTTGCCTTCACACCCAAAAAAAAAAAGGCGTTCGGGCTCCTGATTGTTGTTGTGATATATATATATATATGTATATATATAAATATGTATTCATATTCTGTTCGTATTTGGTTTTGGCACACCCACATGTGTTTTCACCCAATCAGTCGCTCAGTGCTCAATCCATAATCTGACGCTCAAATGAAATAGATCAAATTTCTTTTTCGTCGAGGCAGCAGGGTAAGATCGCTTTGGTCATGTTGATAGGAGCAGCGCATTAAGGCAATTTCACTTGCTGCGCTGTGGCATGCAGCTTGATGTGTGTGTGTGTGTGTGTATGTGTGTGTGGGTTGCCATCTTGTAAGAAGGCCGTTAAAATGTTTGAATTTTATTTTCTTTTACTGCGATGGCGGCTTTTGGCTTTGTCGCACTCTCACCGTCTAATCTATGAGCATACAGATGTGGGAATTGGAAATGGAATTGGTTGAAGATTGTGTACTGTGGATTGGGGATGGAGTTAGAGTTGGGGTCGTTTACTGTCCAGCACTCTGACGCTGATTTGTATTGCCATGCCGCACGCCCGTCTTTGGCATCGGCCACAACTGCGGCACGCTAATGATGATTACCCACTTTTACCCAGGAGCTTGTGTCTGGTGTATGGTGTATGGTGTATGGTGTATGGTGCATGGTGTATGGTGTACGAGTACGAGTACTAATACGAGTATGTACACGTAGACGTATAAAAATCAAAAGCGGTTTAACGCGTTTCTCGTTCGAGACTCTTTTCATTGCGATTCAATTAAAAACGCTTAGCAGCTGCATTGAGTCCCTGGTCCGATCGGCAATCTGCGATCTCGCTGCAAGTCGTCGCACCCAAAAGAAAGCCACTTGTTCCGAGGCCGTCACAAATCAGTTTCTCATGTGGTTGCCGCTGTTGCTTTTTACTGGTTGTGCTTTTGCTGACTTTGCTGCCTATAGTTGTTGTTTGTGGTAGCAACATTGACAGCCTGTCTGACTGCCGACTGCCGACTGGCTGTGGGCGTGGCAGTTGCTTCTTCCTTTTGATTTAATGGCACACAGCGATCGACTCGACTCGACTCGACTCGACTCGACACAACACGAATCACATCGGTTTGCCTCAATCCAGCACGGCCTTGGCCACATGCTTGTTGCTGACTAGCTGGCTGGGGGAAATCAGTCTGTTGGCACTACTCTACAAAAGCAATTTCGATTTTTATACCCTGTACTCATTAAAAATGTGTTTAATGAAGTTGTAGAAATGTATGTAACTTGTAACAGTACGTACAAATGCAAGTTCTTGTTTAGCACACGCAGTTCAAGTTGAACTTTTCCTTAAATCGATGATGGTTTTCTTAGATTTCTGATACCGGTTTTTTGCGCATATCTTCAAGGTTATAACAACTAGTGGCAATAATAAAAACATGAGCGAATATTTTCGTACACCTCCCTCCGATTTTGCAGATTATATACACAATATAATTATGAATGTACGGGTGCAGGGGATCTCGGCCAGAGTATTATTTCTTGTTGCGCCTTGACTTGCTTTTGGATTTCACCAAAAAAAAAATCAAAAAATAAAAACTCATACGAAAAACCAAATTAATTAATCCGAACGTGATCTACACTATATGAATAAAGTGCAGCACGTGAGGCGACTGACTTTTGCATAAAAGCCAAATAATTGCGAAAATTTTGTAGTAATTTCGAAATTCATTCACTTCTTACATTGCCAAAGTCTTAAATTAAAAAATGTTTTTGTTACAAAAAACGCCTCATTTATAATTTAGATAATGGCAAAATGAGAAATGTTTGAAATTAAATTGAAGATATAAAATAAATTCAACATGTGCAGTTCAAATAATCTTGTAATAAATAGATATATATTGTATTGTATATATTGTATTGTATATATTGGCTACCTCATATTCTGAACAGCCGATCTGAATGGTCATGTCAATATGGCCTTGATATACCCTAGGCCAAAACTAAATATGTGCATATTCAAGCAACCAGTTCCCATGAGGCACGACCATCGGCGAATTTAATTGCAAATTATTAAGTGTGCTCGTATAAAGTTTTTATTATTATTATTATATTTCGTTTTTTTTTTTGGGTATTTTTCTTTCTAGTTTTTCCATGAGAGAAAAGTGAAATTTCATTGGTGTTGGGGAGGTGGGGCTTTGGACCAATAGCATGTCAGCAGGTTAGCAGGGATTTGTCAAAATACCTGGTGAAATCTTTCAGATTGCAGTCGGCAGTAAGCTGTTGTTGCTGTTGTTGTTGTTGTTGTTGCTACAATTGTTGTAGCTGTTGTTGCTTGTGCGCTTGGCACGAAACGTGCTGCAAATGCATTTTTGTGCTGTCTGTGGGGTCAAAAGCAAACACAATTCGCTGACCAAGGTCGTAAACAAATTAACGTTCTGGCATTTACAAAAATAATTGATCACTTTTAATTATCTTCTCAAGTGTGCAAGTTGTGACATATCAATTGAGCATTTTCTATATACATACATATACGTTTATATACATATGTATATTTCCTTGGAACTGAAATTAAAAATTGTATTTGGTAGAAGAATCTTCAATCTTCCTCCAATTAAATGTTCAATACTAACATATCTAGGGGAAACCTCTGAGCGTGCTCAACTTTGGTAAACTTATCTTACTCCATGTTATCTTGGCCATGTTAAAATGTTTACCTTCATTATAAATAATCTTCAGGCGCTTAACAATTTTGTGTCTCATTGGTATTTTATTCGGTCCCCAATCTTTGCAACACATATTGAAACATTTGACATTTGAATATTCGTTATTTTATTTATTCATTTTTGCCCCTTTTCAATTTAATTTTTACCTTTTAATTGTATATAATTTCATTCGTAACTTTAATTTTAAATATATTTTCAAATTTTAATTTATTAAAGACTTTTTAAAAACTGTAGACTGGTTCAAGTCCACATTACATAAATAAATAAATAGTATTTCATATGTCCAAGTTTCTGAACTTATCAATTAATCTCTTTTATTTACATATCTATGGTTAGTTTTAATATATAATTCGAAACGGAACAATTATATATATACATATATATATATATATATATGATATATATATCGCCTTTGAAAGTAAGTTGGAAAATGTGTGCCAACAAGAAATCGTCGAAATAAGTATCGACACCTTTTTGGTGGAAAGTGGCGAAGTTTGAGCATTTCCGTTTCTGTGGCCAAAAGAAACAGCAAATAGCAAAAACGCAAACAACAACAAGCCGTCCGATTATACCCATATGTGTACATATACACATACATACATACATACATATGCTTGTACATAGAATCATTTTTGTGCAGATTTCACTCTGGCTGGCTACCAAACGAAGGCGAGCTAAGTGCTTGCAGCAGCTGAGTGTGTGTGTGTGTGTGTGTGTGTGTGTGTAGATGGAAAACCTGTAGAATGCATAGAAACGACAACGACGGCTTTTCAAAGTGCTCAATGCTATATCAATAACAACAGCAGACGCCTGCTACACCTGCCTAAGCCAAAAAAAAAAAACAAAACAAAAATAAAAACCAAGAATACAATAATAATAAAAATATACGACAACAACACGAACACTAGCCTGGCCATGGCCAACAACAACGGCATCAGCAACGGCAACGGCAACGCTGCGCCCAAAAACCCAACAACTTTTAATTTCAACACATTCCAGCCAAGACACTGTGGCAGCGGCAGCGGCAGCGGCAGCAGCAGCATCGGTGTCAGCTCAGTACGTGCGACTTGACTTTCTTTGCGGCTGCTGGCAGCAACAATACCAACAACAGCACACATGCATGCATGCATATATATATATATATGTGTATATATGTGCTGTTGTAAGTATGTGTGTGCACTGCATACCTGTTCATAGCCAGGCCTGCCTGCCTGCCTGCCAAGCAGCCAACAGCTCGAACTGAAGTCAGTCGATAGCAGACGGCCGAAGCGTTGAGACGTCGTCAGTTGCGGGACAACAACAGCTTGCAAGTCTTTCTTTGACATTTTTTGTTACTGTGCGCGCTGAGCAAGCGAAGGTGTGTGTGTGTGCAAAGAGAAGAGTGTTAAAGTGGCGCTCTTTTGCGCAAAGAGAGAGAGAGAGAGCACCACTCTCTTGCAATTACCGTTAATCAAATAAGTTTTGTAGAAATTTAAACGCCACAACAGGCCTGTATGTAGTATAAACGTGTGTGTGTGTGTGTGTGCATGTGTGTGTGAGTGTGTGTGTGTGTGTGTGAATGTATGTGTATATTAAACGGTTCATTGATCGAGTTCAGCTGAAATGGAGCAAATGCCAGCAACGACGACAAAAACAACGGCAGCCAAACAAACGCAAAGAGAGCCGAAATAATACAGTGCAAGTGCGGCGTTTTTTTAATGCCTGTTGTTGTTGCGACTGCGTGTGTGATTTTATGTGTAATTATTTGTGTGTGTGTGTGTCTGTGTGAAAGTGAGTGTGTGTGTGTGTGTCTATCACCAATTTGGTTCATTTGCGGCATCTGCGGCAAATGCGCTTAACCCATTTTATAGTTATTGTTGGCACTTTGTGTGTTGTGCGCAAAGCAAAATCCAATAAGCGAACCGAAGAAGAGAACACACCGAAAGAATGACAATTGCGGCTTCTTCTTCTTCTTCTGTCTCTATCCAAAAGGGGCGCTACAGCAACAAAAGCCAAACAGCAACTCCAAGAAAACCCGTTGCGACTGCGCCAAAAAAAGCAAATGAACATGAATGAAATATTTATTATCATATATTCATAGAGATGTTCATGCATATATGTGTATGTGTATGTGTATATGTACATGCATGTATAACATCCTTTTCTCAATCAATCTGACAATAGTTTTAAAATATGTTTTGCAAATAGTTCGCTGACTTACAAAAAGAAAACAACGTTATACTTTAGCGTGCTGGAGAAAAACCAAACAAAAATATTGGATACTGTTATTAGGTGCTGTATGAAATAGTTTTGCACATATTATGTAATTTCTACATATATGTATGATATATAGATATATCCATATACACAAAAGGTAGACAGATATATATATATATATATATATATATATATAAAAGAAGTCATAGCTATTTCATGCATTGCACTCACGAGCAAAGTAAACACGACTGAATTAATCCCCCTCCATAAAAAAAAATAAACGCAAATGACTACAAAATAAAAGTAAAAGAAGAAAAAAACAACAAAACGGATGACATCAATTGGATTTAAATAAAAGTTATTTTCTAAGCGCATACAAATGACTGTTGAATACCAAATAGCAACAAACTTAAAGCAAATTTATATGCAAGTATCGATGTACACTCAGAAAAAACCGACCCAAAGAATGCGCCACACTTTTGGCTTCAAGAAAGAAGAAAAGAGAACAATGAATACTTACGCGTCCCATTTGGTTACTTCAATTATTATTCATAAGAAGCAGTTCACGATTCGACATATAGAAGCATTTTATATAGTAATTAGCGACTTTACGTCGATTTGAATTCGCCTCTCTTTCTCGAGTCGAGTTCTAAACGTTTGTCTCTCTACTTTTTAAGAATATATTTCCCAGTATTGTAAAATATTACTGGAAAATAGAAAAATGCCTTGCCAACATTAAGAAAGTTATTTGTCTTCTTCTACGCAATGAATATGTGCAATATCTAAATTCCATTAAACCTATGTCGATATATCAAAAAAATAAATATGAAATATATGTCCATATTTGATATGTGGCCAATCGCCCGAAAAGATACTCGATCTTGCTTCGATTTATAATAATGCAACCTGATAATCAGCAAACAGTTAATTAAAAATTGAAATCTAGGCTTATTGCGTTCAGCTGTTTTATGGGTAAATTAAAAAATCGATGAGCATAGTGGAACTAGGTTATACGACGAGTTATTTACCATCTTCAAAAAATATTGCGTGCCCAGGTGAGATATTAGATACGCCTCTGGCAGACACTTAAAATTTAATTTTGAATATTGATGTATCAAAAATGAGTCACAAAAATGCGTTTAAAACCAACCAAGTTGGAAACAGTTAAAGTGCCGATTCCATGTTATTTCTCTTAAAAACCTTCTTTTTGATTTCATTGCCATTTATATAAACTCGAAAAAAATTTTGTTAATCAGTTTGTTTTGCACATCTGTATATATGCTTATATTAACAGATGAGCTAACCAAGCTAACACCACGAAAAAAACAAACCCGTTTCGACCAGTCAAAAATCATCGAAACCACTTTAAGGCACATACTTCATACACACATATTTAATATGTATATATATATATATAAATGTGAAAACACAGGTATGCGTATATATGTGTACGGGGAATTTGCGATACAAATTTAACGCTTCAACGAAGTCAAAGTCATCTTGCAAAATGTACACACTAAAATATTCCTAATTGCGTGCTAATTTTGTACTTAACAACATTTGCATATTTGAATAAAAGTGAAGAATGTTGAAATCTACATATGTTGGCATAATGCTAGAAAGAAAAACAATTTAATTGACTTACTTTTACAAGATAATGGATGGAAGTTTTAAACTTTAGCATATTTAGTTTTCAAGTTTTGGGAATTGTTTTGCAACCTGTTTCAGACAATAATAGCAACTTAACATACCAAAATATGAATACATTAATTGTGTTTTAAGATGATACTTTTCAGGAATATTTTCAAGTCATCTCAGAGAGATAGATAAGATATTTATATACTATTTTAATGTTAGCTAATGAAGTTTATTTTAGCAAGTGGTATAAATCGATGGTTTCTTAAAAAGGAGGCTCTGTTCCGCAACAGGATGAGTGGCTTAAGGGATTGCTTGACAGCAGATACTCGTGGATCAATAGGATCTGTCATAGACAAAGACGTGTACAAAGTATATTTGGAACAATTCTCTTTTGCGAGTATCTCAATTAATAAAATAGTCTTATTGTCTATGAGCGAAATTGAAATATGACCAGAGTTCCACTGAGAAGGGAATAGAAATTTTCACATGCTCACGAAAGTTGTTCGGGTGTTTTTCACAATTTGATTTGTTCATTCTTCACGTGCGTGTGTATCTAGAATTGGTAAATTAAAAAACCGTTTTGGGCTCCAAAATTTCGTTTGCTTATCATCTTTGTTGTCTGCTGTTGGTGCTGAGGCTGCTTTTGTGTCATATGTAAATTTGAAAGGCATACATTATGCTTATGCCTAGCATATAACATTGATACCTATCTGTGAGCTGTTGCTCGTTGCCCGTTGGCTGGTTTCTGTGCTTCGAAATGTCACGCATAACTGAAACGTATATATATATATATATATATATATATGTACAGCAGAGTGACAAAATAACAACAACAAACAGAAAAATATGTATGTAAATAAGATGATTCTTTTGACCCACGCAAGCGTCGCATCGGAACGCGTCGCACAACAAGTTGTACAGGCTCATCGATTATGAATATTATTGAGCAGTTATACGAGTATACACAACTACAACGGGAATACCGTTGTTACCTGTCGCGGACTGCCCACTCTATTATAGCACCAGTTTTAAAGCTGAAAACATTATGGCACACAGCTGGTGATTGGAAATTTGTCTGAGATTCGCCGTTAGAGGACCGTATGCATGCCAAACATGATCACAAATATTAAGCACATACAGCACAACAGCATTTTGCATCAGAATTCCACTTGCATGTCACGTAAGCTGCTCGAATAATTTCCCATGACGCTAATACTCTTCCATTAGTCGAATCTTGATTGATGATCCCCATGCCCATCCCAATATTTCGACACACATTCTTATGGGACTTTGTGGCTTAATTCGATTCGTTTATTAAGCTTTAAGCTATGCTTATTTGTATTCAATGCTCTCACAAATATTTCACCTTAAATACTTGTGACGCCCAATGAAGAGATGCAACCATGATGCTTGCCACTGCTTAGATCCGTCTTTAGGACATCTGCTGGCGTTTGCTCCGTCTGCATATAGTCACCTTGGATGTCGCCACTCGTGCGTGGATGAAACCCAAAAGCCTTTAACTAATTTTTGAACGCTTTGGTTGTCGTTTACGAGCTGAACCGAATCACATCTTCTGCCAATCCTGTTGAGTATGGCCTTCAAGTGTAAGGCCTCCTTTGCTGCTTCGCTGTTGCTTTCGTGCCTCCCAACTTACAGCTGCACCTGCTAATACAAACGCCTCTCCAGAATAATACGGCCTGTCGGTCAAGTTCACGCTCCAGTCAGCATCGACGACTCCCTACATATGTTCGCCTGTTTGTCGATACCGAAGAATGTCTTTCAGTGTTCAACATTGTAACATGAGTTAAACTGACTCTTGGTATTTATGGCGTACGCAATATGTGGACGAGTTGTGACTGAAAGAAACACAGCAGAGCCAATTAAGTTATGATAGAAGTACTTCCTCATTACGGCTGCCCCTGGTCGCTTCAAGGTTGTTAATGCGAATCTTTTTATATTTCATATGCATTTCCGAGGAGTTCTGTAGCCCGTTGCAGCGAAAATGGATACGAAAGGAAAATCTTCTCCTGCCGTTTGACGAACAGGCATGGATTCTGTTTCGTGGACTCTAATCCAACTTCCTGTGACTTTGTCGTGGATCTAAAATACCAACGCAATCCGATCTGCCGTAATCCGTATAGCGTCCTCTTTAAAAAGCAAACAGGGCTTTTCACTGTAAGCCGTTCCATTCAAGGTGACTTCTGTTTCATTCCAATTCAGTTGCCCGGTTCCAACTTTTTCAAATAATTATTGAGGCTCTTTGGCATTTCCTCTCCATTATACGCTCTCTTCGAGCTCGCCGTTTAGGTTGTCCGTGACCACGTCCCTTTTGCTATATCTCCATATCAAGTTCCGTTGCCATGGCCACCAAAAGTCGGACTGATGTGAAGCGTGCTACAGCTGAATACGTTTCATGGACCTTTGGCGACCATTCGCACTTTCTTTTTTGATGAAACGATTCCATTGTCTGTTCATTGAAACACCATTTTACTACCTATAATCTTACGATCCTTAGCGTCGATCTAGCGCCTGAAACTCAGCTTCAATTGCTCCTGTCCAACTGACGCTTTGCTCATCATCTGTCGCAGCCATGAATGCCATTTCGCATTCCTCGAATGTTTCGCTGGAGCTGCTCTGCTCATCGCTGCTATCCACTTGTGTTTGATTGTGGTTGATATATTTTCCGTGGCCTACCACGCTGGCCTGTCCTCTCGATCTTGGGACGCTCTCTGCTTGAGTCACTCATTTGTACTCCTATCGTCGCTGGTAGACCCATCACAAGATTAATTGATATTGATGATATATTGATTTGATGGTGATACCAAAATTAGAGCTCGGCGTACCCGCTTTTGAAGCCTGGAACATTAAAAAACTTGACGGTTGTCAGGTAAATTCAATCGATATGCCTTCGATGTAGTTGAGCTGAGCCGACCAGTATGCATTCTTCTGATCTTGATTCAAATTTACCCTTATTGAAAAACTTTATTAACACATCTGTTTCTGATGTAGCATGCTGCATTTGCTGCTTCTGGCCAAAAGGATTGCTTCGTCACACTGCGTGCCATGTCGACCAGGGTACGATTCTATCTCTTCTGCTGGCCAGTCTGGCGTCTGCGGTGCTTTGAGATGTCTCTGAATTCCGTTCGCTTTATACTTTAGTATAAAGTACTAAAGTACTTCTATCTTCTTACCCGTAAAGTGCTCTGCTGCAGCTTTATATACCTTAAAAGCCTCAAATAACTCCGATTTCTGTTTAAGAAAGTGAACTTCACAGCTTATTTCGCATACATCGCTGTGAACTATTTCTGATAGTTCTGTCGAGCGTTTCTTTCTCTCTTTTCCACTTTTATAAATGCTTGTTGTTTGCAGTTTCGCTCATGCAAATTTCGCAATTTGACAATTTTCCATTCTCGCATATTTTCATGCTTTTCGCCATTCAAATAGTACAAGTTACCGCACCTTTGAGCACGTAGCCAAGCTTTGTTGTTTTTCATAACAAGTGACTAATTTATATATATATATATATGTTTTGAAATGAATATTGAAGCCATTGTCAAACTTTGGCACAAATCCGAGACGTAGAAAACGTCTGTCAATCAACTTTACCAATTATTAGCGTGGTCTTATTGCCAAATGCAGGCTCTTAGTTGAACTCATGTGTGCCGTGCAAGCACTACCGAGGCACCACAAGCCAATCTTCTCATCAATAGAAAAGGCCATCTATAAAGCTCTCCCTTATCTGCTGTACCCGCACTCTGCGGTTCTTTTGGCTGGTCTTCCATGATTTTCCTTGCTTTGCTTCGATAATTACTTGCGAAATGTCCAATCGTATTGCAGCTGAAACTTCTTCTACTTCTTCTACTTTTACTTTGCTATTTATTTCCACGTCTTTTCGACGATTAGCGAACATTGCGTTCTCTCCAGCGAGATGGGGCAAGTCACCTCGCGCTTCCATCGCACATCTGACCATTTCTTAAGAGTCAGGCGAACTATTCTGCAATACGATTACTAACCAATCATTTCCAAGCGTTGAATCATTTTTATTCTGATGCAAACCAGCGCCTTCGATCATTCCCCATATTGCCGGTAGTCTCCTGCAATTTCAGCCAGTATTCGATCGCCTTCTCATATTATGTTTTTGAAACTTGCTCGATCTGTCGCACTCTCTGGCCAAATCTACGTTCCATCAACATACTGTCAGAGTTCTTTTTCATAGTTCTCCGCACACGGCGGCTCAGTCGTGATATATTTAATATCCAGTCCACGCTTTTTTTATTTGTGAAACACTGGGCCCATAACCAATTGGACTTTTGGCCTATAGCCTGGTGTAGTGATGAATCCGAGTGCACAGGTTGAAAAGTGTTTTGAAATGAGGCACCGATATGCGTGGAAATCAATATCTTTATTGGAACAATGACAAGAATTTTCGGAGTGTTGTTTGCTATGACGAAATTCATTATTCACCTAAGATAAACAAAATCAGAGTTGCCAGACTACATAAATAGATGACACTTTAACGGCTACGATAAGATTACCATTATTACATTATTCACTCCGACTTTCTAATTACGGACAACTTGTCGATAGCTATTATTTGATTCTTATTTTAGATACTCTTTTCCTTTGAAGTGAATTTCCAGATCTGACTAATCTGACTGTTTTTGCACTTGAATTTCTTTCAGATGCTCGCAAGCACTTAGTAAGCATCTGGCAATCCATAAGTTAAGTCAGCAACGAGTAATCTTAATTGATCGGAGAAGATGGCGCTACGGTTGCGTCGGGACGTGCAGAAGGCCTCCTACTATGTGTGGTTCCTGGGCGCCGAGGAGGCGAAAGGATTGCGGGGCGCGCGTGTCATTAACTCAGTGCTCCCATATCTGGTGGACAGATCGCGCGGCCAGGAGCCGCTCAAGGTGACGCTGCAGGTCTCGCACAAGGGCATCAAAATAGTGCAGGTAAGTAGGCGTCTCCGCTCCCGCCTCAGACACACACTTACTCACACATACACATGACTATTCCAAGAACCAAGCGAATTCCTATCTGAAGTTTATTGTTGATTTTGTTGTTTTGTTGTTTTGATTGGTCGCGAACAGGGCTCGTCGAAGCATTTAATACCACACAGTGCCATAACCAGCTCCGTCCAAACCGATGACATTGTTGCTTGTGTGCTGCTCCTCTATAATCCGGCCACCAAATGTCCCTTGCATGTGCACGCCTATCGTTGCGACTCGGAGACAACGGCGGAGGCGTTGCATTTACAATTGCAAATCCTGATTAATCGGCCCGACAATCAGAAGCGCTTCGAAGAACTAGAGACCAGGTGAGCCCAATTACACACAGATATACAATTGTTTTGAAATTATAAGAAATTGCTTTTTACTTTTGTTGCATTTATAGATTGGGGATTATGCCGCCGATGCCCGCCGGCGGGGGACACGGTCCCAATCACAATGGTGGCAGACACAGCAGCGCCGACAAGCGACACGACTCCACCCAGAAGTCGTCGCATCAACAGTCACAACAACAGCAACATCATCAGCAGCACCAGTCGAGTAGTGGGTTTCCACATCAGTCGCAGCAGCAGCAGCAGCACCGCCACGAGATGTCGCCGAAACGGTTCAGCAGCTCCTTGGGCAGCGACACGGGCAACAGCACGCGGGAGTCGGAGTGCAGTGAGGAGCATGGACACGCCGGTTCGCCGGTATCCAGATCACCGCCGCACGGCAGCAACAACAACAATAGCAACAACAATGGCAGCAACAATGGCAGCAAGCATCATCAGCCGCATCATTCACAGCACCATTCGAACTATCCACACGGTCATCCACCGTTGACGGCGCAGCAGAACAGCGATTTGTTCGACTCGCTGGCCGCCGAGCTGCGCGCCAAGCTGAATGGCAATGGGCCGCCGCTGTTGCTGCCGCCACGTGACTATGATACAGTGCATCGCTCCAAGGGCAATCTGACGGCCATTGAATTGCGCCGCTGTCGGAATGCACTAATTGTGGGCGGCGCCGGCACGCCCAAAGCTGCAGCAGCAGCTGCTACAACAACAACATCAACAACAGCAGCAACAGCAGCGGGCGCTGCCCCGCCCACATTGGCCAATGGAAAACAGGTGTCTTCGCGCGGTTCCTCCGGCATTGGGTCCGACCTGGCTCCCAGTCCGGAACGGCAGGAGTTGAACAGCTCAAGCGGTGCGTAGCACAGTAACAATGATTTGATTGTTTTGAAATGACATCCGCTTTGGTGTTTCCGCTTCCTGTCGCTGACTATCACTGCTTTCACATGGTGCTCAAACTACCTTAAACATTGAAGAAACTCTTTTTTTATTAAATACAAATCAATCTGCCAATAAGCCTTCAGCTACTCCTGTCAATGATGAGGATCATTGAAATCGGCTTTCAATTTTAATTTAGTTTTTTAATTTGGTGACTTGTTGCACAGAATCCATAAAGTCTTTCAGCTTCGGTATCAGATTGTGAAATCAAGAACGAAAGCATTCAGAGGATTACATACTTGTCCAGTTCCAAATATGATTAGATGGGAGCCAATATGAAATAGTTGTCCGATGTTCAGTTTTTAGTTTTTGCCAAAATGTTGACAGAGATTAAGATTTGAGAGTGCGAATTGAAACGTTAACTTACTGTAATTCTCCTTAATCCAAACAGATGATGAGCACTGGTCGAACGAGGCGGACAATTCGGTTATTGCCTTGAAGCCGTCGCAAATTGCGCTGCCGCATCACGCGCAGCTTAAGCGGAAGAGCGCGGTGCAGCCGCCAGAGGACAGCTATCTGCGGGACCTGCCCGCCAAGCCCTACGTGCCGCGCCAAAGCGATCGGGAGCGGGAAAGGGAACGGGAACGGGAACGAGAACAAGAACGAGAACGAGAACGAGAGATGGAGCATGTGCGCACCAAGACGCCGGCATCGTCGAGCAAGTCGTGGTCGCGCGAGGATGAAATTAAACCGATTATTATGCGGCCAGCTGACTATGATGCGAAATTCAATCGTGTCATGCAGCTGGAGCCACAGTCGGGGAAGCACGAGGGCGCAGCCAAGTTGCGCGACTCGGACAAATACAACGAGATCAATCGATTGCTCAACCAGAAGCTATCCGCTCACGACAGAGACAGAGATAGAGATAGAGAACGGGAGCGGGAGCGGGATAAAGAGCGCGTTAAACAGCGCTCGTTGCATAACGAGGATTTGGATGACTTTAATGACTCGGATCCGTGCAGCGAACCACAGCTGCAACCACCAGTTTCCGGATACCGCAAGGAGAATCTCACGGACAAGCAGAAGTTCATGGAATACGCCTCGAAGAAGCACCAGCTGAAATCATACGCGGCAGAGGAGGCTCAGCGCTATGGTGGCAGTCGGCATCGCTATGTGGATCCCGCTGAGCTGCCCTTCGAGCAACCACTGCCCGTGGGTCACAACAAATATGCGGCAGTTCATCGTGGTTCCGAAGAGCAGCTATTGACGCGCAACAACAGCAGCAACTGCAGCCAAACGGACCAACGCGACCGGCATGATCGCGACAGAGAGAGGGAGAGGGAGAGAGAGAGAGAGAGAGAGAGGGAGAGGGAACGTGAACGTGAACGCGACCATGAGCACGATCATTCGCGGGATCGCAACCCGTATCGCGAGGCGGAGAGCCTGCCATATATACAGAGCATGGAGAAGATGATGAAATCAACGGGCATGCGCTACAACGAGGATCAGCCGCGCAAGCCGACCAGCAGTCGGGAGGGCAATCGTCGTGATGCCAGCGATTATGTACGGGATTATCCACAAGCAGTTGCAGCAGCAACCGGATCCACAGCTACAAGCAGTCAAGTGTCGCCGCGGGAACGCTTCCACGATGCCAAGGACAAGTTCCGGGCCATGGAGCGCACCGGCGGTGGTAGCAATCGCTACGAATTGGATGAGCGCGACAGCGTCAATGGTGCGCCAATTGTGCCTCCCACTAACGACTATCATCGATCATCGTCGCGGCGACGTCGCGGCTCCGTGGAGCCGGCCAGCTATGAGCAGTGGAGCGACGAGGAGGCGGAGCTGCTATCCCCTGTACAACCGCCGGAGTCCATGCTAAGCCGTTCGCGTGCGCGTTCACGTGAGCACTGGGAACAGGAGCAGCTGCAGCTGCAGCAAACCAGCGGCAGCAGCAGCAACATGCGACATGGCCAGGAACGTGCAACGGAAAGGGAACGGGAACGAGACCGGGAGCGGGATAGAGAACGAGATCGGGATCGTCGCGATCGCGATTATCCCATGCGACGCGGTGAAGAGCCGCCGCATGATCCCTTTCGCCATGAGAGGGAGCGCGAACGGGAGAGAGAAAGGGATCGGGATAGGGAGCGGGAGCGGGAGCGGGAACGGGATCGGGAGCGCATTCGTGACAGCCATCAGTCACAGTCGCAGTTGCAGTCGCGCCATCAGCTGCGCTCCCAATCGCGCGAGTGCCTGCCGCCGGCAGAGCCGGCCAAGTCCAGGTCATCGCGTGTGCCACATCCAGCCGTGCGATATCCATCGCCGGCACCCAGAGCCAACAGCAACAATAGCAACAGCGCCGCTGGATCCGGCACAGGCAAGCCACTGTCCAACATGCCGAAGGGCTATCGTCACAGCTACGCGGAGCCGGTGTTCGCCCGTTCCGGTGGACGCGTTGGTCTCGCCGCAGTCAATCCCTACTAAGTAGCAGGAGTAGAAACCACTTCAAAATCAACATCCTCAATAACTGTAAATTACACACACACACACATTTATATATATATTTATATATATATATAAATACACACAAACTCCGTCTGGGTGGAGAGGAATAGCGACCCAATCCATGCGTCACAATTCTGCTGGGCACGTAGTGCCGCAGCAGGGCAGCGCCTGTAATTATGTGCCTTCTAAATATGTTTTTTATACATACATATATGCATACATACATATATGCAATAGCTTATCATTATATATGTATATCCATATCTACAACTGTATAATGCATGTACATACATTTTATATAAAAAGCTTAAAACGAAACTCAAGCAAATTGATCA
The DNA here is from genome assembly GCA_035042305.1 of Drosophila glabriapex. NCBI lineage: Eukaryota > Metazoa > Arthropoda > Insecta > Diptera > Drosophilidae > Drosophila > Drosophila glabriapex. Next base: position 7,881,193 of record JAWNLN010000066.1, read on the forward strand.
GAGTTGAAATATGCATTTTTTTCGTATTAAGTTGCGCGGTTGGTTGGTATATATAAATATCTTATTATATACATATATACATACATACCATATATATATATATATATATACAAGTACATATCTACTGTTTTTTTTTTAATCTACATAATATTTGATACTTGTATGCAAAGTATATAGCTGATGTATCTATTGTTATCGATTTGATATTTGCATTAATAAAGCTTAAAAAAAAAGACAACAACTACACAGATTTTTCCTTTTTTTACTCTGAAAAAGCGACAGTAAAACTTATACATCAAAGAATGGATTTACGTTAAGGACGGGATGAGATAAATAAGTTAGTCATTTTGTAGTTCATATTTGGCCAATTATCATTTGGCTTCTCTGTTAAGACACTGATCGACTTATTAGACGCCGCGAGTATTGCCAAGTAGTAAAATTTCAGCATATTATTGACTTAATAATTACCGATAAAACTCTGTGTTTTTCTTTACATTTATTTACCCAATCATAAATTTCCGGTATCAGAGTACAATTAAATAGGTATAAGGTGTGATTTTAATTGTGTCTCCACTAAGTTGTGTCACTGCTAACTTAACGACGCGTTGGACGTGGATGTGGATGCTGTTCCGGCTAATGGCGCAAAAAACATACGATAGATGGCGACACGCCAAATACTGTGTGGCAACCTCGGAACCGAGTTCGATGGCGTTGCCGTATGGAGAAATGAACGACGCGCATGGAAAAATCACAAAATTATATATTATATTATACAGACGTATCTTGTTATAATTATTGCTATACACCCTACTAAATTCGTGGTACTAAAAGCTATACCAAGCCTAATGGAACCTTGTTTACTCATTTTACTTCGGTATTTCGTCTTACACTGTTATGATGCATTGGAATGCAAGTCCCGTTAGTTATTTCTTATCAAGACTTTTGCATATTTGCGAAAGAGCCGTATAAAATCGGAGGTTTATAAAAACCTGTGCGAAAAAGTGTGGGTGAACTTTATGTTGCCAGTTGCAGCTGTCGCCTGGTCGACTTTTTGCCGATACAACAATTCGACTTATCGAAATATCAGCTGCTAATATATTGCCAGACTACATGTGTTAGCTACGTGGCAACCTGGAAATATTTTATTTTGTATTGGTCAGCGCTAATCGGTGTGGAGGCCATTCGATAGGCCACGCCAATAATATCTGGCATCGATTGACTTGCAGCTCCACAGTATATATAGTTGTAAGCTTTAACTTGTAAACGCAAGATAATAAACAGTAGTATTAATTAAAATAAACCATGGAGTACGAAAGTGTGCTAATTGTTAAGCCCGAGGTATTCATATACAAAATACCGCCTCGCGCCAGCAACAGAGGATACAGGTGAGATTTCATCTACAACTCTGCAAATTGTGGCCAAAATACAAAAACTGTCTAGCTGCTGCTGCTGCTGCTGCTGTTGTTGTTGTTGTTGTTGTGTGGTGCAATTGAAAGTTTCGTGTTTTCATGCAAAGACGCCCCCACATCTGTACGCATCTGTGTGTATATGTACATGTACGTGTGTGTGTGTGTGTTCGTGATGAATGCATAAATTATGTTAAAAATGCGCAAGACCCGGAAATCAGAACAAAATATGTGGCAAGCAAACGTAGCCAAGGTTAAAAACATGAACATGACATTGTTGTTTTGTTCCACTGTTCTCTGTTCACTGTCTCTTTTGAAGTTCAATTGCAATTTTATAATTTTTGTGTTGTTTTTTTTTTTGTTCGTTTTCGTTTTTTATATTTTCGTGTTTGAATTTTGTTGTACTGCAGTTGTTGCCTGCTTGCCTTAAGCAGTTTCTCTCAATTGCTGTACATTTATTAAACTTGCCAGTGAATTGTTCACATGTGTATGTGTGTATGTATGTATGTAAGCGTGTGTGTGTGTGTGTGGCCAAAGCTCTGTGCAAGTGTAATTGTGTGTGTTTTTTCTTTTTGTTTTTGCTACTCTTGCTGACTTTCTTTGTGTTCGCCTCAAAGAAAACAGTAAATACACACGCACACACACACATGCAAACAAGCACGCACACACATGCACACATATACATTTGCAGATGCCAGAAAATAAACAGTGGAATTTATGAACTAAAATTGAATTTGTACAACACAATTTAAACATTTAAACAGAGCAGCGGACTGGAACCTCAAAGAGCCAACCTGGACCGGCCGGATGCGTTTGGTGGCGAAGGGAACCGCGTGCATCCTCAAGCTGGAGGATAAGACGAGCGGCGCCCTGTTTGCCAATTGCCCCATCGATACATATCCCGGCGTGGCCATCGAAGCGGTCTCGGACAGTTCACGGTACTTTGTCATACGCGTACAGGACGACAACGGACGATCGGCATTTCTGGGACTCGGCTTTGGGGATCGCTCCGATTCGTTTGACCTGAATGTGGCGTTACAGGATCACTTCAAGTGGGTGAAGAATCAGGAGCAAATCGAAAAGGAGAAAACCGAACCGAAGCAAGAACTCGACTTGGGCTTCAAAGAGGGCGAAACCATTAAAATTAACATGCGCATTACGGTTAGTCTCCTTTATAAATATTCCCATTGTCATGTCTCAGTTATCACTCCTGAACACCTGGCCATTTACAAAATTACAACTGCATTTGGGCAGAATCGTCTACCATTCAAATTTGTTGACCTTAGCTCAAATACTGTGAAAGATGCAGATCTCTACTCTTTTAATTGACAGACTTGGCAGACTTAACCATTAATAATAATAATAATATTTATGAAGATGATTTTGAGTAATCGCTTGTTGAAAAATAAGTGGTTTACGAGGGAGCGACGACAACGTACCCAGTTTTTCGTAAAGGGGAATTATGATCAAATTTATGTTATAGAACAGGTTGACATAAAGAGACAGTTAGTGACGAGGGAAGAGTTTTCTTATGGTATCTACCACTAAGCCAAACTATGCACTATGATACTTGATTGTTGCAGCTGCTTAAAGAATGTCAAAATTGATACCACAAAAATGAGAAGCACAGTTCAGATGTCATATGTTATATGCTTTCTCCCATTTTTAATCGGGCTTATTTTTGTTATATTTTTTTCGGCAGTCAAAAGATATACTTCATCGCTGTGCGCTTGTTTTGCTGCTCCATTCATTATCAAACTTTGAGAGTCTGGCCTTGAAGCTGTGCTGAGCGTTGGATGGCCGACTCTGGTCAAGTTCACTGCTCACCGAACACAGTCCAATGCTTTGCTCTCTCTCGCTCTCTCTCTCTTTCCCTGTGCAGTCTCTCGTTCTGTCTCTGTCCGTCTGTGCCGGTGATTTGCAAGTGCTTTGAAAATGTTCGACATTGTCACTAATCTAATGCACTTGTGCCAATGTCAAATTAGTGCATATTCTATAAACTCTCAATTAACAAAATCGTTGGTGCCATCATTTTATTATTAATTGCCAAAATGTATAATAGAAGAATATATTGTTTACCGCTGTAGCAGCTGTATTTGAAAAGTGCCAAGGTAAACAAACCGAACAGTTCTTAAAAATAGCTTTTCGATAATATACGAAAAATATGTCAATCATTGCATATTTCAGCCTTTTACAGTTGGTTTCACCGTTCGTGATGCTGCATCGCTGTGATGATGAGCTTGCAGTCCGTGGAATGAGAAACTAGATAGCTTCGTGCAACAGCAACTTTATTTGGCGATTCATTTTGTCTGAGAGACTGTTGCAAATGTGACTCAAATGATTGCAATGTAACAATCTGGCAACCCTCGTTTAGCTTATCCTAAGTTTTGCATTGTCCGTTCCTGCGCATATTCGCATAAATATTAATCTCTCAATAGTTCTGTACCCCACTCCGTTTTTGACTGCCGAATGCATCGCGTCATTAGACTAATAAAAGTGCGATTCCTGCATATCGTCATCTTGTTTGTATACGCCGTAAAACTGTGCGCTTGGATCTAACAAGTCCAACAGAGACTCATTTGTTTTTGGTCTTCTGCTCTGCGTGTTTGGTTTTTGGTTTTTGTTCGCAAAGCCGAAGATTTGTTAATATGTTGACTTCCCATGCTTGTCTAGTTCTGTGAGAAATCAATTTACAAATTACATGTGGCAAGTGAATTTGACACATGCAATATGAGTCACCACCTGACGTAGTCTTACAAATTCAGGTCAAGCCAGTTTCTGTGTCCAGACTAGTTGTGACTCTGTTGGCTAGCAAATTTTCCGCTTTTAGTAGATCTTCGCTTTGTACAATCCGTTTTTGTCTTAAATTTAAATCTCCCATTTTTGTTGATACCAAATTGAATACATCTTTACTTGAAATTTGTTGAAATTTGTGAAAACAAAAACTACAAACACTTCCCAATTCCTGGCTCAGATTGAGTTTTTCCTGGGGTTTTCCCAACAAATGTTGGAGTATTTTATAATGCAATATCCCCAATTAATTTGTATTAAAACTTTATATTATTTTTTATGCATTTTGTTATATTTTTTATCTTATATTTTAAAAATTGAATATTTGAAAACTTTTGTCGACAATTAAGTTGAATGATTAAACGAATTTCTATGCAGAAAAAGGATGGCTCCGAAGGCACCTCGCGTACCGGCAAAGGAAAAGGTACCGGCGGGGTTCTACCACCGCCGCCTGGTGGCCTGGGTAAAATTGCACCACCACCGGCGGCACCGGCTACAGCGACGTTGCGACAAAGTCCAGGTGCCTCGCCAGCTCACAGGACTAGCGGAGGCAGCGGCACCGGCACGGAGTGGACCGACTACACATCCGCCGGGTAAGTGTCAACAATCGAGCTCGATATGAGTATCAAAACTAATGAACCTCCTCGTCTCAACTCTCGCAGGGGCAATCAAGGCCAACAGAATACGGCAAATGCCAACTGGGTGCAGTTTTAGGCTGCCATCTGCGCAACGGTTACGCACTGCTTTGTGTTAAGGAACTTAACACACACATACACACACACACACACACACACACACACACACACGCATACTACACACCAAACCTTATGCTCGCTATTAAATTGGACAACAAAACAAGATCAGAGAACGACCAACACTAGAAACACACATACACACAATTATATAGATATATATGTATATATATATGCATATATATAAGTGCAATAAGTCCGTTAACGTTAAAGTTTTTAAATTTAATTTGTGCATTCACTTTTTCGTTGGCATATTAAGTACTATATATGTATACATATAGCTATATGTATATAAAAACACATATGTATATACATATGAATGAACTGTTCTCAGTTACGATTCCTCAACAATTCAAGCCGATCGATCGCTTTTGCATATCAGAGCAAAACACTCGGACAATTGATATGTAATAGGAACAGTTGAACAGTTGAACAGTTCTGGTAAGAGTTGGAAATATAGCATAAACATTCCGTTTAGGGCAAGGCATTGTAATTAGTTTAAAAGTATCGTTATCGTTACCGTTACACCGATTGACAATTATAAACAAATTTTTCTTTTGCATACATAGATAAACAAACATTTATAAAACAAAATGAAAATGAAAATGAAAAAGAAAAAGAGAATTAAGTATAAACTATATCGGAAATGATTTAATTTTTCGACAAATTGCTGCACTGAGCGAAATTTGATGGCATTACCATGCGTTGAAATCCTTTCAACAACTGCTATACTGCTATCAAATTACAGTAGTAGTAGTAGATTTGTTGCAATCTCTAGTTCAAAACGAATACAGAAAATAACGAAACCTGTGTTTTGCTGCACAGCATACCAAACTGTTGCTGTGCTCATTTCGTTGCTGTTGATATAAATAGTTGAGATTTAATTAATTTTGTTCACTAAGGTTTATAGCTGCAACTGGCACATTTTTATCGTTTTGTTTCTAATTTATATTTTGTTCTTCTTGGCCAATATTCTTCTCTGTTACCAATAACGATTCAATCGAGAGTTAAAAAAAAAAAAAACAGATATTTGCAGTTATGTTACGGGTTGTGGATAGCCAGTGTTTGGGTGCCCCCCTCCCCCGGCTGCACAGTTTGACAGAATTGCTATGTTGCATCGTCTTGTTTTGTATTAACTAATAAATTCCCCAATTGATGTATATGTAATTAATTGCCAGCTGTGCAGTTATACACTATAATAAGTACACACAAATGTACAACAAAAATAAATAATAAAAAAAATATATATACATATGATATAAATATGAAAATAAAAATAGCAATGAATTTCAATGTATAATTCCTCGATTTATTTAATGGGTTATGGATGGGTTCACTTCTAATCTTATTGTTCTAGGCGTTAGTTGTTACATCCTTGGATCCAGCTTTCATCATTTCCTACGATTGTGATCTGTCCTCTTCCAGAGATAATTCAAGTTTGTTTCATTATATATTTGCTACCCTCTGCAAATTTTTTAAATGCCTTTCGCTATTTTTTTGTGAAGTCTTTAATTCATTAAAGTAAACATCACCGATCCCATACAGTATATATACATATGCATGAGCCGCATCGGATGGCCATTGATCGAGAGATGATTTACTGTGTGGAAAACTCTTCGTATTATTTACCAAGTGACCCGAAGAAAACTCACACGCTGTGAGCGTTACTATATTCCTAACACTTGGACACAAAATGTACAACAAAAGGACTTCGATAACTTAAAGCTTTAATTAAAAACTAGTTTCGCTGGTTTCGTGTCTAAAAAGATAGTCTGTCTTCCCCTTTAAAATCAAAATCACTAACATAAATGCACCTTTAAAATAGACAACTAAAATAAATCATTCTTTTTCAGAAGAACTTTCGAGATGCAATCGTTGTAATCATCTCTAAAAATTCAAACGTGATACCTTAAATAAATAATTAAGAATCTTATCTTGAATATGAACTTCCCACATACATAAATATCAAATGCAAAAGATATATGGAATAAGAATACATAGTTGCAAAGAAGTGAGATGAAAACATCTGTTTTTGTCATAGTTTGAATGTTTTTATTTAACTTAGTGTTTTTCTTAATTTTGTATAATTTTTTCTTTTTTTAATTGCTTGTTCTTTTATTTTTATTTTTTTATGTATATTGTGTATTTAGCATAGTTGTTACATTTATTACAACTCAAGATTTCATAGGACTTTGCTTCAATACATGTAATTTTTGTATTTTTTGTGTTTTTAATTTTCTCAACTTGATCATCATATGCTAATCATATACATATATAGGTTCTATACGAATAGATGTATTACCTGGCTAGCTACAAATACGGAAGGTTGTTGCCAAGATCAAATATCCATGCAAACGTACCGCGAGTTATTATTTAATCATGAATTCAGTTTTTGCTTTGTTTTAGTTTTAGTTTTGTGTTATTTTTTTCTCTGTCTGTTTTGATTTGTGTCTCGAAAAATTGGGAAGCGTTTCGATGGCGTGGTCTGTATGATATAGATGAATATCTGATATACATATACATATAATGTAAACATCTAATAAGGGTTTAGTTTAAGTTCTTCGTTAGTGGCACATGCAACATTTAACCCTCAAACTATTTCGCCTTCTGCCTTGCTCTTTTCATTTCATTTCATTTCTGTATTTACATTACATCTTTTGGCTTAGAACAGTATCTGATTTGTAGATTTGTTAAATATAATTTACAACATTTGCTACATAACGGCTTGAATACGTGCATAAATCGCTTTGTATTACGTCTACTGTCTTATGCCAAATGGGAGAGTGGTTTTTTTTTTCATCTTCATTTTCATTTTCATTATCATTATTATTTTTATTTTGTTTAAATTCATTAAAGGCTACATATAACAATTTTGTGAGTGTGTGTGTGTGTGTGTGTGTGAGTGTGTGTGTATGTAGTTGGCTTAAACACATTTAAACCGTATACTATTATTACTGACACCAACTCGATGCAACACTTTTCCCAGTGCTAAGCGGTAACTTGAGTCGTCTTCTGTGTTTGTTGTCAAGGTCTTTGCTGCTGTGGCAGCTGCTGCTGCTGCTGCTGCTGCTGCTGCTGATGTTGCTTATGTTGTTGATGTTGCTGCTGCTGATGTTGCTTATGTTGTTGATGTTGCTGCTGCTGATGTTGCTTATGTTGTTGATGTTGCTGCTGCTGATGTTGCTACTACTACTGCTGTTGCCCATTAAGCGGGAAGAGTGTTTTTGCATTTGCTTTCCGGATGAGTGTATATGTGGCTGTGAGTGAGTGAGTGAGTGAGTGCGTGAATGGGTATGCCGCTGATTGAGTGCAGCTCGGCTTGCTTTACATAAAACGCTGACGTTTGCTGAATTGGGAAATGTCCATTGTATCATCGACGGGACTACCGGGACGCTTGCAATGGCGCGCTATTTCGTTGGCAACAAATGCAAATAGCTCTGGTCCACTAAAAAAAAAACGAGAAAGAAACACAAATGAGACAGAATTGAGATGTGGCAAATGTATGAAAATGTGTTGCATTCAAACTACAATGGCAATGGTAGCCACACAACGTTCTCGTTCACATAATAAATAAAATATATCGCTTCGCATAATAAATAAAATATATTGATTTGGCTCTTGAATATGTTTTTTTCTTCAGTTAAAAATAATTTAAATTTCAGATCACACCATATATGCAAGTTGAGAGATTTTTGAGTAGTTGTTCATCATGGAATTTCGAGACTTAATCGGCAATCAACAAAATTATAGTTTAATTAAAACTCAAGCGTTCTCTTAGTCAAGAAGTCAATGATGCTGATCTCAATCAAAATCTTGTCGATCGCAACTAATGAAATTCTTTGCAATTAAATTGATGCATTCTTCTATCTAGTCTGATTCAAAATAGATTTCGAATATATGCAATGTATAATTTGAATTACTTTTGTGCACAGAATATATGTCCTTAAGTGCAAAACAAATGAAAGCATTCGTTTTAATAGGTACATGAATAGACAGCTAGTTTGGAGTGAAGTGAAATCATTTCAATTTAACCAAGTTAACCGAGCGATAAAGTTTAGCAACAATTTTTGATTCTATATATATATATATACATATATATGTGAAGAATTCTGTGGGGAAACAATATAAGTTCGTTAATTACCGGGGACGCAAAACTAAGGCCTCCTTGAAAGTGTGCAAATCATCACCGACGACGTCGCCAGTGGCGCCCACCGTCGCCGCCTGACCGCTGGCGGTATTAAGCAAATGCGTTGGCTGTCCGCCGGCTGTTGTGGGTGGCATCATGCTCAGTCCGTTGTTGGCAAAGCCTATCGCCGAGCCAGTGCCACAATTGGCGCCTCCACTAACGATGGAGAAAGAAAAAGCAACAGTTTAATGGCGATATGCTCGGCAGCCTGAGAAGGCGGACTCACCGACGATTGGCATATGGATTCGTTGATTGTGTTGGCAGCGGTTTTCCAGCTAAATACGCCAGCAAATCCTCGCGTCGTATCATTCGGCGTTTTTTGCTGCGCGCCCAATCAGCCAGTTCGCGTGTGCGTCTTTGGTAGCCACATTGAATGGCAGCGTCGCTGGTGCGTTTGAGACCATCACATGATTCTGCAATGTAAGCAAATTTATATTTGTAATTAGCTGCCAAGCATCAATAGTGAGACTTGCCACGTACCTTTGTAGAGTGTTGTCACAGTGCCAGCTGCTGTCTGAAAAGGATGCCACAGCGCTCCAGTGTCTGAACCGAATGTGTTGGATGAGCGCTCTGCAAAAGTCAACAAGATATAACAACTGGATCAAAATCGGTTAGCATGCTGAGAATCAATGATTTTCACATTTTTTACTGAACGTATATAGAATATTCTGTTGTAGGCAATCAAATACAAACCAAACACTATATTTGAGTAGTAAATTACAATTATTGGTTATGCACTGAACAGGCAGAAGGACGCATATCCGACCCTACAAGGTATATAGATATATATTCTTGATCTAGCCAATCTCGGAGAGCCAAGAGGCTGGGGGTAATTAATTATAAATTCTGGTAAATTTATGCGGAGTTGATTTAATTTGACCGATGACTGCTCCCCATTTGGGAATATCGATAGAAATCACATTGAATATTGAATTATAATAAAATAATAATAATAACAATAAAAGAAGCCTTATAATTGATATATAATATACCCTGACATATTATTGATCAACTGTCGCGACTAGAGCATGTGCAATGGAGTTACCATTAAGTATACATATATATTCTTGATCAGCATACCTAACCGATTCGACAACGGTTTAGAGTACACGAAAATCAAATGGAAAGAGAGAGGGAGAGAGAGGAAGAGAGAGAGGGAGAAAGAGAATAAATAGTAGTCATCTAAGATCAGTTAAGAAAATTACTCGCTCTCTCTCTATCTCACTTGCTTTCTTTCTCTATCTCTATAGGTCTATATGTCTCTCTTTTGCAATTTACAATAGCGAATAGCTGCTCCAAAGGCAAAAGGACGAAAGCAAAGCAACTTGTTATCGATCCGCAGCGGAATAACCAAGTGGAAGCGAGATGACACTAAGACCACAAAAATAATTTTGCAATCACAACCGGGAAGTAAAATTTTTTTTTTTTTCAGTTTGTGGCCGCGTGCAGTGAATACGAAAAGGAATCGAGGAGCAGAGAGCACAGCACAGGATGAAATATTCTTTCTGTCTCTATCTCTGTTTGTCGCAGCCCGCCTCTGCTGCACTAACTGTCAAAAACAGCTGTTTGTCAAATGCCGTATTTATATACATACATTCACACATACATACGAAAAGTGAGCACATAATAAATAATATATAACACTTATTGGCTTAAATCTGAGGAACGTTAAATGCAAATTTTTAATGCGCAGCGCACACAAATTAGTGCGTTTTTCGCGTCTTTTTTCTGAATTAGGGTAACACTGAAAAATAGACAATCATTTCTAATCAAGACAACACATTAGAAATGCAATGAGGAAAAGGGAGAGCAGCACAGAGGAAAGAGCAAAGAGCACAAATGCATATTCCTAGGGCGGCGGCGGCGACTTCCTGCTCTGGTTTTGGTTTTGGCTTTGCCTTTGCCTTAGGCTCGACTGACGTTTGCAGCGACTGACGACAAAACAGCTGTTTATCAAATTTTGTTCTCTGTAAATGACGCACTATGATGTTCGTACATACGTATGTATATATGTACATGGCATGCGAAAAGAGAATCGAAGGAATCTAACAGTTAAGCGTGTAAATGGATAGAGATAGAATGGATATTAAATTCAAAGTGCTGCTGCTTATTATTGCGCCTCTCGCACTTGTGCCTTGCTTTGACTTTGTGCAAAACGGTAACACTGAAAATTAGGCACAGAAGAGGCATCAATCTGACATCCGAAGCCCTTTTCCTCCTCCTCATCCTACTGCTGCATGCATGCAGAATGATAATGCAGGAATCGAGAATGTGGAGAATGTTAAGGCGTGCGAAGCAGTAAGAATAATGCGATGAATGATGCCTGCAAGAGCAGCGCACCAAAGTTTTTTCACTCGCACACCGACAGACAAACAGGCAGGTAGACAGACAGACGCACAGTCAAAGAGAGCTTAAAAGCCGGGCCTGTGTTGCCCACACATACATACATACACATGCATGCCTATGTATGTATATTGTTGCAAAGGCAGCAAGCAGCACGGCCGCTATTAATACGCTTGTCCCAAACTATTTTTAAGCACATACATACATACATAGCACATACATACATACATAGCACATACATACATATGCAACAAATCAAAATACAAACAATACCGAAATGGGAAATTTGCATTGGGAATGGAAATTGCTGGGAAGGACTTACCGCGATAGAGCTGTGCAACGGCAGTCGCCGAGTCCTGGAATGCGCCCCAGACTGTGCTCAAGTTGTTGTCGTGCTGACGCACAAACTCGCGCTCGTATTCATCGTTCTGACCGTTGATTTCATGATGGCACTGCTCCTCCAGCCAGCTCTCCTCGCCCCCCGATTCTTGTTGCTGCTGCATTTTGTGGGGCAGCCAACACCTTTGTTGTGTTGTTTCTACTTGCTTTTGTTGTTGCTGCTGTTTTTGTTTTTGTTGTTGTTGCTGTTGCTGCTGCTGTTGTATGTATATGAAACTTTGTTTCTTTTCGCCGCTGCTGCTTCTGCTGCTGATGTCGATTTGCTGCTTCAATATTCTTGATGCACACTGCTGCTGCTGCTGCTTTTTCTATGGCTACTTCTCCTTTTTCCGTGTCGCCTGCCTTTGCCAGCTGCTTCCTCTTTGCAACGACAGCAGCACTCACTGACACTGGCACTCACGCACACACACCAACACCAGCACACACACACTATACACTACACACACACACCAACACTCACACGCACGCTTGGCGTGTGTGCGTCTTTGAATGTAGCGTTGGTATCTGTATGTTTGTGCGAATGTCCGTATTTTTCTTCTTTTTTTTTGTGTTCTGCTTTTATGCTCCGGCAATGGAAGAATATGCACGCCCGTTGCTTGGTAAACTTAACTAAGACCGAGAAATTTGGATACTATATATATAAATGTGACAAATTGTTTAAAAAAAAAAATGCAGGGCAGAGCACATTTGCATAGTAACCACCACAAAAAATTAACTAAGCTAGAGATGTGCCCAATTGGCGATGTACTATCACCAATATCGATAATTGTTCGCGACCACAAGTGAATGAAAACACAATAAGCTGCTGCCAAAATGTATCGAGTTCAAATATCAATTTTAACGATAGACTGCGCGGGCGTCAAACAATTCGTAATTATTAATTTATGGACTGTTCAGTTTTAGGTTGGATTCACACTGAGCAGCGTCAAGCATATCTCTTTTTCGATTATGCTCCTGAAACACAACGCCAACTTCGCAAGGCATGTTCCTAATTCAATTTGCTGCTCTCAGTATAAATATTAGTAGAGCTCTTGTTTTGTTATTTTTTTTATTAAATATAGTCTCTTAATTTGATCAAAATGATTAATATGTTTAGAATATGGCTCCAATAGGAGGTTAGACTAATTTTAGCAATTTGTTACAATCAATCTTGGGCTGACCTAAGTGTTTGTTGGTCATAAACTATAAAATCGATTTTGATTCATCTGACCACACAATACTCTTCCGTTTGTGAACTGCCAAATCAAAGCAATTTGGGACAAATTTGATTTTTCTGCCCACTAATTATTTTTTAATTATTGGTCCCGTTTAGTTATCTATCAAGCTTCTCCTCCCAAAATATCAAGTTTCGATAAATCTGAGAGAGTAAATCGATCGATAACACAATTGTGGGCTACAATGAAAATAAATGGAAAAGGATAAAGGCATATTGAACGGTGAAAGTAAACTTATTTTAGTTTAGTATTGAAGAAGAGGATGACAGAATGGATACCTTTTGCTAACTTCGTCGTTCCTAGGTGCTTTCTTATGAAATTTCCTTTAAGTTTATTCCTGGACATTATTATTATTACATCTTTGTCAATTTCGTTAGATTTCGCCTTCTTTCTTCAATCATTGGATTTTTCTCGGAAATTTTTGACAGCGCAGCATTTAATACTTAATATACTAGATACCAACAACCTTATTAGTTGATTACAAGTTCAAAAAATTAAATTAAAAATTTTAGGTTTTAATGTTACTTCGTTTTAACAAATATAATTTAAAAATATTTACTTATTTATCAGTAAACACATTTTTCCTTGTTTGCAAATACGATTTGTCCGATGCGATTTGTCCGATGTTCTGTGTGCTGAGAACAGCTAAAAGTTCAGTGATCGACAGCTTTTTGTTCGCTCACGAATCGGATTGGGATTCGGATTCACGATTGTCTTATGAACTGATTGCGAGCAAAACCAAATCAGCTCGCAGATTTTCGTTGCTTTGCGCATTGCTCTACAAGAAAGAGATATATATATATATATATATATATAGAAAGAGGGCGAAATAAATGTCTTTATCTCTTTTCATTGCGTTCTATAGCCTTCGAGCTGAGAACCTCGGGTAACGGCATTACAAAAAAAAATAGTTCTCTTCTCTGATCACGAATGTCGATCTCTCTACCAAAGCACGAATGTACTGTTATACTGTTGTTATATTGCTTTGAGCGGACTTGCAAGCGATGTTAAAATATCGAGTCGTGATGTTATCGGTTGTAATCGGAAATCTTTTGATCTTTTGAAATCACAGACAAACAGAAAACATTTTAATTTTCAATATCACTAAATTTAAAAGATATTTTGTGTACACAAAATCTCAGTTTTGTTGTTTAAAAATCGACATTGGATTTAGTTTAGTTTAAAAATGTTTTCGTTTTTAATAGGTCTCTTAAAATTACATGTACAATTTAATTAAAAATACATTATTAATAAAATAATAACATATGTGTATAAAATTACAACATTTTTGAATTTTTTTTTTTATTTAATTTATTTGTATTTTACGTAGAATGTTACGAAGATATTGCTTGTTGTTTCTATACCTCATTCATTTCGAATGTAGATTTAGAGTTAACTGCTTTTGGCCATGCGATGATAAAAGATAAGCATTAGGGACTAAGGTGGTAAATATTAGTTGCTCCTACATTCATCAATTTAAAATTCATTTATTATCTATGTATAATTCGTATAAGAAGCTATTAACAACGACAAAAACTACAATTACTATTCTTTTACACCAGAAGTGTTTTTTTCTACTTGTTGCTGCTGTGGCTGTTGTTTTTGTGTGTGTTTATTTAGGCTATTAGGGCATTTTGTCAATAATGCTGACGTGGTACAGTGAAATTTGCAAAGTTTATCGAAACAGAAGACATTAAAACGAAAAATAATATCTCTTTTTAAATCATGCAATTTTAAATTGTTAGTTATTTAGTGCCAAAAAAAGAAACAATACTAATAATAAATAATGAAACTCTAAATTGTTAGTTATTTACTAAAAAAAAGCAAGCATAAAAAAACATTTACAAAAAGATAAATGTTTGCTGCAAATTCTAATTCGACTTCACTGTACAAACGCTTTACGTAGTTGTGTGTGTGTGTGTGAGCAAGGTAACTTGCGCTGTATTCAGCAGACGGCTTCATAAACGATAACGATAACTATTGCGATAGAGACACAGCTGTCAGAGTTGCGTTCAAGTTGTATCATTGCCGATGCCGTTCTTCTGATCTAATTTATTGGAGCCCATTTTCACCATGTACACAAAATACGTGATAACCTCCTTCTCCTTGATGGGTATTGTTTTGAAATGCTTCATAATAGTCTGCAAAGTGAGAGGAGTAAATAATTTTTGTCATATACATCGCAGTTCGGTTTGATTTGATTTTAGGGCAACTCACATCCGCCAGCTGGGCACGCTTCTTGCCCTGTCCCGTTTGCACCTTAAAGTGTCGCTTGTAGCGGCGCAGCGTTGCCACATGCAGCTGATAGAGATCGGGGTATTCGTGCAGATCGGTGTCCGTCTCATTGCTGTCGTCCTCGCTATCCTTGCGTCGTCGCTTCGTTCGCACGGATTGAATGCGCTCCTTGTGATAGTCGCATATGTAAATGTGCTGCGCACTTGCGTCGCTGCTCAGCTTGAGTCGCTTCTGGGCGACAGTCTTCTGAATGCGTTTGCTGTAGCTGGCATAGCCAGCCTGGTTGCGACACCGCTCCATGTCATCGATCAGGCAGCAGGTCTGGTCAGTGTGGCCACCCCGTGAGTCCTCCTCACCGGAACTGAATCCGTTATTCATCTTTCAATTGTGGTTTTGTCTCTTTTTGTTTGGGTTTGAGCTTCCTCAGGAGCACGATTCACAAATCCAAAAAAAAAAATCACCACTGTGCGTTGAACAAATAATTGTTTGTGTCTGCGGTGCTCAAGGTGCAAAAATGTTGTAGTTCCACTGTTATCAGCTTCTCCTTCTCTGCTTTTCGCTTGCTGCTTTGACTTTTTGCGTTTTTCTCACCGTTCACCGCTATTGTCTACACTTTGTCACTATTCCATATGTGTCGATATCATTTAGCAGTGTTGCCGTTTTGGCCTTTTATCGCTGACTTTGGCGGTAGTAAATACAGTCGATTACAAGCTGCCTGGAAATTATTTGACCATATGTAAATGACTAATGATGAGCTGTAAAATTTTGATATTTTATTTAATAGAGTTTTATTGCCATCCCAATCATGCAGAACTTAATTTCGCACATTTCCAATGCTGATATTGTTTGGGCCTTTTTCTGTTCAATTTGTCCATTTCTTATAATCGAAAACTGTCAACACTGATGTTTCCAGTGTTCTAAACATTCGATAGTTGTCACTTAATGTGTATTAATATGACTTGCACAAAACATTAAAGTTTTTTTTTACGAAATTTGATCCAATAACAGTGCCAAATGAGTATTGATATGGTTGGGTTCTTAAAATGATTCGTATCAACTTTTCGGGCCATCGATAGCTCAAAACACCTTCAATTTATGTATGTCTATCTTTTTATTATATTCTTAATTCTTCGATATATTTCGATTACCGTCGGTATTCGTTTTCAAGGAGAGATTCACAGCGTCCGTTCAATCAGCTGTGGCACTTCACACAAAACGCCATCTAGCGGAAACATGAAGTTTCGTAAGAGATGCGAATAACGATTCACACGGGCAACATCTAGCATCCAGCATCTAGCATCTGTTGTCACAGCTGTAAATGTAATTACAAAAGAGTTGCGCGAAAATATAAGTAGAAGAAAGGAATAAAATTGCCAGTTATCAGCATAATATATTTGTGAATTTTACATGAGACCCCGATTTAGTATCCCTTGTCATTTTATCTTAGTATTATAAATTAATGTTCTTATTTTGCTCACACAGATCCATACATATATCATACAATTGGAGGCAGATTTAAATCTATTTATATAACTACTAGGAGAACGTAAAAATATTGAACGTTCTAAAATTAACTGTATTATGTACTGTTGCTTTAAATAAACACTTGTATTCGCAACATATAGGATAATATAATATAATACGCAGTTCACTGAATTGAAAAGGGAAATTTAACTTTGAAGCACTAAACTAAATTCGATAGGTTATCGACATGTAACAACTACCACACGATAATCTCGTAAACTCAATTGGTACTGTTATTGGTAATAATTATTTATTGCATAATTTATTTGTAATGCAGAATACGCCAATGCGCTGGCCACAAATCGATTTGTCTTGCCATTATGAGTAAATTGAATAAAGACTTAATTATCGGGAATTGATGCATACAATAACAGATGCATATACAGCATTTGAAACCGATTAATAATCGGCAATTTATCTAATCGACTGAAAATCGATTAGATTTACAATATCGATAGGGCTACGACACTTTTTGGAGCACTACTTTTGCGTTGAAATTTCAGCCGGACGTGTTGCGGGAGCGCGTTAGAAATTCACCGAACCAATTTACCGTGCGTCTGCGTCGTTGTAAAAAAGTGTAGCAATAACATTGAAAAGGTAAATTGCAAGCAGATTTTTTTTTCGTTTTTTTTTTCCATCTGAAATTGTTGAAATTGTGCGTCAGTGGCAAAGCCCAAAGCCCATAAAGTCAAACACACAGAAACAAACACATGTACATAGCGAGGAGGGGGCGACGCCAAACACTGCTGCGACGGCTCAGCAAGCAAAAAATTCTCAGCAGCCTCAAAGCTGAGCAGCGAACGGACTGGCAACAAACACCAATTGGAAACACACACACACGCACACTACTCACTCACATGCATACATACTGCTAAGTACATATGTATATGTATAATTCCAATACGACTGAACTGAGACTTGTTCTGTGTGTGTGTGTTGAAATGTTTTCTTTTTTATTATTAGTTGGTCAAATAAATGTAAACGATTATATATCTAGATATAAAAAAAATAATGAAGAATCGGCTCAGTTGGCGTCTGCATTCCTTTTCTCTCTGTCGATTTTCCAATTGGCCAAAAGGGCAGCGCATGAAAATGAAAACTGAAAGACAAACGCGCCTCTTTCTCCCCACCTTCTTTTCTACTCCTCCCCCGTCCACCGAAGAACTCCCGAAAAGTGCAATGAGTGAGAAATGCCAGTGTGCCCATTTCATGCATATATATGTATATACATACATAAATATGTATACATATATGTATGTGTGTGTGTGTTTAAAAGTTACCCGCATACATATAGACAAATGTACATAGCTATACACTTATTATGTACATATGTACGTTTGTGTGCATATAATTATTCAACATTTCTACACACATATACATATTACTCATTATAATGCGAAATTTTAGCAAAAGCTTTAGGTTTATGTGTACGTGTGTGTGTGTGCACAAACACAACAAATTAAATATTGTGTACAATTTGAAAGTAACTGTAGATGCTGTACATAAATACATACATATACACATACACGTATATATACATACATACATATAAAGCAATGGCCAAGAGAGACTCCAGAATAACAGTAAAATTCAACAAGAAGAAAAGCTTGTGTGTATGTGTGCACCTCTATATCCCGATGCGAATGTGTGTGTGAAAACAAGCAAGAGATTTTCTGTGAAAGAGAGCAAGCAGCACGTAAATTACGGTGCTTCTAACGGCGACTCGACTATATGTGTGTATGTGCGTGTGTGTTTGTGCGTGTGTGTGTGTGTAGAAACAGGACACCAAGCAAAGCACGAGGCAGCAACGAAAATTTTCTCGCTGGCGAGGATAGGTGGGCGAACGGTTAGAAGCAGGAGGAGGCTGAGGGGGCGCGGGAGAACCACATATATATATATATAATTTTTTTTTAACTGACGCTGTTGCTGCGCAGTCGCTAATGCTGCTAGCGTCGTAAGCGTCGTGTGCATGATTCAAAGTTGTGTTTTTTGTTGTTGTTATTTTTGACACAGAAAACATTAAATGCAAAAAAAATTAAGACATACAAAAAAAAATCGAAACTTTAAATAAAAAGTCATCTATCGCTGTCCTTGTCGTCCTTGAGAGCGCTACAGCCTCGACTCCAAACTCCACCCAGTGTGCGTGTGTGTGTGTGTATTTGCATGGACAATTGCTCAAGGTTCCTTGTACATTTTTCACATACTCTTTACTCTTTAATTCGCGAGACAAATTTGAGGGAGCAAACAGATCTCCTATCTCCCTTCGGCCCGGGGCCAAAAATGCGTTTGATGCGATGCATTTTTTTTTTATTATTTGCAGTGACTTTAATCGCAAATGCGAAACGCAATCATCGCAAGCGGTTGACCCGGTTGGCTAAATGTGTGTTTTTTTATTTTTTTTTTATTGCGCGTTATGTTACTAATGTACACACATATTTACATATGTTATATGTGTGTGTATGTACTGTTTTTACAGTGGCTCACAATTCGAATCCCAGTTTCAAAATCACGTGATAATCATATTCGATCGTATTTTAGTTTGAACAGATTAATTTTTTTGTTTTTATTGGAAACTGAAATATTTCAGATTTCGTCTTTTAAATGCCAAACGTTTTATTGTATAGGATAAATATGTCTTTCTATATAAATTCGAATTCGAATTTATATTTACTAGAATATTTTTGTATTGAAATGCCTGTAAAGAGTTAGTGTATTTAATTTAATTTATCGGACTAAAGATATTGTTTTAGAATTACAGCAATTACTCCATATATATTCACAATTTGTGTACAAAATCAAATCTGTTGACTATTATTAGTCTTTTACTAAATTACTTGTAATTATTCTAAATGGCCTGGAAAAGTGGTTCTATCAATTTGCCAACTATTCCACAGTATCGAGCAGACCGAGTCTCCCTTAATAGTATATAAATACCCTTGTATCTACGCATATGTGTTTAGCGTGTACATTTGTATCTGTGTGTCGAGTGTAGAATGTAGACTGAATTAGTCGCATGTAATGTCATTAAACTGTACACAGACGACTCGACACTTTTTTGTGTCTCTTTTCTGCTCTACTGAATTCTCTGGCATTTCGTCGAGTTGTGACTTTATTTACATAGTGGGCAAATCATAAATACAATCGAATTAACATTACGTGTCGTAGGGTTAACATTTCATTGACATTAGAGTACAGTGTTAATAACATTCGACATCAGATCAATTTGAATATTGCTCCAGGTATGCATTCTACCGGTTAACAGCTAAGAATTTTGTGCAAATTGCGAACTACAAAAATTATATACTAGCTGTCAGGTGAAAACCATACACAAGCCCAAGTTAATTATGTATATTTAATTTTAACGACAATTTATGACACTAGCGGCAAATGTAGAGTCGCAACTGCAACTGACGTTCTTGACGGCGACTGCGACGTCGACTGAGATGCTTGCGTGGGAGTGTGTAAGACAGAAGAGAGAAACTTAGTGAGAGAGCGTATTGTGCGAGGTGAGAGAGAGAGAGAGAGAGCACTGAACGAACGTACGAGATAATTGAAAGAAATGTGTAAATGAAAATAAAGCATAAATAGATTGAAAAGTAAAGCATGACACTACAGCAACAACAACAACAAGAACAAAAACAACAGCGGCAACTATTGCGGAATATCAAATACAATAGAGAAAATAAAAAAGCGGCTGTTTCTGCTACTGTTCCATTGTTTTTGTTTTTGTTTGGATTTTTGTTTTTGTTTTTGTACTCACATTGCGCTAATAATAGCAGGAGCAACTAATACAACAAGATCTGCGCACACTGACTAGAAGTACTGAATTAGTTTGAGAAATACATACGGTAAATGTATTTTGCACATACAAACATACACACATATATATATTGCAAAACACACAAAAATACACAAGTAAAGCCAAAACACAGATGGATTTGTGCCAGTGTGTGTGTGAGTTGTACACATTTAAAAATACAAACAAACACATGTTATGTTAACATAAACATGTACACATATACATATTTACATATATGCAGGCAGGCAGGCAGGTGAATTTCAAATAAAATGATGCATTTATATATATAATTAAATATATATTAGTATATATACATATACATATGTATGTGTATGTGTGTACGCACGCATACTACCATAGTTTTGAGTCAATTGACTTTTGGTGTTTGCGTGCACCCATACAAACGCAAGCCAATGAAAAAAGCTCACAAAAAGCAGCAACAGCAGCAGCAGCGACAGAGGCAGGACTCTATTTGCGTCGGCGTCGCACGCAACAATTCGGCTTAGCTTACAGCCTATGCTTATGCTACATACATACATGTGAGCATACATACCGACATACAGACAGACAGACACATGACATACGCTTACTTGTTTTATTATTTTTCGTAGTTCGAAAATTGTGAACATTTTTCGCACACGTAAATTAATAAATAATAATTATTTGCATATTTCCATTGCGATTTTAACATTTTAACACTTGCTTCGCATCATTGATGATGTCAATTTTCTGAACAATGGAATGCAATTGAAAAAAACCAATACAAACCCAACCAGCAGCGAACATTTCACAAAACACGCTTATTTTTTGCTTTGTGAAACCTGAAAAGGTTGAACTTGTGCAAAAGTATGAAAAAAGGCTGAAAAGGAAGCATAGCGAATCGAGCAGAAATATATGAAAAACCCATGTAATTTTCGATGTGACTGCGAAGACAATGTTGTTAATATTATTATTATTTGTAATTGTTTTCGAACAGGATATCACTTAGTCGGGCAGTCACGAGTGGAACCTTCTTCTAGGGGTATTATTATAATTTTGTTAATTATTATAATTCTAACATTTTGACATTCTGAAAATATCATATGGCTTTCAAAGGAAAAATCGATCGGTTACAAATATAATTCAATTTAGATGTCGGCAATTTGACTGCGGTCTTTGCGTTTTTCTTTTTTTTTTGTAATTTCTTTTTTCTGCATCACAAATGATGCAAAATTTCAGTTTTCTAAGAAAATATCTTCAGGTATAAAAAGATCAAATGTTGAAGCAACAAATAAAAGTTGATTTTACTAATTTTTGATACCCAAATTTAGTCAAATCGGAAGTTTTCTTACATCATATCGTATTTTTCAAAATATCACTGGTGGAAAGTTTATTTTTTGTGTGTGTATGTTTTTTTAATTTTAATAATAACCAAATAATTTGAATGATATTTCCTATAGATTAATTTGTATCATGTTCAGATTTGTGTGCGACAAACAAAAAGGGACACGCCAAATGGGAAAATACACAGGACATTTGGCGTTTGCATGACATCAGCATCGGCATCAGCATCAGAATTCTTTTATTTCAAATTAAGTTTTGCCCTTTTTGCCAGCTGCTGTTGCACCGTGGCAGATTGGCTGACTTCTATATGCTCTATATACATATGTATGTTTATAAGAGCGAAAGTAGCGAAACACATAAAATGACTTTGAAAAGTGGAAAAGCATTTTGCGCCTTTAGATTAAAGAGTTTACGCTTTTTTACTTTCTTCGAGAGTCGTCCACTGTTCAAGCATGAAAAGAAAGTATGTAATTACGCACACATGCACTGTTATATTAATGTTATGTTATGTTATCTTATGTTGTGGCTGGTTGCTGTTGCTGCTACGATCCTTTCACTTATACGATTTCGAGTTGCTTAGATTGTTGTCAGTCGATGTTGTTGCTGTTGCTGTTGCTGTTAACAACAGCGCCAGCAACAGGACGCTCGGCACGCACTAACATCACAATGAAAAGCATCAACAGAATGGCCGACTAACTAACTGTATATATACATTGTATATGTATGTATGTATTTACGTATGTATGCATATACAGACACACCTTATGTATATGTATGGGTGTTCGTGCATGCGCCTCGTCAGTCTGCCGAAGCAGCCGCCTGCCAGCGGTCAGGGTTGACTTTTGCAGATACCCAAACCAAAACCAGCAATGAAATACTTCCAGGAGGCCCCCTTCGCCCCCACCCCTGACTGCCTACCTCTCCGTCTGTCTCTCTCTCACTCGCACCGCAGTGTCATGCAAAAGGCAAAGGCAAAGGCAACAGCAAAAACAACAAAATTAAGTGCGCCAAAGCAAACAGAGTTGAGCTTGGTTAGGTTAGGCTTGAAAGCAGCAACGCGTGCCGTTATTCCGTTTTTATCCTTAACCGCTTTCTTTCTGTGAGAAGAAGTCTGCTCTGGATGTATGTGTATGTGTGTGTGTATACATGTGCGTGTGTGTGTGCGTGCGCGCGGGGAATCGATAAAGCATACTTATTTGCATATGCGGTGCAACATGCTAAAAAATACATGTTTGTTTTCATACTTATACTTATACACACTCTTATACATATGCATGTAAATACACACACACACACCGATTCTCTCTCCTTGTGTGTGTGTGTGTTCAACTCGAGATTAGCCAACAGTGGGGGATACAAATCATCTCACGCTTCGTTGCTCAAGTTATAAATATTAAATATTTAAAAGCACGTCCCCTCGGACAAACCCCCTCCCCCCACCCACACACATTCATCCATCACCTCTCGTTGGCTAACCAACTTTGCTTTTGTTGCGCCTTTTCGCTTTCAGCTTGCGCTTTAAGCTCTTCCTCCCTCACACACACACACTTACATATTATTGCTGCTCCCCTCGCACTCGCAGTGCGTATCTCGTTACAGTTATTTTACGCATACACTGCTGGCAAGAAAAATCGCAACAGCATCGAAATTGTACACATTTTTTTGCACTAATTAACTATTTATTCGGTATTCATTTTAAGGTATAATAAAATTAATATATTTTATAAAACATTAGCCGAAGAAAGTATATTCTGTGTTGTGAATGCTAATTGCTGAAGCTGCAACAGCTGCAACAATAACAAGCGAAGACCGAAATTGGGTCACAATCGCCTACCCATCCCACCTCACCCCCATCCATCCCAGCAAAGCACCTGCGGCTGTAAGCAATACAAACAATTGCTAAAAATAATTTCAGTGCGCGACAATTTCCCTGCAGACCAAAAACAAAAGTAACAAAAAAGAAAAAATATAAAAAAAAATAAATAAAATATATAAATACGCAGATATGATGCGAAATCGCGAAGAAATGGAAAACTATTTGACTTATTGGAGCAGACAGAAGCGCAGTCGCCAGAGTCCAAGCTGTCACTCACAGAGACAGACAGACAGACAGACAGACGGAGAGACAAAAGCAAGAAATAAACAAAAAAAAAATCAACATGGTATAAAATAAAATATATTTTTCTTTTAATTTGTTACTCGGTAAAATGTTGGCACAACTGCATTTCAAATAATAACATATTATAATAATTAATTAAACAATGTTGGCACTTGCCATCAATCTGCACTTTTATTTGTGCAACCGAAAACAAAAAAAAAGCCAAAATTTCAAAATTGGCCAAAGGCTGACCGCAAAGTAATTAGGGAACAGACGTATATATATATATATATATATATATATATATATGTATGTATGTATGTATGTATGTACATATGTATATATGTATTTACATATGTATTTATGTACATCTATATGTATGTCTAACAAGAATTTCGAATCTAATTTCTACCGAATTCTTTGCTATATGTATGCGTATATTTGTAGGTAATTGCGTCTGTGTGTGTGTGTGTGTGTGGGTGTTTGCGGCTTTTGGGTGGGTCCGAAATGAACATGTGAGACAATTTCATTGTTATTGTCTTCTTCTCTTGGCAACGAGATTTCATCACCGCTAGTCACGCTGACTTGACTGATGCTGTTGGTGGATCAGCAATGGATCTTTTGTGGGCCCACACACGCTGTAATTTCAATGTCTCGCACCCTCCCTATAATATTTACATAGTCTACTAGAAAAATGTTTACTCCTTTAAAAGGATTTCAGCCAGGAAAAAATTGCCTTAAGCACAAAATAAATAATATAATAAAATTAATGTTGGGTCCGGTTTCGATCTTGTCAGTCTGAAAACGAATAAAGTTTAGTGACATTGATTGTTTTTTTTTATATATATATACTTTCATCTATTGATATAATGAAAAGACACATGAAAACGGGACAGAATGGCTATTCTAGGAACACCGAATATAATATACTCTCTCTAGGAAACAGCAGCAGTAGACCACAATAACAGATTTTATTTGATTTATTTTTTAATTTATTACAGTAATTAAACCACAATAATATTGCATAGCATTCAGTATTGTTGTCCAAGAGTTCATATTTGAGCGATCATGTTTATGGCCATATCGATATATTTTATTTAAGGGATCGGCGTAGACGCCAATTTCAATGCTTCACAAACTTGACGACAAAACTATATTAGCCCCCAAAAAGGGTATACAAATTGTTTGCTCCACCCTATTTTACCTAGTATGTACATATAGTCATATCCATGGTATATTGCCAAGTAGTTTTTTGGGTGCCCCAGTTAGACAGCGTCAAAGGATTGCCCGTGAAATTGGATCGGCTATAAAATGTGTTTGCGTGTTAAGTGTTTTTGTTCGCTTGTAGTTGTAGTCGTAGCTGTTGTTGTTGTTGTTTTTGTTTTTGTTTTTGTTGTTGCTAAGGCGCAACGCGTTTCAAACTTAATTATTATAATTGGCCAAAAAAACGACGCTGGCAACAAAAAAGAAAAAGAAAAAAACCATTCTATGTATAAAGAAAACCAAATCAAATTTAAATATTTTGGTACAAGTATATAGCGATTGTTTCTATTGAAGCTATTTAAATATAGGAAACCAATGTTGGTAATTTGTTGGCTGGCTATATTTAAGGAATATTTTAACACATGTAACTGCCAAGTTGGGTCCGATTATTTTTAGTTATACACGACTCATCTGTCCATCATATGATAGCTAAGCACTTACTTGTTTTTCTGAACGAGTTGTCTCTCTCTCTCTCTCTCTCTCTCTCTGATCTTCTAGTGGCTTTGGCACCTTGTAATCGATTTTCTTTTATCGATAACTTCATCTGCTTCCGAGATAGACATGCTAATCGATTCTTAGGATATCGATTTTTTATTTCTTATAGATTTTCTACTCCTATTTTTGAATTGTTTATATTATTTTAAATGGAAGTGAGCATAATAACACCATGGGTTTTGGGGTTAAGGGCTCTTGGCTTTTAATGGGCTAACAGGCTTTGCACACACTCAATTGTAACGGTAAAGGGCCTGATGCAAGTGCATTAATTTATTATGACCGCCACAGGTAATGAAGCACGCCATTAGTTAATTTGCTGAGTTGTATTTTGCATTAGCTTGAAGTTGTTAAGTCTGGTTTCGACTTCAGCAATGTTGGCCACACCCCATTACCAATCACCATATTAAATATGATCAATTCATATTTGGAGTACTTTTAAATACGCAGATTTTGTTAATATTGTATTTTGTATTTTACTCAATGAACTATAAATAATGAAGTTTAGTTTTCATTATTTTAAGTATATTTACGCAACAACAACTCCAAACAGAACATAAACGAAATAAAAAAATAATCGAAATAACAATCTTAATTTCAAGCACATTTTAATGTATTCCTTCCGCTTTTTTTCATAAATATATATTAGATATATTTGTCCGATGTTGATATTTATAACCAGGTATCGTTTGGCATTACGCACTTAGTTACACCCGACTGGGACGATCTCACTTAATTACTAATTAATTTTGTTTCCAGTAAATATATTTTAATATGGTGGATAGTGATTTACCAATATTTTTTGGCCACTTGTTGGCAAATGTATTTTCAAGATTATGAAAGTACGCAGATATTGAACCTATTTAATCTCGACTAATTAAAGTCGATAGCAAACGGAAAAAATGAAATTTAATATTTCAATAATAACAGCCACTAAATATGGAAATGGACTAACGAGTCCGTTTCATTTTTGGGCCGACTATATTTATTTCTGCATTTCTAGGTTTTTTTTTTATTTATTTATTTTTTAAATGCTGAAAACAAGTGTCGCTGCAGCTGTTGTTGTTTCAGTTATTGTTGTTTGCGTCGTTGTTAACAGACTTCACGCACACACACACACACACACAGACGCACACACAGACACACACACACACACAGACACACATATGAAAGCGAAAAAAAGACACACAGACAGATAACTTTTGCTGTTGTTTGCGGCAGCCTTTTGTTCTTGCCATTGGCATTCGACTTCGACACACTTTTAATTAGTTTGCCACATTTCGCAAACAGTTGAAAAGCAAATCAATTTGTGCACTTTAATTAAGCGCCCCGCTGCTCTGCTGCTGCTACTGCTACTGCTACTGCTGCTACTGCTGCTGCTGCTGTTTGCCCCTATTTACAGCAAATATTTGCATTGTCATACCCTTGCAGAGTATTGTAATTTTATCGTGAGATGAGTAACGAGTAAAGTAAAAAAATAAATGAAATTAAATTAAAAATAAAATTTAATCTTTAACTTAAAAAATAATATATATATTTTTGTAAGATTTCTGGGCATAAATTTGCTTGTTCAGCTTCACTTTTCGAGTCGATATAGCCATGTTTGTCTGTTCTCGTCATCTGTTTGTTTTATGCTCATTTTGTCTATTAAAAAAGTCATTAAGATCAGACGACAGGCTCATTCCAGTTTGAGTGGAATTTTAAACGTAGTATTTGTTGTCCAGAATAAATATATTTGTAAGCAATAAATATATTTGTAAAGCAATAAATATATTTGATAAATCTTTACATACTTAAATGACAGCAGACGGCTAATCGGACTACAATTTCATTTTGTTATCAACATTTGCAATAAAACACAAAGCTAGTCTTCAAAATTGTACAAGTCATGCAAATCAAAAGTTTTCAGTAAATTAGCATAATTAATTTAGAATGCATGAGTCTATTAATTATATCGGGGTGTGAACCCGGAATTTGGAATTGGAATCGGAATCGGACTCGCATTTTTACCCATTGAAATTCATTCAGTATCGGAATCGGGTTGCCTAATTCCTATACGTAGCCGATTTGGAATCGGTTTGACACCCCAAATGACACATTAAAAAAAAAAAAACGAATTTAAAAACTTTAAGCATTTATCGCTGCAAATTTCAAATTGCAAGATGAGGTTATAAAAGGCAATATAAGTATTTACAACTTCTGCTGTCTTCATAGTAATTTTAATCCAGTTCGCAATTGACAAGATCGGCTTTTTTATATTAAAAATAAAAAGGAAAAAAGAATTCATTGAAAATCATAAAATTTCTACTGCGATTACAAGTTGTCAAGCCGTCAGCCGCTGTATACTCTATTGTGTTCGGGAACAGGGCATAACAGGCTAGCAAGTTTAAGTGTATTCACATACCTTGTGCCGCAAAATGCGATCGTGTAAACGCAAAAATATGCGCACAGCCATAAGAACTTAACGACGAACAAACAAATGGAATACATGCATGGAAATTAGCTCGTGATACAAATTCGTTGTTTGTTTCCACTCTGCTGCTGAAATGAAACTTGTTTAATAATTCAAATTTCATCTCTCACACACACACACACACACACTCGGCTAGCTGGCTGGCTGGCTGGTTGGTTGGTTGGTTGGTTGGCTGGTTGGTTGTGTGGTGGGCATCAAAATTTGCATAGGCACGTTGCCGTTCTACCGCTTCTCGATGCTGTCAAATTCATATACAGTGTCAGTCGAAGACAAAAGCTGAATTTCTACAAATCCAAAACAAAGATCTTGTTTCTAGAGCAACCATAAATCGGGTAGCGCTCAATAGAGCATGCATGATATTATTTGTCATTTCTACTACGACCGATATTGTTACGTGCAAATTCTAAGTTTTTACTTTTTTGCATACGTTTTTTGAGTGTGCTCGACTGGCAGATACTCTCGTAGCTACTGCAACCAGCACTCCATTAGATCTTGTTAAGATGATGTAAATTATGCCTACATGTTCACATCTGGACACTGAAATAGGTGTGAAGGTGATAACTTGTGGAATTTTAAAACAAAATTGATATATTATGAACAAATGCAATGATTTTCCCATCTGTAAATGTTGCTGTGTTGTTTGTCAGGCAGAAGTACTAGCCATAAAAGAAGCACCAATCTGCCCAAAGGCACATAATGTTAATGTATATATATATATATATATATTGACAGAATATTGAAGGCAATTGCCTCCAGCAAGGCTGATGAGCTAGCTGGAAAAGGCACATTATTACCCCAACTCACTGATAAGGAAGCTATATGTGTAACTCTGGCTACTCTGGCTTTATTGTGAATAAAAGAACAGACGTGGACAAACATAAACGCCAAACACAGGAGAGAACTGTCTAATCTCAGTCGAACGATTAGTTTTAAAATAGTAAAAAATAAGACAGACTAACAGACGGCTATATTGACGCACATCCTTATCAAGTCGAATGGATTCATTGAGTGCTGCTCCACAATACTTAAAAATTATATGAACATCAGCCATCCTGGAGCATTAGCGTTTTATATTCTATGGGGAAGAGATCTGTAAAACTCCACGTTATTAGAAAATTGAATTGCCTCCACATTATCGTTGTTAAATAAATCGATAACTCCGATCATCTTATTAAAAGTGTCGCAATAGGAAAGGCAGCCTTCACTCACATTAAATACCCACAGAATTCAAGTCCAATACAGTCCTTGAATTTATGCAATGCAACGCACACTGCGAAATGATGAATTGATATGAATTTGAGCGAAGTTGTATTCCAAACAAGTAAATTCGAATGAATGAATGCATTGAATGCATTATATAATTCTTGCAGACCTCTAATTCAAACAACATTCTGTTTTCAGTCAATTTTCATGTTGCTCTTTAAAAATTAGCTTAAACTCGATCGGATAAAAACTAGTTTCGTACATCGGTTGTTCTGTTCCCCGCTTGTGCTCACAAAGCCATGGAAATACTGAGAAAATTCTATATATATATCTACATAAAATATATATTTGTATTCTTATCCATTTGTTGTCCTTTTTTTTAAAGCCACTTTTGACAATTTTATGACAAGCAAGCTCAATAATTGTTATTTATAAATATATTTGACCAACTCAACTTTTTTTTAAACAACATTTGACCCAAAAAGTTAACCAGTTTTCAAGTTAAAATCCAACGAGTTTGCAGGTGGGCTTCAACAACAGCTACTTAAAATACAGAAAATAATTCGAATGTATTCGCATATTGTATGCATAATTACTTTTCATATATCTTTAAAACTGAATCGAATGAAAAACAAGCGAAATTACGTACAACTGATTTTCTATATTTTCCTTTTTTTTCGCTTTTCAAAAATTTTCCACATATCGATCAATTACTTCGTAAAATAAAAATGTTTCGAAAAGTTCGGCTTTCTGGGTCTTATGACTGCCAATCGGCAGTCGGGTAAAAATTCTGTTTATACATAATTTAATAGTGGACGGGCTTTTGAGAATTCTCATTGTGTTAAGTATTCAACTTGAAGCTAAATTATACTCTTAAGAATATTTATGTTGCAATTTACGCCAAACTTTTCTGTTTCCGTTTTTTAACAAAAATCTTCCGTTTGCATTTTTACGTGTTCTAAATTACGAAAAATGTTGTAAGCGATGTGCGTTTTTTTATAACTGTTTTAATTGTTGTGCTAAATTTGTTAAGATTGACATTTTTTTTTGTTTTGCAAAAAGAAGGCAGGAATCGTTTAGGCCAACAGACCAACAACAAAGAAGTGCGTTAATAATGCTAACCTAAAAATACCTTTAAACTTGGCGCTTGTTAAAGATTTTTCCGCTATTTAGCTGGTAGAGTTTAGGGTTTTAACTGCAAAAAACACTTGCATTCTATTATTTATGAACTGTAATTAGTTTAAATTACTTTTACAAGCATTCAAAACAATTATTGCTCCTCAACGTTTCAAAGCAACTCAATAATCTGTAGCACGTGAGCATAAATAAATAAAATATTTTTATTTATAGGCTAGTTTGCATTAATTAGCAGGATATAACAATTCAAAAACAATACGGAACATATTAAAAATAATTGCGATTGCGCAAATACAAAAGCTTGCATTAATGAGCATGGAAAAATAATTCTAAAACAATTCAGAAAAGATTAAATAATTGCAAAGGCATCTCTGCTGTTCTTTATTTTTTGTTTGTAATTTTTTGTATTTTTTTATTATTTTCTTTTTCAAATGAAAATTTCTAAATACTTCTGAAAGCGATGAGTCATTATGAGTCCGTTCGCAACAATGGAAAAATATGCCGCTTTCGCAAATTGGAGCAGCACCTAAACGATTCCGCAAATTGTGGCACTCCATTATTCCTTTGCCCTAATCGTACGATTTCTTGTGTTTCGAACGTCGATTATTATTCAATTAAATGAAGTATGCCAACGTTTTGTGTTCAACCTTTCGCATAATTGCTCTTGCACTTTTTACTCGCCCGTCAGGGAGGGATTCGATTACTTTTTCATACAAACTTACAAATGTGCGCATGTTGCACACACACACACACACACACACACACACGCAGTGTTACGTACATGTATTTGATTCACGTGAGGTCTGAGGTATCGGTGACGGTGACGGCGACGGCGACGACATTGTGATTGACATTTACGCAACTTGTAAGAGTTTTTGAAATAGCTTATGCACCTTGCTTGATAAACAGGCTGTTCAGTTTGGTCGTCGTGTGTGTGCGTGTTTGCAAGTCGTTTGCTGCTTATAGACAGCTCCATTTATGTGT
The DNA here is from genome assembly GCA_035042305.1 of Drosophila glabriapex. NCBI lineage: Eukaryota > Metazoa > Arthropoda > Insecta > Diptera > Drosophilidae > Drosophila > Drosophila glabriapex. The sequence continues at coordinate 7,912,814 of JAWNLN010000066.1, forward strand.
GTGTGTGTACAGACATACTTACATAAATACTTATATAAATACTTATATACATGTGAACTAATAATTTTTAAATTGTAACGCAACAAGGCAGACCCGGAGCGACCCAGTTGTGTATACACTCGGAATAAAAACACCTGAAACACTGAATTTTCGCGCCAAGAAAGTAAATTTCTAAAATCGAAGGTTTTGGCTTTTTGAAGACCAGAGTTCAAGATGGATCTTTCAAAGCTTTACACAAAAATATGGTTAATTTCCAGAGTGTGTATATTGAAGAATTCTCATGTTGTTAAACATTTCAAGTACACACACAAATACTTTATATAGTATCTATGGGCATCTAAGGCAGGCAACAGCTAGATTCTAGTCGAAGAGCCGCGCCGTGTAAATTTTATTGATTGTTTCCAAATTGTAAAAGGATTTTTTCTTAAAATAACGGTTTGCATTTATACTTTTTTGAAAATATTTTCCATTATGAATTATTATCTGAAAAGAACAAAAAAAATAAAACACTATTTTTGGGATTGTAGATTTAAGACAAGCCTTTCTAATTTTAAGACAAATGTTTCCTTAATTTCTTTCTAATTTTTGGGCCGATTTTTTAAATTCAGCGTAATTTTTTTGTTCGAGTGTGCTTACGCGTATAGATAGTATAGATAATTCTCAAAAGAGTGAATTTTGGTCATGTATTTAAATCAACATGTGTGCATTAATATAATGACACAAATCTGCATAGAACTGAAGATGAGTTCCGGCTTCGCACGGGTCCACCTGCAAGTTAATTTTCTAAAATCAATAAAACACGCATCGCTTTCAAATCAAATCGGTTGAAATCGGAAGTTGTCATCTTTAAAATGTGGAATAATCCTAATCCGCCACTAACGTAGATTAAAATCGTTGCAATCGGTGAAAATGTTTTTGGTTTTTGACGGAATTTGAAATTGGAATTTGGAATTCAAGTTATTTGCAACATAAAAATGGTTCTTAAATTTGTTCATTATCATTAATATTGTTTATATTTTATATTTATCTTATTTATAATTAGCTTATGAACAAACTGAAAAACCAAGCAATTCTTTGAATTTCCCCACTTTCCCACTTCCTTTCACAGATCGGTAAAATGAAATATTCACTTCTCGCCACGTGAACAGGACACGTTGCACACTTTCTTTGCAATTGTTCATAACTAGAAAGCAATATAATAAAATAGCGGCAAGTGTCTAGGGATAGTTGAGACATATAGCTTATAGATCTGGAAAACAATATTCCTTTTTAAATAACTATTTCCTTAATGGCCAACGACTGGAACTGGAACGCACCGAATGTGCTGATGATTTCGGTATCCGTTTGACAAGCATATTTCTTCCTCCGCCAATCGAGCCTTTGGTGTCCTGGGTTTCATCAAGCAAGAATTTGACGATCCCTATATTACAAAATTACTATATATTTCACTTGTGCGTCCTATTCTTGAATATGGGTATTGTATATGGCCACCTAATTACAAGGTTCATCAGTACAGAATTGAATCCATACAAAAACAATTTCTATTATTGTTTTTAGGGGGGGTCTTAATTGGACCGTAGCCATTTTGGATCTCTTTCCCTCTCTCTCTCTTCTCTCTCTCTCTTTCTCTCTCTTTCTTTCTCTCTCTGTTTATGTACTCTTGATTTGTGCCTAAAATATGCATAGGCGACAATGTAATGACAACATTTTTGTATTATTGTAATTACAGAGCAATCGACAGTTAAGTGGCAAGGACGAGGAAGACGACCACTGGTAGCCGTTACCAGTTACCAGTTACTAGTTACTAGTTACCAGTTAACAGTTAACAGCCAGCAGTTGGTAGTTGCCCGTTGGCCGGCCCTTAGCTTGAAGCCATTAGCCACATCACTTTCAGCATTTGAGGAAGGTCGCTGGTGTCCGTGGCCTTGGAGGCAGAGAGCAGTGGCGGCGTGCGTCTGACGTCGCATTGACCAGCAGTCAGCAGTCGGCAGCCGGCAGCAGTCGTCGAAGTCAACTAAAATGTCTTCGCCATTAGCACAGAACAACAACAGCAATAGCAGCCAGTCCCAGTCGCAGTCGCAGTCTTCAGCAGCAGCAGCAGCAACGGCAGCAACGCAAAATCAAAAGCCAAATTCAGCTGCCAGCAGCAGCAGCAGCGTGAATAATACACATGAAAAGAATGCGGTTGGTGCAACAACAACAACGGGGACGACAACAAGTGGCGGCGGTGCAGTAGCAGAGGGAGGCGCGACAACAGTCGCTGCCCCACAGAGCCCCACAAAACGGAGCACAATATCCACAAAGGAGCGTGTGGTCGACAGCGTACCCTTTCCACCCAGCCGCAAATTGACCTGCTCCGATGTATTCGATACGCGCACCGGCAAGCCCCAGCACGATGTGCTCAAGCAGCACTTCATCCTGGAGGGGCGCATAGAGGAGAGTGCCGCACTGCGCATCATCCAGGAGGGCGCCACACTGCTGCGCCAGGAGAAGACAATGATTGACATTGAGGCGCCGGTGACTGTCTGCGGCGATATTCATGGCCAGTTCTACGATTTAATGAAACTGTTCGAAATCGGAGGATCGCCGGCAACAACAAAATATCTGTTCCTTGGCGACTATGTGGACCGGGGCTACTTTAGCATTGAGTGCGTCCTCTATTTGTGGTCGCTGAAGATCACGTATCCGCAGACGCTGTTCCTGCTGCGCGGCAACCACGAGTGCCGGCATCTGACCGAGTACTTCACCTTCAAGCAGGAGTGCAAGATCAAGTACTCGGAGCGCGTGTACGACGCGTGCATGGATGCGTTCGATTGCCTGCCGCTGGCGGCGCTCATGAACCAGCAGTTCCTCTGCGTGCACGGCGGCCTCTCGCCCGAGATACACGAGCTGGAGGACATTAGGCGGCTCGATAGATTCAAGGAGCCGCCCGCCTTTGGCCCCATGTGCGACTTGCTGTGGTCCGATCCGCTCGAGGACTTCGGCAACGAGAAGAACTCGGACTTCTACACGCACAACTCGGTGCGCGGCTGTTCGTATTTCTACAGCTACGCCGCCTGCTGCGACTTCCTGCAGAACAACAACCTGCTGTCGATCATACGGGCGCACGAGGCCCAGGACGCCGGCTACCGCATGTACCGCAAGAGCCAGACCACCGGTTTTCCCTCGCTGATCACCATCTTCTCGGCGCCCAATTATCTGGACGTATACAACAACAAGGCGGCGGTACTCAAGTACGAGAACAACGTGATGAACATTCGGCAGTTCAATTGCTCGCCGCATCCCTACTGGCTTCCCAACTTCATGGACGTGTTCACCTGGTCGCTGCCGTTTGTCGGCGAGAAGGTCACCGAGATGCTGGTGAACGTGCTGAACATCTGCTCCGACGATGAGCTCATGACCGAGGAGAGCGAGGAGCCGCTCTCGGACGATGAGGCGGCGCTGCGCAAGGAGGTCATACGCAACAAGATACGCGCCATTGGCAAAATGGCGCGCGTCTTCTCCGTGCTGCGCGAGGAGTCGGAGTCAGTGCTGCAGCTGAAGGGACTGACGCCGACGGGCGCCCTGCCCTTGGGCGCCCTATCCGGTGGCAAGCAATCTCTCAAGAATGCCATGCAGGGCTTCTCACCCAATCACAAGATTACCTCGTTCGCGGAGGCCAAGGGACTCGATGCGGTCAACGAGCGGATGCCGCCCCGTCGCGACGCAACCCCCTCGCCGGCGGAGGATTGCCAGAAAACACTATCAGCGGCGGCAGCAGCTGCGGCCAACGCAAACGCGAATTCAATCAATGGATAATTCTAAGTCACAGTAGAGAAGAGCGAGCAGCTGGATAGAAAAGAGAGAGCTGTAGAGCAGCAGTCAGTTTTAGAAGTCGACAGTTAAGCAACCAAAAAAAAGATAACAAAAAACAAAAACAAAAACAAAAAAAATATGAAGAAAACAAACAAAATTTGGGGGTGCGTGCAAGTGGGAGGGAGAAAGAAATCAAATAGTAATAGAAATAGTTGCAAGCAGCGGCAACAGCGTCAGCACAGCCTCCTCGTACTAAACAAGCACATAAATTAAACACACACACACACACACATACCTACACCTACACACTCACACACATACACATACACATACTCAAAGGCGCACGCGTTAATAAAGCGTCGCAGTTAAAATGCACCCCTCAACGGTAAATGCAAAGCAAGATTGAAACACAAAAAGTAAAATGCAAAGCGACATAAGCAAAACACGCAGCAACAGCAACAGGAATAGCGGAAGAAAGGAGGAGTGGGCAAGCAAGCAAGCAAAAAAGAAAGGGAAGAAAAGAAGAGAAGAGAAAATTTAACGCTAGCGTTTTAATTTATTGGTATTTAAAAACAATTTAAAAGTTGATAAAAACAAAAGCAAATTATTAAATGCAGTTAAACAATATATAAATATATAAATATGTATGTATATGCATGCGTATGTATATGCACATATGCATGTGTATATATTCGATACCATATATCATCAAAATTTTGTGCAACGTTATATCAAAAGAGCTAACAAATGCTCAGCCAAGTTAACGGGCGCGTCGCAGCAGCAGCAGCAACAGCAGCAGCAGCAGCGGCAGCAACAAGCAGTTTAGGTATAATATCCATTTATTTGCAAGCAACCAAAATGCAAAAATGCAAAAAAAAAAAACAAAAAAAAAAGAAAAGAAAATCAATGAACTTTATACATATAAAAATTATACATACATCTCTCGTCTCTGTATTAAAGGATAAACCACAGATAAACCAAAATATCCCTCATGAGGAAGGAGAACTAAAATATGAGAAGAGGAGAAACAAAAAAAAAAAAACAAGAAAATCCCAAAAAATAATACAAATATAAATACGCTAAGAATTTACTACTTTCGTTGTGTGGCGCCGAAGAAGACGACTTTAAAGCTAAACACCAATAAGAAGCTAATGTTAAACTACTACTTCCTATACAAAAAAAAAAAGAAACAAAACAAAACAAAAAAAAAAAAACAAACAAACAAACGAGAACAGCAATATTTTACTACAATCTTTATATTACAAAACATGAAGAAACGAAACGAAAGGAAAACCAAAACTGACAAGCTAAAAAATTAAAATGACTGAATCTCTCTCTAACTCCAACTTTTCTCTCTCTCTAGAGAAACACCAAGCACACACACACAAACATACACACACACACACACCCAAACCAAAAAAAAAACACATACACTAACTCATGTTAAGTAAACTAAAAGTTTATTATGAGAACATTGTCGTCGCCATTGTCGCCTCACACTCTCTCATCCTGGTGATTGTGTATGTGGTCTTTATATACGTGCCATCTTTGTCGTAGTCATTAGCTGATTATATATAATTAATACACATATATATGTATATTTCTATATATATATATGTATATTTTCTATGATTGAAACCGAACAGGCCGAAGCGAGGCAGACGTCAAATGTGCAGCAGAAGTCGCCAAAAGTAACGCAAAATATATCGGCACCTAACGGTCTACACACACACACACACACACACAGACACACAAATACAACTAATCGCGCGTGTTCTATTCTATTCTCTCCTACTTACAAACCTACCAACCTACACACACACACATGTACTTACACGATCTAGCGGCAGAGCGAGCAAACAGAGTGCAAAGTGAAAAGTGAAGCACGGATTGCAGTCGAATCTCGAATCTCAATGCAAGTGCGCCTATTACGTATGCAATGCAATGCAATGTAAAAAATGAGAGAAACAGCAACAATTCACTGAACTCAATTTGCATGCACAGCAAGCAGCATCACATTTGAGCCTGCGTCGCCGCCGGCGTCTGTCGAATCACTTTTTTTTTATAATTAATATAATTTTAGTTATTTGTTAAAATTATACAAAAAGAAAAAATATATATATAAAAATATATTTAAAGAAGGAGGATGGAGGATGGAAATTAGCTAAACTAAACATGCGAAAAAGTGTGCAAAAGTTAAACGGAAATTTCTATTAAGCTGTTATTAGTTATATTTTTTTCATTTTTTATTTTGTTAATTCATATTTTAAGTAAACAAATGTAATATTTATGCATACGAATTATAAATCAAATTGTTCTACCTTATGATGCTTATGTTTTTACTTATTGTATATTTACATACATTTATGGTTTACTACACCTTAAGTAGTTAAGTAAAATGAATTTATAATAATAAAATGCAAAAGCCTACAAAAAGGAGTGCAAGTTTTCTTAAACAAATACAAATACATTATTATTAAAGTCAACAATTATAAAGATAACAAGAAAAAACCAACAACAAAAGAATTAAGAAAAATAATTTAAAAGAAAAACGAATGCAATAACAAAAAAGAAAAACAACAGCAACTATGTACATTTATAACTAGGTTTAAAGTTAAAGGGCTAAATGAACAAATGAATAAAACCATAACCGGTTTATTGTTGAGCGGATAGCTGCGGAAAGGGGGAATGAAACGAAAGCAAATGAAGTAAATGCGGTAAAGCAGTTAGCAAACAAACAATTAAAACACATTAGACAAATACCTAACATTTGATAGTTGACAAGAATGTAACACAAAATGCAAACTTATAGCAATTTAAAGTACTTTATAAACATTTATACATACACACATAACAAACGTGCATACAAACAAACGTAATGCATAAGATTTTATATACAAGCATTCATCCAAGCATTTATGCATGGACTACAACTCTGTGCATACAAACTGAAATAACGGCAAGACGCTGGACAAGATTGCAACGGCATATGGAATAGAGGTATTAGATGAAATTGAAATAGCAAAATGGGGGGAAACAGACAGATAAGCAGGCAGAACGAGAGAGGCAGAGAGAGAGAGAGAGAGAAAGATGGAGCGCAACAAGAAAACTAATCCTAATACCGTAGTTAAAACACATAACAATTCCGTATAACGTTGCCCCTCTTAACATACGAAATGTATATATACATGCACGCCGTAAAATCAACAATTAACAATTAAATCGAAATCGAAATCTAAATCTAATTCAAATACAGCAGAACAACCAGAAACCACGTATATATATATAAGAATGGCATGGGTACATGGGCACATGTCCTAGACAGAGTTGGCAATACTGCGAGTGAGCGAGAGAGCGTGCGTCACCAATTCCTTATTTACTCCAGCACCTAAAAGCTGGCAACAGCTTACACAAGCCACAAACAAGCCTTTGCTATCCACGAGAGACTCACTTTACCCATGCGCGCATTCAGTAATATAAATATATATATTTATATTTATACATATTTAAAGTGTTGAGCAACCGCAGAACGATTATAAGCCCAGTTTCAGCACACACACACACACACACGCGCATTTTCCAAATAGTCAAAATATTAATTAAATTATATAAGAAAACAAAATCCAGTTTTAAGCTAAGCAACACAAACAAAACAAAAATATTGATGAAAAAAATATTACAAAATAAACAATATACAAGAAAATCAGACAATTTACAAACATTTTCTGCATTTCAATTCCAAAAATAATATATTTAAACAACAATAACAAATATTAATGCAGTGAGAGAAATTGCAACTATTGTTTAAAATGAATAAATGAATTGATTACAAAATAAAACAAAGCCTACTTATAAAGTATGAGCAAAAACAAACATGTACATATACATATACATGTACATACATGCTTTTCCCCTCCCCCGCCACATCCCCCTCCGCCCTACTCTTTACATGCAATTTAGCGCGCTCTTCTAAAACAAACATAAAACCACAAGAAATTAATATTAACATTTATTAAGAAGCTAAAATAAACTAAGAATACAATATATATATATATATATATATGTTCATATGTATATATATATACATACATATATATACAATATGTGTATATATGTATATACATACATGTATACCTAAAACCAATACTTTTATACTATATACACAGAAAAACAACAAAAAAAAAACAACAAAAACTTAATACATTTCGAATCTTTTTCCACGACTTACACTCAACCGCTCCTTAAACGCTCTTCTTGCCTCTTATTCCAAAGCATATTCGCAGCATACACATCAATATTAAAAGATACATTTTTTACTGCAGCCGCAAGAAATATAAATTTACCCAAAAGAAAAGAAAAACACAAAAAAAATTAAATAAATTTCAAACCGAATATAAACAATTGAAAACATCGTTACAAATCTTAAAGCAAAAAAATATATATATACATATATATATATATATATATACAATTTACACGTTTTCGATTTTTATATTCCTTTATTTATTTTCTTCAGCTTCTTTTTCTGAAGCCTAAGAGATCAAATTAAAGAGAATGAGATAGAGAGAGAGAGAGAGAAAGAGAGGGAATTATTAAAATGTGCAATATTCAAAAATTATTTGAATTTCATTTTTTGTTGCAATATACATACAAATGAAAACTGTTACGCCATTTGTCGCAATTGTTTGTAAATTAGCATAAATATTTACATACAGATGTACAATCACATTGTTTTAAACAAATAATTTATTTTAAACTATTCATATATATATATATATATATATATATATATATATATCATTTGGTTGATTTTCATTAATTGAAAACTTAAAATAAAATTTTCATTTTGCTCACACTTCAAATCCATTTGAAAAGCTTTTGCCTAGTTTTATGTGTGTGTGTGTGTGTGTGTGTGTGTGTGTGAATGTGTGTGTATCTGTATGTGTGTGTATTCCTGTGTGTGTGTGTGTGGTTGCTTTATTATTTTTGTTTTTATTTATAATTTATTCATGATTTACAGTAAGCTTATTTATAATTTACAACGTCTTCATTGCCACCAAGCAAAAACCGACTCCTTTTATAAGTAATATTTGTAATCTTTGTATACTTTATATAATTTTTTGATACATGTATTTTTCAACATCTACTTCCTGCCCTCGAATGCTTTAAAACTTTACACAAGAAAAACTTAAATATATATTATAAAAAGAATTAAAACTTTACCTTTTGGATAAATCAATTTAAATGCATATTTTATATATATTTAAACATTTATTTATATGCATATATATATACATATATACATAAAATAAATTTAAGTTGAAGAAACTTTGTCAAAGCAAAAAAGTTTATATACTTATACTTAAACAAAGAAAAACAAATAATATTAAAACAACATTAAAAAAATTAATATTTAAAACAATTATAAACAAAAAGCAACAAAAACAAAAGAAAAAAAAACAACACATCTAGATAAATCTCTTAAAAATTTTCAATTTTATTATTAAACGGAAAATAAATAATAAATTAACAAATTTAACAGTGAAAGCATTATTATATTATAAATTTATGAATGTATTTCAAGGGCCGATGGCTGGCAAAAAAATGCAAAATGCAAAATGCTAATTGCCAAATTGCAATTGTGCCGTTGTGAGAAATTATATGCAATCCAAAGAAGAACAACAAATGAATATACAAAGGGCATGAACAAATGCAGACAAAACGTTTTAACATTAAGTGAATGCAAAATAAAAATGATTATCAATGTTATTAACATAATTAATATTAACAATGCAAAAACAAAAACAAAACATTCAACAAAAAAAATATACAAGTACCTATCCTGAGAATAAAATGCGCGCACGTTTATTATTTCCTCTAAATGCTCGTTTTAAGTTAATATTTGAATGATTTTCAGTGACCCAAGCAATAATTTTTAAATTTTAAATTCAATTTGCTTAAAGCTCAAGGGTACTCCACAAAACTGATACACATTTTCTAAGCTAGCTTGCTGAATGTACAGAAAATTTGAAATGCTCTTCTTTTATAGGCCGAAAAGCTTTTAATGAAATTTTCTTCGATAATTTCTTTGTTTGGAGACTCTGGCAGAAGAATTTTGAAGTATTTATTTCAGCAGCCATCCCAACATTCTGTCCTCAGACCTCGCCAAGGCTCAATTCACAGCGTCTAGCTTGGCACCGGGCTATAGAGTACACCGAAGAGGACCTTCCACCTTATGATCTGGCAGAGGCCTGACCTAACTGGAACTTTTTACCAGCCGCCTCCATATGGAGAGTATAGTCGCACTATCAGAGTGTATACAGTTTTGGAGGCAGACAACATATCACATGATTGGACGCCGATTGGAAGTGTTAAGGAAAAATTACACAAATTGGCGCAGCGTAATTCGACTGAAGATTACTTTGTTTCTTCTTTTGGTTCCGTCACTGTGTTTTGATGTGTTAAATTAATGTCAATTTTTAATAAAATTTTGCCAATGCAGGTGAAACCCAGTATTAAAAATTTGAATTTCAGTTTCAAATGCGCGGCTACATTTTTTTAATGGAGATGTGCTGCTTAGAGATGTTTTTATTTATGACCCACCACTAACGACAGCACTAACTGGCTGTGGCTGCCACTCTCAAAAACAAACCGTTCCGTGTAATATGGTGCGGGACATGTTAACTTTATAAGAGATTGACTGTATTTTAGTACTGTAGCAGTCGAAATTATATTAAATAACTCTTCTAAACACGCTTGGTCATTTTCTGTACTCCTCACAAACTCTCATTTTCTTCAAGCTGTTGATCGTATTTTATGTACAGAGGTGCATGTAATATTACAGATGTTATGTTAAATACGGCACTGGTAGCTTGCGACAGTATCCCGATCATAGCCGCAAGGCATGTTAGCTAGAAGGTTGCCCCCACGATTGGCGTAGAAAGAAAATGTTAAGATTCCTTACATTCTTGAGAATGCTGTAGTTTGCCGTGGACATTAAGAAGTACAAAATCATTTACGAGAACTGCTAATTTTACCAGTAAAAAATATTACAGTTCAAGCAAGATAATGCGAAATTCAAAATAATAAAGCCAAAAGAGAAGACGCATTAATAAAGCGTAAGGCAAACATAGATAAAATCGATGGTATCAGGAAAAATAATTATAATCGCTGTTAATTGTTGATAGGCAAATCGAATGTATATAGAAAATGTTATGGTTAATTGTTGCAAAATAATCCCTAAATGCGCCCACTTACGTCATCAACAAACATCTTTACGTCAGCGTGCGCTGACTTAACGTCATGCTTGGTATATTTTTGGTATTTTTGCCGGGCATTAAGCTATAGCAGGTCACGGTCACTCTGGCAGAATATCAATAAAAATAAAGGAAAGGGAGGGGGAGCTGAAAATTCCATTGAGAAGCGAAAAAAAAGTTACAAGAGAGAAATTACGACGTCTGCAGAGCACCAGCAACAGCAGCAGTAGCAGCCAAAACGAACCCAAAATATAAATACAAATTGTGAATATATACACACATTGTTGTGTGTTACAGCAGCAGCAGCCAGATAACTTTCCAAAATACCGAAAGGCTGACAACGCGATAAAGCGGCTAACAACAACAACAACAACAGCAGCAGCAGCAAAAACAACAACAGCAGCAGCAACAACAACAGCAGCAGTACCAGCAGCAGTCGTAGAAGCAAAGCCAAAAGCAAAAGTCGAAAAAGTGCAAGTGTGGTTGGCCAACGTGCCTCTCTCTCTCTCTCTCTGTGTGTGTGTGCGTGAGTGTGTGTGTGTGTGTAGTGCAGCAGACGGCTCACACTAAGAACCGCTCACCCAGCGTGGGCGCCAGCAGCAGCAGCAACAGCAGCTCGAGCAGCATCTGCATCCGTATCCGCATCCGCATTGGCTGCAAGCATGTCTTCGAATAATCAATCGAGTGCTCAAGTGGCAACAAGTGCCAGCCAACGGGGTGGCAACTCTACGGACGGCACAGACACCCAACATGGCAGCACAACCAACACCACCAACACCAGCAGCAGCAGCAGCAGTAACAATGCCAATTCCAATGCCAATTCCAATACGAATACCAATTCCAATACGAATACGAACGCGAATGCTTCGTCGGCGGGCAATGCGACAACGGGCAGCAACAGCGGCAACAACTCGAATGCGGCCAACGCTGGCCACGAGAGTCCCACGCACAGGGCGCATGGCGGGCACGCAGCTGTCAACACCAAGGAGCGAGTCGTGGACAGCGTCCCGTTTCCACCCAGTCACAAACTGACGCTGGCCGAGGTGTTCGATCCGCGCAGCGGCAAACCGAATCACGATCTGCTCAAACAGCACTTCATCCTGGAGGGTCGCATCGAGGAGGCGCCGGCACTGCGCATCATCCAGGAGGGCGCCGCTCTGCTGCGGCACGAGAAGACAATGATTGATATTGAGGCGCCGGTAACTGTCTGCGGCGATATTCACGGCCAGTTCTATGATCTCATGAAGCTCTTCGAGGTTGGCGGATCGCCGGCAACAACAAAATATCTGTTCCTTGGCGACTATGTGGACCGGGGCTACTTTAGCATTGAGTGCGTCCTCTATTTGTGGTCGCTGAAGATCACGTATCCGCAGACGCTGTTCCTGCTGCGCGGCAACCACGAGTGCCGGCATCTGACCGAGTACTTCACCTTCAAGCAGGAGTGCAAGATCAAGTACTCGGAGCGCGTGTACGACGCGTGCATGGATGCGTTCGATTGCCTGCCGCTGGCGGCGCTCATGAACCAGCAGTTCCTCTGCGTGCACGGCGGCCTCTCGCCCGAGATACACGAGCTGGAGGACATTAGGCGGCTCGATAGATTCAAGGAGCCGCCCGCCTTTGGCCCCATGTGCGACTTGCTGTGGTCCGATCCGCTCGAGGACTTCGGCAACGAGAAGAACTCGGACTTCTACACGCACAACTCGGTGCGCGGCTGTTCGTATTTCTACAGCTACGCCGCCTGCTGCGACTTCCTGCAGAACAACAACCTGCTGTCGATCATACGGGCGCACGAGGCCCAGGACGCCGGCTACCGCATGTACCGCAAGAGCCAGACCACCGGTTTTCCCTCGCTGATCACCATCTTCTCGGCGCCCAATTATCTGGACGTGTACAACAACAAGGCGGCGGTACTCAAGTACGAGAACAACGTGATGAACATCCGGCAGTTCAATTGCTCGCCGCATCCCTACTGGCTTCCCAACTTCATGGACGTGTTCACCTGGTCGCTGCCCTTTGTCGGCGAGAAGGTCACCGAGATGCTGGTGAACGTGCTGAACATCTGCTCCGACGATGAGCTCATGACCGAGGAGAGCGAGGAGCCGCTCTCGGACGATGAGGCGGCGCTGCGCAAGGAGGTCATACGCAACAAGATACGCGCCATTGGCAAAATGGCGCGCGTCTTCTCCGTGCTGCGCGAGGAGTCGGAGTCAGTGCTGCAGCTGAAGGGACTGACGCCGACGGGCGCCCTGCCCTTGGGCGCCCTATCCGGTGGCAAGCAATCTCTCAAGAATGCCATGCAGGGCTTCTCACCCAATCACAAGATTACCTCGTTCGCGGAGGCCAAGGGACTTGATGCGGTCAACGAGCGGATGCCGCCCCGTCGCGATCAGGCGCCCACGCCCACGCCCAGCGACGATCACCAGCATCCGCATCCACATTCGCATCCACATCCACATCAGCATCAGCATCACAGTCAAGGCAACAACAATGGAGCGGCGCATGGCTAAACATGGCAAACAAGGATCGCAACCATGGCAACGACGTGGAGGGCGACAACGGGAGCGGGAGACGGCAGCTTTTCTGTGTGAGCACCGATCTCGATCGGTATTCGGTATTCGGTATTCAATCAAATGTCTGTTGCTGAAGATGAGATGTGATGTGTTGTGGAGATTTTGTTGTGTTTGTTGTGGGTGTTGATGTCGTATATTGCACTGGGTGTTGACTCTGCGCCCCGACCACATTCTGAGCAGGACGCGCGACTCTCTCCCTCTCTCTCACATGCGCACATCACACACATACGAATTCACACACACACACACACACATTCACATGCACCCATTTACACACACACACACACATAAACATACACACAGAGATGCAGATGCAGACGCACGCGAGTATATAATATTAACATATAATATCTACATATGAACATTATAAAGTTGCAAAGATTTGTCGTTTTAGCTAAAGCATCATTCGTAATACTGTAATAGACAAATACATACTTACATTTATAATAAGCAAAAAGGTCAAAAGCGAGGCAACAATAATGGAGCACACTTGGATCGATCGATCAGAATAGAAACCGGAACATGCCACGTGGCAAACTCAATTCTCAAATCTCAGACGTATGAAATTTGTAACACAAGAGGAGAGCTGCCCGGCGCAGGAGCAGAGAACTCGTCTCGCCCCCGATGGGGTATATTTAGACAGGACAGGATAGATATTACAGTCAGTTGATGCATTGAATACTTTTGCTAGCGCTAGTTTCCCCAATTCCTTTTCCGAAGTAAAAACCGAAACTTATCTTAAGCCTGTATGTATAATAAATTACCAGCAAAAACAAAAAACAAAAAAAGAACGAAAAAAAAACAGAAAACAAAAAAAAAATTAAATCCAAACGAAAATAGCGCTAATTTGTTCAAAACATTTAGCAGCGCCAAAAAGAAGCGTACATATTAATTAATTAATTAATGAGAGCAGAAAAAAAAGTAAAATAAAATTAACATAAAGGAATACATGCATACTTACATAATTAAATATATACATACATACATACATACATACATACAAACATATATTTAAATAATAATAACAGTGACGATGATGAACTCAAAACCAAACTGTGCAAACTAAAACACAACACAAGAAATGTTTTTTGAAGTTCTGAACACACATTGTAATTGACATGACGAACCATTTGATGAAACCATTTGCAATATGTGCCGCAATAGTCCACAAATGTTCCTTATACAATTTACTACATGCATACAAACATACTTATATATACATACGTACATAGCTTATACACATACATATATATATATATATATATATATATATATGTATATATATATATATTTGTTTGTCTATAATTAAATGATGTTTTAAATGCTGAATTGTTTCCTAATATAACTTAACTTAACATTTGATTCTATGTGTGATGTTTTTTCATTTACTGTGTTCGTTATTTGCGTAGCTAAACATTTTGATTTGTTTTCTTGACCCCACTGTGTACAATACTAGCTAATAATTCCAGACTTTACAAAACAAAAACAAAAAACAAAAACAAAAAAAATACCATTTAAACATATTTGCAATTTTAAGCGAAAGCAAAAACATCTAGGCATTGCATTTTAACTATTTAATTGATAAAAAAAGGGCTTTAGAATTAACCCTCACAGAGAAATAATACTAAAAAAAATAATTATTATCCTTAAATATCACAAATCAAATATTTAACTAACATATACTTAAAGAAAAACCCCTAAAAAACCTAAATACATATGTATGACTCCATCTAAAAATTAACATAATTTTCAAACTATTATTTTTGTTAAACAAAATATAAACATAAACAAAAATCAAAGCGAAAACATTTTATAACCATAGTCTTTCTTTTGTTTGTATGACGTAATTTAAGATTAATATGTTTTTTTTTTTTGTTTAAATCAATTACGACCTTTTTGTTCTTTTGTTTTTAAATAATAGCAAAATATACAACATTTTTACGAAATTTCAAACGCAGAAATTGAAAGAGTTTCACTTGGTAAAAAATAGGGAAGCACGCACAACATTTCTTATATTATATACTAATCTGTTGATATATGCATATAACAATAACCTCAAGAGCAACAGTCTACCCAATTAGTAAGATAAGAAATATAAATCGTTAAACCACCATTTACAAATTATGCACAATACATCTATTTACAAATACTGTATAAATTCAAGTGAAAAAATAATAAGCTTTTTACATGCACATTTGCAGAATGTCGAAACCGATACCGAAACTTTTTCTATACTTCGAACTGAAAATGATTTACTTGTGCCATGCTAGAACTCAAGAAACTCTTAAATATATGTAAATCACGTTAGCTAATTTTTCAATTAAAAACAAATGCATAATTAACGATTGTTATCAGGGGCCACGAGGTGAACAAAATATCTTAAGCTTATTTCCTATTTTTGATTATACGATAAAAGAATTGATTTGAATTTTTGAACTACATAATACAAATCAAGGGCATAAGTAATTCACATGTATATTAATTGATAAAAAAAAAAAATATATATATATATGAATACATACATATATATATAAATATATGCATTTTCCATCTGGAAACAGTCTGATCTGAACCAGAATCAAGATAAAAACTTTCATTTTGCGGTCCCTGATTATAACTAAGAGAAGATATATTCAAACTATAAATTGTATACAATATATGAATGAAATGTTAAAGCCACACAAACAAATGCCTCATAATCATTGTTTGTCTTGTTAATATTTGAAACAATGTTTACTTAACCTTTAACATTTGATTCTCTTTCTTTCTTTGGCACTGCTGTTTATTTTATTTTTTATTTTTAGCTTGAAAACTGCTAATTCTAATTAATAAACACACACTAAAATACTAATAATAATATGTAAAGACATACAAATTGTTTTAATCTTAAAGTTAGTGAATTATGTACTTGTCGAATTAACTCTAGCATACGCATATATAAACAATACAAACCGATTACTAAGTTAAAAGCTACATTTTTTTACACACATACAAAAATTTTGTTACAGTGTTTTGTGTTTATTCCGCTTATAAATGATGTGCTTAAACTGTTTTGCTAAAGTGCAAAAACTTAATAAGAAAAAACATTGAAAACAAATTTTTTTAAAAATTGTAAAACAGGAATAGTAAATCAAACACCAAATCATACTGGACGTGTTATAAGATTGACACATAAATTATAATCTGTGGACGGCATTGGCTGAGGAGTTCATGTCTTAAATATAAAATGGAGCTAGCTGTAATAACTGTAGTAAATACATATATAAACAGTTCCGGCTATTGTCAATCAATTCTAACTTAATTATACAAATCGCTTCTCAACTCAACAAGTCTCACGTCTGTTCCATTTACAAGTATTAACCATAAATACTTATGTACCACTAAAAATCATTTGTTGTCCATGGTTTAAGCGACTACGACTCAAATTTCGTGCAATTTTATACACACACAAACACAAACACACACAGATACATATACATGCACACAAATGTTTGTTGTGTATAGATTTTGATAAGTCTCAAGACCATACAAATAAATACATTATACGATTACGAATTCATGGAACGACCACAAAAGAACTATGCAGAATCATAATGAAAACTGATTCAATAACTAAAATACAGAATGAAAATTAGTGCAGCATTTGCACATGAAAGAATACAATTGTATGTGAAAACAGCAAATATATATATAGATTATATATATATATATATCTAAGACATTTCGCCTCTTAAAGCAATTCTAAAGAAAACAAATTATATATACATACATATTATATAAACCAATAAAATAAATTGTCGCGACTCTCCGCATGCTCGTTCTTCTATTTATCTTTTGTCCCGCTTCTGGTGATAAATTTAAAAGTGCCGCTGAAATTCCGTAGTCCGTCTAGGTGCATGTGCTTGATAAATATATCGATATTTTCGATAGATTTTAAATTAAAATACTTTATTTTTAACTATTTACTACTAATCAAAGCAAATAAATTAGTAAAAAATGTCCCAAAGCTAATCATGTATATTTACCAAATAAACGTTGGATTAATAAGTACGATAACTTAGATATATTTGCTTTTGCTCGTATGCCTCTGATCAATTTAAATTTATATTATATTTCTTACCAATAAAAGCAAATAAATTAATATACAATTTTCCACAGCTTATCATTGAAATTTTAAAAAAAGTGTCCAAAAAATATATAATTGTTTGCTTATCGAAACTCACTAATGCGGATATTGGCTACGCAGCCCTGGAAATAAGCGATAAGTGATAAGTTCGATACATCGATATTTACAAGTCAACTCTACGTCCGTGTGTCCGTGTGTGTGTGTGTGTGTATTTTGCCGTGACTTGTGCCGCCGAAAAATTGAAATTTTAAGCGTTTTCAATTCTTTTCCCTTATATCAATTGAAATTAACAGATTTCGCTGGCATTATATTATTAAAAAAGTGTGCCCAAATACAAAGATTAGCGCAGAACGCAAGCAAACACGAGAAGAGAGCGGGAGAGCGTCAAACCAAGAGAACAGCCCGCCCGCGTGCCTATACATGTTGTATGCGTGTGTGTGTGTGTGTGTATGTGTGTGTTTAACTTAGCTTGCGTATGCGTATGAATGGAGCGGGCATGTTATGTCTGTGAATGTGTGTGTTGTACGGTTGGTTGGAAATTGTGTGATTAACTGCAGTCGTCGATAGTCATTATTGTATTACTATATAGTCGAGCTGAAACAACTGTGCCGGTGGCACCAGCAACAATTGCACTCATTTCCACTCAACGGCATTTTTAACCGTTAAAACAACAACAATAAAACAACAGCAGTCAGCCACAAGAGCAGCGCAAACACTAAAAAAGAATTAACCAACACCCACGACGACAACAACAACTACAAGAACAACAAGCGGCAGATCAGCGTTAAAGCAACAATCGTGGAGAATTCCAATTGTAGTCGGTAGTTGGATTGGAGCAGAAAATGGATAGCAAGGGTCGCAAAGTTATTGTCTGTGATAACGGCACCGGGGTATGTATTCCATTTATCCACATTCTCGCATACATCTTACAGATAGCCAGTCACTCGACTCATTGGGTGACACACATTTTGCTTGTTGTATTTGGTTGTAGGTTAAACACTGATTTTTTTTCTCTTTTACCATGCTGGGGCGTTGTCGTTTAGGGGTATGGGGAAGGGGGGGATTTGCAGCTGGGCTTCCTGCACCATGACTCGAAACTATATTCTTAAGATGGGATATTTATGTGCAATGTATATGAATATATACAAATTTGTTCATGTGTGTGTGTAAAAGGCGCTTTAGTTATTGTTACAAGCTGCGTCAGCAGGCAGAATTACTCACCGCAGCCAATCTCAAACGATACGCACACACTCACACACACGCACACACACAAAGCGAAATAGGAATGAAACAAAAATAAAAAAATGTATGAAAAAAGAGCGCAATTTTCAACACAAACAGCAACAAAGAGAGGAATATCGTTTCCAATCATATTCCTTATCGCGGCTAAGAAATTTGTTTGTGATTACGCTTCGCTTTGATAAATGCACATAATTTTATATATATATATGTATATATATATATGAGTAAATGTAAACCGCCAATCAAACTGTTAGCCAAATTAACTAAAATACTTTGTTCACAGTTTGCTTAAGCACCTGCGCTGCCACAGGAATTAATTGAAGAGTCAATCAACGACCCCCATTGGAACATCAATTCCGCCGGTACCAATTTAATGTCAGTACGGTTTTTGCTCGTGAACTTCTTCCCTGGTTTGGAGGGCTGCCTACCTAAGCGTTCTTCCGTTCTTCTGGTCACCCGTGGTGCCAAAAATCAAGCCTCCAGTCACGCCTCGTATCTGAAGAGTACTACAAATTTAAGACCCGAAGCAGTTATGGGTTGATGATCCGACAGAGAGATGAGACTCCTTGTTCATATTACCATTTCCGAATATGTCTAATTTTTTACTTTATTTTTAGTAAGCTCAAGGCTTCTGTCTATGACTACTAAAATGAAGTTCTGGATAGAGGATATCTACTAGCTGAGCTCTCCATTCTTGATCGCTAGAATAGAATTGTCAAGAACAGAAAAAAACATTTTGTTTGTATATAAAAATTACCATGACAATTGAACAATGTTAAAACAATTAAACAAAAAATAATGCTTGAAATACCGGCAAGTGTTAAACTGAAACAGTTTTAGATTCCGATACGCATAAAGTCCGTTAAGGATGCCGATATTTTTCCAATTTTTTTTTAACAGTATTTGATATTCAGTAAAAATTTGTTGGTGTGGTGGAAATGTTGCTCAATCTTTTGTAAGATGACTACCAAATATGCAAAGTACGATTCTAAATTTACTTGTTTTCCTAATAATGGGTTGGGTTCGATTTAATGGAGTAGATTGGGAAATGTTATGATGCCTGACAAATGTAATGAAATGCCTTTAAAATTGTGACATTGAAATTGGGAACCGATCTTAATATATATATATATATTTACATATAGAAATCTAATGAATTTTCTTTTTCTCATTAATAGTTCGTAAAATGCGGCTATGCTGGCAGCAATTTTCCCGCGCACATTTTCCCCTCGATGGTTGGCAGGCCGATAATACGAGCGGTCAATAAAATTGGTGACATCGAAGTCAAGGTATGAGAAGCGTATTTACCAACTAGCACACACGCACACCTCTAATTACACCACACACACATACACATACATATACTATGAAAACAAATTCAAATAGACATATGCACAGCAGGTCCATAATCTACTCGTAATAACTAAGTATATACTACATAGATAAATACATAATTACATGAACACTAGCATTAGTGAAAACCATAGCTTTTAGCCGCACCATACTCACCATGTATGTGTTCATCATTCATCATTCATCATTACATCGTTACATTCTTGTTCTTGAGTTCATTTTGTGATGTTTATGTTGAATATGAAAACACATACATTTAATATTGATTTATCACTTTATTTTACCCATCATAAATTCATTTGCTCCCATGCATTACAACAATAATTGCAGTTTGTATTCAATTGCTGCAACATCAACATAATTGTATTAAGTATCTTTGGTTTGGTGTTGGCATTTGATTTTCAAATATTTTTATGTTTATATCTCTCTTAATGCATTAGCTTAAGGTCTTTCGAGTGCTTTATACATTCCAGACACAAAAAATACATACAAAAAGTAGATACACATATTTATTGGTCAGTTTTGAAATTTAATACTACATTATACTAAGTATTAATTTTAGCTTATTCACAAAATATTATAAAAAAAAGACAAAAACAAAAAACAAAAAAGGTAAATCTTTCGGTTTTTAATATTCTTATACATTTTTTCTGTTCTTTTTTTTTACATATTTTTTTTGAAAACAAATATTTTACAGGATTTACATGTCGATGTAAGTCAAGTTTTATAGTTTACACAATACAAAAATAAAAAAGCAAAACGAATATTTAGCTTCAAATGTCTTCTTTTTTTCTTTTTTCTTTTTGCAAAATAAATATACCGAAAATCTTTAAACAGAGTTTCTCAATTTTCCGAAACTCAATTCAATTTTGTACTGTGCACGAATTGCACACGCTGGCAAACTAACTAACTAGTCTAGAAATCGCACTTGTAAATATAGTATTCCTCTATTTTGAACCTCTCCAAATCACATTTGAAAAGCTAAACATTCAATTTGTTTTTTTCTTTTTTCATTTTTCAAATTCTTTCACTAGAATACATTTGTAATACGATTCTTAACAAGCTTAAAGTTTTCGTTGTTGTTGTTCTTGTTGCTGTTGGTTTTTATTTATTTTTTTTTCATTCGATTGCATTTAATACTGTTATGCCGTTATTTATGTATGTCTGTCTTCACACCTGAATATATACATACACATACGCTATGTACAAACACAATTAGTAGTGCTAAAGCTCGAACTTATGGTCAGTGCGCAGATGGAAGAACCATTTGGCCTCATACAGATATCATTCATGTTTCGCTTGTGAAACTAAGACCAGATAAGTGCAAGATTTTTAAATATTATTCCCAAAAAAAAAAATAAGGAAAATTAAAATGCGGCATATATAATATTTTCCAATTTCCACACACACTTCCACAGTTCGTTTCTGTGAGTCATGTGTGCATATTACTCACCTTCATTTGGAAATTCCTAAACACTCTTCCGCCATTACTGCATCAGAATGTTTTCCAAAGTATTTTTGCTTTGACTATTGAAGATATGAAGCACTTCCATTAACGCTTTTCTCTCGATATCGAACTATATATTTTCGATGTGAAAATTCCGCTGTTAAAATTAATTATTTAATTAACTTAGTTTTTAGTTTTTGCAAGCGCTGTTTTTGTATCTGCCTACTGATCTTTAACTATGAGACTAATTATCAGGCCTGCTACCGTTTTAGATCCCGATTAAAGCCATCGATTCTGAAATTGATGGATATTCTCGTTGGCCCAAATGGAATGAAATGAAATTTTTCACTCTTCACTTATCTGTGCTATCGACAAAAAATGAATACTTTGTTGTTTCGGGAACGTTGGCAGGCCATTTAAAGACAAAACCGAAAATATATCGAAATGCTTTGTGGCTGTTGCACTTTCATTTCTGTTTGCGTGCGAATCGCTTTGCGTTGCAAATCTATCAAAACTAAGGGAAAGCTCCCTAAAGTTTCTGTTTATTGTATTTATTGTTCAGTGCATGTATAAGTAGCAAACTTATTTTTTTGTAGAATGTGTATTAGTATTTAAATTTCTTACGCTTATTAAAAAAGCGAATTGATAACGCAAAGTTCTCTTTTGAGCGACTCTTGCGTTCGCGTTTAATCGTCTTTAATTGATCGTTACTTGTTACTCGTTACTCGTTGCTCGTTACTTGTTTGCTATTTTCAATTTTTCAATTTGTTAAGCATTTGTAATTTATTTTCTTATAGTCCTTTGTCCTTAGTCCCGCCTGTTTAGCGCCTAAGTGTGTTGGCATCTTAACGAGATGAACTAACTTAAATCCCTTTAACGATTAAGCGATGTTT
The DNA here is from genome assembly GCA_035042305.1 of Drosophila glabriapex. NCBI lineage: Eukaryota > Metazoa > Arthropoda > Insecta > Diptera > Drosophilidae > Drosophila > Drosophila glabriapex. The sequence goes on from JAWNLN010000066.1 coordinate 7,935,496, forward strand.
AAATTGAACAATGTACTAAACAACGCCATGCAAAATGCGCCCACTGCATTGATATTAAACAATTTGTATGCCCATTTACAGGATCTTATGGTTGGAGATGAAGCCTCACAGCTGCGCTCACTGCTCGAGGTATCCTATCCCATGGAAAACGGAGTTGTTCGGAATTGGGACGATATGTGTCATGTGTGGGATTATACGTTTGGCCCTAAGAAAATGGACATTGATCCGACGAATACAAAAATATTGCTGACAGAGCCCCCAATGAATCCCACAAAGAATCGTGAAAAAATGATCGAGGTATTCCATAGAGTTTCAATGGTCTCCATTGGTCCATATATAATCCATTCGCTTTTACTCACACCCACAGGTGATGTTTGAGAAATACGGGTTCGATTCAACGTACATTGCCATACAGGCAGTACTGACACTGTATGCCCAGGGTCTCATATCTGGTGTGGTTATCGATTCAGGCGACGGCGTAACGCATATTTGCCCAGTTTACGAGGAGTTCTCGTTGCCACATTTGACGAGGCGTCTGGATATTGCTGGTCGTGATATAACGCGCTATTTGATTAAGGTATAGAGATTTTAGCCAGACTTATGGGCTAACTGTTCTACTTATTTATTGTCAAATTCTTGATTTGTACAGTTACTGTTACTACGTGGCTATGCCTTTAATCATTCCGCTGACTTCGAAACGGTGCGCATCATGAAGGAGAAACTCTGCTACATTGGCTACGACATTGAAATGGAGCAACGTTTGGCACTTGAGACCACAGTGCTTGTGGAGTCTTATACGGTATGTATTGACTGCAGCTCAGCTCAGCTCAGCTCATTGTTTCACATGTAAATCGTGTATTTCAATTCAGTTACCCGATGGCCGTGTCATTAAAGTGGGTGGCGAGCGTTTTGAGGCGCCTGAGGCGCTATTCCAACCGCATTTAATAAACGTTGAAGGACCCGGCATTGCGGAATTGGCCTTCAACACAATACAAGCAGCGGACATCGATATTCGTCCCGAGCTTTATAAGCACATAGTGCTCTCTGGTGGCTCAACCATGTATCCGGGGCTACCAAGTCGTCTGGAGCGTGAAATTAAGCAGCTGTATCTGGAGCGCGTTCTCAAAAACGACACGGAGAAACTGGCGGTAAGTGGACTAACCAACTGTGCTTACTTTTGATACCCTGTGGTACCCACCCATTACAAGTCACGTAGTGAAATTGTAATTGGTTAAAAGTTGATTTCTTGATGAGAAGGAGCGGTGGTTGGGTATCGGGTGGCATGTTCAGATCGGGCACTCTCGACTGTAGCGCTTTTAATGAGTTTTAATGATTTCCCTTTTCTAATTTAAGAAATTCAAAATCCGCATTGAAGATCCACCGCGTCGCAAAGATATGGTATTCATTGGCGGCGCTGTGTTGGCTGAGGTAACGAAAGATCGAGATGGCTTCTGGATGTCCAAACAGGAGTATCAGGAACAGGGTCTGAAAGTGTTGCAGAAACTGCAAAAGATCAGCAACTAAACAACAATGGCAACAACACAAACATCAATAACAACAAAAGCTAACTGGATCGATTATTGTTTGACACAAAAGCATTATTTGTTTTTGCATTTGCAAATGCAATTCTTAAGTTATTATTCATAGCCTTTTGATAAGAGATACAGAGATTAAGAGAATGAGACGGAGATAGAGAAAGACATATGAGAGAGAGAGAGAGGGTTAGTTAGTGATCAGTGCTTGCCACATTGTGTGTGGTTATAGCTGCGAATGCTAATGCGAATGCAGCGGGCATAATGTTTATGTTCACTTCTTGCTTCTTTTGTAAAACCTCCTCCTTCCAAGTTTCCAAGTTACATACATATATTTGTATATGCTTCATACATACATATATTCGAGCTTCGATTAGAATTGTAGCCAAAGTCTGGCTCCGATTTAGTAAGCAACTGTCATCTGAAATGTAATTGTGTTCACCTACTATTAATATTTTTATGATTCTTTTGTTTCCATTTCCTTTTTTTTTTACTAAATATATACATGTATGCATAGTTTGTATTGATATTTTTGTAAACAAGTATATTTCATTTGTACTATAGCCAATAGAAAGAAGTATTTTCATGTATCCTTTTCAAAAAACAAAAAAAAAAAACTAAACACAAAAAACAAAAACAAAAAAAGAGTATTAATCAAGTCTGGGCAAGATGCTTATAGTTATAGCAGAAATTGCAGCGATTTTAAATCGTCTGGGCTTTTGTGTGTGTGCGAAAGAGAAGGAGACAATGAGTGAGCTGTATAGTTTAAAGTGAGATAAATACATACATAAATACATACATGCATAGAAAATGATTTGTGCTAACTTAGTTAGTTGCCTGCAGCTGCATTTGCTAGTTCATATTGCAATAAATGACTGCCCATAATATTTAAATCAATAAAGCATATATAAATCAAACAAACAAAACACAAACTGTTCCATTGTGCATATTATTAAATGCAATAAACCGTAACTGTGAATCGAAGAAGACTTTAACATTTTGTCATCATTTCATTTGGCCATAACTCAAACAAATGCAATAAAATATGGGACTTTCAGAGAAAGTAGTCTTGCCTCCAACTCAATATACAAAATTATGTAGCAATGTATAATTATTGTACCAAAAATGATTTGTACACTTCCGGCTTATCGCTTCCTACTAAATTATTGTCACGTTATTTATTGAGATTTTTGCAGATTATATTATTATGTAGATTGTAATTTAGATTTGATTTGATATCAGCTTTGTAGTGATTTTTGTTAAAATTTGGGGAAAAATGTAACGACGACTTCAAGATTTATTACTAGATTTGCGCAAAGCAATGTTAAGATTCTGGAGAATTTGAAGAAACAATTATGCCCAGTGTCATTAAAGAATAAAGAATCTCCAAATCACTAGCAAGCTGAAAGGTCTAAAATATTCACTCGCCGAGAAGAGCGCAATGTTGCAGTAAGGAAGGAATATTAATATTAGTGCTAATCAAACCCGTGACTTGGTCAAAAGTAGGCGTCGGCGTTTGGAAGTCGTTTTAAAGGCAATAGGAGGTCCTTTTAGATATTAAGAAAAACGTGAACCATTTCATAATCTGATACCGAAGGTATCCAGAGTATATTGGATTTGTATAATGCCCGTCATGCTGTCTGTCCGTCTGTATGAACGCAACCAGTTTCGAAACCCTTAAGTTAAAATTAGGGTGCCACGTCCACTAGGAGGATTGGAAATAGATAAAATCGATGTTCGTTTATCGATAAAGCCACATATCTTCCACAATTTAAAAGGTACAGTCGGTTAATTATGATACCCTCTCTGATTATGTTGCATTGTTTTGACTAATTCAACTTTTAAGCTGGTTGAACGTATTTTTATACTCTGATACCGAAAATATCGCCTTCAAGTATCAGTAACAAAATTTTATGGCCACGCCGGTGTGAATCGACAAAATCTTATATTTCACACAAAGCTAGAGTCGCTTAAAAAATAGACTGGTAGATTACTGATAACACCATTTAAAGAGCGAAACCCCAAAAATTGCAAGAGCCAAGAATTTTTGAGGCAGAATCACCAAATGGTCGGGGCACACCCACCTGCTACTGCTGCCCCACTTCCGCTTGCCATCTGTGATAAACGGGCATTACACTGTTATCACAATATTCCACAATTGGTTACGTCTAATTTTCACAATTGTTTTTTTGTACTTCAGGTGAGACTCTCGATGTTCTGGTATCTATTGTCGATCGACAGCGTCTGAATTACAGGCAGACCTCGTTTAACATCGAGGTTAGGTGTTAAACGGGGTGGTATAAAAATTGGGCTTAAGTTCCCTGAACTCCAAAAAATACTTACATCGCTTATTTGCTGAACAGTTGATTTCACGATATCTCGTAGTCAAGCACGGCACGAGGTGGCTTTACTTAATGATTTGATTAATTCATTTATTCGCACAAATTCAGGGTTTACTTCTGCCCGACTATCGCTTCTAGCAGTCAGGATTTGATTCTTGCGTCGCCTGTTTATTCTCAAGACTAGCCTCATCTTTATCGCTGGTGCCGCTGGATTACACCTGTGACTGAGCTCAGGCGTTGCAAGGATACGTAAATGTTGTGAAATTCAGAATCCATTGTTGGAAACGCGATTCTAGCTTGAAACTCATGTTTGATCTCTATATAAGAATTGCATTCAAAGTTGGAAGCGCTTCTTATAGCTAGCATTAGAGATCCCAAATTTGGAATGTAGATTCTAATAACCCTCTCCGGAGATTGGTAAAAATGTCTGCCCCCACAAGTCCTTGCACAGTCTTAGAGCTGGAGTCACCACATTTAAATTGTACATTGATGACTTGTTTGTTGAATGGTCGAGGAATTTCCACCCACTGTACAGTAAATTTGTGCTAGAGTTTATATTCATACATAGACACTGCAGTGGTTTATTTTTACTTTACAAATATATTTTAATACATTTTTGCTACAAAAAAAAAACAAAAAACGCTAGAACAGATTTTTATTTGGTTGTCTCCAGTTTAGACTATATTGGACAACTGGGCAATAATTGCAGTGGCAACATCGGCATTGCTTAACATTGAAACAATTACTATTAAGAGTAGACAACAATATAAAATATCATTAGTATAATTATTTTGCTAACACCTCCAACTGATGTATCTAGATTTGTATTTTCTTTTCTTTTATGTTTAAATTTTTGTTGGTTTTGGGATTTGATTTACCATGTTTTTGTGGTTGCTTTTTTATTACAAAAAAAAAAAAACGAAAAACAAAAATTGTTTTAAAGTGGCTAACAATATTTTCAATTTCGGCTCAATACTTGCTTACGTATATGTATGCAATTGGTAAGTGTATATGTATACATATATATTTAGTTTATATAGTATAGTTCAATAAATTAGTAGAAAATAATTTTGTTTTACTTGATACACACATAAAATACATATATAAAAATACAAGAGGGTCCATAGTTTACAGCATTTCATTTTAAGATTCTTCATTTTTCTCCAAATATTGTTGTAAGCAGCTTAGCTTAGAGAAAAATACATAATATCGAAAAAAGTTGTTTCATTTCAGTTTGATTTAATTTGGTTACGATGAGCGCATAGTTCTTTGCTCAGATACAAAATATATAAAAGTGCAGTATGTGCGAAACTTTATCGCTAGGCCTGACTGTAAGGTGATAAAGTGTAGATATCATCAGAATTGGAATGTTGGTTTTTGTATACCAAACGCAGATATAGTTTTATTTTCGATGATCTACCCCGTTTTCATGATAACGATGAAAATCGTTTATCAATAAGAATAAATGCCACAATATAGCTATTTTTGGGAATGTAAATATTGACCAACTGTTAAGATTCCATTAATGTTACCGACAAGAAACACGGAAGAAAACATATCTATTTATGCATATTTACAATTACAATTATGATAGGTGGAGAATTGCGTTCAGGGTATCTTCTAGTCGAGCCTTCTCGACTAGTGCATACTTGTTAGTTTATATTTTTTTATTATAAGCGTATACTGTTGTGCAAAAGTGTTTGAAACAGGCAGAAGGAAGCATTTCCATTTGCAGCTGCTCTCTGTCCATAATTCGTATTCCATTTCCCAAGACTTGGGTTCAGGCTAACTCCTATGCTTGCCCTCTCGACTTTCTTGCATATATATATATATATATATATATATACGTTTTATTTTTCTATATTTATGCTGTTGCACATGTCTTACGAAAGACATTAACATCATTAAAGATAACAACAATAATACATGTAACACATTAAATTTCTCTTTCTTGGTTGTCGTCTCTTACTGACAACTTTTTATAATATTTTTACTGTTTCGGTTAGTTTTATGTAATGCGATTACAGACATACATAGTTAAAATTTCAGCAATTAAATTAAAAAAAAAAATTAGGACTAACTTTTTTATAGCTTAAGTCTGAGGAGACACATTTAATACATTTAAAGCCACAGATTTCCATTAGTTTAGTGTGTGCTAAATTATTGGCAATTTATTTATACAGTAATAAATTAAGCTACAATTAAAATACATTCTTAGAATAATAAAAAAAAGATTAAATAAAAATACAACACTTACAAAACAAGCATACATTTAAAATATGTATGTCGATCTTGTTCTTTTGTTAGCTAACTGTTAAATAAGTGGCTAATGCAAGTTAAACATACACATTGCTCAATCCAGATCTATGTTATTCATGAATATCTATATATATGCACAATGTACACGCGATATACATGGATATTCAACATAATCTCAACACGCCAAGAACATATTTCAGTGGCAACTGATAATGCTACTGCTACTGTTTTGGCCAACATTTTGTTCAGTCAGTAAATGCAACTTTGAAACCATTTTCCAAGTGCTTCAAGCCACAATTTAGGTTGATTTGATTTGATTTCGATTTGATTTGACTTTGTTTGTGTCAGCTGTGTTTGCTGCATTAAAGTGGCTGCCGCCATTCGAGTGTGTTGCATTCAACGATTCCTGTGACTTGAACAACGTTGTTGTTTCGCTGGAGTGTATGTCGCATTCATCATCATCATCATCATTGACATCATCATCATCGTCATTATCACCATCATCATCATTATCGGCATCGACGGCATCATTGACATCATCGACATTATCATCGGCAGCGTTCTCGTTATCCCTATTATTTTCTTCGGTATCATTTTGTTGCAACTTTTGTTGTTCCTCCTCGTTATCTTCACATTTGCTTTTATTTAGTTCTGCGTTAAGGGGGGGCTGCTCCTCCTGCTCCTCCTCCGGCTGCGACTGACGTCCGGTAAAGATAAACACCTCCATATCATCCTTGCCCTTGACGGGAACGAAGCCACGCGACTTGAACTCATACAAGGGGGATAGAAAGGGCAGGCAATCCTTGCCAACCTGTATGCGATTGGGCAGACCCGTTGTATCCATGCGGGAGGCCACATTGACAGCATCGCCCCAAATATCATAGTAGAGCTTGCTGGTGCCAATAACCCCGGCAGCCACATCGCCAATATTCATGCCAATGCGCAGGATCAGCTTGAAGTTGAGCAGATGGTTGTTGAACTCATTAACCACCCGCTGAATTTCGATGGCAAACTCCATTAGGGTGTGTATGTGCTCATCGCCGGTGCCCCGATGCGATGGATCCAAGCCGCTGGCAGCCATGAAAGTGGATCCGATCGTCTTAATCTTTTCGACAGCACGAAACTTCGGCATCGATAGCAGCTCATCAAAGTCGCCAATGAGCTCGTTCAGCACACGGAGAAACTCCTTGCCGCCCAGGTAACTCTCCTCGTACATCTCATTGAAGTTGATAATGGACGCAAAGATGATGGCGATGTTGTGATGATTTTCCGAGTACTTGGCCGTATTCTTGAGATGCTCGGCTACATGCTTGGGTATGATATTATGGAGGAGCAGATCCGCTTGGTTCTTCATGTTCTGCACACGAATCTTGTCCTGGTTGGCTCGTGCATTGCCATAGAAGGTCAGCCGATAGCCGATCTCGAATTCACGATTGAGAAACCAGACCAGCACCAGTATCAGCAACAGATCCAAATAGATCTCAACGTGGTAGTCGTCAAACCATTTGATCTCCTCAAAGATGAATGACGCTGCCGCCGTGCTGCTCAGATCCGGCTCCAGTTCCTGATCCGCGTCACTCACCGACCGTCTGGAGTAGACGGTCAGCTGCGAGACGGCGATGCCAACGAAGCAAAGAGCGGCCATTAAGGCCAATACGTTGCGCATCCAACAATTGAGCTGCGTAAAATTGCAGAAGTGCACGATGCAGACGAAGATCAGGAATCCGTAATGATACTCGAATGCCTCCAGCTGTGTGAGATCGAGCAGCAGAAAGTTGGCGATGATCAGGACGACGGGCATGGCCATGAGTACGGCCAAACAGATGTGCCAGGGATACCAGCTGGATATTGCCTCAAAGATGCGATCCGCGCATGATTCAAAATGTTCGAGCTCCTGTTCCCGGTCCTGCTCCTGCTCCTGCTGCATGGGCACCTGCGTATTTGAAGCAGCGGCAGCAACTGCTGCTGCAGCTGCGGCTGCAGCTGCCACATCGCTGTTGCCACCACTTGCACTGGCAGCGGACTTGGAGCGCGTACGGGTGCCATGGCGGCGGCACATTTGGCGCGTGAAAAGGAAGAGCGCAAAGACCTGGATGGCTGTGAAGCAGGAGAAGAGCGTCACCCACAGGCGAAAGCTGGGCGTCACCGTGTTCTGGGTCATCAGGAAGAGCGATATCGATATGCACAGATAGACAGCGATGCCCACAAAGATGTCAATGTATGTGTTGTAGCGGGGCGTGGCCAGTGTCGGCGGCCCCTCCGTCTCGTTCTCGCTGCCAAACCGATGCGCCTTGGACCGGAAGTCGTTCTCCAGCTCACGCGACTCAAAGTACAAGCTGAAGCCGTGCAACGGCGGCTTAACCAGATAGCTGCGCTGCGAGAGATCGTTGTCTCGCACACAGCGTATCAGTTGCAGATCGGATTGCTTGCGCAGCTGTTGCAGGCATGCGGCCAACGGATCGACCATCTGCGGCGCCATCGATGCCGCTGCTGGCGGTGGGGGTGGCAATGGAAACGGCAACGCCCCCGCCTCCCCAAGATTCGAAATGCTTGACGTGGAGCTGGTAAAGTAGCCGGAGACGCGATGCTGGCTAATCGCCGACTGATTCAGCGCATAGATCTGCTGCTGTATGGAGCTGCGACGCGAATTGCTCTTAATCCCCGAATCCTTGCGCGACGTCGCCGACGGGCAGATGCTCAAGCCATCCGGCCAAATGCTCGAGTTACGCGAATGCGTATACGTTGCACTGGCGCCAGGTGCGGGTGCTGGCAAGCAGCAAGGATTGCCACTGGACGTAGGATTAGCATTGGCATTGGCGTTAGCACTGGCACTGGCATTGGCATTGGCATTGGCACTGGTGCTGGGCTCAGTGCCGAGTGGTGCTCGTCCCACTGAGAGTGTTGAGGCGCGCGGGCGTGGCAAGGGTGATTGCTCCACGGATTGACCGACCGATGGAGCCGCTGACTGACGGCCGCATTGGGATCGATAGCTGCCCGTCCGGCCAAAGGGAGATATGTCGCTGCGCGACTGGCTGATGTAGGAGCGCACATCGATGATGTCATCGTACATGGAATACTGGCCCGGTGAGCAGCAGCTGCCACCAATGCCGCCGCCGCCGCCGGCCATGTGTCCAGATGTCGCTGCCGCATTGGCATCGGGGGATCGCAGGATATTATTGCTGGAGAGGGCCGTCGAAGTGGCCGCGTGATGCAGCACTGGCCGTGACATGGGTATGTCCAGCTTTTGGGTGCTGCCCAACCGTGTGCTGCACGTCGTCTCGACCAGGACGGGCAGCTGCTGATAGCCGCATCCATTCAAGACTGGCGCTGCAGCTGGCTCAATGAATGCCACCGTTTCATCGCCGGGCGCTGGCAAGGAACTTGAGTTCGTGCGGATTGGCTTCTTATCGGGGCCATCTACTTTATCCTTGCGACTTGGGTTCAGTTTCAGAAACTTGGTTATTTTTAGCACTTTGAGCTTGAAATTGGAACGTGTTCCGGACTGTTGCTGCTGCTGTTCCTTTTGCTGCTCCATGGCTGGCTGCTGTTCATCGGAATCAAGGCTGTCCGGCAGCGATTTGGTCGTTATAATAATCTTGGGCCTCTCGCGCACCACAATCACCGGCGGTATACCAGTGGCAATTGGATTTATAATGCCGCGCTCCACATCTCGGTTGCGGCTGTGCGACTGGGACTTGTTGCGCTGCTTAATGCTCAGCGAGGTGAGGCGTGGCCGCATTGAGAGCACCGGCGAGGACTTCAGCGAGTTGGACAGCTGACCCACTGGCGAGGCGGGTGGCACATGCGAATGCACCACCGATATGCTCGTCGCACTCTGCGACAACGATGCAAGCCCGCCCTGACCTCCTGCTCCTGCTCCTGCTCCAGGTAGCATAAGCGAACTGACGCCAGGGGCAGTAACCGTTATGCACGACCTCAAGCTATTGGTGCGCGAAATGTCCCGACGGCGCCCAACCACAAAGTAGGTGCGATGACCTGACCGATGAAACATAAATATAAGCATTAGCATTGGCAGTGGCAGTGCCAGAACGGGACCAGCTGCTGGATGCTTACCAAAGACCTCCTCTCCCTCTTCAAGGTAGTATGCGTCGCCCAGAAAGCTCGACGTCTCCTGCGAAATGTGCACCTGCTCTGGCTTCCCTGAAGATTCCATTCTGGGAGAGCAATTCAAAAAGGACACAATTCAAAATACTATTTATGTAATGTAATATTTAAATAATAAAAAAAGAAGATATATTTCTAAGATTTATGGGAGTAGCTGAATGCAAAATGGTCCAACCGTTGTTGCATGCACTGATGAAAACTGCTTTGGTGAATTGGATAGGATACTGTGGAAACCACACACAAGAGAATTGTAGTTCTTTAAGAACAATCGGTCGGAATTTTGTATTAAATATATAATGTAATTTGGATGACAGACAGCCTTCGTTTTTTCAGGCTAAAGTTATTAGTAGTACACAATTTAACAGGCTGACAATTGAAGTAAAAAATACTGTCGGTAATCGATTCTTATCGATATTGGCATATCGCTGAATTAAAGCTAATTGTGCCTGCATGTGGTATTTGTGAATCACTGAAGAGTTTCTGAGACCACACAATCATATTATATCATATTACACTTTTTGCCCATTTCTAATGGATGCAGTTCAGTTGATGGTATATGAATGAGAATGAATATATATATATATACTCACTTATTGGCCAGGTTGACGTCGTTGCTCCACACATCGAACTTGACGCGTCCGGTGCCCAGAATGCCGCAGAGTACGGTGCCAGTGTGGACACCGACGCGCATCTTGACGCCCTCGTGGCGCTGGGCATCGAAGCAGCGCATGGCTTCAATCATGCCAAGACCCATTTCTACGCAGCAGATGGCGTGATCGGCACGGGGCTCGGGGCAGCCGGATACGCAATAATAGCAATCGCCCAGGGTGGAGATCTTTTCGCAGCCGCTAAGAGTGCAGAGGTCATCGAAGCGTTCGAAGAGATCGTTCAGAATCTCGACAAGCTGCTCGGCCGTTTTGGTTGAGGACATTCGCGTGAAGCCGACAATATCGGCGAACAGGATGCTAACATCCTCCATGCTGTGCATGTGAAATGGCCGGAACAGTGACTTCACACCGTGCGAGGCGCGTGGACGCATGTAATGGGATTCCGGTATCTGATTCGGATCGCCGCCCTTGTTGAGCAGCATGTCAGCCACCTTGGGCGGCATCACAGAGTGTATCATCTTCTCCTTGAGCTGCTTCTCCATTTCCAGCTGGCGGCGAACCAACAGATTTTGACCCACCTTCATAAAGGTGCCGCGCATCCGCACCAGATTCATGACCAGCACATGCACACCCACCAGGTGCACACTCAAGTGCGACAGGATTCTTAGCATTAGTATCTTGTGGCTGGGATCGCTGCCACCTTCAGCTGCTACTCCGGCTCCTGGTCCTCCTTCTCCTTCTCCTGTGATGGCAGCTATATCCGTTGTTGTGCTATGCACAGCACTCAGCCCGATGACCATGTGGGAGACAAGCTCGAAGGCTATCGAATAGAAGATGGCAATGCTGGCGCAGAGCCAGAGCGGCATGGGCAGCGCCGTATAGATGAGCAGCACGATCTCCAGGCAGATGGCAAAGTGACCCAATGGACTGAACGCCCTGCCCGTGTACGTGAGAAAGGCCAGCGAAGCGCTGCACAGGATTAATGCCGTCAACGCCGACGTCAAGATCCTGTGCTGCTTGTACAGTTCCCAGTGTGTGAAGCACATGGCCATTATCGTCACCAGTGACATCATTGAAAACGACGTTGAGATGGGACGCCAAAAGTCCTCCGAGCCGCCATCGATCACAAAATACGCACACCACACGACAGAGCACAGTAAAATGTACGACAATGTGAATCTACAACGTGAATGAAAAGCAAATCAATTCAATCAGCAGAGAAAAACCAAGGCAGGTCAGCTACACTCAGAAAAAAATCATGCTGATTTTTAGAAATTCAGCCATGCTTTTGGGAGAGCAAATTGCATGACAATATTTTATAAGAATCCGGGTTTGCATTTGAAATGCATTTCTTAATAATACAAAATATAGAAAAAATATACAATTTTAGGAGTTGTCGATTTATGGGAAATAATAATTTAAGAAAAATGTTTTCTTCTATTTTGAAATTATTTCTAAACACAAGAATAATTTTCTTATTTTTAAGACGATTTTCATTTTAGGGCGATGATTTCAGGGCGATTTTTTTTTGAGTGTAGCAACTGAAGCAAATCACAAAATTATGAGACACTGAAGAGCAAATATTTATGTGTTTGCTTCTCGAATGATGGATTGCAAGTACTACAATTGTCTCGACAGCTAACCTAAATATAACTATAGCCGGTACACAATTAAAGGATTCGACAGCACCCTTTGAGACAAGCCTAATATTCATATTCATAAGAAGACTTATGTGCACTGTCAGGCATGAGTTCACCTGATACTAATAGTCATACTAGTCTTCAATCATAAGCACGTCTCATTTAAATATAAACTTATATCTAAATAATGGTTTAATCGATATTAAGAACCATATATAGAAATGCACGAAGTATATCGGCTGATCGAATGATAAAAACATCGATAAGAGTTACGAGTAAATTTACGAGAGTAAATATAAACTTATTCCAAAAATAACTGAATGTGAATAAATAGAAGCAATATGATATAATTGGCTGATGTTGAATTTATTTTTTGCCCCAATTGTTAGTAGCAGGATAACATTAGAATTAATGGGGTTTGAATTAAAATTAATGGGGTTTGCATAGAAACTGACAGAGAGGCGGACATGGCTCAATCAACAATCAACTCAGCCACTACCAAGAATGTATGCATAGTATAAATTATAGCATAAATGAAATACAGGTCTGCTGCCATTGCTCATTCTCAAACTGCAGCAGTCTGTGGAGTATTTTAGTTGCTTGGCAACTTGGCCTGAAAGGACAATCATGCTAATTGCTGTCGCATGCTTAATAGTAATCGTGAATAAGCCGAGAATAAAGACCAGCAAATAAGGTTAACTAAGGACACAAAGAGCTGCCGTGAACTTTTTTCTTTGGACGCAATAACCTCTTTGCAGCTTTCGACTGTTAAGTTAATTTCGTTAATCAAGGCAATATACCCGGAATACATGAATTGGGTTGCTTTTGTTCTTGGGCCAAACAAGTGGACAAAAACTAGACACAAGTCATGAGGAGCTATCGAGCCATGAGCTATAGAATAAATAAAATAAAAACAGCAGCGGAAGGTTTGCAATTTGCGTGTCTGTTGGTTCAAACTGTGGGTGGCTGTGTTTCCAACATGTTAGTGAAATGATTTAAGGATTTGCTATTTCGAGGCGTTTGTCAGTCAGACTTTCTTGACAAAGATGCACAGATGGTTGAGCATGCCGAGGAGCAGACAGAGCCAAGGATTCTCAAGAAGCAGGCAATCCATGCACAAAGGTATCGGGAACATCATATCTTGGCCTGCCCACTTTTCAAAGTTATACACTCAGAAAAAAACGCTCTGAAAACTATAATAATAGAAATAATTTCTAAATATAAGAAAATCAAATTTCTAAAAATTATGATGGAAAAATGGTGCTCATATATATTATAAATATTTTCTATCATTAGGAAATGAATTTCTAAAATTTCTACATTTTTTCTCTTTAAGTAAAATGGCAAGGTTAACGTTTTCGATATTTTGAATAGCCTGTCAGTTAAGTTGCCTTTTTGATTGTTCACTTAATCATTATATGGGTGTCATTAAAAATTGGGACATTCAAAATACTCGACAACTTTTAGCCACGCCCACAAAAATCAGGAAAGCCTTCAACTGCCGTAATTTTAGAGTTTTTCTATTGCCATCTGCTATCAGCTAGTATTACATTGATATCAGAGTATTCCGCATCCGGTTACGCCCGTCGTGTCTACTGCATACATATATACATACATATATACATCTTTGGAAATATATAACATATTGCTCACATAAGCAGGCGGATATACATTTTTTCTTTTGATTTTCTTTTGATTTTTTTATTTTGGTAGCGATAAAACCGGAGACAAATGCATTCATGCATGCACTACTCATGAATAGATAATTATGGTGCTCATTCACTCACCTGTATCGCATGCGAATGTGTGGAAAAACGCTGGCTTGGAACTGCTCCTCGAGCACAGGTGAATCGAATTTGGGATCTAGCCATGATTTGGCGGCTGCTCGCTCAAAGGCCACCGGCAGCATGACGCTGCAGCAGGAGTGCCGGCGTCCGGTTTGACTTAGATAGGTTTGGATGTGCGGCGCTAGGGCGATTTGTATGTCATCGGAGGAATTGGCCCGGCTATCGTTGACTAGAACACCCGGTGGCATTGCCGTAAAGCTGACTGACTGCCGACGCGACTATTATGAACGCGACATGGAAAAAACAAAGCAAAACAAATGGAGAAAGATTAGTTAGCGAAATGCTGTTGGCCTTGTGAAATATCCTCAGTATTTATGTCTGTGTGAGCTGTGTACATATTATGGCACTACTATAGCAGTACTACTCTTTACTACTTATAAGCATAGCTCATTTAAATATAGCCGCCATAATAATTATGTTAAGCAACTCTGTTAATCGATATGAAAACCATATATGAAAGTGGGAGAAGCAACTCTGCTGATCGAGTGATAAATAACATCGATAAGAGTGGCGTCATTGTTGACTTTTCATATATTATAAAGTATCACCCCCCAAACATTATATTTAGTACTGTTCTTGCAATTCTTTTCAATGTATAAGCGGCGCTATTATCTTGTTCGCTACTTTTTGCTACTTTTCAAAAACAAATAAATAAATAAACATATATATATATATATATATGTAAATATAGATATTTGTAGCGAAAAAGATAAAATCATTACTTAAGCACTTTATAGAAATCGTTTATATATTTATAATTTTCATTTATTTACAAGTGCACATTTGAAAAAGGGTGCCATTATTTTGTTCGTTCATTTTCACTCTGTTTCATAAAATAGGTCGCATAAATAAGTTGAAAACGATGAATGAAAGTCTGTTTTTCCTTTATTCTCACTTTTTGCTCAACGTCTACTTCCACTTCTAAAAACGTATTCGCAAGTTCCTTAAACTAACAAATTCAAAACATTTCCTGTGAGAGTGCCTCTATTATTTTCTTTTGCAACGTTATGTATATATGCAGACATATTTATGTATGTATAGCGCCGCAAAGTATGCCTCATCTCTATGGGAGGACACTAGCTATCCACTGAGAGGACAAGGACGCTTTTGAGGACGCGCCTTTGACATTTGATATTTGTTAACTGGGCCAGTGTTTGTCTGTCTGTCTGTCTGTCTGTCCGTCTGTCTGTATATATTTCTGTTTGCTTGCTCTGCGTCTTAAAGCGGCTGCTGACCAACAGCACTTGTTGGCGGAACACATTTCGAATTTGTAGCACATTGTTGCCGTTTTGCATACTTGGCGAGTCACGCGACTAGGGCCGATTTTGATTTTTTCGACTTTATAATCTTATCACAGAGCAGCAGCAGCAGCAGCAGCAACAGCAGCAGCCGCCAGCTAATTAAAGGTAAAAACAAAAAGTGAATGCAACAATGTTATCATATTAAGTATCCGACCCGTTCGTTCAAGTAGTTAGCTCCGTATATACATATATAATTCGATATATAGAGACTTCGTTCGGAAGTTGCTAACTAAAGCATGGCAAATTTTATTCAAGTTTTCGAAGCGTGATTCAATGTAGGTTGCTAATAAGCTCAGCTAAAAATAGCAACTATAGCAAATAATAATATTTACATTAAAACTTTGACCGCGAATAATTGTAGACACACAAATACACAGCCACCCACAATAAAAAAAAAAAATATAAAAATAACAAAACAAAAGGAGAACATTATTCGAACGTAGGCGACGGCTTCATACGCTTATAATTATAACCGCTTATTCCACTGTGGAACGGGAAATTTGTTTCTACCAATCTTGATTGCCAGTCATTAGCAACTTCCTTCCATGTTTGGTAACTTGAGCTTCACCATCTCTATTTCGTCGATGGGTGTTTATTCCCCGAGGCATGGTACCAATAAAACACCTCCCGAAATTGATAACTCTTTGACGGAGGTTACCAGTAATCTCCCATCCAATTTGGTAACTCTAGCTTGAAAACTGGTAACTCTAGCGAAACACATCGTTCTGTTTACATGAAGGAACATATTAGATTCCAAGTGTTAAGTTTAATCACCTAATTTTGAGAGGAAACCCTAATTTTTCGTCGATATGACCTTGATTTTTGGCATAGATGTAAACATATTTGAATGCCATATTTCCAGAAAGGATAGAAAAGTACAGTTTTTGTGTATGTATGTTACTCGGTTCAATGCTCTGTTCTATGAGTTGAGTTACGATGAATGTAAAAAAATTACAAATCGAAGTCTTTGCGGGTGTGATAAATGAAAATGCGTGTTGCGAATTTAGCTGGGCAACAAAATGCACTTTGAAATCTCCAAATTACGTACCCAGAAAATGCCATAAATATGCAGGCGTCATTTTTTGATTAAATAAATTTCATGAAACTCAAACGCGTCAGTATCAAGGACAATGTCAACAACAATATTTACAATTTTGGCATTTTACATTTAAATTTGTAAACATGTTGACCAAAAAACCAACTAAATCAAATTAAAATTGTTGCCAAAAATACACTACAAAAAATGTGTCTGGGATTGCCTTTAATTATTATGTATTTGATTCGGATTTTATTTGATTTGTTATAACTTAAGGCAGAACACACACACACACACACACACACACAGATACACACAGATACACACAGACGCACACCCACACACAGACGCACTCGCGGAGCAACAATAATAAAAGCAATAAGGCAAGCAAAAAAGGTTCAGCGCGACGCTTTAAACTCCCGACGTTGCCGTTGACGCGACGGGAACTGATTTGAATTTTTTTTTTTTGCTGGACTGACGGCAGCGACGGCGAAGGCGAAGGCGACGGCGGCGGCGGCGACGACGACGACGACGGCGACAGCGACAACAACGAACGTCGATGCTATTGTTGTTGGCTGCAAAAAACAGCTGACAGCAACAACAACAAATTGCAAAACTAGGCAGCTTATCGCTTGCCCTGATAAGGCCAGGCAGGTGAGACAGTTAGATAAATAGACTAGATAGGTGCGCAAAGATTCAAAAGAAAAGAGAGACAGAGTGAGAGAGAGATAGAGAGAGAGGGAGAGAGAGAGAGAGAGACCGAGGGAGAGCTGCTGATGATCGTTCGCTGGACAATAGCAGCTGGATTGACTCCTGCACGCCAACACAGTCGACAAGAGTTGATGCGCTCGATGACTGCGCAAAATTGGGAGTACTGGGCGTAGAAAGAATAGAGAAATCTCACTTGAAACTATTAATATCATTCGAAATGAATATCATATCATCGATATTATATGGGTTGATAATGATTATAAATATGATTTGGATAACAAGCTGCTCTAAATTAAATCGAGCGAGAATTTTGTTCATATTTCGTTTTTTTTTGCATGCTTTGCTATCAATTTGTTGCTCAGTGTGAGAGTCCCTGCTAAAGGTATCTTAGTACCTTCTCAGTGGCCTTGAGGCACCGATGGTCGACTCTGGTGTAAACCATCGGACTCTCCTCTTTTACTCTCTCTCTCTCTCTCCCTCTATCTCGCTCTCCCTCTCTGTCTCTCGCTCTCTGTAAAGTGTGCAGTATAAATAGAACTTGGCGCTCGGTTATTTCAACTGATATTTTGATAAGATAAGACACGGCCCGGCGCTTCTTAGCCGCCAAGAAATTTCATTGCTTTTTGGGAGCGCTCGAATTGCCATGAACTTGCCCCTGCGCCCCTTCCTAACCCCCCAACATGCCCCCTGCCCCCTGCCCCCCTGCCATGACCCGAAATGCAAATGAGTGCACTCGAAACTCAAAACAAGTAAATGAATGTCAATGAAATTCACAGAGTTCAACGGCGTCTTGTTATCCAAGCTGTTTTGCATGCCTTTCATGCCTTTTACATCCTGCTTTAGTATTTGCTGGCGTTTAAATTTCGACTCGCATTTAGAAAGCTCATCTATTTTCCAACTAATTGTCAATAATTAATTGATTCGTCTTTCACCTTCTGAAACTAATTACGAATACCTACTCGGAAAAAAACGCATATATTAATAATTAATTGAACAGATGTTTATACATATGAATAGATGACTTGATCTGAAATAAACTGCAGAAGAAAAATTTGATTTTGTGTAAATGGAATTGTTACTCATTTGGATCAAATTCCTCAATTATTAACTCATGAGGTGCGAGTATATTAGTTTCGTAATTTTTAAGCAATTAATTCGAATTAACATCAATTGCATCGAATCCTATATAGCAAATGTTAAGTGAATAATGAGTATTCATGTTTTGTATTCAGTTGCAGTCAATCAGCTTCAGTCGACCCTCAAGCAACCTCTCATTACATATTATTTAACACATGTAATGTGCTGTTGTTGTTGTTGTCTAATTGTTTATTTGCGTTGCTATTTATTATTGACTCTTGGCTTGTTGCTGTTGTTGGTGTTGTTGTTGTTTGTATGAGTATACACACATATTATAATGCAATTAAATGCGCTGAATGCAATGCTTTTGTATGCCAACGTTTCCATTCGCTCCATTCACTTCATTCGGTCCATTTGTTGTATTGCTCCATCGCATTACACCTAAATGCCCAATAAGAGAAAGGAGAACGATATTGACAACATCTTGGCCAACCGAAAAGAAGATGTTACACTTGCCACCTTCCGACTTCAAACAGGAAGTGGACATCACTCACTCACTATCTGAATAGGGCTCTAAACAACTATAGAAATCATTTCTGGGGAAGAAGGGTAATCGATTCATCATCACTTCCTCTTTCTAGTTGTTCGAATAGAAGACAAACAAATGTTTGGGCTCTGCTCTCTGTTTTTTTATTCCTTTGAAAACGTATTGGAACTCGCCGATATCCGCCATATTCATACAAATCAGTAGGGGGTTTAGTCCGTGCGGCATCACAATGAGCCAAAAATGCTTCAAGTTGTTTCGGTCGAGAGGTTTCTCTTTCTCTCCTGCCGGAAACCCCCTTCCCCTAATCTAACTCAACCTTTGCACATATTTGAGGCAAATGGACTGTAGACACTGCAAACCTAGCCGGGTGTGCGAAATGCGTTACTGAAATTTATGGAAAATCAAATTTTCAGTATATTTTGTATATACATTCCACTGGTTAAAAAAATGTAAAATGCCTTTGGCTTCTGAGGCGTTATAGCACAGAAAAGCAGTTGCCACTTCGGCAAATCGTTGAGATGTATTATTTATTAATAAGAAGCCAAATCCACAGCAGCAATAGCGCCCTCAACAAATTCAACGAAATCACTTATCCGCCCTAAAAGTTGAAAAAGAAATCTCTAATTAAATAGGGCAGAAACTTTTAAAGAATTCAGACTGAAATCAAAAGCAAATCAAAATAATATAAATATAATTATGCAAAATGAATGAATGAAAGATAAATGAATGCAAACCCATAAAATAACTTACATCTACTTATAGCCACTGACTTTAAGCGGACAACTCAGAACAAAATATTAGTTTAAAATTTTGAAAACAGCAGCAAACCAGAATGTTTTAATTAATTCCAGATATAATTTTTAATTATATGAAAACATTTATTCAAATTTGAACAATTATTATGCCTTAAATCGACAAATTACTTTTTTTTATATGTACTGATTGCAGGATTAAAAATGATTTTCTATGCATATTAAAACGTTCGCCTCGAAATGCCATTTTCGCCTTTATGATATAAATTAATTAAAAAACGCAGACATTTGTCGCTTGATGCTGATGAAAGCAAATGTTGCAACAAAAGTTTCACTTTAGATTTCCCCACTTAGCAGGCACTGCAGACCATTGTCAATATACAATCAGCCAGGTACAAATACGAAGAAAACAAACGAGAACGTTGCAGTCGTGGAACGTAACCAACTGCGGAATACTCTGATACTAGTTGAATAAATATATAGCTTAAGTTTAAGCTGCTTTTAAATTTAAATATCGTTGTGTTTCTGTTCCCTCCAGACCTACCCTTTCTACTTCTTCCTACTGTCTCTTAATCGCTGTGCTACTAATTATTCCATGCATGCATCTTTTCGAGTGCTCTGCAATGATTCCCATAGACTTTATCGTGTAATCAATTCAGAGTCCTCAATTATAAATTCATACTAACGGGTTTTTGTTGGTCTGATTGGGTTTTTTTTGGGTTCTCCCCAATTCATCCAAAAAGTGTTGGACCATTTTGCATTTGAATTCCCCCATAAATCTTATAAATATATCTTCTTCTTTTTTAATTCAAATATTCAATTTTATTTTTTTCAATTTAATTATTTTATTATTCTTTTAATTTTTTACGTTTTGTTTCTGTAACAACTGATTTTAGTTGACAATAAATATTTAAATAAATCCACATTAAAATATTGATGATTCTAGCGGAAAATCTGTGGAGGGAGGCGGAGAGGCTGACGTCGAAAACTATAGGATATAGTAGTCTGACATTGATTATTTGCGCCGATATGTGAGTAGCTGATCAAGAATATGCATACCTTATGGGGTTTGGCGATGTCACCTTCGGTGCTTTACAAACCACACGGCAAAATGATTATGAATATCTTCTGCGAAGGTACAACAATCGCATCGCACAAACGCTGACACAAAAAGTAGACAAATTATAACGTATAAATGTGTATACACACGTATGTACATACATATATTTATAAAATAATATGTATAACTCGAAAGAAAACAAGTCAAAAGAGCGTTGCAGTTGAAACCGAAAGCGGAATACGCTAACTTCAGGGCAGACAGGTCTTTTGCGGAAAACCGTGGGAGACTGAATCAAACTGCATTATAAATAATGGAGGGGAGTAGGACGTGCTAGGCTTTGGAATTTGCCAACTTTATTTTGGCTCGGAAATTTGTTTGCAATTTAAGTTTCCAGTAAGCAGGGCGCCGAACATTCCACAAAACCAATATGCTATTTTGCCTTCAATAGAAGAGCATATATAAAAAGCGGAAAATCAATTTTAGAGCATTGCTGTACAGTGCCAAGGATAATGAGCTCCTAGCTACCGACAAAATGTGTGCTTGTGTGTGCGTGTGTGTGTTGTGTGTGTGTGTGTGTGTGTGTTTTTTTGTATAGAGAGCTAGGGCAATGTCACAGACTTTGAGGCAATGCCAAAACAACGACATGCACAATGACAATCGAAAGACCGCAAATCACTGGCAAGCTGCGAGTCTCGACTATTCTCTATACCAGAGACTAAAAGATAATGCGATATGCAGCTAATATAAATTACCACAAATGTAATAGTAACTTTTAAGCATTTAACTGTGCTGTATTTGAAGTTAACTGAGCAAGCTTTACCCCTGCTCTTTTCGCTTCATATCTAAGATGTGTATGAAAAGTAAGGATTTCTATGTGCATGCTTAATGTAAGTTGCACAAAATATTAAGATATATATTTAAATTAGCTAAAAATCCCTAAGACAAATATTTGTTGAAAAGTGCCTTGCGTGCGTTCTTAAAGAAACTTTTGAAAGAACCATCTACGAATAAACTTCGAAAGTAATCGGAATGACCCTTGACTAATATTTTTCGGATAAAAAATAATATGATATGGTTTGATATCGGTCAGCGTCACCAACAATTAAATTGATCAACGGGAATGAATGAATGATCTTAATAAAATGAGTATAACTAACTAATGTATGATAATCTAAATATTTAAATAGATCACATAGAAAGATAAATCCGTTCTAATAAATCAGAACACACAAACTACAATTAAGAAATTGTATTATTTATTTTGTAGTCAACTTTGAATAGACTACTACAATACTAAGTATGCCGTATTTGCCATATCAATTTGCCTGACATAGCAAATTCGCCGATTCAATACAAATCAAAGTGTGCGAGTCTTTCCACACACTCCACCAAATTAATTGGCATAAATAATTAGCATAAGCATATGACACTCGGCAAAATGTTGGTGCTCAAATTGTTTGGCAAATGAATTAGTCAGTTATAAACGGTTATAACTATAAAGCAAAAAATCTCGCCCTCGATGAGGCTCTGTGGGATCAGAGCACTATATTTTATAGCCAGCAGAGCAACAAACGTTCGAAAATTAATTTTTATTTGAACAGCTATCCTAATAAAATTCACCAGCTATTCACGTTAATCTGGCAGAAAATAATTAAGATTGGACTACTATGGACACAATCGGCTCCTCACATAATGCAAAAAAAAAAACTATTTATATGTAGATATATATATATTTTTGCCTATCAGATTGTTAGTTGTTAGTCAATTCCATGAAAGCTGTTTAACTTGCTAAATGTCGTCATTCTTCAAGATCCCATGGGCACATAAAACCCGTTAAACTAAATAATAATAAGCAATAATCATAAACTTATGGTTATAATTATGTTTGAGAATGTTGACGTGTTAGCCTTCTGTAATGCCTTCCTAATGCGACTAAGATAAGAACCAAATACGTCATTTTTAAAATTCGCACAGTTGCTAATGAGTTGCGTGGAAAGGGGATAAGGGGAAAAGGGGATAAGGGGATAAGTACAAGCGAATGAGCTACGTATGTGTGTCATATAGGGCATGAGCAGGTAACTGCCATTCCTGCTTCCTCCAAAATATTGTATAGCTGGTGTGAATGAGGGATTTCTCTTCTTTTTCGTTTATTAATAGATTGCACCCAACCCAATTCAAATTCTAGCAGTCCGCTTTATAAAACTAAGCTTCAAAATTAGCCATGTCATGCAACTGACGTTTAGCTTCGGGTAACTTAACTTAATTTATCATTTGTCGTCCAAATTCAGAGGACATTTTCATTGAAGCTAAATAATTTATTCAAAAGAGCAAAGCAAATAAATGGGATTGCATCATTAAGTGAGATTATCATTTGTGTCTTTGCGGGTGGTCAGCATTTTTACAATTATTTTTGGCTCACAAGCACAAATTTGTATTATAGTTTAACAATTTTACTAGATATGTTGAAGTCGCATTCAAAAATTAGGCTAAGGCATTTTTTGGTATTTATACATATTTTCGCATGAAGTTCAGAATTGCGCTCCATTTTGGATTTTCGTATGTATTTCTTGCTTCGTTCGTTGAATAACTAGACATAATATTGATTAAGATTGGTTGTTCTTCGTATTTTAATATCTATCACGAACAAAAATCGCACTAAACTTTTGGAAATAATTTCTAAAAATAAGAACAAATTTGTCTACAAATTAGAAAGGCCTGCCCAAAATCGACAATCCCGACAAAGTCGTGTTCTTTTTCCGTGATTCTTACAAATATTAAAGATTAGCTGCCATATACTTTACACTACGCGTGGCTCAGTAGGAAGGCACTCTGGTCTTGGTTTAGAATCGCCGTTATTTTGCAAATATTTGCATGAATTTATAAATATATATATATATATATATATATATATATATATATATATATATATGCAAGTCATAACCTTTAAGTTTAGACACTTACTTTCTGTACGAATTGGGAATTTCTAAAAAATTTTTTCTGAGTGTAGAGCATTTTTATTGAAGCTCTCAACAATTTGTTGTGTAATTTTTGCCTGTTGTGTTGTTGAGTTAACGGTAGCTGCTGTTGTTGTTGTTGTTGTTGCTGTTGTAGTTAACGCATTTTGCTACTAATTGACTTTTTTGTGGACTAAAAGTTTTTTCACAGATTTCAGTCTTTTCACAGTCAATTTTGGCCATTGTTTCATGAGTATTGGCGAGTAAACAACAAGCCAAGCAAAAATCACCTTCACTGGGGGAAGCACAACACGCGAGTGAGATTAAAGGTGTTATTGGATTGAAGGGTTTTAAGTGGATTTAATGGCTCCGACATAAAGAGCGCTCACAGTGCATCGTCGCAAACGTTGCAGAGGCATTTTAAATTTGAGCTGCACTTCAAAAAATAATAAATAAACAAGCAACAGAAAAGAATAAATTTGCGTTGTGAAATTAAGAAAAGAAATATATTTGGTATGATGGAAATATACTTTCTGAATAATAATAACCTTGCCCTTGGCGATTTTTTTTCCGAGTGCAAGCAGACAGGCTACTGTAGAGATAGGAGCACTCAAGGACTCCACTTTTATGTAAGGCGCAAGGTAATGCAATGCGTTAAGTATTCGCCGCATCAGCCCGCATCAGTTGAAATCTGAAGCATATTTTGATTGATGCTTGACGTCTGCTGATGTCTGTCGGGTGACAATGGGGCGATGGCATATGCCGACCTTATCATCAAAATACAGAACAACAACTACAACAACAACAATAGTAATAAGAGCAACAATAGTAACATACGGTTGACAGATGACGGACGTGAAGCGTATGTTGGCCGGCCGTTAAAAGATATGCGATAAGATCGTCGGCATCGGCTGCTGTGTTTGCCAAGTCAACTGACGTAGGTGTGTATGTTTGTGTGTATGTATGTGTGTGTGTGTAATATGAGAGATGATAATAAAATGCATTGCTCACTTCGGTGAATATTTAAATTGTGTATCTTGGGGCAATTTTGTTGCCATAGCAGCAATGGGAGAGGCAGAGAGACAAAAGGGAGAGATTGAAAAGATAATTCTCTTATGATATTATGACACCTACGTGAAGTGAAGGCTTAGCAAGTAAGAATTCTCGAGTCGTGAGTGCTCGACAAGCAGATACCGAGAGATATAGAGTAAGCAGCAAGTAAATATATTAATCCGATCACAACACAGTTGCTTGTTTTATTGTTTTGCACAACTATGTTTGAATTTCTAAGTTTTCTTCGACTTTTGATAGATATATAATTGGGTTCAGTGTACCAAATAGTAAAGATATAATTTATAATTTTATTTAGCTGTAAGCAGGTGTACTGCGTCTGTAATCCTTGGCAATCCGAAGACAGATTTATTTTTATTAAAAAAGACGACTTGTACAAGTAAATCGATTTTGCAAGTCAGGTACAGGAAAACACAATAAAGTAATTTGCAAAGGGATTGATTGTGCGCCATTGAAAGAATTTTGTTATAAAATTATATAAATAATAATTCGCCAAACAGGGGATTTGCTTTTAGAAATCATAACTAATGTTATAAGAAAAGTGTAGGAGTACACGGCCATAGAGGCAAGCAAATTAATTAACTAATTTTTTGGCTCTCAGCCGACCCAAGTGTTTGTAGGTTACACAGGTGAAATATATTGCAATTTCGTGAGCTCGATATGAAAACAGGGCATAAAGCTGTATTGTGTTTTTCAAGCACAATTCGGAGATAAGCACGCTCACTTGCCAAGCACATGCTTCTGGGACACCATTAATGGGATAAAAATGATTCTCGTGTTCGTTTCAAATTACAACACAGTCGCAACACCAACTTACCGACAACTGTTAAGATATTGAAACCATTGGGCAATATGCAAATGACGTGATTGAATGAGCATTTGATTAGTTTGTGAACATCTTTCAGTTTGTTAGCTTTGTTTGACCATGCACAATCACAGCTCTTGTTAACCGTTTCGCTTTCTTTTCACATGCACATACATTTTAGCCTGGATTGAAAGATTCAAGGAGCCCGTCAAGTGCCTCGGACGGTCTTGCGTCCTGTCCCACAGTTGTTTAGTTTTTTTTTCAATACGTTCAAGTTATTTTGAATCACTTTAACGCGCTTTTGGTTTATTTTTAAATTATTTTATGGTAGCGCCATTTGCCTGCTTTTTCGTTGCTGCCGTAATTTTATGAGCATTGCTCTCCGCCTGTAGATTTATGCCAGTAGCTTTTTTAGTCCTTGGCACATACACACGCACAGGTACACGCACCCTCCCACTCCCCCTCTTCCCCGCAACCGTGCTAGCCGGCGACGTCTTCTGCATTCCGCTAAAAAGCTGTTTAAATTCTACTAAATTGTTGCCCTTAAATTGCAAAAAGATTTTGTCATACATTTTCTATCGCTGTGGTTTCTACTACTCTGTTTCTAGCAATACTCTGTTTGCAAAGAGAAAACAAAGTGTTTCACTTTTGAGCAAATCCATTTAAATTCATTCAATTTATGTTCTAGTTTTAAAAATACATAAGCTTAGAGTGTCAGATTTGGTGTTATTAAATCCACAATCGAAAATGTTTTGTTGTTCACCTGTTGTTAGCGGGAAACAGAGAATTGGCAAGTCGGAAGAGCGCAATGTTTTTACTTGTTCTTATTACTGTGGTGTTGGCTTGCACAGTTTGTCACGTTGCTGTTACGTGTTGGTTTCATGCCGCAAACATGGTCAGGATCTAGTTCAAATGGGGGGCTACATGTCTACACTCAGAAAAATAAAATAAAAATATGTGTTTTTTTTTTTAATTTTTTTTTAGAAATATTTTCTATTAATAATTAATTCATTTCTAACAAGTAAGAATGATGTGGTCGAGTGACAAATGTGATAGAGATAAATGCAAGAACATATTTCCGACCATAACTTTGCCGTTTATTCTTATCCTTATTTTATGGCCTCTAAGATCTGCGTGTTCATACAGACGGACGGACATGGATATAGTCGTATACTTCTACCTACTACTAATTCTTCTGGAAATAGTAATGCAATTTGCTGATTTAGAGACCGAGGTTCGAATCGACGTTTTTTTAAGTTCTTTGTACGTATATGAAAAAATTACGCCTTAAGCGATATATATTTTTTATAAATTGTAGAAAATTGTGCCATGGAATTAAGAAAAGAAACACCCTGACTTTTTAAAATATACTTTCTGAATAATATTTAAAGGTGAGATGTCCTTGAAAGCAATTGCCAATGTTTTTTCTGAGTGTACGACCGACTTGCCGATAAGACTCCTGTGTCAACATTGAGGAAATTGCGTGCCGCACATTTAATTGATTACCCAACAACCGGACACTGCAGTCCGGCACAGGCATTGTTCCGTTTCGGCTGTTGTGGGGCTCAGGCAACTGAGGCGTAAGAGGGGCGCTACAACCCTAAGGCAGTGTACATATATACATAAAAATAGATAGCAATTGACGTATTTATTCTGATTAAGCATTTCTCCCTGTTTAAGAAATTGCCCTTTAACCGCGTCTATTGGGAATACGAAAGATACTTGATGAAGAATATCTCGAGTTGTTGCAAATGGTTGAGAAAAAGTTCTGCAAAGAACTCTGAATTTACTTCATATGGACATATATCCCATATTATCGTGTAACGAATTGCATTTGAACAACTTTATAATTTTTTACAATTGCGAGCGTGCAGCGAATAAATCAATTCGGTTGTAACAAATTATAAATTCGTTACACATCAGTTAAAACGTTTCAATGGACTCGAGCAAGCATTTATTATTGATTAATTTTAGCTACACGTAAATTCAATTATTATCTCAACTATCTTTAACAAAACAGTTAGGGAATGCTTATAGCTGCTCAGCGCTTTCAAATTGATTATTTTGTCACTAGCAAAATGTATTTTACCATTTTTACTTGGTTTTTGTAATTTGCATTGAAGTCGAGATTGATATTAACCGGAGCTTATCAACAGTTCTTGTGTTAACCCATTTGGCCAATGCTCATGGGTATCTTCTTTTCTTTGTACTTGCCGCTATCATAAAATGCGTCCAGATTGCAATAAATCCAATTAAATTAGCAACAATCTCAAGTGGGAGTTCGATGAATGTACGCTTGCTGGGATTGAAACTGCGATTGGGATTGGGGATTGGCTGCTACGAACTGGTTGAGTAATGGTAACTGCTCCTTCAGTTACTTTCACCAATATTACTTTCAATTTCCGTTTGTTGTAAGTCCATGTTTGTATGCCGATAAATATGCACATTGGGGCAAAATAAACATTTGTTTTCCCTAACCCAATTATTATTCGATGACCCTGCAAAAAATATCATCTATGCAAAAAAAAAAAAAACAGATTTCTTCGCTTCTTCTTCAGCAGTTAAAATAATAGTTTACTTGTTTGAAAATCTTAATTATTACAGAGGTGAAATATATTAAATTACTTATTTATTATTTCAAAATTCAGTGTTATTTATTTTTCACTCCAACCTAATGTATATAAATAGGCACTGACTATTGAGATCCACTGTGCCTGTGCGACTCCGTATGGACATAATTTTTATGTGCAATTTTCTTTATGACATTTTGTTTTGCTTTTGTTGTACGTGATTCAGTAGCGAATTAGTTTGTTTGTCTGCCTGCTTATCCTTTGGTACAATGGGTGTTCACATTGAATACACGCACCAGTATACAGCAGGCACTTACATTCGATGTTATTGCCCAAAAGCATTCCGCATTCGGTTTCAATACTCGATTTGGCACGCATAATGCGCTTTGCCTCGGATGCGCCCAAAGGTATGCTACACCCATCGAACAGACTGCTGCAACTTGTATTATTATGTGGATATACCAAAATACACACATACACATATAGACAGTCCGATTAGAATGAAAATTTCATGCATAATATTATCCTATTCAGTGGAATTTATTGACTACTTGCTCCACACATACTGGAAGTGGGGCACATATTGTGATAAATCATCATTAAAGTTGATTTGATTTATTTCAAAATGCAATTCAATGTCAGCCTGCTGAGAATCCATTTACATAGGGAATAAACCACATTTTGAGTATCAAAATTTGCACTATATTTGCTGCCATTGCCATGACCGAATGAGCCCATTGAATGCATTCTCAGTTAATTGGTTTGGTGGAAAAAAAATGGGAATTAAGTTATACTTTTTATATAGCCATTGAAATTTGTTTTATTATATTTAGATTATACGGCGCATTCAACAATGAGTCATATGCAAATACAGAGGACGAAGACAATGAGTTTGTTGACGCAGTCATAAAACTTGCTTAATTAATAAAAACAGTTAACAGTTGCAACTTTTTCCTCTGCCCCATTTGTAATTTTTTCATTGCATTTTTTTATGTCAATCTGTTCATTCTTTACTGTTTTTGATATGTACATTTACTTATTTTGTATACCTGCAGCATTGTCCAGAAACTCATACCCATACATTAAATTTGTTTCAATAGTCATTATTCAACTTATTTTGGATAGCCTGGGTGGCTGAGATTGAGTAGTGAATATGTGCGTGAAATCTCCATTCCATTCGTTGAATGTGCATGCAGTACATGAATGTAAATGGGAAATCTGTGTTAATGGCAGGACCTCACTCGAATTTGTATGCTTAAAAAAGCTGTAAGTGTAATCGACCATCCATCTACGTCTCTCGGTTTAAATTTTGTATGCACGCATCTGGCGAATGACAAGCAGACAAATGATCGCCATGGCAGCGACTTGATTGGCCCTCAGAGCGGCCCAGTGGTTCAGCAAAAGCTCAGTTCCTGCCCCTGGCAGTTACGCGAATGCAACTAAATGGGAGACGACCTTTGACGGACTGAATTACTGAATTTCACTGACGAATACTGATGGACCAAATGATGATGGGTCTATTGTTCACAACACTTGTTCTAGCTTAGGTTCTTATTCCATGTTCCCGTTACAAATACTTAACAAACAACGGATTACGTAAGTCAGAAGCTGGATAAGCAGGCCCCTTAAAATATACTCATTCCCGATCAACACCACTAGCAGAATCCATGTATCGGCAAGATTGGATTACTATTTGTAGGCTCCCTATGATCAATCGGTTAAATAAAGCTGTTTATACACTGAACCCATTCAAAATGGGTAAGACGGCTGCAATGGTCTTGTGTAAAAGTACGTAACAGACAGACAGACCGTAAGGTATATTATATACCCTTGATTAGGATCAACAGGTGAGAAATTATTTCCAAACACAGGAAAAATCTTATCTAAAATGCAGGTAAATTTTTTTTTTCTGAGTGTGGATACAGGATATTTGCTGGCTGGTCAAGCTTGATCGATGACAATATTGTTATGAATTGGAGCTGGTAGCCAATCCTGCTGCTCCTACCTGGCACACAAGGAAGGCTAACAACTATTAGAATAATTGTGAGTTATATAACAATAATGTCTATGGTCCCATAAACAATCTGTCAAAGCTGTCAGAGCAACGATTATGCCAATTGTTTACTCACAGCTAAACCCCCCATCGCATTGAATTTTGTGTTTGTAAGGCGTCATAGTTTCATGGCTCACTTGCCAGGAGCGCAGTACAGTTAAAGCTGCTACAGGAGTTAGAGCAAGTCTACGCAAGGAGCAGCTGTAGCCGTATTTGTATTTGTATTTGTATTTGTGTTATTTGTTTGCACACTTGAGCAACCACGACGACAACAGCAACACCAAAAATAACAACAACAAGTACAGACAGCTGACATGTGTGCTTATCACTTGAGCAGACAGTGCAGCTATGTAAATGTTGGCAAATTTACTAAACTGCTCCGTTTTGGACGAGAGAGTTCACAGCTTATTAATTGCCGGTGGCGGTGTTGGTGTTGCTGATTGCCGCCAGTGCTGATTGCCTTTTGGTTGCTCTTTCTGGTTCAGTGCACTCAGAAAAGGAATCGCTCTGATTGTTAGAAATTCGACTTATTATTCAGAAAGTAAATTTTCTCAATGTAAAAGTTGTGGCTTTCTAAGAATCGGAGTTTGTATTTCGTAATTTCTAAGATATCTCATTAGAAAAAAACAAATCTCGTATATTTAGAAATTGTTTTTGAAAACAAGAATAACTTTATAAGTTGTTGGACGATTTTTTTGTTTTTTTTTTTGTTTTTTTGAGTGTGGCTGCCTCACTTGCTGAGTGAGTGACTCACACTCGGTGTGAGTCCAAGGATCAGGACAACACGGCTGAGCGACATTGGTGACGACGAAGCTAAACTTTTAATTGGAAAAGTTTTGCATACGCACAGATAAACACGTAGGGTGCTTCACATCGCGACATCTACACACATATGCTCCAACCAAGCACACGGAAATTGCATGTCACCCGATGAAATTATGCAAAACACACAAATAATTATTAAAATGTGTTTTATTTACAATTCAAGCGAGAAAAGACTTCTTAAGTGTAACAAAATGGGAGCACGGGAATGCAAAGACAACAATTAACAACCTCTCAGTCGGACATAGTCAAAAGTGGGATACTCTGAAACAAGTTGAAAACATGTGAATCTCTTTCAAATAAGCTAATCGATAATCCGCTTTCGAAATTAGTTGAATCGGGATTGTGGGAGACATTGACTTTTTCAATTGTTTGGGCCTACATTGTTTATTGAATTTGCTTTACAAAAATTGTAATGTTTATTTTATTTATTTATTTAATGTCAACCAAAGTCAGTCGACAACAAAATATACAAAAAGAAACAAATTGAATTTAATTATTTTGCAAATAAAATTTCAATTCTATTTTAAAATTAAAAAAGAAGAAATTTATAAGATTTCTTGGGGTATTTAAACGCAAAATGGCCCCAATTGGTTACATGAATTTGCTAAAACACAGGAAAAAACCCAATCAGACAAAAAAAAAGTTTTTGTTCACAAAATTATGTTCAATAAACAAGTATTTCACAGAGATAGGCTTGATTCAGCTAATAAGGGCACTACATTATGGTGGCTGTCAGGAATTTCAATATATAGATATTCAACACTACCCTCTATTCTTTGTATCTTTATCCTCCACCATTTAATTAAATAAAATACACGTGATGTTTTATTGCATTGTTTGAATAATACAAATATGAATTCCCCTTGCCTGTATTTGAATTTCCTTAACTGTAGTCTATATAATTTTCAAAATTTCTCAAGAAGATCCACTTACAAATAAGATATAATTAAATTCTAGAGTGCTCATTTTAGACCAGCAGAATAAGCAAATATAAATATTTAGACTGAAGAAAACAGATAAAAATAAATTGGTATAAGCAATAATAATAAATTAACAATACATAATACTGTCACGAGAAAGATAATGAAGGAAAAAGAGATAACTATTTTTGTACTATTTGAATCAATGTTTTATTTTTGGATTTCTTTAAATCTTATAGCTAAGAATCTATATCCGTATTTATGTGAAACTCGCAGCAACTTCTATTGCCTACCTTAAGGGCCATTTTTAAATGTCTAAAACTGTCAGCTCTCAAATTACTTTTACGAAAATGTGCTTCAATGGCTTTTAAGAGCAACTCCGAGTATTTGCTCCGCTTCCACCAACCCCCCAATTCGGCTCATGACTCTGAGAATGTCACCGAAGCTTGCCCGTTAATTGCACCACCCTGTAATCGCCCGATTTGGCCCCCATTCGGCCTTGTTGTCTGGGCTCAATGGCACTGTCAAAGCCATGAATTCATAATAAGTTATCGCTGCAGCAGCAGCCATCCAAATGACGTTGGCAAAGGGAACTTGACTTGCCTTGAATATTGTTTGACATCCTGCAAGCCAACACGCTAACATTGACATTTATTACTAAAGCACGCTGTCCTCATCGGACACAGCCCACTTCACTCATTACAAATCAAGAAATATTTCAGTTATTTCTCGATTTGCATATATTTAATCATCAGCTTGACTAACATCACAAATAAAACTATCTTTGAAAGTCCTTCGGATATTTGTCACGTCGAAATACAATGGATCCGAAGATGTCGCCTCTAATGCGATACACATTGGGAAAACCGTTCAAGACTTCTTTAAATAAATCAATTATTATTATATATTTTGGATTTTCCAAAAATAAATATGAAACGCGATTTCAAAAATATGCCCAGAAGCTTTTAAAAATGAGTTTAATAATAAATATATAAAATGATATATATATATTAAACATTTGAGTAATATACGTTTAAATCATTTAAGTTGTTATTCTGAGGATGCCTTTGCATTTATTGCAATGGCATTTCAACGGGGAGTGCTCTCCTTTTTCCGGATTGACCGCAGGAACAAACGGAAGCTCAGTTCACTGTGGCTCAGTGGCCGCGCTCAGCAGTTGGCTGTTGCTGCTTTCGGTGTGTGGCATAGTTTATGATTACAATATTTTTCATAGCATACTTGCAGGCGACTCGTAAACAACAACCGACATTGCCAACTGGCATTCCCATGTGCTCTGTTTGCATAGTTGTTGTTGTTGTTTTCATCACTGTTGTTTGTTTGGCCTTTGCCCTTTGCTCTTTTATTTGCTTATCGTACCTTCAGTGCTGTGTCCATTTCCAAGCATCGTCACCGTCGCAGTTATTCAAACCAAACACACACAACAAACAAACACCATAATAAGAACCTGACTTTCTTAATCCCAGTTCAGAGCACTGAACAAAAGTCTTTTTTTAAAGTGTTGAACTTTCTTGAAAGCTTGAAAAGTGTTTTTTTCTTATTCTTGGTTACTTTGAATGTAATTTTGTCTTTATTATCATTTTTAGTCTAATTGGGATTCTTTCTAGGTTTCCCACAAATTTATATATTTGAGATCATCCAATCTAACCCAACGTAATGCAATAATTGCATTATAATATTTATGTGGATGTTATTTTGAAGATGCAGTCTAAAACCACTTCACATCTCTGGATACAGAAAAATGCACACACATCGATGATTTTATAGCCTTATTCCTCTATTACAATTTCATTCATTCTTAAATGTCTAATAATTGTATTTTATTTAAATCAAGCGTTAAATATAGTTATGACATGTGTTCAGGGTACGCCTCTTTCATCTCTGCCGCCCAACGCCTCCCAACCCCATACAAATTTAAAAAGCCTGTAACTCAATCAGTTTATGCACTAAAATTATCAAATCTCTTCAAAAGAATTGCTAGAAATTTCAAGGGCAGTCCCCAAAATAATCAGAAGCTATTAATTTTGAAAGCTATACAATTAAAAGATGGCATTACCGAACTGCTATCAGAGTATTTCTCAGTCGGTTATGTCTGCCTAGAACGTTCTCACTTTGCTTTCCATTCAATTTCAATTCAAGACGACAGCTGTTCGGTGCAAAAGAAGTAGGAACGATTTGCATCGCTAATGATTCAAGTGGGTCTCTTATCTGTGTCAGCCACCTGCCACCATCATAAAATTCTCATTAAACAATAAAATCAATGTGCAGAAAACTGATTAAGACTGTAGGCGGCCCTTAAATGACCACAAATCCTCATCATTGCTGTTTTGATATCAACTAGTTTCAAATATATGCCTGCAGAAATGTTTTTGTAGCAAACTTTTGTAATAATCACATCAAACTTAAATTTTACAAAACTGATAAACAAATAAACAAAACAACTACCCCGACGATACTATATCATAAGAAGTGTGGTTTTTGGAATTCAACTTAAGGAATTTAAGTATCTATGCGAAGCAAATCTTTTAGATTAAATATGCGCTAACCTTGGAATATTAAATTTGTATATTTAAAAATTTGAATGGCTTAACGGTTAGGTTCCAGTTCCGATTACCACCACCCCAAAAACATGTGAATGTGGCAAGTGTATCCAAGTAAGATCGACATAAGTAAGTTTTTATTGCCAGAATTCATCTATCGAGCGACTATGCTGAGATAACATTTCAGATATGACATTTTGATCCGATTCGAAATGCACAAACATACATTGCAGAAGGTCAATTATATATGTATATTATAAGTACGAATGTGTGTTACGACTTTTGATTGGAGCACGCTTTCTGACTTCGCTGGATGTGGTATCCATGCACTTTTCGGCTTGTTCGAGTATAACTCGAGAGCTTAGCAGTTATTGTGCCGTTTGTCCAGTGCTGGCTGCTCGACTGCCGTATGAAAATGTAAATTTGCTTAACAAAAAAATTCGAACAATGTGTGCACAACAAACCCTCCTCTTCCTCTGGCTCTTGCTCCTCATCATATGCAGCTATCCGTTAACACGGAACCCGGCAAGCACGGAGTTACCGCAAACATCCTGTGGATGGCCACAGGCTGAGTGGGGCATGGCTGTGTGGGAACATGAACTGGTTTCATCCACTTAAAAATGGCGCTGGACAGGACGAACAGAGGTCGCCATCCGTTGGCTTACTGCATAAATCATACGCCAAGAACGCAAAGCCCTGCCTCATAGCCCCATAGGATGCATGGTTATGCGATGTGGGCCAAATGAATTTGTAAACAGGTGCAAATTAGGTCAATATTTGTAGAGTGGCGACAGCTGTTCGGAGAGCCAAAGGCGCCTGTTGCTACTGCTCCGTGTCTAAAATAGTATGTGTGTGTGTTTGCGTGTGTGTGCGTGTAAGTGTCGCATACATAAACATGAGACATCAGACATGAGACATCAGACATGAGACATCAGACATGAGACGTCGACATCAGTGACCCAAAATTCAAATGTTTATGCGGGGCCAAAGAAAGAGGAATTTACCAAGCAACGATCAACATATTGATCAACATAGTTCTTGTTGTTTTCCAATTCGGCACCACAAAAACAATTCAATTTAATTATTCACATCATTTCGAATTGCTCACTTTCAAATTCATCAATGGGTATCTAATGTAGTTGTAACTGCTCTCAATTTCATCAAAAACCCATTTCAGATCGAAATTTTGCCCACGAAATTGCAATGCATTTCATTTGTGGAGCCTAAAAACACAAAAGTCTGCTGAGAGCGAAAAAAATTTCACGACCTGGCTTACACCTGTATTTAAGTAGAGTTTTTCAGTATTAACAAGATTTTTCGATGTGAAAATAGAGTTTTATGATCGAAAAGCAGGGCTGCCTTAAGATAATCCTTTGACTCTGCCATGTAATCGATTTCCGATAGTCTCCTTTTATATCAGAGTATTATTACAGATTTGTTGCTTCCATAGATAGTCTCGAAACTTTCTCAAAACTTACCTCAGACATTTTGGGATATGTTGCTGCCGACTTTGTTCGTTTGTTTGTTGTTGTTAATATTTTTTGATTGGTAATAGTTGAATTATTCAGGGCTTCTTAGCTGCAATCGATGGCAGCTGCTGCTGCACCATGCTACAGTTGCATCCTGGCGAGACATGGCGAATGAGTAACATTCGGGATACCTAATGCAAGTTCGTTGCTGCTGCTGTTGCTTTTGCTTCTGCTGCATGGAACCTTCATGCAACAAGTGGCACGGCATATTTCCAGCTGCTGACCGCCTCATCGCCGCATGGCTGCAAAAAGAGAAACACCCAACACAGATTACAGTCTGCACCTGGCAAAGATATCAATAAAACAAAATAAAAAAAAATAGGTAACAGGCCAAGTTGTCGGACTCATCGAACCCGTCGAGTTCAAGAATCTTTGGGTGATAAATTTAAAGACGTCAACGTCACGGTTTGGATGCCATTTGCTTGTGCACTTTTTGTTACCACTGATGTTATAAATCTTTGTGCTGTTTTTAATCAAGCGTTGATATAGATTGTTCTAGTCCTGTTTTACTATGATTGATTTATGCAGGCAACAAAGCATTTATCGGCTAAAATGTTGCTTCTATATTTTCTTTCTAAAAATATTACATAATAATGTAATAAATAATCGCTTACATTTTTATAGCTTACATTAAGTATTCAAGTATATATGTATATAGTTCTTCAGTAGCAAAAGTCGGATCGACATAATCATGCCACAATTCCGCCTGTTTTAAGCTGGGGGTCGTAGATGCCTCCTTCTGCCGGTTACATACATTTGCACAAAAACATTATACCCTTTTGACTCATTTTAAATTTTTTTTTTAACCTGTAAAAAAATGGTATATTGCTCGTAATACTATGCAAATCGAACATCGCACTACTTATTCGAAGACTCTGTCTAGATGGCCTTATGAAGATCACCCAAGTTTTGTCAAAAAAAAAAAACAAAAACCATTTCTAGTTAAAAAAATATGGATTTTTATGTGGTTTGCATTTATACTTTTTTTGAAGTATATTTCAAAAAGACAACGAGTATTTCTGCAAAGTACAACAAGTACAAGAAAAACCGAATATATTTGGGATTGCCAATTTTTAGTTTCGGGAATTTATTTGGGGAAACCAGAAAAGCTTTCTGGTTTTGGGAACAGTGTAAGCACGGTTCTGAGAATATACAACATAATCAAAATAATAATAATAATGATAATAAGCATAACAATGATTATCATGTGGCATAATGCAAATCAATGTCCCGCTTGAAGCAAGATATACATTAATGGGGCACACATGCAAGCACACACAACACACACACACACACACACACACACACACACACACAAAACACACACATCGAAGCAGTGGGGGCCGCCACGCAGCAAATAATTTGAAATAACAATCGAATTGGGAAATGACTTTATTATAATAATAACGAAGAACGAGGTCGTTGATAACGATTACGTTTTGGGGGTTCCTATGGGAAGCTCACGTGTAATTACTGATGAAAATGTAAATAGATCAGATACATTTCAGCAAATGCGACAACAGTTTTATTTCTAATGTCAATCGTACGTCTAAGCTGAACTTCAACAAATTGTTGCCCACTTTAAAGGTTAAAGGTGAATTCTTCGACTAAGTATTTATCGAGCACGTGTAAGCTGTATTGCAAATCAAATCACCAATAACGCAGTTTCTATAATATATTTTGAAAATATAGGTTTATACTTTTTTTCGATGTGAAAACAGTGCTTTAAGATCGAATAAGATCGAATGTAATCGATTTCCGATGGGAACAAATTTTGGGGCTTGAATATGTTGAAGGAAGAATTGCGTGCTATATTTTTGAAAGCGGGTGGGCTCGATACAAAACTGAATATGAGTTTTGTGCACTTGTCGATGCAAAATAAATCACGAATAATGCAGTTTCTACAAATAAATAGGAATAAAAAACCATGTCAATCTTATAAATTATCGGTTTTTTGCTGTCGGAACTAGATTCCAAACGATATTAGGGAAACAGGAGAAGTTATTCGGAAGTTATTGAATTAAAGTTGATCTGCATATGGTACACGAAAGCTGATAGTCTCTCATATAGACGGGCATGGCTAGAATATCTACTTTACCTTGTGCCTTTAACAACTTCGGTATATTTTGTTGGCCCTATTTTAATTGGTAAATGGTATACAGAATTTATAAAGCTACATTTTTACTGCTACACACTGTCAAATGTTGACTTTTCAATATGAAAAATACACTTTGGCGGTTTTCCTTGTAATTTGAGTAGCATATCTTTAGCTAATGACAGTTTTACCAACTTTTTAGCATTCCACAGTCAGCATGGAGTCGTTCATGGTACCAGCCTGTGACCTGATGATGATCGCATTTGTGTTAATGGTCTTAATCAAGTCGACAGTTCAATTGTCGATATTCAATTGGGATGGAAATGTTCAAGTTCGAACGTAATCAGTGGTGGAGTGCTGTATTTCTTCCAAGAATTGTTTTCACCGTGAAATGATTTCGAATTGAAACTCTGACCTGTCGTTGAACAAATTTTGTAGAGCTTGAAATTTGATTGTCGCCACAAGTGTTGTATGTTGGTGTGCAAATTTTCATTATAAGGTGTACCCATTGTAAATGGCTAAAAGAGGTATTATGAAGTTGTGCAGAAGGAAGCATCTCTGACCTAATAAAGTATATATTTACTTGAACAGCCAAGCCGGTCTATCCATACTTGCCTGTCTGCGTTTTCGTGTCTGAATTTCTATGTCTAAAAAGGATTATGATTGAGTTAATTATATTGTTTTTTATGATTTAACAGCTGGATGCAGGGTATCTTCTAGCGAAACCCTCTTGAGTAATGCATGCTTACATGTTGTCGATGTCGTTTTCTGCCATAACCAACGAAATTTGAGCGAGTGAACAACGAACAATCAGCTGCGGGGGGCAACCAAAAACCAAGAAATCAACGGTGAGACAAATTCACAGAAGGCCCAGAGACGAAGGCCAATACACATTCCACACAATTTCATCACGATTGCGATTAACCGGAAAAAGGGCTATTATGAAGGTGTGCAAATGCAAACAGGCAAAATTAAACCTCTTTAAACTTGTTAAGTATATATTTATTTATATGTATAATGTGTTGTAATTTTAGATTAGGGATTAAGTATAAAGTAATTAATTAAAAACTACAAAATGTGGAAAAATAATTGAAAATAATAACTGGGAAATAATTGGGGAACGTAACGAAAAAAAAAGGTTGGGAAAAACTCGGAAGAAAAGACCAAATAAATGTTCAAAAACAGAGGCGTCGATCTACCCATTCTCGTCCGTCTGTATAAATGCGTCATGCGCAAACTACAGATATTTTATCTTTATATATTTTTATTAAATATACATATACTTGGATATAAGCACCACAAATGTCATAGCCGATCCAGTCGGATCACTATCACTATAAAGATTAGATATATACATATATAAAATATATAAGGATATATAAGATAAGATATAAAGCTCTTGAGCATGAAAGTTTTTTGTATACCAAGATATCCAAACCAAACCCAGTCAATATGCGTGTTATTAAGCTTCTCACATGGACAAAAAATCCTAGACACTGGATTACAATAACTAATAGATTCCATAATTAATGAAATATAAATAAATTATGATGCAAAAATATAATCGTTCTTACTTGTCTTTTTAATTTCTAGGCATTTCAGATAGAGAGATTTGAGTGGAAAATAAAATGTAAAGGGTATATCACACCCAGGCACTCTTGATTGGAGCACTCTTCATTGTTTGCTTTGTCATTGTAGAGCCAGACCCTTTATACACAACTCCCAACGCCTTACTTAGGGTGTTATGAAGTTGTCCAAAAGTGTGTGACAGGCATCTTCGACCCCATACATTTGGCCATGTCCGTCTGACCTCCTAGTCGAGCTCTTTCGACTAGCGCATTCTTATTCTCTTTTTTTTTTGTCTCATCTCTGACGTCACATGAATAAAATGTTTTTATTAGTATTTATTGAAACTAGTTTGAGGCCAGCCTGAGGATAAAAAAAAAAATTGAATTTGTATTGAGGCGGTTGAGGCTGTAACTGCTGCTGTTTGGCAGCTGTGCTCTCATCTGATCAGATACATTATCTCCGAAAGCACCATATCAAATTACATTGCGCTCAGGCACTGGAGAAGCTTCGTTGTCTACTCTATCTCTCTCTTTCTCTCTCGACTGCTTTTGCTGCTGTTGTTGTTTAAGTTAGCAACCATTGTCAACAGAAGCTGTGACTGAGCTCCCCACGCTGTGCACGCTGTTGACGTATGTACAAATGTATGTATGTATGTATGATTGAATTATATGTATGTACATACGTCATTGTATGCGCTGCGTTGCGTCTACGCTGCAATTAAGTAGTGTCGGGTGCGCTATTCTCGCCCACAGACAGAGTGCACTCAATACTCTCAATGCCTTCGCTTTCGCATTCGTTCTCCTCCTCCTATCTCGCTCGCTCACACGTATCCTCTTACTGTCTGTCTCATGTTTTCCACTTGTCGCACTTGACTAACAACAGCAGCAGCGGCAACAGCAGAACTTTAAAGCGTTTTGTTTTTTGTAACATTATTAATAGGGATTATGTCATTTGTCAAAGTGCATTTGTTGACTGCCAATATACGAATTGCAGCTTGAAAGGGATCATTGTGGATTGCGAGAATAACAATAACACAATCGAATAATAATATATATTTTTTATTAATGTTTACCATTTGATAAGTCGTGTTTTTTCTTTTCTATGGCTCGATAAATATCGATCCATTTCACAAACGATAACATTGGTCAATCGCTACAGCATATGGCTTATCACACAGAGCGACACCTGGCGGCAGGCATTGCAACCAAAGATGTGAAGCGCTCTTCTCATAGGCATTATCAACATCCGCATCATTTCCAGCTGTTAGTTGATAAATAAGACATTGTTGCGCAGATGTTGATGTTACTAATTTGAATGTTCTGCCATTTGTAGCGTCATTCTCACGCATCTTTCATAAGAATTCAATATATACCAATATATATATATATATATATATATATAACTACAAAGATTAAATATATTGTGCGAATCATTCATTAAGCTATTTAATATTTGTTCTCAGGGTATGTGTCTCGAGCTGAGAGAGCTATCAATGTTTGTTGCCTTCGCTTCTGGCGCGTGGCGGCTTTTGCTATGATTATGCATAAATTTGATATTAATATTTAATATGCGGCATTAGCCGGGCCATAATTGTGGCACAGTGACGGTGACAGTGGCTAGATCAAAAATACACTAATACAATCACACGCTCAGCTCTCAGACACACAATGAACTGTCAACATTGCCAGTGAACTGATTTTATTTTATTATATTCATTATCGCACTGCAAACTTGCCCAGTCACAAATTCCAATAACAGAATATATTTCACATTTAATTTCAAAAATATTTCGAATAATTTTCTTTGTCTTTTCGTTGTCAATTGGTTCTTGTTGTGTTTGTTTGTGTGGCTCTTTGTGTGTTTTTATGTAGAATCCATATTTGCCAAACACAAGCTAAACAGGCACAACACTAACTACACTCAGACAAAAAAAAAGTTCTAAGTTTTTGCAAATCGCATACATTTTGCGCCAAGTGCTGGTCACCATATTATCCAGATAGCAAATTTCTAAAATTTATGATTATGGCTTTAAAAAAACTAAGATTTCCAATTCTAAATTTCTGAAAACTAAAAAAAGCTTTTTATTTTTTAGCGCAATTTACTAAAATCAATGCTGATTTTTTCTGCGTGTACGAAAAAAAGTTGACGCAGCTGCTGTCGCTGACAGATACGGCCAACTTTTCATCCAAGCCTTTCAAATCAAACAGTTAATTAAGACTCCAATTGGAACTTTTGAATGTTTTATGATATGCAAATAGAAAATCAGCCAAGATAATGCAAGCAGACCACAAGTAAATAACGAAAACCAATTTCGACGAGAGCAAAAATTGTTTGTTCTTTCAAAAATGTGGGATGCGGTGAGATGGGCCAAGTGAAACTGGATAAAAATGGGCAGTCAGTTAACTCGTGTCACTCATGACGGGTCTGGAGATGAATAGACATATAATGTCTAGCTTGATAAGACTGACGATCAGCTCAGAGCACTAGATTCAACTCACCAGAAAAAGTATATGAACAAATTTAATTCCATGGCAAACTCTACAGCTCTTAAGAAAAGAGAGATCAGAAGATCTCTGTTCTAGAACAAACCTAAATAGGGATACGTAAAGTGGGATCATTAAAAATATAAATGCATCACCATCTGTGTTTATAAGCGAAGGAAATCAAACGATTTTTATGGGCTCTATGCGTATATGACTCAATGGGCCGATGGGCGATCATCATCATCAACATAAACAGAACGAGCGAATTTTTATCACAATCTATATTAAGAATAAAGGGAAACTTGGCGTATACGCTATCTTTTAATAGATAAAACTATTAAAAGTGTTATTATATATTTCTTCTTTATTTTCTCTCGCACTTTTTATTTCACTCCTCCTCTCTCCCTTGTTAAGGTTTTAATTTACATATTACTACTAAGCTATGAATGTTTAAAAAATTTTGGTTTGGGTGGCATTTTTCTGGGATTCCCCAATCTTTGATTGATTTAAATACACCCAGATTTATATCATTTATCTTATTTTTCATTTAAAAATTTAATTTAATTATACAATTTTAATATTATATTTGCAACTTTTTTTTTTAATTGTGGAATAAATTTGTAAAAAAAATACCTTGTCTGACGCGGACATGGACAAGTATGTATATATATATAATATATGCACATACCTGAGATACTCTTCTGTCTTCGGCATTAGAGCATAAAAATCAGGGGTATATGCTAATTTAGTCCTATGTTTCTGATTTGTGTTTATGTCTAGGGGACCTTCGAATAAACTCTCGCACGTGTATTTAATGCTAGCCATAGACCCGTATTCGAATTTGGCTTCGAATTCGAGAACGACAACCAGCATTTTCAATACAAAAGCTCCCCGTTATTTGTGTTAATGTTGCATGTTGAATGAGTATTGAGAAATTCATTATTAAACATTTGTTTACGCCGCCACACGGTCATGAACTTTGGGCACAAACTCGAAAAGTAGAAAGATAAATATTCGCCAAAGTGTAAATAGGCAAAACAAGAAAAAAATCAAACATGTCAAAATATTTTTGTCGGGCATACCCGACTGCCTAATGCTCTGATCCGATATTAAAAAGGGTTTGCCCAAGACAGATGTTCTCTCCTGCTCACATTTAAAATATGCATATAAATTTCACTTTTTTCTAGCTCAATACTATTACTTATATAAATCTCACTTATTTATTTAAAATGTGAACAGGAAGGTTAGAAACGGTAGAGTAAATACTTATGTATTATATTATTATAAATCAATAACTGATTAAACAGTTAATCATACAGAAATAATCAACCAAGTAAACCAAATAGCATAAGGAACACTTCTCAAATAGACTCTTCGGTATGATGAGTTAACTATCTACCATTTAATATATGATATATTGCAGCTATTAAATTCAGATAAAAAAAAACTGCCAAAGTGTAATTGGTCTTTAAAATGCCAACTGCATAGTCGCCTTAACTGATATTTATCCTATTATAACTAAATCGAAGGTACACGCAAATTAAAACATTTCTATTTGTATTTTTGCTTAACATTGTTAAATTATTCAGTTTATCTGATTATGGAAAGAGCAGCAATTATTCAATTTTTAACACTCAACTCTCTTCGACTTCTTCACCATCGAAGCCTAAATCCAAAAAAAATATAATTAACTATGTTTAACTGAATAAAGGGTATCTCCTCGATCTTTCGAACAGAGCACGCTTTCTCGAGTTCTTGGTGGCATTCAAAAGTAATTGTTGCCGCTGCTATTAAAAAAACATTCAATGTACGAAAACAAGTTGAATATTTATATTTGGCAAATTTTCTATCGGGATGGGATGCAAACAATCTGTAAATTGTCGGATTGAAGTATATATATATTTATGTTTTTATATAATAGAGAATTATAGACATGTACATCTAAAATGCTGACAGCTAGCAAATGGTTTCATTTAGACACCATAGGGAAAATCTAGCTGCTCTCCATTAAGAGATTTTATATAATATATGTTACTATTAGCAATTCACGGATGTCTAAAAAAAATTATTTATGTTTTAGCCCACTTAAGAAAATATAACCTTAAGGCCTGTAGATCTATATATATATATATCGAATTTCTTCACGAGCCCAAAACTTATCTTCCTACTCGCTTGTATGTCTTAACATCTGTCTATCT
Source organism: Drosophila glabriapex (assembly GCA_035042305.1). Lineage (NCBI taxonomy): Eukaryota > Metazoa > Arthropoda > Insecta > Diptera > Drosophilidae > Drosophila > Drosophila glabriapex. The sequence goes on from JAWNLN010000066.1 coordinate 7,979,963, forward strand.
GTGTTTCTTACGCAAGCTTAATACAATCTCTAAACTTGGCCAATATTTTGCAAAGGAATAGCCAAAGTTTAAAGATTTAAATTTAATAAAAAAACGATTCAAACCCCGGCCGATTGTTCGTATTGGAGTTGAAATATATTCTAGATTTCAACAAGATGGCTTCAAAACTGAGACTCCAGTTGACAGAGACACAGACAGACGGGCTATATATAAAATTGTTTGGGGATACAACTGATGAAGAATACTTTATGTCGGAGGCGTGTTCTCGGGATTGTCCGACTAGGAGTCTGAATACGCTCCACACCTTTGGCATCAGAGTATAAAAATAATTCGAACTCTGCTTACTTGTTCGTCACCACTTGTGGATCAAATTTCCCCACACTCAGAAAAAAAAATTCCGATCGATTTTTTCTCTGAGTGTAACCAATGAGCACTCCAGTCGGCCAATTAGTCTGTCAGTGAGAACAAACTGACAAAATGTTAACCGTTTGAATAATTTCGAATGGGAACAGGGTATGCAAAGGTGTTGGCAAGATGTTGCACGCAATGTGTGTGTGTGTGTGTGTGTCTGTGTATGCGTTTGTGTGAAACAGAAGCGCAATGTGCAACATGAAACGGAAAGCTTTTGGTAATCCGATATCATCATTCAATTCCTACGCAAGCAGCTGACAAATCAACAAAGCAACAAAAACTACAACAACAACAACAGCAACAAGTCGATAAATTATCTTGAGAGTATGTGAGAAAAGTGGCCTCAAGTGGGGAAATCTGTCGAAATGTTAATTTCAGGCTATTTTTAGATAATTATAATTTACTTTGAAGCAGCAACTCGAAATAGGCGAGAAAAACTTTTGCACTTCCATGAAGCTCTCAGCTCTCCACAGGTGCTAACTGATATATAAATAAACAAATTGTATGTATATAATGTAGATGTATGTGTGTGTGTGTTCAGTTAGTATATTCTGTGGCCAATTTGTGTTTTTGTTGAGCATTATTCATTTAATCATTTACATTAATGTAGTATATCAAAATTGTTAATATTTTATCTTATCCAGGCATTTGCTGACCCTGACAATCTTCCCTTTGAAAGTGTCAACTTTTTGTGGCGGATGAGCCAAGAGTCAACAGTTAAGAGCCAAGAGCCAATTGGCGTCTAGTGAAATGCATGACCCACAAAAATGATTGGCTAACGATTTTGTGTGATTGATTGTAATTGATACTTGATCTGCTGAAGCGTATAAATGATATTTTAGGCATACGCATTACGTCACCTCGCCGCAGTCGTAGTCACAGTCACAGATTCAGTCAGATTCAGATTCAGTCTGATTCACGACTCGACTCCCGGCGATTGACTTAGAACCACAACAAGCACCAGCACCAGCAACAGCAACCACAACAACAACAAGCCAAACAAGTAAGGTGAGAGCGCTCTAGTTGATAATGATGCCTAACTAACAGATACCCTGCACTCAGCTGTTAAATATATTCAATTGCATTTATGGTTTTTCTGGCGACATTTTTGAGTTTATTGGGTTTGCTCGAATCATTGGCTGCACGAACATCCAAAATCGATTATTTTCAATTATCGATATATTGATAGCTTAGACAATCATTCAATAATTACATAAATAACTTTATTTATATAGAAAACTAAATCCAGATTCCAAATTGCATGTGTATTAAAAGTAAAATAAAAAATTTAAATTAAATGATTTTTTCACTTGCACTTGCTCTTCGATCGATTGTGCAAAAAATACATCGATCTCTAGCACAATTGAAAATCAATCGAAAACATCGCTATTTTTACAATCGGTGTGTTTGCAATCGGTTTACGTTGAGATGAGTTACGTAAGTACCGCTCTTAAATGTCAATTGTTATAATGTGTTATCCTGTTATAATTTCTTCCCACTTATATGAGAGCATTCGCTAGAGAGACATGGCGCATCAGAAATAGTTGTAGGAAACAAATATATATTTTTTCAGTATTTAATATAAATTAGACAATATATGTAGATATAAATATATGGATGGGATGTTGTTATCTAAGAACTTTTTATATTTGATAACAAGGAAAATATATAAATATATATATATATATATTTATACTTGTGGCTGCCACAATTGTAGCTGCAAGTCTTGAGTTCAATGACACATTTTTGAATTGGATATTTGGCTTATTGGATTTCAATTATTCATTTTTGCAACTCAAATTTCATGCTACATGATTTAATTGTGGACCAACAATTGATAAACTACTCTATTTAACTATACCTGCATCAAGTTAACTTAACGATTTTTAAGCCTCTTAACTAATAATAAAAGCAATTGAATTATTTATTAGCTTTAATGAGAACAGAAAGACAATAATTTAATTCTTTTCAATGCGTTGACAAATATTGAATACCCGCTGCAAGGGTATAATAAAAACTTAATTTGCAAACTGAATATCACCAAAAAACGATCAGAATTCGACGATCTGAGCAACTGGACAACTGGACAGCTGGACGGACATGTGAACCCGCTTCGCTTTGGCTTTGCTTTCAGTTCGAAACGAGACAAAACGAAACAGCTGTTTTTGCAGTCGCTGCCGACGTCGTCGTCGCTGCTGCTGTTGATGTTAATGTTAATGCTAGTGTCGCTTCACACTTCGGAAATTTGTCGAGAGGTTTTCAGCGACAAAATCGGAATCTGAAACTGGTCTTAAGCGCGTGCGTCTTTCAAAGTATCTGTGTATCTGTATTTTGTTTGTATTTGTACAACAAATCGCACCATAATAAATATGTACATATTAGTTTTAAGCTGTGTATGTTTTCATTTGAAGTTTTCCGAAATGATCTTACTGAATTCAAGACGAAAAATTTCATTCCAGAAATAGAATAAAAACGCTGTCTTCTTTTTTTAAGTATATTTTCTTTGTTTGTTATTATCTATTTCTCTCTCCCTATATATGTATATCTTAAGATCGCTTTCAACTGTAATTGAAATGTTAGCTACTGTTGTGATATCATTTACAGATAATATTTGCAGAGCTGTTAAACTGCAAACTGTAGAAGAACTCAAACTGACATTGAGATGCTTACGTAAGATTATAGTACTGATGTTGTTGCTGCTGTTGCTGTTACTGTTGCTCCCGTCGCCGCGTCTAGATTATGTGCAAGTGGTGTGCGCACTTTCGTAACCCTCCTGCACCCTCCCACCAGCCCACTGTAAGCACCTGCTTAACGCATGGGTTGCCAGACAAACGTCAAGCGTTGAAATCCAATATGAGATTAGTCAAACGTTCAACGTCAAACGTATCGGCATTACTTGCTTACTTAGTATAAGTCTGTGTATGCAATGTGCATTATACACTCGGAGAAATTGTGCATTTTATGCAACTTCAATTTAGGATTGCTTCAACTTCAATAGATCGAGAGAGAGGGAGAGAGAGACAGTTACGTCTAGGCTAAATCTGTGTTTCTCATCCGATCTTCATACAACGTATTATGTATCAGTTGGTTGGCTATATCACAATGTTCAAAAATACAAAAAGTTATTTCTCAGATAGAAAGTTTCTTATTGTTCTAGGGAAAGCAGGGAGGCGGAGGAGCTTAATTATATGCAGTTGCGAAAAAATATTAGATCCACAAAGACATATTTTGTTGCTGATCAAAGGAAAAACCAATTACTTTTGCAATTTTTTTAAATTTTGATTTTTAATTTAATATTGTTTAGTATTCTTTTTGAACTCAAATAGTAGCACCACTTATGCATTATTTATAGAAATCGATATGTTAAGCAGATTTGCGATTATATACAACATGTGTTTAAGCGATTTGAGTTTAAGTATCTTCTTAATAGTGCTAATTTCGATAATTATGTTTAAAATAAATCCAAAACAATCAATACAATGGGACGTAAATATCATGAATATCATTGTGAATAAAGGGAACGCAATTAAATACTTAATTATTATTTTTATTTTATTAACTTATGGTGTTCACATGCTGCATGCTGCTTGTGACAGCAGCAGCAACATGTGCTGATATGTTGGCCTTTTTGGTCTGTTTTTGTCTAATAGTTTTGACCATGGTTTTCCTGCCTTGTTGTGGTCAAGTGCCACTAAAAATGTGGCAGGCCGCGAAGCGCGTGTGAAGTGGCCCTGTTAACGACTGTTGCAGGGCACAGCAAGAGGCGATGCCATTAAATGGCATTTAATGCATTTGGCCAAAAAGGAAATTGCTGCTTTTCACCTTCTTCCTCTTCTTGTTTTTCTTCTTAGACATGTTAACTGCTTTCGCGTAATTGCAAGAAAGAGATAAACACCAATAGATACAGTGGGAGAAAAGGAGAGGCAGAGAGAGATACAGATCATGGTGTAACTGTTGAAGGTGGTAGCTGTTAAGCAGCTGCAGTAGTTGCAGTTGCTTGTGTTTATGTATATTTAATTTGCATTGTTGCAATTGCAGGTTGTAGAATGTGTTACATTACGAAATATTTAATACGGATACGGTTCACAGGCAAAACTTAGCAGCTGTTAAGTGTGGTCCATCAACATAAACCACCTTGCGTAGCTACCCCATGCACAGTTCTTGGATAACAGCAGTAGGCGAAAAGTGCAACGAAGAGCGAGCGACGCGCATGAGAAGAGAGAGATAGATAGAAAGAGAGAGAGAGAGACAGAGAGAGAGACAGAGAGAGAGATAGAGAGAGAGAGAGACAGAGAGAGAGAGAGAGAGAGAGAGAGAGTTGATAGTTGACAGTTGAAGCTGAGAGTAAGCGAGCAGCCAGGCAAATGATCATCGCTGCTGCTGTTGATGCTGCTGCAGAACAGAGAAACAAAAACAAAAACTACGAATGCGAATGAGAATACGAGAGGGAATGCAAAATGATCAGCGTTTGTAATTTGACTTCTGTTTGCTGCTTGTTCGCGCTCTGTTGCGTTTAGCTGTCAAGAACAACAGCGAATACAAATACTAAAAGAAAAACAAAAACAAAAACAGAAACAGAGACAGAAAAACAGAGACAAGTAAATAAGGCAACCAGATCAACTCACCAATAACACTAACACACATTCATACATACACACACGCACACACACTGAAAACAAAGACAGAGCGTGTCGCAGGTAAACTAATTAAACACAAACACAAGAAAAGCACAGTAAAAAAACAATACGAACAAACAGAACGAGTAAGTGCAATTATTATTCTAATGTTTATTCATATTATGCACTTAATTCAATATGCACACAAACATCTCTCTGTTTGTGTGTTTTTAAAAATTAATTACTTTGAAACAAATCCTAACTTTGAACGCTGCAGTCGCTGTTATTGTTGCTGCTGTTGTTGTTGTTGCTGCTGCTGTTATTGTTGCTGCTGCTGCTGTTAACGCAGTTGCAGTGACGCTGGCAAGAATGCAACTTCAATGAAAATAAAATAAACACACACTTTGCTTGTTGCAGTTGTTGTTGCTTTGGTTTGCTTATCGCTCACGACGACGTCGTCCCTCAGCGACGGACCACGTTCAGTTTTGTAGTTTAGTTTTTATTATTTATTGTTGTCAAGTTTGTTTGGCTGAATGAAACTATTTCGGTTTTTTTTTTATTTTTTGAATATTAAGTACTTATTGAGTATCATGGGAGACGAGCGAGCATATATATTTATATACTTGTGTGGGTAATTAATGCAAATGCGAATTCACTTGGCCAGCAGCAACAAATGACAACAGAAAATGGAAACTGAAACACGCGCGCATTTTGCGGCACTTATGCAAAATGAGGCGCGCGCGAGCGTCACACATCCGCCTCGTTCGGCTTCGTTTTAGCTTCTGATTCGATATCATATCGACACAACTGCTTGGCGAATACGCACACTGTTATCGATAATTGCTCATCATCTGCACTCTGTTAACGGGCAGTCCCATTTTGAGCATAACAGCGCTCTTATACGCAAATCTGAATGTTATATAATTGATTCATGCATTTCAATTTACATTCTGCTAAGCTGCCAATAGAATATTTAGAATCCATTAGTAAATAAATTCACTTAGTTCTCGAAGAGCTTAGGAACATAATATTCCACTGCATATATGGTAACTATAGCGATTTTTTAAACATTGACACATGTATTCGTTTGGAAATGAGTAATCCAAATCTTTAATTATTGTGTTAAATGTTTTAGCACCAAGCAGACAATATATTGTATTGTGTGCTTAGTGGTTTTAGCGGATGAGCTCATCTCCAGGAGTGCTAATAGGCCCTTCTTGTAGTTCAACTTGAATATGCTAATGGTATATTAGATACAGATTTTAAATCTATTAAGAATTATAAATACATAGGATCATAAAAGATATGAATAAATACCTATTTAAGTTCAATGAATTTTAAGGACGACAGTTACAATACAATACATTTTACATATTGTCAACAGTGTGTGCACCTTAAAAGAATCGACCGTTTGCTTATCGTCGTGCTTATCGCTTATCGCTTATCGACAGATTTTGTAGCCTGCCGTTAAAGAAGCTTCTTAAAGAAGTTTCTGATGCTGAAAACTTCGAGCTGAAATTACAATTTATTTTTTTTTTATGTGAGTGAGTGTAAGCCATCGTTTGTATTGAACTTAATCCGATTTTCAAAAATACACAATTTTGAAATATTCACCCCAGCTCCGGAAAAAGTAAAAATGTGTTAAATTAAATTCAAAATAAAATTGAATATTTAATTGAAATTTAAAAAAATAAGAAATATTTAAAAGATTTACTAGATTTCTAGCGAAATATAAAACAAACCACAATCATTTTAATAATTGCTTACAAAAATAATTTTGCCAAGTTACGCGATTTATTATATCTTTTATTATTTTTCATTTATTTATTATACATTATTTTATATATTATATAATGCGCAAGACGTGGTAGAGTGCCGCCTATCTCTCCATGCAATATCCCAAAATGAAGTTGATTCATTTACGCAAGCTGATAAACAAAATGAAACTTTTTAAGGGCAGAGCAGGCTTCTAATTAGGATTATAATTACAATTATGCTTAAAATGTATTCGAGGCCTTGATTAGAAACGACATACCGCTAATTGAAACGGGCTTTCGCAAATCAAATCAAAATCATATTGAAAAGTTGTAACCACAGTTCACATTCAACTCTTTAACTCTTCAACCCACCCAACCCCACAAGCTGCCCAATTTTATAAATCTTTTTAGCTGTTCACAAATAATTTCTAAATATAAGGGGAACAAAATTCTAAAAATTTGGAAAAATATGGCGATTGTTTTCTATTTCTTTAGAAATATTTTGTATTATTAAGAAGCTCATTTCTAAATAGTATAAATGCAAAACAATAATTAAAAAAAAAAATCCTTTCTAAGATTCAGAATCAAATAATGAAAATTATTGGCTCGGCTTTTATATTAGAGTTTAGCTGTGCTTAGTGGGAAGTGAAATCGTAAGTTCTTTCAAGTTAGGTATATGCATTTTATAAACTATGTTAAGTGTTTGTGTATATGTCAAGTTTAAAAACACTAATGCTTAATAATATATTTAACAACAAAAAGCCTGATATAAGAATTTTTCAAGTTGTGCACACATAGAAAACAACACCCAATTTTCTAAAAACAGACTTCTGCTTTCTAGTTCAATTGTCATCATTATTGCCAACTTATTTATTAAGAATTTAAAGCATTTGCAAATTCACCTGTAAGTCTTATAATGCCTTATTTAAAATATTTCTGATGGAACTCTTTTCTTTCCCATAACTTAATTTTCAATAAGAAATATAAGTATATAAATGAATTATGCTAAGCATTTATAACTTCACAAGATCACAGGCTTTGCCATATCTTTTTTATTTACCTCCCCCTAAACGTTTTATTAAGTTTTAATTTGAAATGATTGTAGCTTTATGATGCTTGAAGATGACAAGAATGACAGCATAAAGCCGTCGTTGAGGACAGCTCTTCAAGCACACAACATATTGCGTCTTATAATTCGCCACTCTTGTCCTCTCTCTCTCTCTCTCTCTCCCTCTCGCTCTCTCTTACTCCTTCTCTAGATATCTTTTGATTGGTTTGTCATCTTCAAGTCTTTTGGGCACACTGAAATATTAAAGTCATATATAAATTTCATCATAAAGCGTCAAGCTGTCAAGCACACACACACACACACACTTACAAGGACTTGCAGACTGCAATTACGTTTATGACTGCCGGGCAAAGTCGACGTATGCGTTTTTATTATTCAGCGCGCATGAGAGTATGCTATAAAAATGTTCGATGGAGTGGAGGAGTATCCCAAAAGGAATTAAGAGTTTTCAAGCTTTTTCGATTTAGTTATATCTTTAGCTATATCTTTGTACAAAAATATGACGTGAATTTTAGAAAGTCGCCATACTTTTGGGCCAAGGTCAGCTCCACTTTTTATTAAGAAACTATTTTCAAAAATCCAGAGTTTTTTCTTTTCTTAAGTCAATGGTAGACATTTAAATTTTTTTTATATATAAGAAACATTTTTCTCTATTTCCGTGCGTTTTATATGTGCAAATGCATTTCGTACATTAGCTTTTTTGTTACTTATGTTAATATCAAACATTAGTATTTTAAGAAGGCTTATATTACAAATGTATATAATTTAATTTAATAAAAAAACCGACGAAACGACCATTCGTTTCATTAAATTATTATTTTCCGAACATCCGAATGATTTTTTTCTAAATTTAAGAGTTTGCAATTCTTCATTTTAGAAATATTTCCTAAATTTACTGAATTCAGTTGGGGTCAACCACCCCAAAAGAGGCCATTTCAGAAGTGGTCGAAAAAGTCCATGGGTTGGTATTGAAAAATCGGAGATTATTGAAAATAATTGTGCGAAATATCTATCAATTTTCACTTCGAGATGTAATACTTAGCACCTTATCTAAGCATAGGCGAAAGTAGTTGTAAGCTTCAAGGACGTCGGAGTAAAGCACGGATCGAAAAAGAGAGATGCAAATTTTACATAACCAAAATATTCTTGTATTTGGTAATTAGAATTTCAAGGCAAATCAATTATCTATAAAAAAAAAACGGAGCTTTCAACGCATGTTTAAATTACTTGAGAAAATAGGGGGATGAATTTTTGGGTTCAAACTATTTCTTTTCAATTTTTGCCAACAATAATGATATTTCAACATAATAAGCAATGCACAAGGACTCATATTAATATGCGATGAGGCGACGTTTCGCAATTTGCGCGAATTCCATCTCACTTCACAGTTCAGTTCATTCATATGCAAATATTTCTCTCATCCAGTTATGAGTTGATGAGGATATGATGCCATTTTGCGCTGACATCAAGGGTATGTTTTCTTTTTTGTATGTGTGTGTATTGTATATTTTGAACGTAAAGAAATTTAAATAGAAGCTCCAACATGAATAATATAGAAAATTAAATACAATGCATTAGGGTCAATCTTCATTAGAGGTCTCGCTCACAAATAACCTTTTCAATTTCATGAGTTTAAACGTCAATCTCAGCACTCAACAAAACAACATCAAATATATTATAAAATTTTTCTGGAAAACTAGTCTCTATCCATTTTCCCTCAATACTTGTGGTACTTGCTTGTCATTTTGATATTACTTTTTACAAAATGTTTAGTATAATCTTGATACATACTCCAATAAATTTGATATGTATTTTAAATTTAAAATTAATTTAATTATTTGTCATTGTAAAAGCGGTTGCAAAGAATTAATCTTACGAACATGCACGAAATTGTTGATGAAAAAGTCGCCTAGCCTTGACTACTTCGAAGTAATTTTATGAAACGGGTGAAGCATATTTCTTACCACTGAAACAATAAATTTAAATACTCACAAATTTAAATACTGACAACGTACCGCATCACACCGACATAATAAGCAGTTGACAAATGCCCAAGTTGAGAGTGCTCGACTAAAAGTTACCCTTTATCTATCATAATACTACATTTGTTGAGCATTTAAATCACAACGTAGCAAGCCGTCTGCCAAATGGAATATAGAACTTATTTTCAAAATTTTCTAGTCTCTATTTTACTGTGCAGATTAACACGAACGCACCACCTTCGTTCTGATCAAGACTATATATGTACACTATGTGGAGCCAATAAGCCCTTTAAATTTGATGACTATACTTTGCACATTCCAGACTTGATTGCACCCCAGTTTCAAGTATTTAGCCTTGCTGCGGTCGACTAACGCACGGCTATTGCCCAAACCTAATATACTCGTCCACTTTCGGTGTTACAGTATCGGAGCTTTCCTTTGCAGGCCGAACACGCACAGAGAGAACCCCTTCAACATTTGAAAAAGAAGATTAAATGAAGTTGTGCAAAAGTCTGTAAAAGACAGACGAAAACGTCTCAGACCTTCTTTTGAAAATATTTTATCTCATTTGGGAGAAATAAACTTTGGTGTTACATTGATTAACTGTACAAATTTGATCAAGATTGGTCAAGTTTTAAAAGAACAAAAAGTGACAAAATCAGTTAACGCTTTAGATTGGTTTTAATCATTATCGATTAATCAATTAGAATGCCGATTTTACTTTACTTTAGTTCAGAATTAATTGTTCGATTTCGGGAAGCTAGAAGTAACATTGGGATTGAAGTGAACTGCCCTTTGGCATCGGTACTGTTCTTGATGCTTGAGTTAATCAATTACAGTTCTTCTAAATTTTTTTAAGATGTCACCAAGTAAATCTTTAAGGAATGTTGCATAAATTGTTGTTCACTAAACGGTCGTTAAGCGGTTTATTCAAAAACGATTTATATGTGTCCTAAGATAGCACTTCAAAGGTTCAGCTTCAACAGGAAATCTTTGTTTAAAACATTTTAGCATTCAGAGGCTGAGTTGCAACTTTCACTTCTCTATTTCCACATTCTTTATTTGAAAAATCCTCTGGCTGCATTCTTGCGGGTGCCAAAGCAAAGTCAATGTATTAAAGCATTTCATGCATGTCTTGTCAGTGGAGCAGTAGAGGATGGGTGAGTAAAAAATGGTTTCGGACCCAACTGATTACGTAATACTCTGATCCCACACTCAGAATAAAAATAGAAATGTATTCTTGTTTTTAGAAACTATTTCAAAACATACGAAGATATATTTGTTAATATTTTTATTTGCTTTAATTATTTGATTTATATCCATCGACACACAAAAATTAAAAAAGTAAAAAATAAGTTGAATTCAAAATGAAATTTAAATAAAAAATAAATATTTATATGTTGGACATTTGTTAGAAGGGTTTCTTTTCTATAAATATATTTTTAAATAATGGGAAATATTCGCAAACGTATCTCAAGTCTTGGAAGCGCTATAATTATATATTTATATGTCCACTGTGCGCAATCAACCAACATATTTATTTGCTCATATTACATATTACATAGTTATATTAAATTAATATAGGAAATGTGAAGCAAATACTATTTTTAATTTTTTTTTTCTTCTTTTAAATAAGGAAATATTAAATTTCGCATTATGTATGCATGTATGCTGTACACATCCCTTTAGTGTGTGTGTGTGTGTGTGTGTCTGTTGCACATGCGATTGAACGTTTTTGTGCTGCAAAAGCGAAAAATTGAAACCAATCAGTAGCAAAATGAACACGTTTTGAGTTGCCAAATGGAAGCTGGTTTCTGCTTTTACACTATGGCCGATTCTTAAAGTGGCAGCAAACGCTTTAACACAAGAGCCAAATACGGCTACCTAAAACAGCATTCTGACCAGGACACTCAGAACAAAAATGTCCCTGAATTTTAGAAATTCGTCATACTTTTGGCGCCAAGGGTTCCTCGTCTTATTATTCAGAAAAACCAGAGCTTAAATTGTTTCATTTCATGTTTAATTTTTCCAAACATTTAGGAAAAAAGTCTATTTTACAGTTGTACATTGAAAAATTATCTTATTAGTTTTTTTGTTACTTGTATTATTATTAAACATAAGTATTTTACAATTACACAGACAACAGCTAAACTCTAATAAAAAAGCCGAGTCAATTTCAAATTGCAGTACATATTTCTGAATTTTATAAAAGTTAGTTTTTTTTCTAAAATTTGTGGTTTGCATTTCCATTTTTTAGAAATTCATTTCGAAGAAAATAAAACTAAATAGCTTATTGATTTAGGACAAGCGTCTCTAATTTTAAGAAAAATTTTTTCTTATGTATAGAATTTATTTCTAAAAATAGGAAAAACTTCATAGTTTTAATGTGGACTTGTTTTCCGAGTGTAGTAGTGGCAGGCGTGCTACGATTTGTGGCACACACGTGCGGGCAAGGCCATTAAGTGAAAGTTGGGATCCAAGTAGATTAAAATTGAATTAGACGGGTAGCAGTACCAGCAGCAAAAACTTGAATGTGTCCTGCATATGAAGGCCTATGGCTCACAGTCCGTTGAGATCCAGTTGATCAACTTAAATAACAATGGACGCCAATGAGCAGAGTAAACTTCGCCCAACAAGGACAAAGTTTATTACAGAATATTCTCGGTGTTGGCTTTGTGTATGTGTTAATTGCTATTTGCTTCATCGTGTCAGAATAAAACGATTTGCGGACGTTGCCGCCAACCGTTGGCAAAATAGCAATTGGAAAAGTTGCTGCCGCTGCGTTGAACGAACCATGGCCAGAAATGTTGCATGGTGATGAATGCGGCGCGATTCTCATTTTAAATGGGTGTCATGGAAGTTAAATTATAAGACCACAATTAGGGTAAAGCAAAACAATCAAGCATTTGTCGAGAAGAGCAAGCGAGACAGAGGATAGCTGACTTCCGAGGGACCGGGAAGTAATCATAATGCTGACTGTGATAATAATAAAGTTGATAAATTCAATTATCGGCGGCCAGAGCTCAATCAACTCGACCTAAACAGCGCACTTGCGCCAATTGCCAGTGACTGCTGCCCAAAAACAAAAATAAAAAAAGAAAACAAAAAGAATAAAACAAAAACAATTAAGGGTTCTCTTGTCGAGTGTAACCGGCTAGGAGATACACTTTTCCCCAATATGTAAACATATCCAAATCATAAAGTTTAAAATATCTCTATGAGGTAAATTCACTAAATTGTAAAGGGTTTTGTTAAGGGAAAAAGATTATGATTAGGCTGGATTACTGGCAATTCATATTATTAATAATAATTAATTGATTAATAAGGTATGTTTATTGGAGTCTTATCGTCGGATGGGCTAGCTTAAAATTAAAAGAGTAAATTCATAAAATCTTTTTTTAAATATATACGCTTTTGTCTTGAGGGTTAGAGTATAAAAAATCAAAGCTAAGTGTTGAAAGAAAAATAGAAAGAAACTTGGTCTTCCTTGGAACACAGACAATTTAATTTGGGCAAGAAATTTAATAGCTCGACACTAAAGAGACTGTTAATTCTTTTGTTGGAGTGCAATGACCAGCAAAATAAATCAATAGACTTGTCGAGGAGGAAGGGGATGCCGGATGATTAACGACAGCTGAGTTGTCGGTTTTAGTTTTAGGGGTAGCCAATTCATTTTTATAGTTAGTAAATGCTTTAGCTCGATACGAACATCTCAAAGAACCTTAATACACATATTACATAAAATGTACATGATAAACAAGCAATTTATGTTTACAAAGCAATGACCTCTTCAAAAAAGAAGAAAATACGGCACACTGAAGATTGATTTACCTTGCAGATCAGACCCCATCGACTTACGTTTTAAATTCATTATGTTTATGTTACGGATATATTGCAGGTTTCGTTAAGATAGAGTAAAAACTAATCGTATCTATAACATAAATAAATTATTGTCCATCACATTTCACAGTTAAAAGCATGAATTATGTATAATAAATTCATAAATATAATAAATATTATCAAATACAACGGGCACTCACATAGAACACGCTCCCCTGTCTCTTAATCTACCTCGAGGTGTCCTTAGTTTTAATATCACTCCAAGTGCTTTCGAACCCAGCATCGCTTAAGGTTTGAGCCATCTCCTTGTATACGTTAGAATTCTTCGGCACATCTCGCAAATCATTAAACAATTAATAAAATCAATTCGCCTTCTTCTTGCCTTATATAAATTTAGGGACCTTCTTGTCACCACAAGAATAAACCTCTCAAACAATCCTACGACCATGTTTTCACTGAAACCCAATCTAGTCCTTTGCTTTCCGCACTTCATCCGTTTTTTTTTTTTGCAAGTATATCACCTTTGGCACACGCTCCTGACACTAGATATGATCCTTGATGTTCTTTCGCTGGGTCCATGTATGCTAAATAGGAACTTCTCTGTGTCCTCCTCCGGATCCTCTTCCGAATCACCCTGAAAAGACTACGTCTTCCAACATTTTTAAGCTGGAGTCCTAACTTTTGAATATACCGGTAATATATTTAAAAATCTATTTTAAAAAATGTTATATTCATGCCCATTCCCTGTCGAAATATATCAGATGGTGTAAGTCGATGATCCCATATATCTGACAAAATTTGAAAGCTACGGTCAACAAATTACAAGAAAAATATATCTTACTCGTATCATTGCAAATTTACACATTTTATTTCTGATCCTTTCTTAACACTTATATTTATTCTAACATTCTAAATTTTCTTGATTTATATATAATTGAATTTATATCGATTAGGTTAGATTTAACAAGGTCTACAACCTTAGGTCGGGAATTTAAATAAAATGTTTTCAAAATGAGTAGACAACAAAAGGAAAATAATTTACTCTATTTGTCAAATGTTGATTATTTTGGCTAGACATTCGGCCTTACGCCGGCAACAAAAAATATGTCGAAAATTAAGTTTAAATATTTATATGTACGGCCGCCCTAAAATATACCGCTGGGGCTCCAAAGCACGGACATGAGGGCATCGACATACGAGATATTGATTTTGTAATTATTCAAATAACCAAAAGGCACGCTAAAATTCCGAATGCCTTTAAAATAGTTCTACGCTCTCTGAATGTATACTTACAAATAAATACGCTACAAATATATGACAAATGAAAGAAAAATAAGTTTTAAAAAATATTTTATTAATTAATTGCGTCGAATTACGCTTTGAAATATACAATATATGCAATTATATTTTTTTTAACATCTAAGGGCGTCTACTGTTTGACAGCAGTGTATGATGAACACGAGTTGCAGTTAAAACGAATGGGTTCGATCGGTCCAACGCTGTCAACTTATCCAGATTCTAGTCGAGATATGATCCCACGCCTCCTGATTACACCTTCCCAAATGAAACGAACCTAATGCCGAATGTTCCTGTAACAGCAAGATGGTTTGGCCAGCCCTGGATTTATTTTAATCGCCAAGGTAAAGATAGTACTGCTCTTGAAATTCTTTCAATTTAAATTGTTTACTCAAAAGTAGTAAAGTATGAAGTATTCTTTATAGAACTTTAATTATCTGATTATTAGTGTTATTTATTTATTATTTCAATCTATAAAAGGAATGGAACTAAATACAAAATTAATCAAATATTCGTAACTTTAATAGAGCAAAATGGGTTTATTTAGTTCTAATTTTTATAATTAGAATTATTTGTGCTATTTTTTGTATTATTTTTTTTTACGTTAATTATCTTCCTTTTTCATAAAATGTCTTAAATATATTGTGTTCTCACTTCCACTTCTAAAATGGTATTCAGTAGTGTTTCCGACTTACACATATAATAACAGACACATTTGAAAACCCTGCCCGTCTTTGTTCATCAGCATTCCGATTTATCGATAGGCACGAACTTCACTGCAATGACATGTTCGCATGCTGGTCGGACTTATCGATAGTCGGAGATGCCAACAGTCGACTAGGTGGCAGCCCTCTGTTTAAATATTAAAAGAGAAGAGGGAGATGGCGAAAATAGCAGAGCGGGTGAGCTCGCGAAATAATTTGTCTCTTTTGTGTGGTAAAATTGTACTAGTTTTTATTTCTTAGATGTCATTTATTTAAACAGGATAGGTTTTCATCTAAGATTGTTTAATTAGTATAGATTTCGGTATCCTTATCCAAGGTAACATTTGTTTCTTATCCGTTCAAATAGTACATTTGTCTTTGCCTAAACGGTTCATCTTTATTCCTATCAAACAATAGTAACAAGCAATGGTACAATGGTAACCAGCAAAGTTATTTCACACCATCTGTTTTCGATATGTTGCACATAATGAGATAGGAAATTATACGTATTGAGTCCAAATAAAAAATGAAAGGCAGTAATCGATTTTCTAGACGTCGAACCAAAGTCAGAGGAGTCGAGACTCGAGCGAGAAAAGAGACAGAAGCACGCACTTCGACCTCCAAAACATCGATCACTGCCCCCTTTTTTTTTGACTCAATACGCATACAAATTTTTTGATTTATTTTTTAATAAAGCTAAATAATGTTTTTTTTTAACGGCTGAAACAAGCCTGAAATCAAGTTTGGCGATCATACTTAAATTAAATAATTTAAAACCGGTGCAAACGGGTGGAACATTTAAAATAAAACCCGCCCGAATTTACAGGGCATTTTAAAAAATATGTGCGCGCAAAACGATATAAATAAAGACTAAAAGCACATTACAAGTGCCAACAACACCAAAACACAATAAAGTGCACCAACGCTAAAAAGAATCGAAAACAACGAGCAACATGAAAAACAACAACGTTAAACCGCATCGAGGACAACGACCACCAACAACAACAATGACCACCAACAACAACAATGACCACCAACAGTAGCAGCAAAAATACACACAAATTATTCTACTTATTATTCCTAAGGGACTTAAGCGTAGCATTGCAAAATCTCAATGAAAATAAATTAACTCGGAGGCGGCGGGAAAGCTTTTTTTCTGCTAGTGCCCCAGACTCCACAGCTGATCAGCGATACGCCTGCAGTTATCAGTGATGCGCAGCTGCTGATAGTGATGCGCAGGATTCTCAAGAAATTTGATTGCTTATGATAGTTATACCAATTTATTCATTATAATTTTGTATTTGTATTATTTTTTATTTATTGCTTGTTTTTCTGTTCCATTTATTTATACATTTGTTATTTGTTGGCTAATTTTATTTATTACCTAATTAATTTTGAGAGCCGAAACTTAACGAACGACGTGCTATATTGAAATCGTTATAAAAAAAAAATGATTTTATTAATATTATTATATTATAAGAAAATATATCTTGTGAGTAGATATCCTCACAAATATCATTTGGAGCTCCGTTGGATAGGTAAAGGTGTTCTCAAACCAAAATCTCTTATATATAAATAATAATATATATATTTAAAATGACTCTCTTATCCCGGGCATGGGACGATCCACCTCACTCCACCACATAAAGTGGCGACATGAGCTATTTTGAGGGAGCACACTTAAAAGCTGTTGCGTTTCGCTCATCTGATAGCAGCACTTGGCGGAAGTCGAAATCATCATTAATGCACTGAATATTTAATCTACAATCTTTATTTACAATTGCGCAAATAAAATATACATAAGGGCATAAGCAACTGTCAACCAAACAAAATCGTTCGTATCGACTAACCATGATTCATACTAACTATTTTTTCTTCGTGTTTTGGTCTGCTTGTTGGTTTTTTTGGCGAGGGCTTACAAGCCAACCCAACAAGTTGGGTAATTATATATATTTATTTTATGCATGCTCAGACTTTAAATTTTAAAAGCAAAAATATTCAATTTTATTTCCAATTTAAATTCTCCTTATTTATTTATGGAATTAAATCATAGAGCGTGAATAATAAGTAGATATTTAATTTGAAGTTGCTATCAGATGTCGTGCAGTCTAATTAATGTCCAGGCAAGCACCCAGGCAGGTGGTTGCTAGGAGGGTGGGAGGAGATTGGGGGGTTGTCAGTAAGGTTGCCAGGCAACGCGACGGTGGTCAGGTCGCTGGGCGTAAACAAAAGCGAAGCCAACGCGAGAACCACAACAAATGAGGTTGGAAAATATGTGTATTTGGCAGCTGAAATTCAAATTGAGTGAACAGCAGGATGTCCTTCAAGGATGTGCGCGGTGAGTGCTGGGTTGGGACTAGATGGGAATTGAACTAACTAACTAACATTTAGATCTGGGCGAGCATCTGAAGCTGCTTGGCTTTCCGCGCGTCTTTCCGCTGCAGGCACTGGCAACGCAGCACGGCAGCCTGGCCAGCTTTCACATTGTTGCCGAGTTGCTGCAGTGGCTCGCTGGCCTGCTGGAAGTTGGCGCTGTCCTTGCCGGCGGCGTCGAAACGGAGGATCAGCGAGTTCTGCTCATTCGCTCCGCCACCGAATTCTTTGTGACGAAGTCGGGCATACGGCTAAATCCGCGGAAGCTGTATGCAGCGGCTGCCGTTAGCGCCATGGAGCTGCAGAAGATTACGCGCCTGCTGATCGCTCCCACCCAAACGAAGGGTGAGGAGCGCGACGAGGAACGGGAGCGGGAGCGTGACCAATATCGCAGTCTCAACCAAGTGGATATTGGAGATAAAATGGATGAGCTGCGCCGTGCCCGAGAACTATCCTCGGATCTGACACAGCGCGGTGCCGCCCTCTTCGATCTGCTCTCCAAGGAGCTGGTGAACAAGGAGGCACGCCTTGCCCAGGCCCAACGGCCGATGGAGCTGCTCGGCGTCGAGCGTACCATGAAGAACGCCATCCAGGCCAGCCAGCTGAAACTGCAGTCCAGCCACGCCCAGCTGGAGAATGGGCGCGTCGAGCTGAATGCCCTTAACTCGAAGCTGCAGCGCAAGCGGGCCGAACTGGAGCGCACCAAGCAGCGGCTGGATGCTCTGCAAAAGATTCGCCCAGCTCACATGGCTGAGTTCGAGGAGTGCGAAAAAGAGCTGCAGCTGCTCTTCCAGAGCTATTTCCTCCGGCTCCACGTTCGCGACGCCCTGCGCACCCTGTTGGAGGCGCGCACGAAGCGGTCACGTGGCACGCCCATCTCATCGCCGCTGCTGCAGAAGCCGGCCGAGAACTCGATGCTCTTCATACCCGAAGGCCTCACCGAGGACGATGACGATGACGACGACGACGACGATGACGCTAACGTTGTCGATGTCGGCGACGATGACGAGCCATTGCCAATTGCCAACGGAATGCGGCGCCAAGGCTCGTTTGGCCTCGATGCCGAAATACCCGACATACGTGACGAGGATCTGATGCTGCAGCGCAGCCAAGCCGCAAACCAAGCGGCGTCGGCTGTGGCGGCGGCGGCGGCGGCGGCGGCGGCGGCGGGGTCCAAGCAACCTGGCAAACGTCCTGGGACAGCCACCTCACGTATTCGTCCCACCACCGGACGCAGTCGTCGCGGCACCGCTGGCAGGGCCGGACTTCACTCCACCCGCAATGGAGGCGACACCAATGCGCAGGAGGACAGCAGCTTTGGCAGCTCCGACAGTGAGCTCGACGTCGGCGAAATAATGGGCATGAGCGGAATGAGCGGAACTATCGGCACTGGCGACGATGACTGTGAGTATAGATAAGCCTGATCTGATCTGATAACAAACCCAACTATAGACAACATATGATTTTTATCAATGGGACACGACTTTTTCCAACATATATATACACTCTCTACCCTTTCAGTCGATCTGAATTCAATCGATGACATTAGCATATCGAAGCTAACCGGCGAGCTGCCGCTCCGACCCAAGACAGCCAACAAGCCGGAGCACCACAGCGACGAGGACTTTTAACCGAATACGATATATAAGGCATATATATATGTATATATAATACAACTGATGACTTTATTTTGTAAGAGTGTTCTTTATTCGATTCATATGCAAACAGACCTACAACTAACTGTATTTACATACATACAAATGTATGCAACAAATATACATGAGTACAAACAAAAAAAATAAGGGTGTTCTTTCCTCTGGTAAGCTATTTACAAAAATTACCGAGCAACGCGTCAGGGATTGAACCAGGGTTCATTAACCGAATACATCAAGAGCAGCATCAGCCGATTACATCATTACATCTCGGCAGACGATCTTCGCCTTGGAAGAGGGTCGCGAGCCGGCGGCGGGGGCAGCAGCAGCTGCAGCGGCAAGCTGCTGGCCGTAGATCTCGCTGTGCGCCGAGGACGAGGTCGACGAGGAGTAGTCCATGTGGCTGCCCGCCTGCGACAGCTCCTGGCGGGCCAGGAAGCTGTCCGCAATTGCGCGATCAAGGCCCGTGTATCGGAAATTGGGCGCCCCATCGAGCACATCCGCCTCGGACTTGCGACGCTGGCAGCGACTTACATTCAATTTTCCGGCTCGACGACGCCGACGCTCTCCGTTCATCTCGGCCGACTTGTTGCTCCGGTGCGTCCGGTAGGTGCCCGTGAGGCTGGCCGGATGCGCATAGACCACGGAACCCGGCCGAATGTACGGCACATACTGTGGTGGAGGCGGCGGCGGCACTGGCAACAGCATTCCTCCCATTCCCGGCGGAGTCGGTGGCATGCGGCTGGGTGGCGGTGGTGGCAACTGGAAGAATGCAACAAGCACAACAGACACAGACACAAGTCAAAATTTGCCATATTTATGAATAATCTATAATAATAATATAGTTTTTAGAATATTTGTTTGGGACCACTCCTAAAAGTGCTTAGAGCAAAGAACTTGGGAATAGGATTTTTGAAGTGAAAGACTCTTTTTTTAAAAAAAAAAAAAAAAAAGAAAGAGAAAAACAAAAACTATAATTTTACACCGTTTTCAAAGTATTTAAGAAATTTTATGAAAATCGAAATCAAATTACAAATAAGTAAAGACTTCTTTACTTCGTTGTGTCCGTTTTATTTAAATTTGTCACGCAAATGGATAAATATGATCAATAAGATCAAAAACTTACCCCATTACCGGCAGCTGTGGCTGGGATGAGCATTATGGAACGCGAGTCTGGCGTCAGCTTGCGGAGTAATGCTGGGGGCAGGCTGCCCATTTGCCTGGCATACATCCACATGGCCGCCAGTTTTTCGTTGTTTGCCTGAAGGAGAGCAGGAAATTATATCTTTGTTGTCTCACATTTTTCAATTAGCATTAGCATTTTTGTTGTTTTATACTTTTTCGCTGCCATTGAAGGACATATTCTTTATGTATTGGTCCACCCTTTGCTGATCCAAAGCGATGCTTGCTGATGGGTTTGTCTTGATAATGACATCGTTCAATTCACTGTGTTGCGATCTGCAAATAAATAACGATCGGTTAGCAATCGCTTGTATTTCAAATTTGTTACTCTTGTGATGTTGCGCCACCTATGTATCAAGGTTGGCATATGAATAAGAAAGTTATCGAAATATCGTACATTTGGCAATAGTTCGATGCGCGCGATTTGTGCGTGCGCTACCCATCCCTAATTTCTTAGCAGCTGCTTCTTCTTCTTCCTCTGTTTTTCATAAATATTCGTCAGCAAGAGAAAATATTAAGGGGGCTCAAAAAAAAGCTAATGCTTACGCGGCCAGTGCTAAAACGGCATATTAATCAATTATTAGCCAAATAGTATAAAATGCCAGCCAGCTGCAATCGTTAAGTGCACGACACAGTATTGATTTTTACAACCATAAAGCCAAAGAAGACAAGATAAATGGGCTGATTTCTGGTTTTTTGTTGTTGCTGCTGTTGATGTTTCGCGAGAAAATCAAATTGATCGAAGTCGCGCCAGTGTTTGCAATCAAAACAATATAATCACAGAGCGAACACACCGAATAATATTTTGCCAAACAGAACAAAACAGCAATCAATAATAAATAAAAAAGAGAAAAAAATAAATGAAAATTGCTGCAATCGATTCGAAATCGCAGCACGCACAAAACGTTTATTAAAGAGAGATAAATTAAATCCGGAGAAGCGATTGTTCGTTAAATATTACACTTCTATAGATATAGATAGAGGTATAGTTATAGATAAGAGCGGAAGGGCAAGCCAGCTCGCCACGTCAGTGGGAGTGAGCGAGAGGCAGCTAGTCAGCTTCGCCACTGGGCAGTAAAGAGAGGGATTCTTCAGATTTTGATTCGTCCTCGCAACTGCAATGTTCAACAATTTTAAAAATAGTTTCGTTTCGGCCATTGTGCCGAATCTGCCCTTATTGCCGAGCAGCGAGAGGGAGCGAGATCGGAAGCATCGAGAGCGGGATCATCAGCGGAGTGGCCACATGCGCTATTTGCAAATGCTGGACAGGATCCCGAATGTACGGCCCCTATTCCTGCAGCTGCTCACCAACGATGAGCTGCGCGCCTCCGCCGACCACAATGTCCGCCCGATCATCGTGCCCCGCGACATCAATCTGCTGCCCTGGGCCACAGGCTACGCCGAGTGCGTAAACTCCGGCAAGTCCGAGTGGAACGAGGATCAAGCTGCCTTCTGTCGGTAAGTCGCCAAACAACCACCAATCAATTAAACTAAACTATTAACTGAAGCAACTATCTAAGACTTAAAATGTCGTTACTCAGGAACAGATGGGTTTATATACTCATATATATATATATATATATATATAAACTGGATTAGAAAATTAAATTAGTTTTTATTTATTTTCTGTGAAGAGATTTAGGTATATTCTTAGACATACTTAAATCGAATAGAAAAATTAAATCAAAATCAAATTGGTAATATCCCCTGACATGGATATTTAAATCGAATTGGAAAATTAATGTTATGGGAGACTGAATCAGAAATGAGTTCAGCCAGTTTTGCCTTTTTAGTTGGTCCCAATATAGATCGATTAAATAGACATCTATTTAAATTGAATTGAAGAATTAAGTCAATTGGCAAAGCAAGCCATTTTTAATCCCTTTCCTCAAAAATACCCTTGTATAACGTAGTACAGCTGTTTATGAGATCTAGAATATAACGTTATGCAAAAGATAAAGTCAAAGTCTTATCGAGACAGCTGGTTAGCTAAGAGACAAGACAGATAATAAGGAAATGTATGGTAAACAGTCTTGACTCGATGCAACGCGGCTCGACTTGAGTGATGCAGAAACGATGTAGATAAAAAGTAACGAGCGATTTGATCTGAAGATAGGTAACCTGATGGGTATCGACGTTGTCTTCTATATCCTAAGGAACTTATTAATGTGCGTGAAGATAAGAGCAGTATTCTGTCCCTGTCTTTTCTTTTAGATTTTCTAAATTTTATAATTTTTGGGCCTGCGATGTAACTTTTTCCGGGTGGATTAACTTTTGGCCAATTTTGTGACCACATACCGCAGAATAAATGGTGCAAATCTAAAATAGGCTAGGAGACACAGTCTCAATATATATAATAAAAAAATGCATTGTTTCTCTATGGGTCTCAAAGGGTTTCGTTGGAAAACGGATTGGATTTGAGCAATAATGGCACTGCTTAACAAACTTGAGAGTAGATGAATTACGTCGATCACTTTGTAGTCTATTTAACTTCTTAATAAGGAGGAGAATCTGTTTTCAAGTTAGATAGAAGGCTTATCGATTTATTTGTGCTTGGTTGCAGGCAGGTGCTTTCGGATCCGGAACACAAGCATCCCGATCTGCCGTATACGTATTTTGGCATTTACGATGGCCACGCCGGCTATGGAGCCGCATTGGCCGCCTCGCATCAATTCCATCACATCCTGCACGAGAAGCTGGTCGACTGCATCGAGCAGCTGCTGCCACGTGACGAGGATATTGAGAACGGGAAGCTGCCGTTGAATGCGAATTCCTTTCCGCATCCCGTCTACTTTCAACGGCGGGTTACCAAGGACGATCTGATCGTTGGTGCGCTGGAGAGTGCATTCTTTCACATGGACTCGCTGATCGCGCAGGACAGGAATCGTTATCTGTATCGGGATCCCGGCGGCTGCACGGCTTGCGTGACGCTCTTCATCGATGGCAAGATGTATGTGGCCAATGCTGGCGACAGTCGCGCCGTCCTCTGCCAGCGCCGAGCGGGATCAGCATCGGGAGCGGCATCTGGATCGGGAGTGGCAGCCAATCAGGCGGAATCAGATGCTGTGGAAGCAGCTGCTTACAGTTATCCGACGCCGTATTCGGCGGATCATACGCCGGAAACGGAACGGGAACGCTTGCTGAACGTGGCCCGGTTGACGCCACAGCTGATGGGAAAACAGTATGTGGCCATGGAGTATGCCAAGCGGCCACACATCAAGAACCTGGGTCAGCGCATCCTCTGCCGCCAAGGCACCATGAAGGGCTGGACGTACAAGACGTTGACGCGCGACG
Organism: Drosophila glabriapex; assembly: GCA_035042305.1. Taxonomy (NCBI): domain Eukaryota; kingdom Metazoa; phylum Arthropoda; class Insecta; order Diptera; family Drosophilidae; genus Drosophila; species Drosophila glabriapex. The sequence goes on from JAWNLN010000066.1 coordinate 8,004,139, forward strand.
ATCTCCGCATGCCGGTGGTGAATGGGGAGGGAAAGCGCAGTCGGCTGCTGGGCACACTGGGCGTTACACGGGGATTCGGGGATCACGATCTGCTAGCTATCAATACGGGCATTGAGATCAAACCATTCCTAACCCCGCATCCCGACGTGCGACAGCGTGATCTCAGCCAGGTGGTCAGCATACCCGATGAGCATAACGAGGATGGTGACTACGGCATTCTCGTGATGGCCACCGACGGCCTCTGGGACGTGTCCGAGAACGAGGCGGTCGCCCGTACCGTGTTCCAGACCCTATCGCGATATCCCACAGAGAAGCATCGCTACACAATGGTCGCCCAAGAGCTGGTGGCGCGTGCTCGCGGCAAGATCAACGACTCGGGCCATTGGCGCTTGGCCGACAGCAAAGCGGCGGCCACCGTTGACGACGTCTCCGTGATCGTAATACCCGTGCATCAGTACTATAAGGAGCACATCCAATGGACGCACAACTACAAGAACGAGCTCGAGCAGCGCCGGCGAAGGGCAGCCGAAGCTGCAGCCAATAATATGGCCCAAGAGGCAGTAAATGTGCTCAATGGCATTATTGCCGAGGAAGCGCATGTCGTTGAAGAGCAACCACAAGATCAAACACAGGAGCAGGAGGAGACACTGGTTGTCGAATTGAACAATGAGACGCCGCTGCAGACGAGCCTCGAGACAGTCAGCGAATCACTGAAGGAAGTGCAGCTGGATGTGAGTGCAGCACAACTACAACAATAAGAACCTCCTTCCATTTTCTCAAAAAAAAAAAGGACTCCAACGCTTATCGATGTTTTCTAACAATCGATCAGCAGATTAACAGAATTGATTAACATAATTAAATGTGTGCATCGCTCTCTATGTCAATTAGCAGAGCTGCTTAACATAATTGGGTATATGGTCACACATGCAACTGCAGCACTGTGTAATTAACATTATGGCGGTTATATTTAAATGTGCTATGCTAATGTGTAACGACTAATATTGCTATAATATTACAATTCTCAATTTAACCGAATACGATATATAAGGCATATATATATGTATATATAATACAACTGATGACTTTATTTTGTAAGAGTGTTCTTTATTCGATTCATATGCAAACAGACCTACAACTAACTGTATTTACATACATACAAATGTATGCAACAAATATACATGAGTACAAACAAAAAAAATAAGGGTGTTCTTTCCTCTGGTAAGCTATTTACAAAAATTACCGAGCAACGCGTCAGGGATTGAACCAGGGTTCATTAACCGAATACATCAAGAGCAGCATCAGCCGATTACATCATTACATCTCGGCAGACGATCTTCGCCTTGGAAGAGGGTCGCGAGCCGGCGGCGGGGGCAGCAGCAGCTGCAGCGGCAAGCTGCTGGCCGTAGATCTCGCTGTGCGCCGAGGACGAGGTCGACGAGGAGTAGTCCATGTGGCTGCCCGCCTGCGACAGCTCCTGGCGGGCCAGGAAGCTGTCCGCAATTGCGCGATCAAGGCCCGTGTATCGGAAATTGGGCGCCCCATCGAGCACATCCGCCTCGGACTTGCGACGCTGGCAGCGACTTACATTCAATTTTCCGGCTCGACGACGCCGACGCTCTCCGTTCATCTCGGCCGACTTGTTGCTCCGGTGCGTCCGGTAGGTGCCCGTGAGGCTGGCCGGATGCGCATAGACCACGGAACCCGGCCGAATGTACGGCACATACTGTGGTGGAGGCGGCGGCGGCACTGGCAACAGCATTCCTCCCATTCCCGGCGGAGTCGGTGGCATGCGGCTGGGTGGCGGTGGTGGCAACTGGAAGAATGCAACAAGCACAACAGACACAGACACAAGTCAAAATTTGCCATATTTATGAATAATCTATAATAATAATATAGTTTTTAGAATATTTGTTTGGGTCCACTCCTAAAAGTGCTTAGAGCAAAGAACTTGGGAATAGGATTTTTGAAGTGAAAGACTCTTTTTTTTTAAAAAAAAGAAAGAAAGAGAAAAACAAAAACTATAATTTTACACCGTTTTCAAAGTATTTAAGAAATTTTATGAAAATCGAAATCAAATTACAAATAAGTAAAGACTTCTTTACTTCGTTGTGTCCGTTTTATTTAAATTTGTCACGCAAATGGATAAATATGATCAATAAGATCAAAAACTTACCCCATTACCGGCAGCTGTGGCTGGGATGAGCATTATGGAACGCGAGTCTGGCGTCAGCTTGCGGAGTAATGCTGGGGGCAGGCTGCCCATTTGCCTGGCATACATCCACATGGCCGCCAGTTTTTCGTTGTTTGCCTGAAGGAGAGCAGGAAATTATATCTTTGTTGTCTCACATTTTTCAATTAGCATTAGCATTTTTGTTGTTTTATACTTTTTCGCTGCCATTGAAGGACATATTCTTTATGTATTGGTCCACCCTTTGCTGATCCAAAGCGATGCTTGCTGATGGGTTTGTCTTGATAATGACATCGTTCAATTCACTGTGTTGCGATCTGCAAATAAATAACGATCGGTTAGCAATCGCTTGTATTTCAAATTTGTTACTCTTGTGATGTTGCGCCACCTATGTATCAAGGTTGGCATATGAATAAGAAAGTTATCGAAATATCGTACATTTGGCAATAGTTCGATGCGCGCGATTTGTGCGTGCGCTACCCATCCCTAATTTCTTAGCAGCTGCTTCTTCTTCTTCCTCTGTTTTTCATAAATATTCGTCAGCAAGAGAAAATATTAAGGGGGCTCAAAAAAAAGCTAATGCTTACGCGGCCAGTGCTAAAACGGCATATTAATCAATTATTAGCCAAATAGTATAAAATGCCAGCCAGCTGCAATCGTTAAGTGCACGACACAGTATTGATTTTTACAACCATAAAGCCAAAGAAGACAAGATAAATGGGCTGATTTCTGGTTTTTTGTTGTTGCTGCTGTTGATGTTTCGCGAGAAAATCAAATTGATCGAAGTCGCGCCAGTGTTTGCAATCAAAACAATATAATCACAGAGCGAACACACCGAATAATATTTTGCCAAACAGAACAAAACAGCAATCAATAATAAATAAAAAAGAGAAAAAAATAAATGAAAATTGCTGCAATCGATTCGAAATCGCAGCACGCACAAAACGTTTATTAAAGAGAGATAAATTAAATCCGGAGAAGCGATTGTTCGTTAAATATTACACTTCTATAGATATAGATAGAGGTATAGTTATAGATAAGAGCGGAAGGGCAAGCCAGCTCGCCACGTCAGTGGGAGTGAGCGAGAGGCAGCTAGTCAGCTTCGCCACTGGGCAGTAAAGAGAGGGATTCTTCAGATTTTGATTCGTCCTCGCAACTGCAATGTTCAACAATTTTAAAAATAGTTTCGTTTCGGCCATTGTGCCGAATCTGCCCTTATTGCCGAGCAGCGAGAGGGAGCGAGATCGGAAGCATCGAGAGCGGGATCATCAGCGGAGTGGCCACATGCGCTATTTGCAAATGCTGGACAGGATCCCGAATGTACGGCCCCCATTCCTGCAGCTGCTCACCAACGACGAGCTGCGCGCCTCCGCCGACCACAATGTCCGCCCGATCATCGTGCCCCGCGACATCAATCTGCTGCCCTGGGCCACAGGCTACGCCGAGTGCGTAAACTCCGGCAAGTCCGAGTGGAACGAGGATCAAGCTGCCTTCTGTCGGTAAGTCGCCAAACAACCACCAATCAATTAAACTAAACTATTAACTGAAGCAACTATCTAAGACTTAAAATGTCGTTACTCAGGAACAGATGGGTTTATATACTCATATATATATATATATATATATAAACTGGATTAGAAAATTAAATTAGTTTTTATTTATTTTCTGTGAAGAGATTTAGGTATATTCTTAGACATACTTAAATCGAATAGAAAAATTAAATCAAAATCAAATTGGTAATATCCCCTGACATGGATATTTAAATCGAATTGGAAAATTAATGTTATGGAAGACTGAATCAGAAATGAGTTCAGCCAGTTTTGCCTTTTTAGTTGGTCCCAATATAGATCGATTAAATAGACATCTATTTAAATTGAATTGAAGAATTAAGTCAATTGGCAAAGCAAGCCATTTTTAATCCCTTTCCTCAAAAATACCCTTGTATAACGTAGTACAGCTGTTTATGAGATCTAGAATATAACGTTATGCAAAAGATAAAGTCAAAGTCTTATCGAGACAGCTGGTTAGCTAAGAGACAAGACAGATAATAAGGAAATGTATGGTAAACAGTCTTGACTCGATGCAACGCGGCTCGACTTGAGTGATGCAGAAACGATGTAGATAAAAAGTAACGAGCGATTTGATCTGAAGATAGGTAACCTGATGGGTATCGACGTTGTCTTCTATATCCTAAGGAACTTATTAATGTGCGTGAAGATAAGAGCAGTATTCTGTCCCTGTCTTTTCTTTTAGATTTTCTAAATTTTATAATTTTTGGGCCTGCGATGTAACTTTTTCCGGGTGGATTAACTTTTGGCCAATTTTGTGACCACATACCGCAGAATAAATGGTGCAAATCTAAAATAGGCTAGGAGACACAGTCTCAATATATATAATAAAAAAATGCATTGTTTCTCTATGGGTCTCAAAGGGTTTCGTTGGAAAACGGATTGGATTTGAGCAATAATGGCACTGCTTAACAAACTTGAGAGTAGATGAATTACGTCGATCACTTTGTAGTCTATTTAACTTCTTAATAAGGAGGAGAATCTGTTTTCAAGTTAGATAGAAGGCTTATCGATTTATTTGTGCTTGGTTGCAGGCAGGTGCTTTCGGATCCGGAACACAAGCATCCCGATCTGCCGTATACGTATTTTGGCATTTACGATGGCCACGCCGGCTATGGGGCCGCATTGGCCGCCTCGCATCAATTCCATCACATCCTGCACGAGAAGCTGGTCGACTGCATCGAGCAGCTGCTGCCACGTGACGAGGATATTGAGAACGGGAAGCTGCCGTTGAATGCGAATTCCTTTCCGCATCCCGTCTACTTTCAACGGCGGGTTACCAAGGACGAGCTGATCGTTGGTGCGCTGGAGAGTGCATTCTTTCACATGGACTCGCTGATCGCGCAGGACAGGAATCGTTATCTGTATCGGGATCCCGGCGGCTGCACGGCTTGCGTGACGCTCTTCATCGATGGCAAGATGTATGTGGCCAATGCTGGCGACAGTCGCGCCGTCCTCTGCCAGCGCCGAGCGGGATCAGCATCGGGAGCGGCATCTGGATCGGGAGAGGCAGCCAATCAGGCGGAATCAGATGCTGTGGAAGCAGCTGCTTACAGTTATCCGACGCCGTATTCGGCGGATCATACGCCGGAAACGGAACGGGAACGCTTGCTGAACGTGGCCCAGTTGACGCCACAGCTGATGGGAAAACAGTATGTGGCCATGGAGTATGCCAAGCGGCCACACATCAAGAACCTGGGTCAGCGCATCCTCTGCCGCCAAGGCACCATGAAGGGCTGGACGTACAAGACATTGACGCGCGACGATCTCCGCATGCCGGTGGTGAATGGGGAGGGAAAGCGCAGTCGGCTGCTGGGCACACTGGGCGTTACACGGGGATTCGGGGATCACGATCTGCTAGCTATCAATACGGGCATTGAGATCAAACCATTCCTAACCCCGCATCCCGACGTGCGACAGCGTGATCTCAGCCAGGTGGTCAGCATACCCGATGAGCATAACGAGGATGGTGACTACGGCATTCTCGTGATGGCCACCGACGGCCTCTGGGACGTGTCCGAGAACGAGGCGGTCGCCCGTACCGTGTTCCAGACCCTATCGCGATATCCCACAGAGAAGCATCGCTACACAATGGTCGCCCAAGAGCTGGTGGCGCGTGCTCGCGGCAAGATCAACGACTCGGGCCATTGGCGCTTGGCCGACAGCAAAGCGGCGGCCACCGTTGACGACATCTCCGTGATCGTAATACCCGTGCATCAGTACTATAAGGAGCACATCCAATGGACGCACAACTACAAGAACGAGCTCGAGCAGCGCCGGCGAAGGGCAGCCGAAGCTGCAGCCAATAATATGGCCCAAGAGGCAGTAAATGTGCTCAATGGCATTATTGCCGAGGAAGCGCATGTCGTTGAAGAGCAACCACAAGATCAAAAACAGGAGCAGGAGGAGACACTGGTTGTCGAATTGAACAATGAGACGCCGCTGCAGACGAGCCTCGAGACAGTCAGCGAATCACTGGAGGAAGTGCAGCTGGATGTGAGTGCAGCACAACTACAACAATAAGAACCTCCTTCCATTTTCTCAAAAAAAAAAAGGACTCCAACGCTTATCGATGTTTTCTAACAATCGATCAGCAGATTAACAGAATTGATTAACATAATTAAATGTGTGCATCGCTCTCTATGTCAATTAGCAGAGCTGCTTAACATAATTGGGTCACACATGCAACTGCAGCACTGTGTAATTAACATTATGGCGGTTATATTTAAATGTGCTATGCTAATGTGTAACGACTAACATTGCTATAATATTACAATTCTCAATTCTCAAAAACACAGCTACTAATTATCTTATTCAAATTGCAGCAGCAACAGCAGCCGAGACGACAACAACAACAATAACAACAGCAGCGACGACAAATAAGCAGCAGCAGCGCAACAATCGCAAGGGCAAAGGCAACAGACAGTAAACAAGGACAAGGACACAGAGAAAGACAGAGAGAGAGAGAGAGAGAGAGATACAACAGCAGCGGCATGTGTCCTTATTAAATGCTACATAAAACATATACAAATAAAAAATAATAATATTTAGCACATGCATATTTATCTTTTGTATTCAGAGTCTAAAGATATATATTTATATTTACACATTCATGCATTAGTTTACGTGTGTATAGAAAGTATTTTTTGTTTTTGCGAAGAAACTTGCAACTTTTTGTACAATTTAATTTATGAATTATGCTTTTTTTATTTTTATTATTGTGAAAATACCAGCTTACCAATTTATTCTATTTAATTATTTTAAGAAGAAATTAGACGTAAGGCAAATTGAAAAGAAAATTAATTTGGATATGTTCAACATTGTTCAGCATAGCCTTGCAAACCGAAGTTTATCTGTATACATCTAATTTGAATTACGAATTAAGAACTCAGACCGATCGATTCTACTGGTCCGATTTTAATGTAGAGCCGAAAAACAAAAACCAATCAAATCAATGATTCCAAACAAAAGAAATTAGATAGAGTTTTAAGCTGAGTAGCTAATAAAAGCGATAATTGTTAAATATATTTAAGCTTTTCAAATTTGTTGGCGATACTTTAGGTCATTTTATCAGTTATGACGCATAACGGAATTAATTCCCAATAATTTACGTTGGAGGTCTGATAAAAGCGGGCCCGATAAGAAGCTTAGCTTGGCTCAACTATTATTATTCACAATGGAAACATCTAAATGTGTAGGCAATATTTCTCCCCTTTCACATTTGCTGTTTTGAATTTTTATCGCAGAGGGTACTTTACTTATATATTTGTTCAGATATTTTTAGTGGTTTTCCTTTTTTATAAAAGGTGTTCAATGAATTTAACGACAATGTGCATCCAATTAAAGTGTATTTAATATTGTTATTGGGTATCACGATTTTGGTTAAACAACTATATAAACACACCACGAGAATATACGTATGTGCGAGTGTGTTTAATGTACACTCAGAAAAATATCGCACTGAATTTTAGGAATTTGCCATAATTTTGGCGGCCGGGGTTTCTCATCTTATTATTCAGAAAGTAAATTTCCAAAATTGAAGATTGTGGTTTTCTAAAAACCAAGGCATGCATTTCTTAACACCAGGGTGGATTTTTCCGAAATGTAGAAAAAATATCTCGAATCTCCATGGTGTTGATTTCTATGATTAACATTAAATTCAACTGATGCACTGGGGTAAGATTATTTCAAATGTACTTGTATATTCCTATATGCATTTGTGCGGTTGGCTATGAAACCCATTTACCTTTATGTAGGCAAATAAAATTGATTGGATTTATTAACATATTTTCTTGGATTTTCAATTGACCAAACTATTTTTTTGTAGTTGTAGGTGTATCAAACAGCTCCTAAACGTTTCTGCAGAAAAATTATATTCACGTTGTATGTAAATATCACAAACCTACAACATCATCTATTAAAATTTGAAACGAAAAAGAAATTCGTTTAAGAATAACGATTATTCTGATAGTTTTAAAAGTTCAGAGACCAAATTCCGATGAGAGACAACAAAATCTTCGTTTTGAGGAAATTTGTATTTTATACAACTAATATTAAGCTTATACATATAGATATATTTAGTAAAAACATTTTAAATAAACTTTTAGTTGTAGCTCTAACATTGTAATTTTTTTTTTTTTTTTTGTTTATTTGTTTTTCTTTTCAAAATTCAAGTCTACTAAAGATATTGCCTTGGAAAGCGGAACTTTTGCACTAATACATTTATGGCTATGGGTCTTCGATTGATAATATAAAAAAGGGGGACAAAAAATACATTTCGCTCCACTTTAGGGTAACATTAATGAAGCTACAATTTCAAGTGATATATACACAACGCATAATTAAAATGTTGTATTCAAATTTTGTTTGATTATATTCTTTAATAGTGCTTGCTTGAGGAGGGGCTAGTGGAGATTAAACTTGGCATTGTGATCATGACTTAACTTTCTCAAATTGCATGTGTATCTACATATAAGCATATAGAACATCTTTTTATATAGTGATTTATTTATTTTTATTTGTTTTTTTTTTTTGTATATTTGTTTTTTAGTCATTAATAAGCGAACAATTAGCATTTACAATCACATTTTGTTTCACAATTGTTCTGGCATCATAGCTTGGAGATAATAATACAAATTCAGCTTACAAGAATTTTCATAATGATTGCTATAGGATTAACAAGAATGCTGAAGGCTTCAGTTGACTTCAGTAAGCAGCTTGTCTTTAATTTCCTATCTACATATGTACGTACATACATACGTGCATAGGCAACAACAACAACTCTGATGTATACAGTATACGTGTATATATATATGAGAAGCTTGTGGCGCTCTTCAGCTTTGTGCATAGATGACCATAACTACTCACATAGCATGTTGTTTTGACGCCCTGTCCAAAAATCGATTTCCAAAAAATTTACATAAGGTATTATCAAAACAACAACAGAGAGGGGAAAGTGAATGTGGTTGCAAAAATTGGGGTATGCCATGTCTTTTAGAAGCAACAACAACACTTATGAGTCATCAACAAGTCCAAAATTTAATAATATTTTCAGCATATATTTTGACAAAATGCTGGTTCTACATATTTAAAAGTTTCTTTTTTTATATTTTTTTTATCTTGTTATTTGTGTTTCTCAAGTGTATATATGTATATATATATACATATATATATTTTAGTTTTTGGTATGAATATGATTAATGGTAATAATCGTAAATGCAATTTGTTACCAACTGCAACAATCACCTTTACAATCTTATAGCACTGTTATCATAATAAATTTATATGCGTTTCTTTGTGAGAATTGACATGAAGAACTTTCTTTATAGATATAGCACAGGCTTCGACCGAATCAGATCGTATCGAATCGGATTGAATGAAATCAAACATATAGTTGACATTTTGCTTAGATTTAGAAGGTATCGTTAATAATCTTTCGATTTGATTATTTTGGTATGTTTTTCTCTTCTTTTCTTTAATTGTAATTGTAAATATTTTTTTTAGTTTAACAATAATAACACGTGGTGTCAAGAAATTTTGCTAAGATAATTAAAATATTTCACGTATTTCTTTTATGCATCTTTTTAAATATGTATATTAATCTTAGATGTATAATTCTTTTTTGTTTTTTTTTTTTTTTAGCACTTTAGTTGGCCAACATTTGAAGTTGATTTTAGATTGATTTAGATTTAGTGCTGCCTGCTTCCGTGTGTCCCAGGCTGGAAAGCCAGCTGAGATTCGGCATCTGGTTTCAAGGGAGCTCTTAAGGAAGATCGCACACATTTACATCGGCATTGGCATTATATATATACAATATATATATATATATATATATATTGTGAATATGCCAAAAAGCATATGCTAAGAAGCTGCCAAATGCACCACAACGTGAGTATGGATTTTTTTTGTATATATATCGTAGATATGAATTTTTTTTTTTTTGTTTTTTTGAATCTAGTATGGATATTATAAAATAAATAACACTTCAAATACTTGAATTTTGACGATTCGTCTAAAGATACGCGAGTTAAGACAGACAGACAGACAGACAGAGAGAGAGAGAGAGAGAAAGTGTGTGTGTGTTGTTCTGTCCCTATGTCCTTGTCCTTGTCCATGTCCATGTCCACATCAACATCAACATCCACATTCTCAAACCAAACGCAGCTTTGCGCTGCGTCGGCAATCGTTGTTATGCTCCAGATTCAGCTGCTGGTGTGGATTGATGGCCACTGATTGCCACTCCCAAAGCCGTTGCGGAAGTGCATAGCAATGCATTAGAATACTATAGAGTTTGTATATGAATTGGATTAGCTGCCGCTTGGCCTGGCGCTTCGGGCACAGACCTGCCAACAATTAGGAATGCAGATTGGCGCGATCCTTGGCCCGCCGCTTGGCCAGCATCGATAGCTCGACAGGGCCGACGTTTGCCGCCTGCGGTATGGCGATTGCTCGAAACGTGGCATCCACAGCACCCCTCAACGCCATCGAGATGTGATTGTGCTGCTGCTGCTGTGCACCCAGCGACAGCTGTTGCTGTCCACTCCCATTGCCACCACCGCCCACGCCACTTGCCAGATGCGGTAGTGCGTATTCGGTGAGTTGTACGTTGCCGGCGAACTGGTCGCGCACCCAACTGTGCGCCAGGATTTGGGCAACCGTTGGCCGGTTCTCGGGCACAATGTGCAGCATCTGGCGCAAGAGCTCCTTGACCGGCGCACTGATCAGCGACCAGCGACTGCTGCTGAAATCGATATGTCCCGATCCGATGCGCTTCAGTATCACCTCCGGCGAATCGTTTGGCGTGCTGGCGAATGGCGTCCGCCCGGACAGCATTATGTACAGCAACACGCCCAGCGACCAGATGTCACACGCCAGATCGTAGCCCTGCCGCTTGAGCACCTCCGGCGCCACAAAGTTCGCCGTATAGCAGGGCGTCATCAGCAGCCCGTTGTCCGCGCGCAGCTGCTTGGCAAACCCTGCAAATCGCAATTCCCATTAGATTCACTACTAATCAGCAATTTAAATACGACATGACAACGACAAGTTCATTTGAACAATACTTTGAAATCTATGCAGATATAGCGACTATTAAGTTAAGTATTGAACTGGAGCCTAAGTCGGTGACCACCGAAAGCATCTGCTTTTGTTCCAGTCGCATCCAATATTTAGCAACATCTGATCAACATAGGATTATTAATTAATCATATTATATGAATCTGAATCAGAATCGGATCAAGACTGTATACGATATTTATGCTCAGCTGCTATCAAATGAACTCATGTCTGAAATGTTCATCCTTTTGCTGTTCCTCTGTATTTATTGGGGACTTACCCAAGTCGCAGAGCTTTAGGGTCTCCGGCGTTTGCCGCATGCTCGCGTAGATCATATTCGAGGGCTTCAGATCGCGATGGACGACGCCGTGTTCGTGCAAATAGGCAACGGCGGCTGCAATCGTTCGGAGCACGGCGCTTGCCTCGCTCTCGCACATCTGGCCGACGGCGAGGATGCGATCGAGGAGTTCGCCGCCCTTGAGCAGCTCCATGACCAGATATGCGGAGTTTGTGTCCTCGTATACCGAGTAGAGGGTAACTATATTGGGATGGTTGCCATAGCGCAGCATTATTTCAACCTCCTCCCAGCAATCGGCCGAAGCTGAGGAGGCGGCAGCCACCGCCGCCTTCTCAATAATCTTGACGGCGTAGTGCTTCTTGGTGGCCCGATGCTCGCACAGACGGCACACCGAGAACGTGCCTCGTCCCAGCTCCTGCAGCAGATTGTACTCGGCTAGGAAATTGCCCGGCAGCACCCCAGGCAAACTTCGTGGCCCCGACGAACCCGCTCCAGCGGCGGGCAGGCCACCATGCAGCGGGCTGGCATTGTTCGAGCAGCTGCCGGTCATGTTAGTGCTATTAATGTTGGTGGTAATATTGTTGGGGTTGCTGTTGATATTGCTGTTGCTGCTGCTGTTGCAGCAGTCGAGCAGCACGGGCGCCACAAAGCTGAAGCCGCGAAAGATCTCGTGGGCGGAGGCCGAGATGGGGCCGCCGGGTGAGTCGCGCGGCGACTTCGACGTGTACTCCACGTCAAAGTAGAAGGCATCGTCGCGACTGACCGCCGGTATGAATGGAGGACGCACCAGCTTCCGCTCGAGGCGCACCCAATCGATGGTGGCAAAGAAACAGTGCGCCTTGATGTCCAGTATGCCCTGGGGACCGGCACCAAGGCGATTGAGAGGATTGCGCTTGAAGAGGGCACGCAACAGGGATTGAGCCTCGGGCGACAGATTCTCGGGCATGCCCAGTTTGGAGCGCAGTATCTGGTTCATGGTCTCCTGGCGCGTCTGGCCGTGAAATGGCAGGTTGCCGGTCAGCATCTCGTACATTAGGACGCCGAATGACCACCAGTCAGCGGCGAAGTCGTGTCCCTTCCGATTGACAATCTCGGGCGCCATGTACTCGACGGTGCCGCAAAAGCTGTACGTTTTGGAGCCGTCCAGCGGCTGCTTGGACAGCCCGAAGTCGGTGAGCGCAATGTGCCCGTGCTCGTCCAGCAGTATGTTCTCCGGCTTCAAGTCACGATAGATGATGCCAAGCGTGTGCAGATGATTTAGCGCCAGCGCCAGCTCGGCCAAATAGAACTTGACGTCCTCCTCCGTGAACATGACCTCCTTGGAGAGACGCGTGAACAAATCGCCGCCGCGAAGAAAGTCCAAGATCAGGTAGAGTTTGCCGGGCGTTTGGAACGCATAATGCAAACGGACGATGAACGCATGGCCCACATCCGCCAGAATCTTGCGCTCGTTGGTGCTGCGTACCCGATCCTTCACCTTGAGTGTGGCCTTCTTTAACACTTTCATGGCGTACAGTGTGCCCGAGTCCTTGCCCAATATCTTGCGCACCAGAAACACTTTGCCAAAGCTGCCCTCGCCCAGCACGCGCAACAGCTCGAACTGGGACGGATCAGCCTTGTCGTGCCCCTCCTTGACCACCTCGCGCAGCTCAAACTCATCGTAGCTTGTCGCCCCATACGACTCCGAGTCGCTCAGCTCCATTTGCTCCGGCGTCTTGCTGCTCGGCGTTATGTGATGTTGTTCGAGGGCTGCTTGAAGTTGTTGCTGCTGCTGCTGTTGCTGCTGCTGTTGTTGGCGTCGTTGCGATGACGTCACTGTGGTAACGGCGCCACTCTCCTCGTCGGTGGGCGTGTGCTCCATGGGTGTCACCGCCAGACTGCTGCAGCCGGAGGATGTAATCTGCATGCGTTGACGCAGCTGCAGGCCCATTGCTGATGTTGCTTTTGTTGTTGTTGCTGCAGCTGCTGCTGCTGTTGTTGCTGCTGCACTGGCATTGTCCAGCTGTGCCTGCTCGGCATTGTTGTTGTTGCTGCTGCTGCTGTGGACGACTTCGACTTGCTGCTGCTGCTGTTGCTGTCTCAGATCCTTATTGGAGTCAGCCAGTGGCATGACTGTCTCTGTTGCTGCCCTCTTGGCCTTAAATATTCCACTTACAGGTTTCGTGGGCGTTTTGCTGCCTGTTAATCGTAATATCCGCTGCTGCTGCTGCTGTTGTCTGTCTGTTGCTGCTGTTGTAGTCTGTTGTCCGTCTGTTGTCGCCTCTGCAGAGGTGGAGCAGTAATTTGGCAAAGCGTATTTGTAAGCTTTGCGCTGCTCGCTGCTTTCGCTATTTTTTTTTAGCTTTTCACTTTGTTTCTCTTTCCCTATTTCTTTTCGCTTTTTTTTGTTGGTTTTAGTGCCAGCTAGTGATGTGAGTCACCACATCGATATATCAATGAATCGATTGGTTTTGCCACCATATATATCGTTGCGAGTCGATCAATTCATTCAAAACAGAACCGCACTTTATGCAGTTGCCATTTAGTTGGACAACGGAATAACTATTGTTATTTATACACAAACTAAGCAACAAGGAAAACTTAATTGCAAGAGTTATTACATTATGAAACCGCTCAAATAATGCAATTTAAATAATTCACTTTATTTAAATACTACATCATACAAAACATACACAAGCAGACAGAAGAATATTTAAATATACTATAAATTTTCATATTCTGGTTGTGTAGATGATACTGAGATGGTTGCTTGTCAATAAATTTTCACAAAATCCAATTTTACAATGTTAGATCGCAATGGGAGAAAATAGAGTAAATACTTATAAAAGTTGAATGGTAAAAACTCTATTAATTTTCTCTAATTTTAAAAATTTTAATTATGTGCACTGTCATCGATGGCATTTACTTATATTAATCATATTTGAAATTAAAATTAAGAACTAACGAAAATAAGAAATAAATAATCACATAGCGATCATAAAGCAGACGCGCACATAACTATCGATAAGTTCTGTTGGCAGTTAACATGGCTATGTTAATTAACACACATCGGCAATGCCGTGCAACTCTGCCAGCTATCGAAAGTATTGTTGGCAATGCAGCAAGTGGCGCCAATTTAAATACCTAAACTGTGGATGTATTTTCAGCATGAGCATTATTAGTCAAGTCTATAATCTTATCTATCATCTATAAATTAATAATTCAGCTTAGATTAGGCCAAACACATTCCGGGCTTTCTTCGATTCATTCGTAAATCGAAAGAAAGGAGCAATTAACAAGGTCAAATGTTTTATTATGTTAATTATGAGCGAGCGATGTAATTTGAATTAAAATCGAAATTGGATTTGAATGTACTCACTTTGTGCAGGTCTGCAGGGCGCAGCGATAAACGGAAACAATGCTGACCACGAAATGCAGAAAGAGGGCAAAAATCAAACCACAGGCAGCTGAAACTTCGCTATTGGCATTCATCAGGTCAAACTGTAAAATCAAAGACAAAAACATTAACAATAATAAAGTGAAATGTTTGATGTTGTTGTTGTTGTTGCTGGGGTCTCTCTCACCTGTTCACCCTTTTGCTCGGCCATGCGATTGAGATCGCGGGACAGGCCCACGCCAGAAATGGCCAGGGCGAGCGTGCTGCTGGCAATGCAAACTAGGCTGAGCGCGAGAAAGGCGGTTTGCGTTTTTCGCATGCTGACCACGCCCAGTGAGCCGGTGACTGCCGCAATTAGACCGGTCCAAATTCCGCAGCCGGCCATTGACAAGGCCGCGTCGCGGACTATTAGCAGCGAGCCGAGCGCCGTCAGCGAAATGGCCAAAAACAATTGCAATGTGCCCAGCACGATTTGCAATGGGAATGCGGAGCAGCATTCATTGCTTGCCCGACGCTTGCGGCGCACCTTGCTATCGATGCTGCCTCCGCTGCCACCGCTGCCCCCCTTGTATTTGATGAGCTCTGGGGGGAAGCGCTGCTTCTTGCTGATGCGTGAATCAATGGTGTTGTTAACACTCTTGGCCTGGCCCCGGCTGGCCATGGCCAACTCCAGCTGCTGCTTAAACTCCTCGTGGCTAATCAGTTTTGGCTCCTTGGTGGCGTCAACTTTTCCACTGGCCATTAATGTCGGCGCAGCTAGATTTAAAGCTGGCGATGGCTTCTCATCGTAAACGGGACTCGAATATATGTGACTCTGTGCATCCAAGTGCTGGCGTGTATCCTGCTCCTGTTGCTCCAGTTCCTGCCGCTGCTGCTGCTGCTGTTGATGTTGATGTTGATGTTGTGAATCCTGCTGGATCATTGCTATTTGTGAGTTGGTCAAACTGCCGCCGCTGGCATTGATCGCATTGGTCGCATTGGTGCTCTGCTCAATGGTGTTGGTCACATGTATCAGCTCCTTGTGGCCAAGACTGCGGTCCACAATTGTGTCCATGCTCCCGGTTGTGGAATCATGCGAATCTATGGTCCGTGCCGGAGAGGCCGAGTGACGCCCATTGAATTCACTGCTGTTGTGGTTGTTGTTGATGTTCCCACTGCTCATCATTGCCTGCTGCGCATTGCTGTTTGTCTCTGTCATAGTGATGATGATGCTGCTCCTGCTGCTCCTGCTGAAGTCACTGGCACATTGGCAGGGTGCTGCAGTAAATAGAATGATAGTTTGGTTTGTGTCAACAAAGTAATTGAATAATTTAAAAACATTTCAAAACAGAACGTGGAATAACCACAGTAATAATGAATTTGTTTTTCTATTACCTCTACTCTCTATTAACTAACTGACTAGCTAACTAATAATTAACTAATTATTTTTGTTAAATCTGATGGTGTTTTTTTTATTATTATGTGCATCTTTCTCTTTCGTATGGGCTAGAAATGTTTGCAAATTGTGATGGCATAAGTCGACAAAAAATAATATAGCGAGTTATGTGTTTGCCCTCAAGCAACTTGAGCAAAGTTCAAACTATGCGAACCAATTAGCTAATTTAAACTTTATAGACTTGATGAAATTCAAACACTGACTTTCGAACACAAATTTCGTACTCCAAAGAACCCGCCTTACAAGAAAGTAAGATTTGCTACATCCACAAGAAATGAGAGCATTGTCTGCTTAAGACACTGGGCTCTAAAAACCACTTGCTCAAAATTTAAGAACTATTGGTTGTGAAATCATATTAAACGAATATCAAATTTAACATATATAATATTAAGCATTACTTAGGAAAGTGAATGAAACTAAACTTCAAATGCTAATCGTCAATATGTAATAGAGATAATGTTAATATCAAATACCTAGCTTTTATAAAACGGATAAAGCCTTAGAGACTATTGACTTAAATAATATGCCTAGGCTGTAGCACTGGGAAAGACTAGGGTTTCTATGTCTTCCGACTTTAAAACATGCTTTCCTAGGATTATATTCCTTTTTCTTACCAAGGAGAGACATTCTGCCATAAATTGTCTTGAGGACTGCTCCACATAATCAAAAAATCGGTTAAATCCATTATTGAATATACCTTGTATCTATTATAGTCTAGTCTATTCTAGTCTATTCTTTCTATTCTATTCTGATCTATTCTATTCTATTCTTTTCTATTCTAGTCTATTCTTCGCCATGGAAATTACTTGCTTGAATCATTTTTGATCGGTTTTGTAGACCATTATAATAATTATTTGGAGATATTTACGATATTGGCATTCTTGCCATCTCTTTTTTTATGTTTCCAATTCGGTCGCAATGTGACAGCTTATGGGTTGTTTGCATTGTCACTGGTCTATTGTTCTGATTGCTGTTTATTATTGTGGTTGGTAGTTTGGCATTTGCCAGCTTCCCAGATTTGCAGTTGAGTTCTGAGAACGGAAAACGCCAACCGGTTCACACTTTGGCAATTAAAGAAAGCAAAAGCAAGAAAGAACGCCGATGATTACATACTCTTGAACTTGTTTACATCTAGGTTTCGTTATTCATTTAAATTTTGACGATGGCTATCGACACTCTCCTCTTCCAAATCTAAATGCATATGTGTTAAAGAGAAAATAGATTCAATTATCTTAATCGTTAAGAAAAAAGTGTAATTATAAAGGCCGCAGAGGCGACACATAAAAGCAAAGTAATACTTAATGTAAATGCCAAAAAAATGAGGTATTGCTTGATCAATTTGTTGTTATTCAAGATGTGGACCAAGCTCACTAGTTAAGAATCTTACAAGCTTCTAACATTAGGGCAAAATATGATATAATGACTACTAATTTTAGCAGACATAAAAACAAATTTTCGGATTTTGTATATACCCTTTTGAGGGATCTTATAATTTCGATATGTGTGGATGAAGACGTTCCCGGCACCATAAATACATATTTATTTTTAGTCAGCATCACTATCCGAGTCGATATAGCGATGTCAGACTTTTTTTTTTTTTGTGTTAATATAAAAATCAAACTCTCTGTTTAAACTCTTTTGTACTTCGCACAAAAATAATATGTTCACTATATTATATAGCTGCTTATATAGATGCGGAATATTTAGATTCAGTTTTCAGCCAATCTTTTTAAAGCATCCAAAAAACAAAATAATATTTGCCCACACACACACAGACACACGCAATTAGTATATACAAAACAGTTGTTGTCGCTTTGTCATTGGGGCATGTTTTTGGAGACCCCTCAATCGCCCCTCGCCACTCACAGTAGCCACAATCGCCGCCTGTCTGAGCAGCTGTTGCAGTGGTTGCTGCGCTCAAAAACCGGCCAAGCACTTAACCACCAAACCGTAGAAAAAACTGCATTCTGCACTCAAAATGTCGATAAATTGGTAAGCAAACATAAATATATATAAAGAAAAAAAAACATTAATCACATGCTCGATTAAAAGATGCCACGTACTTGCATCTGAGCATCTCTTTGGCATCCCTTTCTATACAATAAAGGCTTCCCTAATTTGAATTGATTTCAAATACCATCTCTTTATAATGAAGCTCAGAAATAATAAAGCGATTTTTGCTCATGCAAAATATATTATTATAAATTAAGAACAAGAAAAACTATTAATAGTTTTAAATTTATATTTAGTTTTTTTTTTTTTTGCAATAGAGAGCTTAGTCTGGAATCCATTGATTTTCAGAGAATTCAAATGAATTATAATTTTTTAGATAATAGATAATATTTGCATAGCCTTTGAAAGTAAAATAAAAAAAATTAAATGATATATTTTTGAATTGGTTGGAAAGAATTATTGTGATATTTATATTTAATAAAGAATATATTTAGTTTTCGTCATTTCTATTTTCTATTTGTACTGTATTATAGCCCTTTGGGTAATTGGGCAATTGCAGGGTATGAAAATAAAAAAATATCTGTGCAACACGACAATAACAACAAAATGCCAGCAACAGGTTTGTAAAACGGCAAGTTTTCGAGTCAATTTTGTTATTGTTGCGTTTTGCTGTTGCTGTTTACTTTTTTCGACAGCAGCAGTCAACAGACAACGAAAGGGCATTTAGATAAGAAAACGGAAACCGCAGCGGAGTTAAAGTGAAAAGCGCCAAGGGGAATCGTTCACATACCGATGCCGATACCGACGCTGTTGCTGATGACGATGACGTTGCCTATGCCTATGTTGACGTTGATTTGGTATGTCGATGAGTTTTTCCTGAAAGTAAGATTATTCCGACAACAAATACAAGAAAAACATAAGATCGTGGCTGTCGGGCGTAGCGGACTGCCAAATGCTCTGAAATCGCAGTAATACCGCCTGATAACAGGCTGTTAAAATCATTCTTGTAAGTGCCGCGACAAATCCAACCAACCCATCAACTATGGGAGATATAGGTTTTCAATTTTAAAAATCTGAAACAATTATACTCATATCAACTCTCTATAGAAGACCACGCCCTGTCGCACTTTTGTCTAATGCCTTTAACACTACCTAATCAATTGCGTTTAAGTAACATTAACTTCCATCCTCAAATTTTAATTACTTCACTTCACATCACTCAAGCGTTTTATGTTTGCATTGTAAATGACCACAAAAATATTACAATGTCAAATTGAAAAAGAAAAAAACATACAAGAATACAGGAATATACTCTACAACCTTCGGTAGCAGAGTATGACAACAGTCAGCAGCTTCATCCGCAGCAAAAACTGGATCCTAGTGGCCACTTTCACTTGTCAAAAACCGAAATTGATTTGGAAAAAATTGCTGCGCGTAATTTGATGTAAGTTATTTACAAAACTATTTTAGAGTTGAGCGTAGGATTTCCTCATATCGATCGATGGCCCTGCATTTTGCAGCGGAACCAAGCCAAAAATAATAACAACAATTACGACAAAAACAATAACGCAAGCGCTTTCATAAGATTCGTTTTATTTTGCAACGCTAGCACCGAACTTGGCGCGACTGGCGAGTTGTTGCCACGCCCCGCCCCTACGAGAGGGTGCCACAGACACACAAATGGGCACGAAAATTGAAATTGTAAATTGCCTGCCCAAATTTTGACAGCGCACAGCTCAAATTATGCATCGAACCATGAGTGCCCAAATGCAAGTGTCGCAAATTGTGAAGACTGCTAAATTCCAACTGGCAACTGGCAACCCACGCAACACTCATCAACAGTCAACAATCAACAGTGTGTCTACATTACAATCTGTGTTTGGCCAGCTACATGCAACAGTTGGTTGCAACAGGTGAATTTTTTTCTCAATGTCAGTCCGAATTAACAGGCAGCATAAATATGTATAGATAAATTACACAGCTAAAAAGAATCGCCCTGAATTTTAGAAATTCTTCATACTTTTGGTTCCTCACCTTTTTATTCAGAAAGTAAATTTATAAAATCGAAGATTGTTTTCCATTTCATTTTTCTAAAATTAAAAGAAATTTGTCTGATTTGCCAGGGTGTTTGTTTTTCTGATATTAGTTTTTTTTTGCTGCAAATATTATTATTAAACATTATTATTCATTTCCATTGCCTTTATGCACAACTGACTATGATTTGCCAAATCCTGTTTCGTGTCATCTGTAAATCTTACGATGCCCTATTTTGGGTGAAACTCTCTCTTCTTTTAAATTGTAATTTAAAAGTTCAATACGAAAATATCGCCCGGAAATCTCTCAGTGTGCTTAGCTGTAATAAATTTATTATATTCCACGGGTTCAGAGATTTCTTTTTTCGTCTTCTTTAATTTCTCTCACTTTTTTATTACTCTCTCTCTCTCTCTCTTTCTGTCTCTTTCTTCTTCTCTCCCTTCTTAACATTTTATTTAACAATTTTTTGATCTGATTGGTATATCTTCCAGTCGGGCAATCTCGACTTGTCCACTCTTACTTCTGTTAATTTTTTGTTTGTGCCAAGTTATTTAATTTTTCCAGACTCTGGGGCATAAACAAATGCTCAGATCTGTGAGTTATAGATTTTAAGATCGACCAGATTGCAAATAATATATTTGGAAACTATTCCACTCAACTGAATTGGCAAAAATTGTGGAGTTAACAGCTGATTGAGACTAGTTAATTGCCACAAAAATCGTTCCAGATGCTCTTGAATCAATGCCAATGCAGTTATGGTTAGCTATCCATTTATGTATATTTACCATAAAATAAGTACATTTAACATCCCAACTCGATTTTAACTTCAATCATTTTTTGAGAGCTTCAAAGCTAATTTTCTAGAAAAGGTCGATGTCTAGTTAACGTCAAGGTGCAAACAATTAATCTGTTCCTATATTCATATCATGTTAATTATATGTATTATATGTCTGTGCATACTATGTATGTATGTGCAACAAGTTATTATTTCAGGCCGCAACTGCATCCTCAACACGCTGTATTGCATTGCATAACGTGGCAGCTGTCCAAGTTGTACAGAGCGCATATTGTTTACATAGGATAGAATTTGTCAATTTGGCTGTGAACATTCCCAAGCGTTGACTGACTGACTGACTGACTGAGTGAGTGAGTGAATGACGTCCCGCCTGTTGTCTGCTGCACGTGCACCCACAACTCACAATCTTGACTACACACTTACACACATGCACTTGCAAACATACACTAAGAGAAAAGTGGCACAAATCACTAATTTTGAATTTTTTTCCACCATTCTCTCTGAAAACCAGAAATAATGTTCTTATTTGTGGTACAAATTTCTAAACATATGAAAACAATTATTTAACTGGAAATTATACATATTTCTCTTACATTTTAGAAAAATCAATTTAAGAATTAAGAAAAACAGAAAAAAAATTGCTCTATAATAAAATCGCTTTAAAATGCAATTCGCACTGAAGACTAGAAAGAATTTTCTAGTTCATAAAAATTCTGAATCTAAGAATTCTCTAGAAATTATTAATCATTTTAAAAATTTGGTGTTAGAATTAAGAAAAGAAAAATTCTGTTTTTTAGAAAGACAAATCCTTGCGTTTTAGAAATATACCTTCTGAATAATAAGTGAGCTGCCAGAATGTGTAGCGCTAGTTTTCTAAATTTCAGGGGAATTTTTTTTCTGTGTAAATTTGTGTGAGTAAAAGATATTATGCATGTGGCAGTTGAAGAGTTTCGGCTGAAGCTTCTGCTTCGTTGGGGTAATTAAAGCGCCGCCTGCCGTGACAGCCACTGAAGTAAATTCAACAACAGCAACAACAAATAACTGTGAAATGTGACACTACAATACACACAACACACACACTTGAACAAGAATGCGTGGGCGTAATGCCAGCTGGGCGTGGCATCCCTACAGTTAACAGGCAAGTGGGCAACTGACTGCACAAATTGCCCACTAACTGCACCAATTGCCAATTGTGGCAAGTGCTCTGTTTGCTAATCAGAACATTGACTAATCTAACTGATATTGTCATCTAAGTCCCTGTATCTTACCGAAGGTTGAAGGGTGTATTCGTTTTGC
Source organism: Drosophila glabriapex (assembly GCA_035042305.1). Lineage (NCBI taxonomy): Eukaryota > Metazoa > Arthropoda > Insecta > Diptera > Drosophilidae > Drosophila > Drosophila glabriapex. The sequence goes on from JAWNLN010000066.1 coordinate 8,026,634, forward strand.
ACAAAGCTCGTCATTCTGTCTGTCCACCCCCTCTGAAACTATAGGCTTAAAACTTGGCATATACCCTCAGACCCCGGGGTCTGGTACAATACATATATATAAACATATACTTTTTAGAAATGCATTTCTTAATAATACAAATATTTCGAACAAAAATATGAAAATGGAAACACCATATTTGAAAATTTGTAGCCATGTCTTGAAAAATAATTCGATTTTCCGATCGATTTTCTATCATTTATGTCGATTATATTTGTGAGTTATCTCACAGTTCTAAAGGTAGTGTCACAAAATACTTTAAAAAGTCAAAGGAATTTCGCTACTAACGCTACCAACAGCTGCCTCCGTCATATTTCCATCAGAGTATTATGCAGTCGGCTATGTTTGGCTTCAACGTTCTCAGTCGTTTCTTTTCTGGTCTGTCAATTAATTTAATGTTATGTTCATTTGATTAATCGTTTTCATTGTAAGTTGGCAAGTGCAGTTAGCTCATTGTTGTTGTTACTGTTGGTGTTGCCCAGCTTGTTGCTGCTTGCTGCACCCTCGCTGTCATAGGAGACGCTGTCTGAAGAGTTGGAAACTGGGCGCCTTAGTCAATGTTATGTATTTGCACTGGAATGTGAATTTTATGCAGAATAAATGAATTGATGTTAATGGTTAATACACACACTGACACACACACACACTCACACACACACACACACACACACAAGAACCTTAACAACGAGATCACCTTAAAGAAATGCGACAATTCAGTTGAAGATACATTCTTAGCGATCTTTGGGAAACGAGACTAGTTATCGATAGGAAAACCTATATTTCTAATTTCCAGTTCTCGCCTGTATATAGACATGGCTATATCGACTCGGCTAATGTTGTAGATCAACATAATGTATACAGAATGATGCGATCGAAGATGTTTCATGATATGATTTAATAACCGTTGTACTGGCTAAAGTAAACATGCCTTGGTAGAGCTTACTTACATCCTTACGTGAAATGCTCATCAGTCACTAATCCGGCTACGCTCTCTTGCATATAAAAAGATAATAATAATAGATAAGATCAGCTACTGGTCAATAACGACAACAATGGGTTAATGCGGCAAGCAGCCTTCAAAATGAATTTGATTTGATATATTTATCATCGTTAGAGTGTTGTTATTTCTAAAGGAATTGAGTACGTGTCTGTTAATTTTAAGCCTACAAAACAAACTAATTTGAGCATATTTATACTCTGTTCCCAAGCGAGCAGCGAGCATTTTCAACTCGTGCAATAATAAATAAATATCAAAATATCACACCTTAAATTCACTGGCTTTGAATCAGGCAGTTGGAATTTTTTGTTGCCCCTGCTTTCAGCTGTTATTCGACTAGGATCAGAGTATCGTGCAGTCTGTCACGTTGATGTTGCTTTGCAGTTTTGTTTGTTTTTTTTTTTTGTTTTTTTTTTTGGAATTTGTATCTTTGACAATGACAATTGGTAGCAGCTTTACCTGTTCGCATTTGAAGTTGTTGTTGCTTGTGGCTGGAATTATATAAAATAAAACACACACAAATGCCTAAAACTACAGTCGAAATGTTGAGCCTTAATGTGTGGAAGTTTATAAAAACACAACCTGGCAAATAAACAATCATCACAGATTACTGAGTACAGTTCGTACAAAATTCTATGTCCCTGTAGCCAGCTTTTCGTAATTTGTTCATACATTTTAATCCCCACTCTTGAAACATTGCAATCAATTAATTAAAATGATTCCTAAGGTGTTTGGCAAACTAATCTAAAGTCCAGTTTATTATATCCGATTTTATTAAAGTTTCGTAGAAAAAAATGAAATTCTTTAAAATCAACAAACCTTTCAGGGCGATATTCACACTTTTCTAAAGTCTGTTTTCTGAAACGTCCCCAATTGGATAAGGATTTTATGTTTATTCACAGTAAGCAATAGTTGTGAGCAGTGAACAGTTGCTCTCAAACTGTCAAATCTCTCAGCTAGTCTCGGACACGAACTCGAACACGAATTCAAATTCGCATTTAAGCTGGCTAGGCAATAATCATTGCACGCATTCGAATTATTCGTACGAGTATTCGTAAGAGTATTCATACGAGTATACCTGCGAGTATGGGTGTGAGTATTCGTGCCAGTATTATGCCAGCTGAGCTTTTTTTTTTTAGATTTGTGAACAATTACAATTAAATTGACAAGGTCGCAGCCGGGCTGAATGAAATTAACATTCGAAATGACTTAATACGAGTTAATTGCCAGGCTTGCAAAGAAATTATTTTGTAAGCTGCATGCGACTCACATTGGCAAGTCAATTTATGGAAAATTGAAAAGGAAAATGAAATTGAAAATCGAGTGCAACGCACTGAAATACTCAACACTCAACACAACTGAACATGTCCAAAACCGGGCACAAGCCATGTTAACCGCTTGCAGTTTGGTCGCTGCCCAACTCTCGCCCAGGCAGACAGACAGACACAGGAAGCCTTGTGGCTGTTTTTTAAATGGCACTTGCCCGACGGACGCAGTGCGTCTGCGTTTGTTCCCCCTTTCACTTTCAATTGGCCAGTGGGCAGTTCAATGTCTTATGTCTTGTGTCTTGGTTTGTCTAGGCTTTTGCTTGCCTTGCACTTTTCTATATACACAATACACAATGTTGTGGACTTCAAGGAAAAACTTTCGCTGCATTTAAGGAAGCAATTTTTCAGCAGTTCCCATTATTACTACAGACCTAATATTTAAAAATGCATGAGAACATTGCAGTCGCAAATAACCGACTGCTTAATACTCTTCCGATTTCCTGCTCTTAAGCAGAGTGATATATACTCTTTCCTATTATTCAGAAAGTACATTTCTAAAGTGCAAAGTTATGTGTTTCTATTCTTATCCGGGACTTTTTAAAACTAAGAATATGTCTCGTTTTCGGGGTGTTCTTTATACTTACATTAGCTTTTTTATTATTTATATTATTATTAAACATAAGCATTCTGGAATTTCATACTATTTATAAACGTGTTTCTTAATAATAGAAAACACATGTAAAATAAATATTTTTCATTTTAAATCATTATTATTATTTTTTTTTTATATATATTTTTACTATTTAAATTTGGAATGGATGTTCTCATAATCCATGGTCAAGTTTATTTCAATTTATCGATAATTCCCCCCAATCTCCTAATATCGATAAGAATCGATTACCAAAAAAAGGACGTAATATATTAGATAAAGCTTTCGGGTTCATAACAGGGACTACATTGATCAGCTGTAAAAGTTCTTCTTTCTTTGAGCATTAATACTTGTTTTTATATGCAATATTGAGGGACATTGCACCCAATAAGCAAATATAGACTTTTCTACCTTCGGCATAAGAGTACAAAATCAGGTAGTAACATAAACAGTTTAATGCCAATTAATGGCATACCAAAACTGTTAATGAATGCGGGTTATTTCCATTTTGTAGTTCATGTGGCATGTGCTTATTATTATGGTATATTATTGTTGTTGTACTTGAATACAAATTGTGGTTTATGGATAGACGGACAAAAATTGACATGACTTGAGAAAGAAAAAACCGTTCTGACTTATGGTTTATGTATTATTGCCAGCTTCTAGCCTGTTAGAGTTCTGGTTTTGGCTCAAATTGTACATAGACAGATTATAAATTATGAAAAATAATGATTCGTTACTCGAAAAACTGAGCATGCCCTTGGGCATCTATATTTGTATGCACAGGCGAGTGACCAAAAGCTCAAACACATTCTTAATCGATAGCTCGATGATCGATGATCGATGATCGATGACCACCATATACGTTATAGATACAACAACAATACGAAGACGAATGCACATAAATATAAAAATCAAAATAATCGTACAGCTTTTGACTATTTTCCCTCTCACTCTGGTAATCGAAGACAGGGCCAAAAACCTTTAGACCTGGTTTTTGCTCAGTGTGTTGTATATGACATGAAAAATCTGATAAGTTGTGTATTATATACAAATGTTTGTACTTTAGACAAAGAAGTCGTACTTGGGCAAGATGATACAGTTTCAAATCAAAATCAAATTTGCCTTGCAAATTTGCCTTGTCTGTTTACTTTGTTTCTTTTACACTTTTTTCCATCAATAATGCTCTAACTTAATCAACTGAACAGCTTTATAATCTGCTTATCTTGAACATCTAAAACTTAATTTGTCAGTGCTGCTGTCTTAGCCTTTTTCAGGACCAATCCATTCCTAGTCCCGAAATCTACACATTTGTTTGTATCAATTTTGCATGCAAAGAATGCATTTCTTTGACCAGTAAAGTGCAGAATTTCAATTCACTCCAATTTTTTTATTATATATTAATATTATATTAAATATTATATATATCTTAAAAATATGATTTGATTCAGAGCAAATAGATTAAAATTAGTTAGTGGCAATAACATTTTTAATTGAATTAATATTTAATCTAAAAAACATTCCCATCCCAATCATAGATAAAAGTCGCTGAAGCTGATTATTTTTTCAATTAAACTCAAAAGTTTTTATAACTTTTTTTTAACTCACGTTAAATGAAGATGCCGTCTTGGTTTCTTTTGTTTTTTTTTTATGTTTGTTTGCAGTCGTTGGTTGTTTGTTGCTGTTATTTATCAACAATTTTCTCCAGGTCGCAGCTGCTGTTATTGTTGTTTTTCATTAGCAAGTTGAATGAAATGTTTGGTTTGCTGTCTGTTTCTGTTTCTGTTGCTCTCAGCTGAACCTGCTGCGTGCAATTAAAATTCAACAAATTCCATTTCACTTTAACTCACACACATGCACAAAACATCCAAAAAAAAGACGATATATGTGTGTATAATCCAATCACACACACGCATATGCTGCAGATGATGCTGCGTTCGATCAATGAATCGTTTACGCGCGACAGACAGAGAGAGATGTATAGAAATAGAGAGAAAGAGAGATACGCAATACACACACACTACCGTTAAACCGCAAACTCGACACTTGTTCGCTTGTTTTTTGCTTTTGCTTCGATCTTTCTTCTCTTGGCGTGCTTGCTGGCAATTTTGCCTTGCCTTGCCTTGCGTTGCGTTGCCTTGCGCTACGTTGCGTTGCGTTGCGATTGCTTGGCGTGTTCGTCGCTGACTGAGCGGAGTCGGAGACTGCGACTGCGCAAACGTAACTATTTTCGGTTTTATCGCTGTCGACGTCGCTGTTAAAGCTGCGCTTTAAGCTTAACTTGGGCTTTGTAATGTTGTTGTTGTTGTTGCTGCTGCTGCTGCTGCTGCTGCTGTTGACGTTAACATTACAACCTGTTCGCGTAAATCAGCATTTAAAGAAGTGCCGACAACAAACGGTAATGAGCGTGCAGCGCATGCGTTAACAACAATAACAACAACAGCAGCCACAATCTTGCCCGCTTTCTAATTGAACATTTTGGGCTCTCATCTTCTTCGTTATCGTCAACATTAGCTGCACTATTCAACAACAACAACAACAGCAATAGCCGCAGCAGCAGCAGCAGCATCAGCTCTGTTGTTGTGACGTCAGCGAACATTCTTGAGATAAATTGAAACAGATTGAAAGTTGAAGTATTTCTTGTACTTCTGGAATTTCTGTTGAACACCTGACTGTTACATGAAAACCGAACTGATACACACACACACACACGCACACGAACATACACACACACAAATATACTACATATATATATATATATATATAGACATATATACATATATATATTTATATATATATATATATTATGCATGCAGTTTTCCATCAATTTTATGATAAATGCCAGCATCAAATTAAGCAAAGCTTTTTAGCTGCTGTTGAGCGCCAAAAGCTTTTTCAAATTAACAAATCGAGTTTTTCGGCTTTTTAAAGTTGCTTATTTAAATCTCAGTACGATTAAATTTGATATCGAGTGGATTAAATAGATGTCGAAAACTTGTAGAGCTTGAAGACCCCGAGTTGGTCAAATAATGTTCATCATTTTCGTCAACTCTTATTTATTACTTCTCATACATATACACATTTATATATGAATGTAATAGAATTTTTCAAAATTCAATTATAAAAATAAACAAAACAAAGCAAAAAATAAAACAAACACCTTTTGCTGGTATTCCTCTTTCGCAAACAACTTTTCAGTATCGAAAACTTGGCTAGGTTTACAATCGAACGCTTATTTTTTTTTGGCTTTTAGGGTCTCGTTTTTGGCTTCTGTACAGCAAATTAAAAGTATTTTGGCTTTTATTTTGGAACCCGTTTGACTGAAGCTCGAAACGCTTTGTGTTTGTTGTTGCTGCACTGTTTTGACTTATGTCGAAGCTTTGATTATTGCTATATGTATGCATTTATATGTATCTATGTATGTACACTCAGAAAACAAAATAGTTTTGAACCATGCGTATGCGTGTGTTCTTTTGGTTGTAAGATAACTATATATAGTATATATGTATATTTGTATATTTGTATGTGCTCACATGTTCAGGCCAAACTCAAATTTATATAGAGCTACATACATATGTAATGTGAATATTTCAGCCGGGTAAAACGCTTGTAACTTTTGCAATGAAATGTTAAGCGGAATTTTCAAGCCTCATAAACGAAGCTCAGCCAAAACAAACTAAACAACAAAATGTACAAGGTATATATATATATAAATATAGTGGAGCATTTCGAACCCCAACGAAAATAGAGTAATTAAATATGTATAAGTAAGACTGAGCAGCCAACGGCACCTTAAGTGGAGCGTTCAACTTCATTTGTGTGTTATGTGAAAGCAAATAAATTAAGCGCAAGAATACCAAAAATACGAGAAGAAAAAACCAAAGCAAAACAAAACAAACTAAACAAAGTCTTGCAGCAATGTGGCACGCGTCGCAAAACATATTTAAATGCAACATTCCAATTCGCAATTTTGCAACCGGTGAATAGCAGAATGTTGCACAGGTTGCATATCGAAAGTAGTCGATAAGGTTTACGCAAGTGCCAACCAAGTGCTCGATACCAAAACCCTCCCTGTGGCAAGTGGCAAGCGGCAAGTGGCAAGTGACAATCGGCAAGTGACCAGTGACTGGTTTCTTTTTTCTTTTTTTTTTGTGTATTGAAAACGGTTGAAAACTGAACCATGAAGTTGCACAAATTTATATAACTGGCGGAGTGAATTATAATTTGGATGTAAATTTGGAATCATATAAAAAAAATTAACTTTAGTATTGCTCTAGAGGTGCAACCATAGTTAAGCATGGCTTCAGTACAAGAATATGTTCTTCGTTCTGTTTGTATGTATGTCTGCCTGAAATTTCTTGAAATTGATTGATATCCCTTTGATGTTCCTACAATCGATTCAAATCGAATTTGAACGACGTTTAAAGTCCGATTTGGTTCATCATTTTCAATTATATTGATAGCCAATTCGGTATGTTGACACACCCAATCACATTTGGCATTTGCAATTGTACTTCTTAGGGTAGGGTATATCCAAGGTCGTTTATACCCCCCACTTGAGCACTTGTTTCCTTACATCGTTTTTTCCATTTTGTTTTCATGTCGTTTGACTGCTTATCCTAGTAATCGAAGTTTACTTGGGTTTATGCAGCCATTGCAAGCGAGCGACAAGCTTGTGCCTTAAGTCTTTCGTTTTTGGCGGCATTCATAAATTGGTTGTTATTGCAGAGGCAGCCAGCCAGCCGGCCGGACGCCCAATTGCGAAAGGCATGATTAGCAGAATATATAAATAAATAAATAGATAAATAAATAGATATGTACGAATCGAAGCATTTTAATTGCCTACGAGTATTTGTGCGCATTGCTGGGCAGGCAGCGATTGCATGGTTACAAGTTTTCCACTTGCATCACAACATTTATAAATATACATATTATTTTATTGGGCAACTCTAGACAAATCCTCACAAACACACATTTCAAACTCTCGTTCTTGAATTGATTTTAATTTCAATTCAATTTTTTTCAATTAATACAAATTGCTCTTTAAATTCAGTGAATCCAGCTTTTGAAATTGAGGCAAATTTTTAAAAATTTATCGATTCTAAAAAATATATATATATATATATATATATATATATACAACAAGCGCTCTGACGAAGAAAATATGAGACAAAACAATGAGATCCGTTCATATTTAATCGTCTGGCAATTCGAAGAAGCCAAGCCTCAAAATACCAAAAAAAAAAAAACCACTGGAACACACACACACACACATCCACACAAACACAGATACAGGCAGGCAGGTAGGCAGTGAGTTGGTAATCCATGTAAATATGCCAATGATCTTTCACTGAGGCAGCCGCCGAAACAACAACCGGCAACAACTTACACTTTTTAACGGCTACGTTTGACTGCTTTCACTCTTCAATGGATTCTTTAAAAAATACACACACAAGCGCACAACAGGCAGACAGGTAGCTTGGCAGTGAAAGAGAGAGCGACAGAGAGCGAGAGAGAGAGAGAAGAGTCTTTGCTACTTTGCACGGGGCGTTTAAGTAATTTTCAATATCTGTCGACTGTCTTTGTCCCCTCCTCGGCTTCTCATGCGTAATTAGCGCGCAATTGACAAAGACAGCAGACAGCAGACAGCAGCAAGAAACCAAAAAGCTTCGTTAGGTGATTTATTTTTGACATTTTTTCTACATGATTAATGACGAACAGTGAACAGTGGCGCTTGCAAGTTGTCTGACCGTCGTAATTATGACCAAAGGTCAAATAATAATCTCAATGCCAATATGCCTGAACAGGATGCGGGCAGGCAGCATGCAACAATAATCAATGTTTTCGTCTCCAATAAACACACTCTCTCTTTCTCTCTCACACACACACACACACACAATTGAACAAGCTGCTGGCCACTTGAGTCGCTTTCTCAGTGTGGGTGTGTGTGTGTGTGTGGGTGCGAGCAGTCAGCAAAGAAATCTGTTGGAAATAATTGTATTTGCCTATCGATATGCAGCGCCGTCTGTCTCTGTCTTACAGACTTCCTTTTCGTTGTTGCCTGCGAGCAACCGTAATTCTAAGTTCCTTTCAATCGTCACCTTCGTTGATTCACTGCTTCGGCTACTTTCGGCATGCAGCGCGAGTCAGTCGGCATAATAGCTTTGTACAATGCACATGGAACGGACTTATTTGCATGAATTCGCCAACGTTCTGAAGAAAATATTTACCTCTAATAAAATCTATTAAGTATGCATACCTTGAAAACTAGGGAAGGCGTCTTGGGCGTGGCTGACTCTCAGATACAGTGTTATTAAATATAAAATTAATACATTTTAAGACAACAACTTGGCAATGCTACATTAGTAGTTTTATTTCAAACATCCAGGCTTGGGTTTTAGATCAAACAACAAGTTGGCATTGAATCATCTACTTTTTTGCACCCAACTTTATATATACTTTATATATAATAAGCTTTTCGATTAATTTTATTCTTATTTCAAATATATATATATATATGTATAGTCTTTTTGGGTTATAAAAACCGTTCATGACAACTGATTACCCATTTATACAGCGTACAGGGTATGGGAAACTGCAAATAAAACAGCAAGCAAACGACGCAAACAACAACAGCAACAACACATCTTTCATCGGCACTCATCGATTTAACGTTGGAATCTCGAGTGAAAAAGAAAGTGAAGCTTCAAACTAGTAAATCTTCGTCAATCGGACTCTGTGCAAACTCAAAAACGTTTTGCATTTTTGGGATCGTATTGAAATTTTTTTTCTTTTTGTATTTTCTGCAATTTGCTAAAAACATGCCAAACAAGCATATATATGATATATATGCAAATGCTTTTTTTGTACCCAAGTTAATATTATGCAGATAGGTTCAAAAAAGGTAAGTTTCTCAAAAAAAAGAATGAATAATAAAATTTGCTTTTTTGTCTGATTATAGCTTACTGATAAATGCATATCATATCACATCCAGAGAAACGTGAATACTTTAGAAGATACTACTAATCATGAACTCAAGAATCCAGAAAAACCCCAATCAGACGACAAAATGTTAATGTTTAGTTTAGTTTAGTAATACACAGAAAATATAATGGCAAGAGAAAAGTAGAGGAAAACAGCGATAGTGAGTAGACAAGAATGATTAGAGATATTTCATAGAACAGCATTTCATATAATTTTCAGTCAGCGTGAGAAATGTGAATATTCCATCCAACGACTATTTACACCAGACTAGTTAAAATTTAAAACGAAAACGGCTCTGTTCTTAAAATATGCAAACACTTAATGCTAATACATTTATATATATATATATATATATATATAAATATGTATATAGCTAATTTGCGTGATGTCGATTTGAATAAATTGGCAAAGCCATATGCAAAAGAGCTAGAACTTTCCCCATGGCGAAACTTTCCCATAGCATCGGGCACCCGCACCCAACCAAATACCAAACAGCGCCAAACGGCTAAATAATGCATATCCATATAAGTTAACATGCATACACATAAATAAATATATATGTGTATTTATATATACAGGTGTGTGTGGGTGTGTTTGAGTGATGGGCACAATTCTACTCTTGTTACAGTTCAACTGTGTCTCGCTTTTCACTTGGCGCGAAAAACTAAATTGAGTGGAAACTTTTCCATTTGCTGGTAACATGTGCAAAACACTAATTACACCAAAAACTAAAATTGCTGATGCAAATAAATTCAACAACAACAACAAGAAGAGAGCTTAAGCAAATAGTTATTAACTTTGAATATGCTGCATTTTGTTAATTGCCTCAACCCATTTCAAATAGCTAAAAGTGGTCAAATTAAGTTGCTGAAAAGTATCTAACACGCAGAAGGAAGCATCTGCGACCCCACACAGTATATATGGCTAAGATCAAAGTGAATCATCTAGCTCTATCCTAAGAATGAACGGACATAACTATATCGACTCGAATTGTGATGCTGATCAAGAATAGCCCTTTGTCCCTCCCTTCTTGACTATTTACTTTCCTTATTATTAATAACAACTTACAATTTTTGGTTTGATTGGGTTTTTTTAAGACTTTCCTTTTTATTACCACTCAATTTATTAAATTAATGATTTTTTTTTTTAATTTAATTTATGTTGAACTAAAAGCCAACGCTTTACGGCTGGCATCGGTTAATTGTGCTCCTCGTGAGCAAAACAGTTATCATAGTTATTAGGTCCTGCTTTATGTTTAGATAAAGATAAAGATTAAAGAATTGTATAATGTAAAGTCATAAAAAATAGGATTCAGCTTAAGTTAGATTTATGCCCTAAAAGAAACTTCTACAATTGAGCACATTATTGTTCTTCTTCTTGTTTTTTTTAAGGAAAATATTGCCCATACGATTATAAGCCTTTGATGCTCGATATATGCAGACACAGTTGTATCCCAAGTCCCAGACCAACTCTTTTGTTTTTCTTTTTACAAATGGAACAATCATCCTGTTCCAGGATACGTTTTCTAATTGTTAGCTTTTAAGCATAAAAATAAATTCCAGAGCAAAAATGGTGCATTTGTAGCTGTTATTTTTCTGATAATAACATTAATAAATGCGTAGATGATATATACGTTACATACATATAACAACAGCCACATATGTTAATAATTCAAATGAGAACTGATCTTATTTTGTAGTCTCCACTAGGTGAAACACCTGAGGTTCCAACCAAAATTTCAGTTTCTGCCTCTTGTCGCATTTGTATTTGTATTCCGAATTGAATTCGTGTCAATGAAACGCATTTGAATGAAAACCCGTAATAAAAAACAATACATTTCTTATGCATTATTTTGTAAGTATTCTGTACAGCATGCATCATTTATCTGTGTGCAACGATAATACAAATGTATTGCAGATACAGACAGTGACAGACTGTTGCTGTGAGCCAGAAGTACTCAGTACTTATCTCGTGCTCCCATTCACAGTCGTACTTCAATAAACTTATATATATGTTTGTATGAGGGCCACATTCATCAGTAGTAGGTGGAGCATGCCTCGCATACGCAATTCAGAATACGAATACAAATTCAAATTTGCAATCGAATGTGAACGAGGTTAATGCATGCGTCTGTCTACAAATAGACACCATAAATGCGGCTCTGACAAGTGAAAACGTCGCAAAACCGGCTGCCTGCCGCCTGCCGCCTCTCAGACATTCTGACTGCTGCTCGCTCTCTCTCTCTCTCTCTCTCTCTCGTATATCTTGTCGCACGCGGCGGCGACTCCCTCGCAGAGCCATATTGGGGTCTGGGCTATGCGGTCAATGACAGCAATCGAATCGCTTACTAAACGCTTTGTCTCACTTTCACTGAGTGCTGGGCTCGCCCCATAATCAGCAAACACAATATCGTCATTAATATCATCGCGTTGAGTAATCTATGGGACTAGGCTGGAATTGAATTGAATGATTCCACATAGACAGGTGTACGGACAGAAAAATAGATTTAATTTTGGTATACTTGGGCTAAGCAACAGTGCGAATGCAACAACAATTCAAGTTTCAACTTGAGATAAATAGATGAAGATTGAAATAAAACAATTGTTATAGATTATAGTTCATAATTTTGCAGCTGGACGTTATCCGACGACTGCTCCTTGGACTGGCCATCATTAACTTTGGGCGGAATGGCCGGCAGCAGGAGAAACTCGTTGAACAGAAAGTCGGCGTCCATTGACTGTGTTTTGTCGTGATAGCCACGGATAATGCCACGCATAGGTGGCTCTATGAATCGTTCCTTCACAATCAGTGCACCCGGATGCGGTGACGTATCTGCTGCTCCTGCTCCTGCTGCTGTTCCTGCTGCTGTTCCTGCTGCCGTTCCTGATCCTCCTGCTGTCGGTGTGCTGCAGATTGTTGCATCCGTGTCCAGCGAATAGCAAACCGATAGCGCGTTGGGCGGCCGATTATAATTGGCTGCAGTTGTGTGTTGCCTCAAGGAGCCAGACCTGGAGTCAGCATCGCTGCTGCTCTTCAGATTTATGCAGCTCTGCGTGTGCGAGACATTGGCATAGTCATCCTTGGTGCTGACCAGCGGTGCCCTCTTCAGCGTGTTGCTCTCAAATGGGAAGTTCGAGGTGGATGTGGACTGCGTTAGGTTCTCGAACTTGCGCAGGCGTGCATCCTGACGCAACTGATACGCAACCGCTGGCAAATTGATCGACGCATGCATTGCGCCCCCATTCGCCTCCGGACTGATGGCGGCCCCCTCAAACATGCTGATCTGTTTCTGTATGCGCGGCGAGATGGGATCATGAGTGCGCCGCACGCTCGAACGAGTGTGCTCCGGCGAGGCCTGCGTTATGTGCACCGGCAGAGCAAAGCAATACTTCGGATCGTCGGTGGCAACCTCCGGCGGAGCGATAGCATGCGCCGAACAACAGTAGCACGTCTCCAATTTGGGCTCCACATCGACAGGCAGTGAAGGCGTCATTGCCGTCGACGGTGTGGCCTCCTCGTCATCTTCAAAGCCCTGCAATAATTGAATACATTAATGTTTAACCAATAAAAAATTAATTCAATTTATATAAAAAAAACGAACTTGAATTTCAACCCATTTGTTTATAAGAGCAAAAATCTTTCAGTTTTAAAGCAATCCTGTTGCAACTTGGTATATATGGTAAATGTGGGATCGAAGATCGCGAATAACATTATAGCTTTAATAGAGGGAATAGAAGAATCACAACTTTTTCAGCGGAAACAAATTCATTACAATTTGAGCATAAAATACGAAATGTATGATGAATAGCATAGTTCCAAAGAGAAAGAGGTAGAAAGAGGCAAGTTGGCTGATTAACTCGGAAGAATTCATTTCACCATTTATTAGTTTACCAAGCATTGTTCTACGATGGAAGGTTTATTAATAAAAGTCTACTACGCATACTACGAGCTAATATTAGTTTTCCCATAAAGAACGCTGGGAGCAAATATTTTGAAATTGAAATTATTGAAATTGTTTTCGTACGGATTCTATCATTATCCTAATGAACTTTGGGAAACCATATAAAAGATACATATATATATATATATATATTGAACTGTAAGGTTTTTGGTCATATAGGGATGGTCAAATCCTTTTGACCAGGCTTGATTGGCTGAAGAAGTGATATGCTTGTCAAACTTAAACCTATAAAAAGACATTATTTTTGTATTTAACACATTTAAGATTTAATTGGATAGATTTAATAAGAGAACTTCTTGGAACGCTGAACTAACCAAAAATAACATTTTCATATCGACTTCAGTGAGGAATGCTCGACAACTGAGATTGAGTGTGTGTGCCAATGATGAAGGTATATTTGCAATTGCCACCCAATCACTCACATCTATGGAAAGCGTCATGGAACCCTTGTTGGCCACCATGCTCAGGTCAAGGTCGATGTCCAGCCCAGTACTGACTGGGGTAATGGATGTGCTGCCCGGTCCAAGCTCATCGCAGACACTCAGATAGATGCTGCCGTCGGCCAGCTGGAGCGTATCCTGGTTCATGGGCAAAAAGGAGTGCAGCTCATCCGACACATCTGGCTCATTCATCATCACAATCTCCACAGTGCTCAAGGGGCTGCAAAAAGATATATGCGATTGGTAAATGGACTACAGTTAACGGGAAGGGGAACGGGAAGGGGAAGGTGAAGGATCACACCCACCTGTTTACATTCTGAAGGGAAGCAGCATCCGGGTGCTCCACAGATACGATGTCCTGTGGCTGCTGCTGTTGTTGCTCGGCTTCGTTGCGGTTGTGTTTCAATTGTTCAAGTTGTTAGTTTTTGCGTTTTATTTTTGTCAGTGTAACGGAATTAAGTGAGAGAGAAAGAGCGAGAGAGAGAGAGAGAGAGAGCGAGAATGTGCAAGAGTCAGAAACCCTCAGTGCGTGAGAGAACGAGCCGAAGCTATTCGTTAGTCAAGACAAGGCAAGGCAAGGCAAAGCAAGGCAAGGCAAACGATAAAAAGGAAAAGGAAAATGAAGAGGAAGAGTCAGAGTCAGAGCCAGAGCCAGAGCCAGAGCAGAGTGCGACGCGATAGGCAATCGGAAGTGCATGCAACACACACATATACATATACTATGTGTGTATATAATTTACATACATATATATATATATATATATATATATATATATATGAGCCCAGATCGCAAATAAAACGTGATAATGGTAATGTTCTAATCATTTATAGTGATTTCAACAATGCACATCAAATCTTTATAAAAATATATATATATATATACAGTAATTGATAAATCACTGAAACAATAAGTGACAGATTATGCGATAGTTTCAATCCTCTGGAAAAATCAAAACAAAAAAAAAAGAAAAAAAAAAAACAAAAAATTTGTTTATGGAAATTTGTAAAAAGAGTCTCCAATGAGCCAATGCCCATCATCAGATGAGTGGGACCACAGCAATGAGGAGCTCCAAGATTCACCAAGAATTCCATGTCTTACGTTTAGAGAACTTACGCTGTATTTGTGCTGTTGCAATTTGTTGCACTTGTTGCACGTGTTGCACGTGTTGCACGTGTTGCACTGCCACATCGTTGACATCTTTGTCGGGCTCTGATGAGCGTGCAGCACCATTCGGATCGGACTCGTTAATGCCAGAATAATCACTGGTCTCGCCAGTTGCATTCTGGTGAGGCTGCTTGGTCAAACTGGCATCTTTTTGCTCAGGATCCGCCGCCATCGAATTCGATGTTATATCCGATGCCGATATGACCTGACCAACTCCAGCTGCTGGTGCAACGACTATCGACTCGTTGGTAGCAACGGCTGTGGCGCCACCAAGAACGCGTGGCGGCGAACCCGTTGGCGTCTTGGTGATCTGGGCTATCATATCCTGGAGGAAGCTGTCCAGTTTCCGCAGCGACAGTGCATTGTGCAGTGTCTCCAGTGGTCGTATCGGCGGCACATCCCCGAACCCTAAACGCCAGGCACACATTTGAACCAATTAAACAATTAAAATTGGATTAACATCCGTTCGGAGTTCAGATTTTATACAGTCTACAGGCATTATGTATTCAAAAAGTGATCGGATGGAAATGGAATTGGAACCGGAAGCGGATGGAGAGTTAAATAAAAGAGAAAGGAGCTACAGAATTAAGACATGTTAACCATATTTAATTACAATATAATTAGTTTTGAATGTATTATTGATTGATTGATTGATTGATTGATAGATGTGTATGTATGTATGTATGTATGTATGTATGTGTGTATGTATGTGCGTTGCATATGCCACAACACGAGTCTTTTCTCTTTGGTGCACTGTGCAAAATACATTCAGTGATTTCACATTTTAGATAAGTTTGCAGCCACATTAGGAACATTTTGGAAATTTGTAAAGTTTGTCGTTTGAAAATTCATTAACATATTTTGTGTTGCAATTAGAACTCCGAACTGAGATAGAATTTAGTACACAACAAATATTTATCGAGTTTTTGTTTAGTTTCATACATATTTAGAAATTCGCTTGGTAAATCACATTTTTAGATACTTTCCTTTTGTATTTCATTTCTATTGACACGGAAACAAATGTGGCTTTAAGCTTCTTGGTAAATTTGATATATATATTTTATTTTACTTTCTTCTTCATTGAATCGATCATTCAAGTAGAAACTAAGTGAAAAAAACAGTCAGAGACATATAAATATTTTGTATTTAGATTTCTAACAAAAATAAAACTTAGAAACTGCTTTGCTCAAACCTGAGACACCTGGCAGCCCTGTTTTGTTAAAGTAAGCTAAGAAAAAGGTGGCTAAAATACAAAAAAAAAATAATAATAAAAAATATAAAGCGATAATATGAAATGTGTGTTAAGTCGCAGACTTTTAAACATAGCTCAGCTGTCCTTGAAAAAGAGATTTGCTTTTGTTTTGAAGATAGCCTCAATCAATTTAAAGAGATAAAATATTTAGTTCTTAATGTTATTAAAAAAAAAGAAGGAATTTAAATGTTAAACTTTTATTTGCATTCTATATTTCTTTGTTTTATATTTGTTTATTGTAATTTGTGGATAACTTCTTATGTAGAGGGGCAAACAGGTCGCGATTCATGCAGTTTGTTGTATGAATGTTAGGAGCATAACTGTTTGTGTGTGGGGGTTTTGGGTCTGTATGTATGTATGTATATATATATATATATATATGTATATGTATATACATAAGTGTGTGTGTGGGTGTGTGTGTAGTTGTGTGTACTCACCGGATGATGATACCGGTATCATATCGCGTAGATTCGGCGCCGATGAGCTGCCGCTTATAACTGCCGTACTGAAAAGGCTATTTGCGCTGGTTGCCATCTTTTTGCTAAAACCACCGAAACCCAACATTTTCATATAGGACATCTGGCCGGCAATACTGTGTCTTTGGCGACGCGACGATGTGGAGGACGAATTGGCTGATACTGATGATACCGATGCTGATACCGAGACCGAATTGTTGCTATCTGTATCGATGGTACAATTGGTACAACAAGACGGGGACGTTGTGATGATGTTGTTGTTGTCCATGTTTGTTGTTTTTGTTTTTGTTGTTGTTGTTGTTGTTGTTGGTGGTGGTGTTATGGTAATTGTTGTGTGTGTATTGATGTTGATGATGGTATTTGTGTTGTTGTTTTTGTTGTGGTTGTGGTTGTGGTGTTGGTGGTTGTGTTGGTGTTGGTGTTGGTGGTTGGTGTGTTGTTTTGGTGCGTCAATTGGGGAGGGATCGATTGGTTTAAATTGGTTAGTATTAGTTTGATTAGAAGACATTGTTGCTGTGGTCTTAAACAAAGCTATTGCAGTTGCAGTTGTAGTTGTTGCTGTTTCTATTAAAGTTGTTGCAGTTGCTGTTGCTGTTGCTGTTTTAGTGGGTGGCGGTGGTGGTAGTGGTATGGTCGGGGTCACTGTAATCGATGTGGGAGTGGTTAGGTTGCTTGTCACGCTGGCTGTGGCTGTGATCAGCAGGCTGGGTATGTTATACAACAGTTGCTCCTCGATGGGCGTCTGACTGGGCGTGGCCGAAGGCGTTACATGCTCGGCAATGGGCGCAAAGCAGCTGACAAATGCATTGCCAGCAGTTGATGCAACTGATGCGGCGGTTGCCGCTGGCGCCGCCGCCGCCGTCGCTTGCGCTTGCCCCATTGCCCCAAAGCGAAAGGGATTCTCCGGCAAGGCGGGCTGCGTGGCCAGCAAAATGGACAGTTGGCCACACGAATGGCTGTTGACCTTGCGCCGCCCGCGCTCCAATTGCCGATGACGCGAAACGTTCGTTTCCCTGTCCCTGTCTATGTCCCTGTCTATGTCCATGTCCATGTCCATGCACAGCCGCCATGTGGAGGCTGTGGGTGAACTGGTGCTGTGCCCAGCGCCCAGCGCCTGCTGCTGCCCAAATGTGCCACTTAAGAGCACCGCTGGAGCCGAGCTCGATGCCTGGAAATCATACTCGAAACTAACAGAAGAAGCTGTGCTCCGAGCAGCAGCACCAGCACCAGTAGCACCAGTAGCAGTAGCAGCAGCAGCAGCACTGGCCTGACCTTGACTGTCCCTGCTCCCGGCCAGTTGCATGAGACTCTTGGAGTGGGCATGCGCTGAGGCGAGCGGAAACGAGTTGCTGCTGCTGCAGTTGCAATTGCAGCTCAATGGCCGCTCGTTTGTGGCCAGCGTTGAGATTTGCGGCTGTACTCCCTCAAATTCGGACTCATCACCGCTAACCATTCGCCGCATCCGCAACAGATTGTGGCGCTTGTGAGTCCGACTGCACCCACTGCCGGTATTCACACTGAGGCACTGCGGCGTGCCCGGCGTCAATGAGAAATCGATATCCGATAGCGGCAATTCATTGGTCGACGAATCGATCTTGAAGAAGGACAATTTATCCGTAACGCGTATTTGAATTGCGGTCCGATTGCCGCTACTTCCACTGGCCACGCCCACGCCCACGCCCACGCCCATGCGAGCATTGGCGATCTCATCCAAGCTAGCCGACGGCGCTATTTGAATATTAGAAGAGTCGCAAGCGGGGGAAAATCGTTTGGATTCGGATTTGTATTTGTATTTGTATTTGTATTTGTATTTGTATTTGGTTCGATGTTCGTTTTCCGTTCAAAGAATATTGTATGTGTGTGTGTGTGTGTGTGTGTGTGTGCGAACGTGTGTGTGTGTGTGTGTGTGTGTGTGTATAAGTGTGCGTACGTATGTAGGTCGAGAGTAAACAAACGAAAAACTAATTAGCCGAAAATACCCAAAAAAAAAAAAAACAAAACCAAAAACGAAACAAGTTTCCAAGTAAAACAAGAGAGGAAAACTAATCTTCGGCATGCCGAAGGCTGAACGCACCTGCAAAAGCAAAAAACACTCTGCTTATATTAAATATGTTTGCGGAAACTACTGCTGCTGCTTACTATATCTTTAATCTATATATATTGCTAGTCTTTGGGTCTGCTTTGTGTTGCAGAAATTGAAATCAGTCAGACATCAATTAAAGTTTTTTATTATCTTATTATCCCTATGCATATTTCTTAGCTATTTGAGTTATTCTTAGGATTACTTAAAGCACCGAAAATCAGTGCTTTTGCTCTCTAAAGTCTGATATCAAATAATGGCATCTATCATTTATTATGCTAAAGAATTCGAAGTCCATTTGTCAAATCATTTTGAATACAATTTCATAAATTGATTATATCATATTATTAGTCATAGTCGGAATTGAGTCTCACAAAGAAACGAAGAATCGGCTATGGAACACTACAGATATTGTAATCCTTAAATTAATTTCAAATATAACTGCCTTAAACTATGTGTGAATTATATTTGATATTTATAAATTTATTTGAGGCGACGGGATAGGATACGTTTTTGATAAAGCTGGTAAAAACTTCATATAAATACAAACAGAAACAAAATAGGATAGATAAGCGAATATTGTCATCTGAACAATATTGTCGATAAAGTCGTAACTTATAAATCAATAAATATTTGGAACGGTCAACGGTAACAAGTGTTAGTAACAACTGAAGCCAAAAACGGAACTCGAGAAGGAGCAGAAGCGTTATATCGGACCCTATTTGTGATTCCCAAAAACTAATATTAATATATAATAACTATTTACATATCCAAATTGAATAATATTTTGCTTTTCATAATGGGGCAGGCAGAGAGCGTCGATGGCGTTGAACAACAGCAGGCAATTGGTCAAAATGAGTCCAGTTAGTTCTGAGAGTTAGCGTCGTCAAGTTAGGCTTGGGATTAGCGTTAGTTGGTTGGGATTAGTTGGGTTAGTCTGCTTGGGATTTGCGCGCACAATTAACAAAGAAAACAACAACAACAACAATAACAATAACGAATAACAACGAACAAAGAACATTCATTTTTGAGAATGTCACACTTGGTATTGGAACGAACCAAGACAAAAACTATTCAATAAACAATTTTTAGATCTGATCGTATCATGCAATAAACAAATGTATTCAGATAGATAGACAGAGACAGAGACAGAGAGAGAGAGAGAGAGAGGGAGAGAAAAAGAGAGACGAAACGACACAGACGAGACACATACATATATATATATATATATATATATATATGTATATAAGTCGACAGAGACAGCGATAAGTAAATAAATGATATAAAAAATAACATAGATAGAAAGAGAGAGAAAGAGAGAGAGAGAGAGAGAGAGAGGAGCGAGAGAACAACCGCACGAGATCATATTAACCAACATCAGTTGGATGCCAGCAGCGTTGTCGCAATTGGCACCATCTTTAAAACAGAGTCTATCATTCAGAGACAGAGAGAGATAGAGAGAGAGGGGGGAGAGAGAGAGAGAGAGTGAGTGACATCGTATTATTATGCTCTCTTTGTCTCTAGTTTGTCGTAGTAGTATTATATATTATATACATATACATATGATGGGCTTGACAGCGCTTCCTGGCACCCAGCTAAGTTGTTAATAATAATCATCGTCTATAGTTCTTCGGCTTTTTGCCTGGGTTGGTAGTGGGTAGTGGGTAGTGGAGAGTGGATGGTGGATAGTGGGTGCTAAGTACATGGTTAAGATTGAATGAGTATTGCTTAGTTCAGTTTAGCTGCATTGCCAAGTACACGGGATTCCGCGGCCAGATGCCTATCGATTTTCATTTATTTCCCCAACAGCTTCAACCTCCGTCCGTTGAGCTCTCTCTCTCGCTCTTAAGTCGGAGGAGAGAAAGAGAGAGAGCTCAATTTGTTGTCAGGAGCCACACACAGTTTGTGTGTGTGTGTGTGTGTGTGTGGTTTTTAATTTCTTTATTTATTATTATATTTTGTTCCTTCTTCATAAACAATAGTTTTTGTCGTGTGGAAAAAATGAAAATCAAAAATGTTAGGCTCTACTTTTTTGTGTTTGTGATGCTTGAAAAAAAATTTATGATAGAAATGTAAGAATATGGAAATTGTTGCTTAGCATTCCAGAGCAGCATCAACCATAATAATTAAACCAGGACAAAAATTATATTAAAAGATTAATATCTTAGAAGAATAAATGAAAAAAATAAATATATAGCAGCAAATTAAATACCCTTAGACGACATATTTATGATATTTTCCATACAACAACCTAAACATTGGCAGATTGTTCTTATGGAAGCTACATGATATACTAGTAATCCAGTGCGATGTCTGTGCATTTATTGAAAACATCTCTCAACATATTTTTGGGCAAAACAAAAAAGTTGTTCACATATTTAGCTATATATATTTATACGTTATTATATTATTCTAATATAGTGGTTCGATCCAGACGAGTTAATAAATTTTTGGTTTGCGGATAAATGGCAAATTTCGTCAAGCTTAAAAACTGAGATGGACTTGGCTATATTGGCTTGACTTATGCTGATCAAGAATAGATATATAATAAATAAATATCAGATATGTCCCCATCAATGCTATATACACATTTTGTGACGATATTACAAAATTCTCGATACTTAAAGTCGGAGAACTCTTTCAACGAAGCCCGATCACAATCTTAACCCTTGAAGATGATCAACGCTTACTGACTAATTATGTATAAAATATATATAGTTATTAAAAACTCCAAATGACAGAGCAAGCTTCTCCTCTTGAGAACAGAGTATTCAAATTGTATTATTGCATTGAGCAAAATTAGTAAGTAAATATCTTACATATCAGCATTATTTCAGCTGGGATTTGCTGGATTTGTGGATCTTTCATTTGGTTTCGGGAAGGAGAAATAGATAGAACACAATTGGCATGCAAAACAACAACAAAATAATAATAATAAACGTATAAGTTTTGGACAACCAACTAAGCAGAAATAGCGTAGTAGACAAATAGCCAAGTTAGTTGAGATAGCCAATTGTTTGTCGATTGTGTTAAAGAGGCCAATTAAAGAAAAAATAAACAACAAATGTATGTAAAAAGTTGAACAAGTACAAAATTAGAACGATAAAAAGTATACAGCGAATATTGAAATCAAGTCAGTCAACAACAAATGTATCAAAATTCAAATGCAAAACAATGCCGACCAGTGAGACCAGGCAGTTATACGCTGCTTGCTGTTGGTCACACTGCGGCCAGGCGTTCTTCGCTCACATACACACAGCCAGACACACACGCACGCACGCACACACACACACACGCACACACACATACATACCCGCCTCCTTGTCGTGACCTGCCGACGGCGATCCACGCTGCTCGTAGCTGCGCGAGCGCGGCTCACAATCGGGACTGCCGGCCCGTATATCGGGACTGATGGGTCGCAGTTGGTGCTGCTGATGCTGATGGTGGTGCTGGTAGTGCTGGTGGTGGCCCTGGTTGCCCTGGTGGTTGAGCAGCAGCTGCTGCTGATGCTGCTGTTGCTGCGAGGCGAGCTCCTCGTTTAGACGTTTCGCCAAATCCATCGCCTCGTGACCGCTGACCGTGTGATGGGCCCCAATTGGGATGGGCTTCGACTTGGACTGCTTGGAGCGCAGGTCCAGCCGATTAAAGCCAAATGAGTTGCCAGTTGTATTCTGCGCATTCGACAGCGGGCACTACATATTATCGCAAGACAGAGACAACAACAGAGAGAGAGGGAGAGAGAGAGAAATGTGATTAAAGCCTTTAAATCTGGCATAATTGTAATGTTTGTGTGTATATAGCATATAGCGGTTCCTACGGTGCGCATCTTGCCCAGCTGCTCCTCGCTTGGAATGGTGTCGTTCTCCTCCTCGATGCGTGATGGATTCGACTCCTCGTTGGACTGCACACTCGAGTTGCACGAGTTGTCGCCGTGTGAGTGCGGCCGAAATCCGGGCCCAGGTGGCAAATTCTTTTGTACGCAACAATTGACGCCCGGACTGAAATGCAACTCGACATGGAAACGCTCCTCCGATGTTGGATCTTTGGTCGGATCCTCGTACAGCATTATAACAATCTGGGACATGTAGTTCAGCTCCGTTACCATCGATATATAGTCCATGGCACGGCGCCACTGTTCGTCGGTGACGACATTCAGCAATCCGCCGTAACGGAGCACCGTCAGCAGCGAATGCACGTGGGACTCGCTCGTAAAGTAGAGCCGGGTCCGCACATGCCTCTGCGGACTGGCCACGCCGTGGCTGTAGTGCGGATTCAGTCGGTTCATAAACTCATCCTCGATCTCGTCAATGTTGCGCTGCAGATCGCCCTTGATTTTGCGCAGCAGCGGTGAGCAAATACCCTGACCAATGGCCAGCTTCTCCTGCGGTGTCAGACCATATTCTTGAGGTATTACAATATCGGCCAGGTTCTTCGCATAGATATACAGCTCCTCGGCCTGATCGTATTGCAGCGTGTGCTGATTGTGCTGTAAATCATACTTGATGCAATCATAAATATCGGGTATTTTTGAGATATCGAAGAGCTTTGACTTTGTGCTAAAATCCTTCTCAATCTTCTCCCAGCGACAGCGCATCAGATCCCATGTCTCGCCATGGTACAGTATCGCATCCTTTGTCTTTGGGTCGTCCTTCTTAATGCTGATAATGTGCAGCAGTTCGCGTATCAGCAAATGCACATGATGACAACAATCAACCGGATTCTTGACAAAGTCCAAAGCCTGCGTTATTGATTTGCTGTTGCACGGATTAATCAACACGCGATCCTCCTGCGTGAACTCGCGATCGTTTTGCATCAGCTCGTGCAGTCGACCCTTGGCGCTGTTTGGATTAAGAATTTATCAATATTTCCTTCAATTCCATAATATGTGAAAAATGATAACTGGGCAGGCTCAAAGAGGAGCCTGAAAACAATCCGACTTTTAAATAACATTCAGTATTGGAATTGAATAATTCCTAGAATTCCTATTCTAGAACTAGGCTAAATTTCTATAGTTCTTTGATCGACACAAATATAAAAATAAAAAAGCTATCCAGTTATCGGATCGGAAATTTCTAGACCACTTCTACCGCGCTCTGAGCTGCCCAAACATAGACAACAATAATATTAGACAAATTAAGAAACAATTGAGACCAATTGAGTCGGAAGTGTATTTATGACATGTCAATTATCGAATCGGAAATTATTGATCAAATCGAACAAAGCAATCATATAATTATTAAACAGTCATTTGCGGCATATTTGTTCGATGGTGGTTTTGGTTTTGATGGATACTTACAGGTTTTGGTATTTGCTTGAATCGCAATCGTTGTCGAGCAGTCCGTTTGTATTGGCGCTCTTCACCATTTGGACCAGGATGGGCGTCAGCTCGCCTTCCAGCGCCAGCAGGCCCTTGGCAAAGGCAGCGGCAGTCATTTGAACGCGCCCCTCATCCGAGGCATAGATCTTGAGGTCGTGACGAAACGTTGAGTGCAAACTAAAATTTAGATTTGAATTGGGGAAACCACTTAAGATTGAAGTGTTGTAGGGGGACATAGGGTCAATTTTTGTACGTACCGCAGTAGACCCAAGCCTTGTGTGCCCGAGTAGTCGGAGCGTCCCTGTCCGCCCGGATACATGCAGCGAAAAATGCGTCCCAGCTCCTCGGCCTGAATGCGACCCGCTGGCGTTAGTTCGCCGCCCCATTTGAGGATGAGGACCAGCGAGGGTTCGGCGGGCGTCTCGGCTGGAATTGTTAGGACTTAGCGTGCGATTAGATTAGTTAATAAAAATGACAAGGACCTACCATCATCAGAGCTGGAGCCACGGGGACGTCCCTTGGGCTGGTATTTCATTTGCACCTTGCGATTAATGCCCGAAAAATGGCCGTACATTTCGAGAACGTTTTTTAGCTGCTCCAGCTTACTCTCCTTCTCCTCAATCTCCGCATGCGCCTTTGTGTGTATCTCGCTGAGCAGAAATCGGGCTATATCAAGTATTTCTTGCAGCTGCTTGGGCCTCTTTAGCTTCACGTGTCCCAGCTTGTAGCCGTCGTATTTCTCAAAGATCTCAAAGAATCTGCAAAATGAAACGTATTCGATGAAAAATGATCTTCTGATTACCAACCTACCACAACCAAACCGACGATTACAAATGCATGAGCCCAGAGTACATATTCTTGATCAGCTTCAATCAAATCAAATCGATTTAGATCAAACGCGACACATAAATTCGAATCGAATTCCAATTTATTGACAGCTCCTCTTCCGATTTCGAAAAAAAGGTACAATTTTTAAAATAGAGATAAGATTGGCGCTTGGTGAACAACATTTAATAGTTCAAAAACATTTTTGCAACAATTTAGGCAGTCGCAAGTCAAATGGAGGCTTTTGGGCACTTAAGGTCAACATTTATATTGACCTGGAAACCGGAAGTCAGAAGCCAAAAGCCGACAACCGATCTGTCAACCGATAAGCCCAATGGCAATGTTCCGATGTGGACGACTCAGAGACTGACGGAGATATTCGATTTGTTTCATCACATATTCTCCATCATTAAGAAATGCATTTCTAAAAAGTAGAAATGCAAACTGTGATTCTTAGAATAAATTCTTTCTAAAATTCAGAAACAAGTAATGAAATTTACTGCCTCGTCTTTTATGTTAGAGTTTAGCTTAGAGACCAAGTTGCTCGGTGGTGCAATCATAAAACACTAATTTGAATTCGTATAAGCAACAAAAGAAACACTTTTTGAATAAAAAGTTGAATTACGCTTGGCGTATTCCTAAAATTCAGGACGATTTTTTAGTTCGGAACGCTTCGGATTGCTTTGCATGGAGAAAGGATCATTGATGTGTGAGTAAATGGATTGTGACCAGTAAGCTGATAAAACTCTAACTCACTTCGGATGGCGGACTTCGACCTTCATCTTCTGCTTGGGCGTGCGATCTCCATGCCTGATTATGGCCACAACGCAGCGTAGCTCCATCATTTTGCCAAATGTTGTGGGCACAATGGGCGGATCGTCCAGCTGGAATGGCACCGACCAGGGTATGTGGAGGGTCGGCGTGAGTTCGCGCAGTATCATGTTGCCCAGAATTTTGGCGCAATCGTCATAATATTTGTTGGAGTTCTTCACAAAACTAAATCCGTTGACATCGCAAACGTAGCTCTTTCCATTGGCTCGCAGCAGATCAAAGCCGCAGACGGTCTGCTTGAAGGCCAAGCACACCTTGCGCGAGATTAGCTTCTCCGAGTGATTAAGTATAACCGGATAGCGTATCTCCTTGCCCTCGCTATCCCGCTCCACTTTGCCATCGAGCGCCGGGCTCTTGCGTGCCTCCGCATGGGCATAATCCGGACCAACGGTGTAGACCTTGACGTCGGTGCCTGAAAAGTACACTAAGTTGTAAAGGTAATGCTGGATTCAGTGCGTTCGACTGGCGACCAGTTTTTCTTGGGGGACTAGATTTCGGCAATGATAGCAATGAGCAACGATCTACGAAGCTGCAGGTGAGCGAGCGAGACGCAAGACAATGCCAATAACATTATGCTGTGCTACATATAAATGTACTTTTCTGGCTTTCTTTTTACTTTTTACATATTTTGTTAATGGGCGTTAATGTTGGTGGTTATGGGGGCGTGACGTGGCGTGGCGTGACAAGCATAGATTGCTGCGCTGAGATAGAATTCGGAACATCCTAAATACATATATAGTTTGGCTATTTATTTTGTTGGTTGGGGGAAAGGGAGCGGGACGGGTAGTGGTTACTGGTTACTGGTTGCTGGAATGCGTGTGTGATTGATTGACTAGACCAGCATTGGCTGGAGCGTGCTAGAGAGCAGTACCTAGAGCAGTATTGATTGCATAGACAGGGAGCATAGAGAGCATAGAAAGCATACCATCGGTGGGCATAAAGTCCTCGTAGATAAAGGAGCCCGTTTTGCGCACCCGCGACTCCGGCGAGTAAACGCTACTACGGCTACCAATTTTGCGAAATAAACGCTGGCTGCCACCGCCCGCAGACGTTGGATAGTAGATATAGATGTTGTGATCCTCCGCCGAGACGGGCTTCTCGACAAACGGCTTGTTAAACGTAATGCCATTGACCTCAACATGATCCTCCGACTCAATGAGTTCATGATCTAAAAATAAGTAGCGAGATAAGCACAAGTTTCTATATAGGACAAGGGGACAAGGGGACAAGCGTCACTTACGCTTCGGATCGGGTGAGTCGCGATCGAGGACAGCATAGCGCGGTATTTCGATGCCCTCCTTCTCCAGTATGGCATAGACGCGTCGTCTGTCCTGGATGTCGTACTGCATATGCAGATTATTAAGGACAAACGGATTGCGGAGCTGCGCATACTCGATCGCCTTCTCCAGCGGAAAGCCTTTGGAGTGAAAAGAGACAAGGCAATCGCAGATGGGCCAGTTCTGTACCTGTTCGCGCAATATCACATTCTCCTCAAACGTCACCAGGCGAATGAACTCGAACTCTCCGAGCCGCGTCAATATCTCTTTCATTGGCTTCGATTGCGTCTTCTTGGCCATCGCACAGATGCCCACAATGACCTGTTTGCTGGTACTTGACGAGGTGCTCGTATCGGAATCCATTCCGTCATTGCTGTCCCCAAAGTCCGTGTCGCCCTTTGAATTATATTCAAATGGAAATGCTTTCGATTAGGAACTTGTTTATTCGCCACTCCAATTTCATTAATAGTAAGAACAAAAAAAAAAAAAAACAAATTAAAATTTATTACAATTTTGTTAAGAAAACTTGATCATTTTTTCCTTGATACGTTTTGTTTTTTTTTTTGGGGGGGATTTCAAGAAGAAATTTATATTCTTACATGTTCCAAATATTTTATATATTTTTGGAATTGAGCAAAGATTTGATTAAGATTGAAAAAGATCAACCAACTCAGGAATGCCGAACAAATATCAAATTATATTTCATATTATTTATATGAAATCGAAGATGATCTCCTTTGCCTGGGAAACCCAAAAGTCGAGCAATATCAGGCAGTAAAAAGGCAGATCTCGACTAGACAATACTCTGCCAACGAACCGGGTGAATAGCCCAACGCACAACAAGCCGGCTGATAATAAGCAAATGGCAACTTAATATTTGCAGTTTCAATTGGCGCGATGGCTAAACAACAATTTGCTGTTCCCACAACTGGTTAACGATGTCTAATTCAGGCCTGGCCAAGATAAGCGATATACAAGCAACAAGCGATGAGCGATGAACGATGAGCGATGAACGATGAGCAATGAACGATGAGCGATGAACGATGAGCGATGAACGATGAGCGATGAGCGATGAGCGTCACCTACATTCAGGCACTCGTCGCAGTAACAAAAATCGTCGCTGTTGTTGTCGTCGTTGCTGACGCCGCATTGATAGTCATGATCAGCGTAGTCGCTACCGTTAAATGGCCCATATTCGCCATTGCCATCCTCCCCCTCCTTCATCTTAGTCATTTGCAGTTGTGGCATGCCACTGCGTCTGCTGCGGCGTCTGGCTCGCTTATGCGTGTCCGGGTCGCTGTCCGGCGCCAAGTGCTCGTCAGCATCTTGCAACTGATTTGTGGCCGAAGGGACGCCGCTACAAGAATTTGCTTCCAATTTCTTTCTATGGCGCTGATGACGCGATCGTAGCTTTTTGAGGCGCCACCAGTCCTTAAGCCATGTCCACTCCATGCAATCACTTCCTCAACGTATCACGCATCGGCTCCACAACGATCAATTTGTTGATATTGCTTTTAAAAGCGCGCATGCATTATTCCCAACTTTCTACTTGACTAGCGACTATCAACTGAGCAGTTTTCCACGGTTACGACTTTGATTGTGACTGCGACTGCGACTGTGACTGTGACTGCTATTGCAAATATGGCTATCAGCCTATCAGACACGCTCTGTTCTGGAGACTCGAGCGGAACACATTGTTGTGCCACGTGACACGACCCTAGCAGCAAATACATATTGCGTGCCTGCGCGAATAGTTCAAAATATTCAAAAAAATACGCGCACGTAAGATAAACTCATACAAGGAATATATATATATATATATATATACATATATATCGTACATAAGTTAAATAAATCATATTTATTCTATGGATATCATTATTATCTGAGCGCAATTTATTTATTATAACAGCTTATGATTTGAATTTCAGTATACATCAATTTGATGCAATAAACAACTGGAAGAAATGTAGACACGCTCTCATCCCTACGCCGGAACCATGAAAGATAAACATGTGAGGCGGCTCTAGACAAATGAGCTAGACATGAAGATACCCTGTACCATACATATCGAATTGGCAGCCATATCTTAAACAGTATTGATATAAAATAAAGCTGAAAATGCGTTTGGTATACGAGAAACAATATTGCAAAAACTTCAAGTCGATCCGGCTGTTAACACTAATCAAGATTATTTACAAATGATATATAACAAAAAGAGATAGAGACAGAGACAGAGATAGATATATTAAGTTAGTGGTGTTGTTTTCAGCGATCGGAAAATATGCTGATCCAAATTTAATCTATATAAACACAATGAGTCTGCTCAAATTGCTCTTGCCCTTGTTGCTGCTATTGCTTTCTCAGTGTGTAATTGTTTAAATTCGTTATCTTTGTTGACGACGAGAACGACAACGACAACGACACCAAAACCAGTGTGTAAATATTTATATTCGTTTTAAATACAACTCAAATATGCATAATACTTGTTTTTGTATTTGCATTTGTATTTAAGCATTTTCAATTTCAAACTAGAGAGTCTCTCTCTGAGTAGTCATTCTGAGGCTAAATGAATTTGGCTTATCAGTTTCTTATCTTAATGAAAATCAATTCATGCCAAATTAAATAAAAATCAAAACAAACAACAGCATTTGGTGAATGAACGAATAATGAATAATGATTAAAATGAAAGGAGTGATCCAAGCTTGACCAACTCGGGACACATAATAGGCTTACCCTAAGATGGGTCGCGGGCCACAAACATATAGAGGGGGAACGAAGCGACTGAGAGGCCCCTAACAGGAGCTGTTTTGTGGCATAGAAAGACACACAATACGACTGCAGCTAAGAAATGACGAAAGGCAGATGCGACAATGAAGCTGGCACCAGGGGCACCAGGACTCCAGGACAAGACACCCTTTGCGTGGCTATAATTTAAGCAAGTAATGACCATGGAGAAGAACAGAATTAGGATACTCACCGGTCTACTAACAGGACACTAAGCCCAAGAAGTCACCTAATTAAATTAGGTATTTGGTATTTATAGTAGCGAACTATGCGGGTTTTCTTTAAAGCGAGGAAGAATCCTCAATATACATCCTAGCAGTGTGTCGCCTTAACTAGAAGAAGAAGCAGCATCCTAGGGATGCATGTTATGAGTTTCAAAGACATAGAAGCCCTCAAACCAAAAAAGATTCTCGCATTCGTGCGGGAGCTGGGAGCTGGGAGCAGTGCAGGTATCCCAATAATAATAATTATATATAATAATAATAAATAGCGCCACAATTCAATTACAGAAAAAGTTGTCGGAGTACACTAATAAAATGAATTTCATGCTTGAAGCAGCCTTCAGTTAAATAATTTCCTCCTGTCACACCAATGTATGCAGCCTTGCCAACAAGGATATTCCCAGATTGGTCTCTGGCTGCCACGGGTATTAAATGCGCAAATCAAATATATGGTAGCATGGACCATTAAACGTAATTCAATCACTGGCTTAAGTTATTGAAAAATCCTTCAATTTGCATTACAAATTCACTCCAACCAAAGGCGACTAAAGTTATGCGCGCCGCTCGAAAGTATGCAATGGTTTTTCACTGCCAGCTGCTGCTGCAAACCAAGAAGGATGCGCAGAGAAATTGAGTAAATGAAGTAGGAAAAAACACACACACACACAGACACACACAGACACAGACAGCGACACAGAGACGCTTACCGCTATGCTCGAAATAAGATGTGGAACCATCGGAGCAGGTCACAAGTCACAAGTCGACCGACGACAATTCGGCAACCGACTAAAGAGTGCAAATGGTCCACACAGAACAAACCAAATGAACAGCGAAGCAAATAGAACGAGATAATTAAGCATCGATATATACATATATATATATATATATATAGAGATATATATATGTGTGTGCCAACAAATTAATTAGTCTTTCCGTGAAATGAGCAAACAAATGCAAAAGCAATTATTAAATAAGACAACAATAAAGATCGGATATATGAAATCCACACCGAAGACTGCATACCCTTGCGGAAATTCGCTGTACATTTAAATAGAAAAATGTTGGAAGCACAATCAAACTTGTTACGACAGACTTTGATTCGGATACCTATCGAAAATGTTTAGATGACTTTCATATTCAATTAATAGCATTATGTTAATTTCAACGACGTTATAATGTAGTATATTTAAGCAATGGTTATTGGTCATTCCTATGCCAGCTACATATATACAAACATAGTCATCCGATGTGACTGACCGAGCGGCTCGAAACAGACTAACAGACAAACAGACGAACAGAAAAACAGACGGACTAACGAACATACGAACATTTGTGCAAACACTACGTCAAGAAAGTGTTTTGACACGGAAAAAATACATCTTTGTTCATTTGTTTAGCAAAAAAAAAAAAAAAATTACTTTATTATCGACTTATCTTGGTTTGACTTTTTCTTATTTTTCTACTATTCGTTTCTCGCAACTAAGTGAAAGAGCAGCTTTGAAAATATACATTCTGTGGAGTGTCAAGAAAGTGTTTTGACAATTTAAAGATGCGCGTTTTTCTTTATTTTGGCAAATTCTGATAATTTTTGCATTAATAAAAAATAAAATAAATAATAATAAAATAAATATTATAATCACCAGATTGGGAAAAACGGAAAAATTGACTTTCTCAGCAAATAGTAGACTGAAATTAGCGAATATTATTAAGTATAAAGTAAATACAGTACTTTTTTCCAATGTCAAAACACTTTTTTGATAAAAAATAATGAACAAAATGCGAACGATAATAAGCTATAAAAAAAAGCGCAGGCAGACCAAGAAGCAAAGAAACGCAATGCAAAAAATAATAATAATAAAAATAAAATTGTTCACCGCATAAGAAAATGATGAAGAACGCGGCTCCACTGCGTCATTTGCGCCTGTTTCTGCAGGTGAGAGAACGAGAAAGAGAAAGAGAGACAACGAGGACGAAAGAATTAAGCTAACGGCTTATACTAACACACACACACACACACACAGAGAGGGAGAGAGACGCACGCACCACCCAAGTTTGGTGTTGAGCTGACGTGCGTCAGACAGCGACGCGAGTTGACGTCGCTGCCAACGCCACCCAAGGCAGCATCAATCTGTATCTGCGGGCAAGCAGCTGATGACGATGAAGTTGCTGCCACTGCTGCTGCTGACGCTACTGCTGCTGCTTCTGCTGCTGGGATGCGACGTCTGCGCCGACTCCAAGCGCGACGCGGATTCTCATTGTAACTGCCGTCTCTTCCTCTCCCACTGCCGCCAGCAAGCCTATCAAAGCTGTTGCCCATTCTGTGCACACACGTCTTTCTCTGCGTATTCACATGTGCATTTGTATGCATGCATGCGTAAGTGTATGTGTGCATACGCGTACAAGTGTGCGTAGAAATATGGGAATTTGTTAGGCACAAAATGAATTATAGACAAAGTGATCATATTTGTACTGCATACACACTCACACACGCATACATATATTTGCTTGTATATGTGTGTGTAAGATGAAGCAGAAGAAGAAGCAAGCAGAGCGTGTCCCCAAAAACAGTTGCATTTGAGAATAGTTGTGAAAACTTCAACTAAAACTGAACCTTGAATTGCCCAAAATTTATTGTAAAAAATAAGTAAAAGAAAAAATAATATGAAAAAGAAACGAAAATGTTGTTTTCGAAAATAGTAGCCTAAAAGTAGGTGGAACAGAATCCTCGAAGTTAAACCAAATTTGGGGTTGGAAATTAATTATAAATATAAAATAAATTAAGCCAAACTAAATGAAGATTGAAGCAAAAGTGCTCGACTCGAAAACACCCTGTGCCCAGTCACAACATACATTCGCCTGTCAGACAGACAGACGGACACAGAGGAAGCAGCAAGCAGCGCAGAGGGGAAATTCATTCGTGTTTCCAGTTTGTGTTCCAGTGTCCAGTGTTGATTGGAAAAGTATGACTCGAAACACATACATATGTATATACGCAAGTGTGTATGTGTGTATGCATGAGGTGTTTGCAGGTGTAGCGTACCAGAGGCACCCTGTGAATAACAGTTCAACTCCGCAGTCAGCTGTTGTCAATCGCAGCAACGACAATTTGACAAAGTCAAGGTCAACCAGAGAAACAACAAGAAACTATCGATTTTCAAGCACAGTACGCATGATGTATGAGTATGTAGTTGCAAGAAGAAGAAGGATAATGATATTGCATGGTTTTATATGTTTATATATTAGTAATAGCTTAAACAATTTCTATTGCTGCGTACATTGCCGTCTTGGCCCAGATAGAAACCCACGCGATGCGAATGCGAATGCGACCCCAGCGGCTGCTGCGAATGATGCTGATGCTGGTCCTGTTGTTGCTGCTGCTGCTGTGGCTGCTGCTGTTGCGGCTGCTGGGAGGCTCCGACGTTGCTATGCGCAGACTGACGCAAATCCTGATAGCCCGATTCCAGCTCCGTGTAGGACATGTTCTGAATTGTTTCGATTGTTGCGTGGATTAGTTTGTTTGGCGATTCGTGTTGATTTGTGTTTTGGTGAATGCAAAAGCAAAGGCGACCACAATATTTTTACATTATGACACACACACACACACGCACACACACATGCACACACACGCCCACACACACACACACACACACACACACACAAGCACAAGTTACGGCGAGCGGAACGCGCGAACTATATTTAATATTTAATATAATAATTTCACTTCATTTGTATTACAACAAAAAATGTATGATAGAAAAAAAGGTGTCTGCTCGTTTATCCTTGGCTCAAGTCAAGCAGCTTCAGCTCGATGCGCGTTTGTATTTATATATCAACAACAACAATCCGGATTACGAAAGATTCCGTTCGTGCGACCGTCGTGGGCGAACATAAAAATACCAAAACAATTATGTAAAATACCAAAACTCGATAACATAACTTTTGGTGGCTCTGTCATCGAATCCTTATCGAATAGTTCCCCCTTAAATCAAATCAATTTTTAAAAAAACAAAAGCTGCATGACATTTATTTGTTATTCAATAATACAGCAAATGGCGAACTGTATATTTTTGATAATTAAACTATAGATAAAGTATTTAAAATTTAGCCTGTTTTCTATGCTTTTCATACGTTTGATAAATTGTCAGATACATATTATTTCATATTATATGTATATTTGTGATAAATAAACTATAAATCAAGTATTTACTGCCCTATGCCAATTTAGAATTCAGTCTGTCCATTTAATCCATTTAATATTGCCGATATGTTAAATTTTTGTAATCGATTATTGGCAAGACGGCCTTTCGAATGCGGCTGATAGTATCGATGCTCATAGGAATCAAAACAAAAACCGAAAAATCATCAAATCAAGAAGACCCAAACAAACAGCAAATGTTGCGCAACCAACTGTGGCAGCCACATGCTGCTTGCTGGTGTGTCCAGCTTGGACAGCATTTATCACCACAAATCGCTGGCATCCAAAGCATTTCGAGGGCGAAAAGCAGCAGCAGCACAAATGCAGCGCGCCAGAGCCGAATTCTGGGCAAGCTCTTCGGCAGTCGCGTGGCTGGAACGAAGAAACGCTGGTATCCCAGCTCCGATAACAGCGCTGACAACAGCAGTAGCAGCAGCAGCAGCATTTATCAGCCGCCAAGCGTTGTCTTCCAGTCATCGCAATTTGGCAAGAGGAATACGGCCGGCTCCAAGCAGAATACACGACGGATGTCGGTGCTGAACAAACTGTTCATGACATCCATCACCGATCTGCTGGCGACGGGGCAGGCGGCGGAATCGGTACTGGGACGCAGTCTGCAGGTGTCGCGCGTCAAGATCTCCTCGGACTTTGCCTGTATCAATGTCTACTGGCTGGGCACCGGACAGGTGGCAAGCGATGCGGCACTCGAAGCGCAACTGCAATGCTGCACTGGCCAGCTGAGGCACGAGCTCTCCCAGCTGCGCCTGATGGGCGAGGTGCCACGCCTCCGATTCGTGCGCGACAAAAGTGGCAGCAACAGCAACAGCATCGAAGCCATTTTGCGAAACATTAACTTGAACAGTCCCAAGCA
The DNA here is from genome assembly GCA_035042305.1 of Drosophila glabriapex. Classification (NCBI taxonomy): domain Eukaryota; kingdom Metazoa; phylum Arthropoda; class Insecta; order Diptera; family Drosophilidae; genus Drosophila; species Drosophila glabriapex. The sequence goes on from JAWNLN010000066.1 coordinate 8,062,269, forward strand.
GGAGGAGGCCGATCAGGAGGAGGGGCAGCAGCAAGATGAGGCTACCTTTGATGTGGCGCAAACAGTACGACAGGAATTCTATGGCAATGCCGCTGAGCAATCTGTAGCAGCAACTGGAGCCGCAGCGATGCCACCAGCGATGCGGCACGATGTGCTTGGCCTGGATCATCGCCTGATCATGGATAAGATTTTCACCAAGATGCGCAAGTCGAAGAGCGCCTGGCAGCGTCAGCAACAGCATCAGGAACAATCATCAACCGACTGCGACAAACTTGCCTATCCCCAACCCCATCGCAATCCCAATCCGCAATCCGATCCCCACGATGCCATCAAGTTTGAGGCGTTCCTTGTGAAGAGACGCGAGCGGAAGCAGACGCCGGAACGCAAGAAGCATAGACGTGAGGAGCTCTATGAGCAGGCGGAGGCGGATTGGAGGGCGGAGACAAACGAGAGCAATGAACTGGAGCTGCTGTCCCACAAGGATTACATTCTGGAGGAGAGCACGGACGACAGTCTGCACGACTACCGCAAACCATAATCTTGAAAAAACAAAAACAATAAACAACATTTAGAAAACAATTCGTTTCAACGAAATTTAAAATGTTATTTTTTTAACTTTTATTATTGTGAGCAATTTTTCTGGATAATAATATTAGTCTGACAATACATAATATATCAGGAGAGGTATTCAACTCTCCATAATATTAGTTATATAAAAAAATATAAAACAATTCGTTTCAGGTTGTTTCTGTTAATGAAGTCAAATTTCAAGCAAGCGAAAATTAAAATTAAAAGTATCAATTACAAAATGTTAGCCCACTAAATTTAAAAATAAGAAAAGAATCCTAACTTTCTTAGCAATTTTTGTAAATATTACATTTTAATGTAAAATGTACAGTAAAATTAGTTTGTTTTTAATGAGTCTTTGATATGCAAATCAAGTGATTTGATTGTTTTTATCAATCTACGAAAAGCTGCGAAAAATGTGCAGAGAAGTAATAAAAGTAGAGCAAAATGTGGAATATCGTTGTTCATAAAATCTACTTTATAAACATGTCCGTCCTTATGCATATTTATATTGAACTATTTCCCATAACTGTACACATTTCCCACTTTTGCATACATTTATTGTTCTTCTGTCTCTTTCTTTTCCATTTCAATCCACTACACATTTTTCGTCGTATAGTATTCCAATTACATTACGAACCGAATTCGTAATGGGGTCTTTTCGCTGCTGGGAAGAGATCTGGCAAAAACACAAAAAGTGAGAAAGAGAACGTCGCAAACAAAACGCGACAAAACGCGCATTTTAGTTTCGTCTTATTTCGTTTTGAGTGTGTTGAAGTAAGTAACACGAATAGATTAATACGCATATATTAAAAAATAAGCAAACGAAAACAAATCTTATGTTTATAAAAAAAAACGTGCAAATTGTAATATATTGTAATAAGCGTTTAACTAAATATCATTTTGAATGCTGCTCCGTCGAAAACTGAGCTGAAAATTCAAAAGATGAGAACAAAAACTAACGGAGTCTTTCCAGACATCTTCCCAGTTATCTACAGTTGGTGGGACAGAGACCGAAATAAAAACGTTTTGTCTTATGCGACGTGTGCCGTCAATCATTGCAATGGGAATCAAGTCTGAAATTAGTTCCACGTGTGGGGATCCAAATTAACAATATTTGATATTAATAGGAACACAAAACAAATACTGGCATTCTCTCTCTGAACCCAACATTTTGGCGCCACACTTGCACCGAATGCGCGAATTATGTTTGAGAAACTTATTAAAGTAAAATAAATACATTTTTCCCAATTGGTAAAAACAAAAAAAAAACAATTCACAATATATATGGACGCATATAAAGCATAAACACAGCAGATTTTAATTTCATAGAAATAAACGTTGATTTAACCGTTTTTAACAAATTTTTATGTATATCTTGTTGATTGTTGTTGGTGGATAAAACAAAATTCTGAATGGCAAATTTAAGCAATGTGCCCACTGTGCAAGCGAAGCAGTCGATGTTATTTTTTTCCTCAGCTAACGGTTGACGGTCCTGCAAGTGAGGGAAAGAGAGATGCAAACATTAACATTATTCGGATAAAATTGCAAGTGTGTATGTGTGTGCTTTCTGTTGTAAGGCAAATTGGAATCAGTGAAAACTTGTATAGCATCAACGTTTATGCTCAGTCGAAAGATGGTGTAAGTTTGGTTCATCACACAAATGCCAAATTAACACAGAACAAACAGATCTACACATTGTGTGGACTAATTTATCGTACCTCGAGTGTAACTGTTAATGCTGCTGCTGCTGTTTAGCACTGTACATACGGACAAGAGACGGAGATGGAGAGATGAAGGCATTTATTCAAAGAGAGCAAAGCCCATATCGTCGTCCTCCGACTCGGACTCCTCTTTCTTCTCCTCCTTCTTGGCTTCCTTCTTGTCACCGCCCGCAGCAGCACCGGCTGGGGCAGCGGACGCAGCAGCAGCAGCGCCGCCGCCGCCGCCAACGGGCATCGAGGAGAGTTTCTCGCGTCCCTCCTTAATGAGGTCATCGATGCTCTTGCCCTTCAGCTCCTTGATCACGCGGCTCAAACGCTCAGCGTCCACCTCGATGCCAACTGAGCTGAGGATCTTCTCCAGATCGGCATTGGCGGGACTCTCCTGTCCACCGAGGACAGCCAACAAATATGCAGCCACGTAACGCATGCTAATATCGAAAGAAAACAAAACAAAATGAAAACAAAAACAATTTTAATTTTTCGATTAAATTATAATCGGTTTATATCGTTGGCATCACTTTTCGTTTTTAGTTAGTTTTGTGCGGAATCTTTTCGTATTTGGCTTGTGTGCAATTTGTTTTAGTTTTTGTGGCTGTTGCTTACTTTAAGTCTTTGGTTCTTGACACGAAACGTGAAATGCACAGAAAACACAACTTTCGCCTTGGAGACCTGTAAACCAAAAGAACGCTGCTCTGCTCTGACACACAAAAGTTACTTCCGGCTGTCAGAGATGACAGCTAGCGTTGCGTGCAACACTGCTGTTTGAAGTAGATGGCGCTTTGCTCCCAGAGTTGCATTTCTTCGCCGCCAAGCCCAACCGATTTCGATAACAACGCGCGGTTTCAAATTAAAATGTGTGCGCGAACATGTGTCATCGATAAGTCAGAAGCAAAACCAAAGCCGGTCGAGGCGGTCGTCTGACGCTCGGTGCGCGAAATTGAGATTTGTAACTGTGCGTTGTCGCCTGCTGTGTGAGTGTGTGTGTGTGTGCGTGTGTATAGGCTTTTTATTGTTGGCCACCGCCGCCGCTTGCAATTTGACTCTTCGAATACAACGACTGTGTAAGTGTGTGTGTGTGTTTGAGTGAGTGGTAACAAGTACAAATACAGCGGACAAACATCTTTAACTGTAAATTAATTACACATTCTTTTTGCACATATTCCGCGTGTGCGCGCTCAAAAAACAAAAACCGACACGAAATCGAACAAACTGTAGTAAAATCAGCAACAGTCTCTGCTACGTAACATAACCAAGAAGAGCACATATAACAAACACATACATCCACATATACATACATACGAGCATACATGTGTATAAGAAGAAGCAGTAGCAGCAGAAGCAGTACATCTCAAACTGTAAACGGTGTTTCGCAATCGAGCACACAGAAAAAAGAAAAATAATAATAAGAGCCGCCAGCCTTCCAACCAACCACGCGTCGCTCGCCTCGTTCACATCACACGTAACTGTGTTTGTTTGCCGCGCCTCCTTCCCCCTCCAGCCCCCCACGCCTCTTCCACCAGCACGACGTCGACGTCTCCATCATTGTCTGTTTTCGACTCGATTCTGTGCCTGTGGCTCTGTGTGTGTGTGTGTGAACTTCGTCGTCAGCAGCAGCAGCAATAGACAAAAATTTCAAAGCAGCGCAGCCGCCTTCAGCATTGACGTTGTCGCTCTTTGTGCGTGCGTGCGTCTGTGTTATAAGTGCGTGTTATAAGGTGTGGTGTGTATAGAAAATCGATTGAAGCAGCCGATTGTCGTTCCCGTTACGCGATTTTTTTTGTTTGTGTTTTTTTTTTGCCGTCTTGAACGCATACTCTGCAAATTGAAGCTGATTTTTGTTTGAGTGTTTTTTGTTGCGTGGTGAGTGCAAAAATGGATAAATCGACGACAAGAAATACGGCCAATGCAAAGGCCGCAACGGCGGAAAATGAGGCAACAGCAACAAATGGCACCGCTGCTGCTGGGTGTGGCAGCAATGTTAATACCAACAACAACAACAACAGCAGCAGCAGCAAGAACAACAATAACAGCAGCAGCAGCATCAATACCAGCAACAACAACAATAACAGCAGCAGCCATGTTAGACAACAACGTTATCCAAGCACAAGTGCGCTGCTTAACAATAACAGTAACAGTTCCACAACAGTTGCCAGCGAAACGGGAATGGGAATTGGAATGGGAATGGGAAGTGGCAACAATAATTTGATGATTAACCTTAATATCAGCACCACAACCGGCGGCAACTTTGGCGTCAGCGTTGAGCCTCACATCAGCGTCGAGAGTCTCAAAAAGATTATTGCCAAGAAACTGAAAGTGGCCAAGGATCGCATCTGTTTGCTTCATCGCGAAAAGTGAGTAAAAAACAAAAATCAGCCACAAGAACCATAAAAAGTATATACAGTGTCTCGCAGCTCAAAAGACTCAGTGTCTAGCAAAAAATTTAATTGCCTGCCATAAACAAATTATCCAATATTTTTCAAAAATTCCAAATGTATATTACCAGAAAATCTGTTCACCTTTCTCTGTGTATACCTGAATACCCTTCTAGCCGGACATAGACTTTTCAAGGGTGTGTGTGTGTAATCTTCTAATTGTCTCTCTCTCTGCTTCTCTTCCCTCCAAAATAATGACCAATGACGCAACATTTTTGCTCTCGCTCTCTCGCTTCTCTCGAATCGAATGGCAAGGGAGAATAAGAAACGGTAGACGCAAAGGCGTATTGGTATTAGTGTTGGTGTTGGGCTTCGCCAGCAACAAGTGTTAATTTATATACACACACACATACATATATATATGTGCGTAGGTTTCTCTCTCGCTCTCAAAAAGATCTTGCTAGTGATAATTGTTCTATTGAAACGTGCCCCTTTTACGGTCTGCGTATTTTTGGTTTTATTATTTAACCTTTGTTTAGTTTTAATGCTTTTCGTGCCCGATCGTTTGTGTGTATGCCTTTGTTATGCTTTGCTGTAAGGTGAGCTCACGTGTGGTGAGTATGGCAGATAGGTAAGGAGAAAGAGAGAGCGGGAGAGAGAGAGTGTGTGTACGTGTATGTGTATTGTGGTGATCTTCCCTAATTTGTATAAAATGTAACAGCTAACAAGATTTGGATGCCCTCCAGTGTTACCCTATATTATTTGTAATGAATAAGGAATAAAGGGAAACCGAAATTGAAAATCGACAAATTCAAATCAGCAAATTTAGGTGGTTTTTTATTTTTGTAATTTTTTTAACTTTGTTTTGGGTACAGTATCCCACAGTGGAGCTGACTTTTTGAGTCGAACTCAAAATCGGGCAGCAACACAATAAAAGAGAACAAATATGAAATGTTTGAGTTTTTTGGCTTCTCTCTCTCTCTCTCTCTCTTTTGTGCTGGCTCAGTTGTTGCATCTGTTGTATGCCGCTTGCCACTTTATAACAACAACAACAACAACAACCATGCAATTCATGCAAAACTTTTGCTTTGTTGCCGATTGTTATTGTTTTCTTTTCTCTCCTCTTTGCCATGTGAAGATTTAATTTCTCGCTTTTGCTTGCTGCGCTGCTCTTTGTTCTTGGCTGCAATAACAAATTGTTGCTGGCTGCACTTATCGCCGATGATGTTGTTGATGATGATTCGTTGTTGTTGGCTAGGTTGCCGAGTTGACTTGAACTGGGCTCTCCTTTGTTTGCTCAAAGTTCTACGACCACCCAAATGTCAGATGTTGTTTAACCCGCAGAAGCCATAAAAAAAACAACCTTATCCCCCCACCCTCACCTGTTAATGGAGAACCCACCACCATTTTCACCACTTGCAAAACCTTTCGCCCATCTACCATAAGACCGAGTTGAACCTAACTCCTTCCAAGAAGTACATATTAAGCAAGCAATTCGTAACTTATTAACATATAAATGCAAAACAAAGCATTTGATTTTATATTATGTTTTCGCAAGTCTTAAATGAATGCAGCTTCGAAGAGCTTGTCAGTTATCGATTTGCACCTGTAGGTGTATCGGCATGGTATCGTTTATTATTGAATCGATAACATATATATATATATATATATATATATATATAATATATATATATAGAAATATATATATTGATTTTTAAAGTCGCCACCACCAATGGAAGCAAGACCAACAACGGTAAAGGGAATCTCAGCAACCACCAAGTTTCCCCTTCTGCTTATGTATTACTTATATGCATACAAATACATACATAGTAGTAGTATTGTTGCTTGCATATTAAAAAAATAATAAAAAATACCTATTCTATTAGTTACATAGCAGCCAGGTCCTGCATAATAGCGCCATGTGCTTGGAATATCCATTTTATGGTGCTCAATTTTTGTTTAGTTTGTGTGTTCGTTGTTACAACCAATACTCCTTGGGCATAAATACTGACTATGACAATGCGAATAAGCAGTTAAGGGGGGGGGGGGGGGGGGGAGTTGAGAGAGAAAGAGAAAGAAGTGGGTATATGAGGTTGTAATCCAAGTGCAAATATCATATCTGGATATATCTGGCAGTATATATATATATATATACTCCATAGAGTACTAAGAAAATTCAAGAGCTAAAAATTTGAGGTGCATGCATGCATTCAACTTGCTTCATAATTGAATTACCAACAGTTGCCGTCTGTTGTAAACATTGCAAATATTTGTGCAAAGACCCGAAGAAAAGAGGGAGAGAGATAGAAGGAGAGATTAACAGCAGAGGTGCATTGACACCTCCAGATAAAACCACCACGCATGATGATGATGATGATGATGTGGATGAGATAATTATCGATATTTGTGCTTGACATTTTGGACTAGTTAAAAAAAACAGACACATGCATACAAATTAGTATGCATGTGTGTGTGTTTGTGTGTATCACGTAAACGTGCCTTTCCCACTCAATTTGCAACTATGTAAACGTAATGTAATTCGAATTATTCGCATAATTCCCTGTACCATTTCAAATAGCTGAATAGGGTATTATCAACTTTTGCAAACAAATGGGCAATAGTTAAAATTGGTAGCATATAAATATAAATAAAAAATACATTTTTTAAATAAAAGGCACACACACACACATAAATTCAATGCGTACCAGCAAAAAGAGGGTATCTTCGAGTTCAAAACTTTCCTCGTCTATTATGTCTAATTGTTCATTTTTTTCGCCCTGCTGCGATGTTGTTGCTGTTGCTGTCGACGCCAACGCTAAACGCCAGCGTCGCCTTCATTTTCAATGCAAATACACTTTTGGCATATCAAGAACGACGTCAGCGCACAGAATCGACAGAACAGCGCCGTTTTCTCTCCCCCCCCCATCCCCTTTGCGCGCCTGTCCTCTGGGATCTGCGGATGTGGGGCCGGCCGGCAATTGTGTGTTTTGCCTGCCTGCTTGAGAGAGTACATCTCGTGCGTCACTCTCTCTTTATCTCTCTCGCTCTCTCTGTTTTGCGCTCTCTACATGGTGTGCATGTGTGTGTGTGTGTGTGTGTGTATGCGTGCGCGCAAAAGCTGACTGAGCTGCTGCTGGTGCTGCTTCTGACTATTTGCATTTGCTTGCAATGTTTGCCCTTTCGCAAAATCGCCTTCCGGTGTCTGCTGCGCTGCTGTCAGTTTGTTGATAAAAGCAAAAGCGACTGCGCTACCAACGTTCGAATCACGTTGAGTTGAAATTAGAAGCAGCAGCACTAGCAGCTGCTGTTTTTTTTTCATCTGTATTTTTCTATTTAATTTTTTTTAGTTAGGTGGTCGCTGAATTGCGGGAGGGAGATAGGCAGGGGTAGCGTAGGCGGTGTCCGAGGTGTTTGTTATTTTTCGTTGCTGTGATTTTTCATTGTTGTTTGCTGCTGCTGGCGTTGTTCTTCTTTTGTTTTTATTGCTTGCTTTGCTTTGCTTTCGTCTCCATCGTTGCCTGCCCTCAGCTTTGTTGTTGTTTTTTTGTTTTTCTTTGTTTAATTTGTCTTTGTGTTGTGTTGTTTGTGGCTGGGTTGTTATGCAGTCAGTCGATGTGGTGGATGGGTCAAGGGTGGGGGAAGGGATGATTTTTCGGGAAGGGGCCAGCGGGGTAGGCAGCCATATAAAGCTCTCCCTCTTTTTCTCTCTCTAACTATCTATCTATGCATTTCTATCTTGCTCTTAACGTTTCCGTCTCTCTCTCTCTCTGTCTCTCTCTCTTTCTCTCTCTCTCTCTCTCTTCTCTCTCTCTCTCTCTGTCTCTCTCTCTTTCTCTCTCTCTCTCTCTCTCTCTCTCTCTCTCTCTCTCTCTCTCTGTGTCTGTCAGCTCTCTCTCTCTCCTTGTACACACATTTGGCTTTGGCTGCTTTTCAGCTGTTTTTTTTTACTCCCGTCTGTCATCGATTTTCTATGCAACCCTTTTAGAAAGCTCTTTTGCACCACGGTGGTTGCTTTTATTTCTGCTTCTTCTTATTCTTCTTCTTGATGGTTGTGTGTGTGTGAATGGGTGGGTGGCCAGGTAGCTGGACTAATGCACTTGCCCTGGTCATCATCCCCATTGCTGCTAGTCAACCTAGTTTGCACCCACACACACCCATGAACACACAATGCATATCTGTTTGTATGTATAATATCAAGAACTCCAAATAGTTGACCATAGGGTTTTTATTTTTTGTTATTCGCCTGAAATTAACGAAAACCAACTTATCGCGGGTGGGTTTTTGTTATGCTTGCAACCCCCAGTTAAAAGCTTACCTAACCGCACCCCCAATTAACCCCTCCCCCACCTACACCCCCACAAAGCCACGACCAACGCTGCGGTCATTAAAAGCAGCCACACGGAAACTGAAAACCTAAAAACCTTTTGTAGACTGAATTTCAAATCAGAAATTGAAGCAGTGCCTGCAATAGAGATGGAAGTGGAGACGAAGATGAAGATGGAAACTGGCGAAACTTGCTCTCCCACGCTGCACAGCTCTCTCACAGAACGAAACCCTCTCCCTGCTCTAGGATGATGATGGAATGGCGTCTCTTGGTTTTTACGGGGGGTAATTAATGTTGGGATGATCACTTCACCGACCTGCTGTTGCTCCACCTTGGGGGGTACAAAGAATGTACCATATTCAAAAATACACTATATAAAGAAAGTATTTTGACAAAGGGAAAAATTCACAGTTTTCAATTTCTTTGTGGTTTCTAAAATTTAATGAATCATGTTATTTTTTTGTTTAACAAGTTGTAGAAAAATATAAAGAATAAAATAATAAGGTGCAGTTTTTTGTTGTTTGTCAAAAGACTTTCGTGACATTTTGTAGATGCATTTTCAAACAGAATCAAATTTTCACAATTGCGTATTTTCACAATGCGAAAAGTAGAGATTTTTAATTTGTTTTTAGTACTTCTCTGAATATTTTAAGAATACCTTAAGCATGTCATAGTGAACTCGACTCAATTTTAATTTAAGTTGATCGATTGATAAACCAAAAAATCAAATCACTTGAGTTGCATACTAATAGTGTAAAGGAAAAATATTAAATTTTTATATATATATATATATTCATTTTTCATATTCTTTTAGGTTGTTTATATTCTTTTTTATAGTTTTTGGTATTGAATGGTTATAAATCACAAGAGATTATTGCCACAGAGTTCTCATTTGCAACTATTCTAATGGGGCAACTATTCATCGTGTGTGCTGGGGCGTGTGTGTGTGTGTGTATCTATCTTAGTTCAAATGTACACAATGTACGTGTGTGTAAAAATCTGTATCTATTATATATCTATATGCATATATATCAAATAGTAAATATCATGAGGTCGTTTGTGAGTGTGATATGTGTGCAAAAATATTTACATTCTGGCAGCTGCATCTGCTTCAGCAGTTCTTATTTATGTATGTCTGTCTGTATCTCTGAAATAATTTGTTGCACCATCAAAAAGTTTTTTATCATATTTTTGGCAAGCCAACAATTAAAATATGTAGACATTTAAAGGGTTGTAGAATTTTTTTTTCAAATATAATTATACGTTTAAATGAGTGCTATTTATTTAAGTTTTATTTGTGAATGAACTAATCTCTATATTTACTATATATTTAGTTGAAAGCACAATAAAGAATAATATGACTATTCATTTAAATATTAAGAAACGAACACAAATTAAATTCCCGCATGAAAACAGAAAAATGTGCATAAAAATGTTAGAAAAAAACTTGACATTTATCATTATTCGATTCAAATTCAAGGGGTACTTTAAAATATTGGATAAAGTTGATGAGAGGACAAGGAATGCTTGAGGAATATTCTCCTGTTTGTCAAGGGTTAATTAATTTATTATTTTATTAAGTCCAGGTCAAGATAAACTAAATAATCGATTAAAAAACGATGTGAAATAAAACGTAAAACAAAATGCAAAACAAAACAAATCAATTTAGTCAAAACCATCAAAATCAAACCAGATTTCTGCGTCTTTGTCTTAGTGTTCGTTGATTTGTGTTTGCAATATTAATGAAACTAGATTATAAATCGAATTTTAACTTCCGTGTGCATTTTTAGTGTCTATTTGGGTTGGGTTAGGTTGGTTTGGGTTGGGGACGGGGACAAGGTGCTAGAATACAAGTTAACAAAAATTGGATATGTGAGTGCTGAAAGGAAGAAAGGAGTTTGAGTTTTATTTATGTTAAGTTTATTTGCAAATAACAAAGCAACTTAACAAATGTGAATAATTAACAGTATGAGAAAGGGTAATATGCTGTTTTACTATATTTTCAACTCACATGCTAAAATGCTTGTTTTATGTAAAACTCTTTCTTAATATGCAAATCAAGTGATCTGATTTTAATATAAATATTAGTTTAGTTCATTTGAAAATAATTCCAAAAATTGGAAAATAAAATCTTTCTAATATTATGAATTTTGTCATATATTTTAAAATTATCGATAAATTTATTTTTTCATCGATCATATATATAGATCTCGAGTCTTGAATCTTTCAATGGCTCGTCAACAGTTTGTTTGTTTAACCCTTGGCAGTGCCCGCTGCGCGTTTGTCTTTTCACTCCCGTCGCGTGAATTGTAATGTAAATGGACAGTGTGTGGTATGTAATATGTAATGTCTGTACATATTATGTACAGTTTTACAGCTGTTGTACAGTTGCTGTACAGTACAGCCTTCGACAGTCCAAGTGGCTTGAGACTCCCTTCCCTTCGCCCCTCGCGTTATTTGCTCATTATTAGCGCCACACACATAGACGTCAGTGGATTTCTTGGATGATTTTTTTTTTGTGTTTTTTGCTTGTCTTGTCTGCTTGTCTGCCACGTGAGTTGAGCTGTGTGCGCTACTTTTCCGGTTTTTGGCTTTGGATTTAAATGGAAACATGGCAATATGGCAACACTTGGTGGTTGCTTCCTTTATTTCTTCAAGTGTTCAACTGGACGACGATGACGACAATGGTGATGATGACGACAATGATGACGATGACGGTGGTGAAATTTCATTTTCCAATTGTGTCTTTGCTCGACACTGTAAGATTTTCTTATGGTTTGCTCTTGCTGCTTCTGCTTATGCAGCTATCCTGTATAGATATGGAGAGGCAGGCGAATACAGGACACAGCATAATAAATAATACACATGATAATTTACGTAGTGAGCAGCGAACACACACACACAAACACAGTCTCTTTTCTTTCATTTTATATGTATATATATATATATATATGTATACATCTGTGTTTGTTTGTGTGCAAGGTGGTGGAATTTGATGTTGTCTTGCTTTTGGTTTGAGTTTCGGATTACATACATATGCGCATACATACGTGTGTGTGTTGAATGCTGCATTTTAAGCAAGTTACAAAAGAAAGTCAATGCAAGAAGAGGAGAGAAACAAATGCAAAGAAAAAGAGCATTGCTGCTTCACGCACAGCCATCAAGCAAGAAAGAGACAGATACATAATGCGAGTTACATAGATCAATCGACAACATAACCTCAAACTATGTACGTGTATGCGTGTGTGTATGAGCGCCAGACCATGTGCTGTGTGTGAGTCTGGCCGCCAAGCAAGCGTACAGTTTTAGGAGAGCAGAGCAGAGCTGCTGCAGAGCAGCTGACTGTTAACAGTTATAAAGCAACTGGTGAACAAGGTTAATTTAATATTCCGCCTCATGTTGAGGATATGGTGAGGGGGGTTGCTGCGTCTGCCAGCTAAAAATCTGTCTCTGTCTCTTTCTCTATCTCTATCTGGGTATTCGCCGACAACGGCTTTGGCTTCGCCATCAGCTTCGTTTGGCCTTCGTTGCCTGCCAGAGACGTCGGCGTAAGCATCAGCGTCAGCAGCAGCATCGTCGTCTGTTGTCTATTGCGCTAAAGCAGTGAAGCGACGCTAACGCAGACACCTCCGCAGACAAAATCGACTCGCGCACACACACACACACACAGACAGGCATACGCGACGCCACACCTTCAATATATATATATATATATATGTTAATATATATATATATATAAATATATGTGGTTGTGTGTGTGTGTATGCCTTAAAGCTCTTTAAAGCTTGAGTAACTTTAACTCTGACTGCGGCGGCTGCGGCTGCTGCTGTCTGACTGACTCTCATGTGTGGTGAGTTTTGGCACCTGCTGCTGCTGCTCCGAATGTGTATGTTTGTATGTGTGCACACGCACATGTAACTGAGTGTGTGTGCGTGTATGTTTCTATGCCAGAGGAGCATTCACCACAGCGCTTTCTTTCGCGTTATGCATTGTGGATTGCTTATCGCTTGTCTCACTCTCTCTCTCTCTCCCTCTCTGTCTCCATCTGTGTTCGTGTGTGTGTGTGTGCGTCTGTCTGTCTGCCTGTGAGCATGCTATGCCGGTCGGGTATATAAATACATACCTATGTATGTACAGCAATATGTATATTTCTATGTATGGTTGCATGTTACCGCAAGCAATTTACGTAAGCAGCAATGATTGAACATTAATACTGTTAATTTCGATGTATTTATGCCTGTGTGTGCGTGTGCGTGCGATGTTTGTAGCGTGACACGCCTCGTGCTGACCCAAATATGCTTCGTATTTTTTTTCTTTTTCTTTATTTTCGTTCGTGCTTAACCGCAACATCGGCAACACCAAGCAAATCTTATCAATTCATCAGTCATGCATGCAGTCATTTATCGTTCGTTCCTTTTGCCGTTGTTGTTGTTTTTTTTTGACTGTGTGTTACCTCATTGACAGCAATTCGCCGCAACTCGGGCTCTGTCTCGCTCTATCTCGCTCTTATTCGCCCTCGCGGCAGCATGGGCAGCAATCTGCTGCTGCGTCAACTTGTTCAATTAAAACGACTGCGGCTGCGACAGCGACAGTGACTGCGACTGCGACTGCGACTGCAACTGTTCTTATGTGCTTAGCAAATTTGTCAATATGTTATTTGCTCGAAAATTCGTTAGTTGTGAGATAGAATTATAATTAGGGACTGGCCAAGGGAAGCACTGGCAAAATTATTGATTTCAATTAAAATGTGTAAAAAGATAATTTGTTAAATTTCATATCAAATGTGAAATACATAGTCACATGGAAAATATTTCATTTTTTGAATACCTCACTGCTCCTTTCACTCCAAAATTGTAGACAAACTTTTTACTAAGGTAATCGATTAACTTTTCATAATATATATATATATATATATATATATATATATAAATGGAGCCGCAATATTATTCATTACCGAAATATGCTATCAAAAACTATATTTTACTTTATAAGTACTTAAGAAAATGCCAAGATAAGTTCAGCAGTTCTTAAAAATAGATAGTATCTAGCGGGTCTTCAGATAGTGGTATAACATATTTCTAGAAAAGTTCTTTAAAAATATAATATTTAGGTAACTTTTGAATGGGTTATCGAGTTCGTGCCAAATGATATAGCATGAAATATCAGCTTTTAATTATCTCGATCAGATTGAACGATCGTGGTAGATTTTCATTTCTTGCTGTATTCCTGCCTGTTGATATTTACAGCTTAAAGGTATTTTTAATTTAATATTCAACGGCAATATTCCGCGAACTGATTTATGGAAATTGGCATTATTGCTCCAAGCACACTTATCGGTGATCTGCTTTGGATAAACATAAAACGATAATGCCCCGGATTGTGTGTAGCAGCTCCTGTTTTTTTTTTATTTAATTGTATTTTTATTTCACCTGCACAAGTCTCATGCAAATCGAAGTCATTGTCTTGTATTTTTTATTTATTTTATTCTTTTTTCGCAACTGTGTATGCGGTGCTTTAACCTTTTTTTTACGCATGCTTACAGAACATATTTACTAGTATATATCTAACAGCTGGGTATAGTCGAATGTAGTCGAACTCACTCGTCTACAGCATTCTTAATTGTTTTTTTTGTGTTGCTGTAAATAAAATAAAAAACACACATGCAAAAGTGTTAAAAGGCAACGAAACAGCAAAGCCAGCCGTAAAATTTGGTGACAAAATGGCACAATTAGGGAACCAGCTGTCATAACTTACTAATACACGTCTCGAATTTTATTATCTTTTTATATATTCCATTTAAATAAACAAAAAAAAAAACACATACACATATATTTAAGGCTATATGTACTGACATTTATTATATATATACATGTATATAAATAATGTGACGTTCGATGACTGTAAGCCTTTGTACCTTTTCAAGTGCTGTTGTTGTTTTTGTTAAAAAAGCAATAACAATAATCGAACGGTGTTCTGCAAACAGTCGATTCGAATTTCAGTTCAAAAATGTACGCAATAAACGCTAAAAATAGATGAAAAAAATCTATATCTATTCAACGGTTCCTCGGGCAGTCATTTCGGAGGGAAAAAAATTAGTCATGTAGATTAAATGAAAACTATACATAAAACTACAAGAAAATATGTATGAATTTATTTTGGGGGTGCAGACAATAAATTTCAAATAATAAATGAAAATCTGGCAGTGGCATTCTCCTTATATTAATGCTTTCTCTTATCGTCTTGCTCATTTTGTCATTGCAGAGAACTTCAGGATGGAAGCCTCAGAGATCACAACTTAATGGACGGCTCTAAGATCATTCTAATACCAAATGTAGAAACTGGCTTGTTGGTAAGTTATAACTAAAAACTAGGCTACAGTTGCTTATAAATGCGTTAGATTCGAGTCTTTAAATAAGCAGGATATAAGTAATTCCATCCTATCAATAAATTGATACACAAAAAAAATGAAGAAGAAAAAACAGCAAAGTTATATCCTGATTTCACTATGCCCAACATTTCCAACATTCATATTCTTAGTATTTCTTGATTCTGTTGTCTGCTGCTCTGTATTTGTCTTTGCGATATGAACTACAAAAAAGAAAACACATTAAAATATAATCCCGTCTTATCGTAAGCACTTTTTCTGCAACGTAAACAAATTGAAATATTAAAAATGATTTCATTTTTATTTTGCTTTCGCCAATAAATTATGAAAAGTTTATTGAATTATAATTGTATTTTAAATATTATTTTGTTTTATAATGCCTTACTTTTCAAATAAGTGTATATTCTATATAAATTAGAAGAGCTCGGCTGAGAAGTGGGGGGAGGAGGACATGTGAGCAGAGGAGACTGGGGAGGCTTCGATGGATAGAATCAACAATCGATTTTCATGTCAAGCAACAAATGAAATGGCTTCATTTCAATATTTGTACAAAAATGTTGCCCAAAAATGTTGAACAAAAATTCAACCTAAAAATAAACAATAATTAAACTAATGGACAATATACGACTAGAAGATACCCTGTGTCTATCGATTATTTCAATTATAGGTATAATCCACAGCTAGAAAATTTCCATTTGAGAACTAAGAGAAAAGTTTACAAGACGCTATCACTAAATTGCCCCTCTATCCAATTCGGAAAGAGGAGCAGAGATATACATATAATATTAATGCTGATAAGGAGTATCTACATGCACTGTGGAGCCGAAAGTCATAAACCCCATCTTAACTAATGGGTACAGCGTATTCAAATTATTCATTTATGTAAATTGTACATATATATATAAATATATATTATATTATATATAACTTATATATCGGCCTGCATTTTAAGTTCGAATCGTTGAACTGCGTTAAATGGAGTTGGATCTGTGAACTGACCGCTAACCGGTTTCTCCGATGTCACAATAAGACCTAAAAGCAAACAACAAACAGAAAATGAGAAAAAAGTGTTTGTATTAAAATAAATATGAAAATAAATTAAAATTTAATTACTGCCAAATAACTTTGAAAACGATATTAACAACATCAATGCCAACAGTGACTGGCGGCTATCTTCAACTGTGACTCTGTCATTGTATGTGTTTTATATTATATACAAAAAATATATTCAAGTTGTGCAAAAGTATTTAACAGGCAGTTTTTTTTTATTTAATTGAAATATTTTCAAGTAAAAAATGCATTTCTAAAAAGTAGAAATGCAAATAAATGATGGCAGAACCTTTCGCAAACACCTAACTTAAAAGTGTTTTTATTATATATTTCTTTACGCTTCAGTTCAATCAGTATCTGATTGCTGTTCGTTTAGCTCGCCAACAACAAACTCATTTCGAAGCATCCAAACATGGAAACGGCAACAAAAAAAGATTTACGCCAGCAATACCCATTTTGAATTAGATAATTAAACTAGGAACTTCTTAAGAGATTATCGAAATGTCGCAAAGAAAAATCGTAAGTTTATGTTAACTTCATAATTATCACAATACCCCCAACGATCTCTTCTCTTGCCTTAGGTGTAGAGCCCGAGGCTGGAAAGTTACGACTAGGAATGGTATCGTTTGTGGAGTGTAGGTTTTCAAAATTGGCAGCCGAATCTGTGAATGACTGAAAGATGAGATTCAGGTTCACCATCCGTTATACTTTCGGTATGCCAGCGATGTGCGTAGATATTATTCACCCCACTTGCTACTTAATTTCATTGAAGCGTTCACTTATTTAGCGACTGCCTTATTTTGATCAGTTCGGATTGAGTCACGGAATGTGAATGCTTTGCTTGCTCCTAATTAGTGAACGTTTGGACAGGTGACGATTTCAGTGTGCAGTGCTCATTTCCACCCAAATGAGAGCAGCCTCCCATTACCATCCCCATCACTGATGGGTTGACTTGATTTATGAATTAAATGAGTAATGAAGCGGGACAAGGTGACCGCTGTGGGTCACTCAGCAGTGTACAGCTGCTTGGGTATAAACGCATTTAAAATCGGAGAGCTTAAATGTTAAATATTTAAAAAAAATAATAATAATAATCGACGGTTTTTGGTCTTAAAGGGTCTTAAAAGCCAAGTTTTTATGGGTTAAGGGGCTAGCAAATAAGATTCACAAAAAATTCGCATTGGATTGTTTTATTTAAATAATAATATTTGAAGCGACATCAAGAACAAAATAAATAAATAGAAAACTAGCAAGATTACAGAGAAAATGACGCACCAGATGTCAGGCAGTTATCTAAAATTCCGGATATAGTACCTATAAAACAGAGTGTATTTTTAATACAAATAATTTTTTAGTCTGCCACAATATTGGCACATTGTTCCAATTTTGTCTACAAAAATATTTCGCGTGTCATTCTTAACTTAAGTTATCGCAAAATATGTAAAATAAATAATCAAAAAGAAGGAAAAATCTGCAAATGCGACACAAGCTGTTGAAATTTGTCATAATGTTCAAATCAGTGGGTCAGATATATAAAAAAATTCTTTGTCTTTCGAAACGAGTGGACATATTGAATGCAAATATTGAATGAATCTTGGATTGTGGTTGTCAATCACAATGAGCACATCAACTGCATTAAGTGCATTTTGAAGAGTTGTGGCACAACTTGCAAATTGATTGTTGTTGATTGTTAACTTCGCATCACCTATTGCTGTTCCCTTGCTTCACCTCCTCTCGCCTTGTTCTTGTTTTCACATCATTTCGATTTCGATTCAACCGTATTATCAATTTACACATTTCCCTCGTTGCTGTCGATGCAAAATTCGACATTCGCGACATACTTTACGAATGTTGAATGTACAGAATGTTATCCCTTACGGGACTAAAATGTTAATGTTCGCCTGCTGTGAACAGATATGCTTAACAACGGACTGTGTGCCATCATAGATACATATATTAATAATTCTATTTTAATATGAGCAGGTGGTCTTTTGTCAGCTGTTCTCTCCCCTGTTATACTCTGATATACCAAAAGATATATCGCATCAGAGTGTTTTGTCTTGTTTTTCTTTTGTGATGTGTTGTTTTGGGTAGGTGGGCGTTGTCTTCATTTTCGTCTTCGTTGAGTGAGTCATGCACCATGACCGACTGTAAGGTGGATCACAGCGTCCCCCGCCCCCGTCTTGAATGTTGGGATTGGGGGGTATTGGAAGGTTGGGGCATGGCATGCATAATTTATATCATTTAAATGATGCGATGGCGCATCGCAAGTCAAATTAATTACTTTTGCTTTCACTTTCGCTGAATTGAATTTTGCGGCCAGATGCTGCTTTTCTGTTGTGTGCGCAATTTATATTTTATTCTGTATTTCTGTGTTTCTGTGTCTCTGTGCGGGACGATTGCATAGATTTATAAAAATGGTTTTTTATTGCACTTTGTCAAACCAGCCGTACAGAATACAAGAGAAGAAGCCCTAAGAAGAAGACCACTTCGTGCAGACAAAGGCCCAAATTTTATAATGTTAATTATGACGATAATGGTGCACTTGATGATGATGATGATGGTGATAAATGAAAAAATAGCTGCTCAAACAAAAGCAGCAGTTAACAACATATAGAGCCATAAAGAGCCAAAAACACAAAAACGATGCAGGCATCCAATCAAAATTATGTGTCCTTTGTAATTTTGGCAAAAGGAAAACAAAATATGTATATACATATGTAGACACATTAAATTCGAATAAAGAAAGAGGCAACAAAGTCTCTTATAGTCTCTGAGAACTTGATCAACAGATACCCTGATCTTAAGCCTTTACTTTAATCGTAAACCAATGAAAAATGATGTTGCTTTGTTTGGACTTTTTAACTTTGCAAAATATATTTTTGTACTTATATACTATGTGGTAAATTTATAAGTATTATCAATATTATCGCACCTCTGGAATTAAAGTACACCTTTAAAGTCAGATGTTTGGTAAATTGAAACTTTTGCGCTTGCTTGCGTAATCAAAGAAATTAATGACAAAGGCAAATATATAATATAAATTACAAAACAAAATGCTTTTTTCAAAAAGAATAACACACATAACTAGGGAATTTAGTACTGATATCTTTCGAACTCCTTTGCTCCTACAAAGCAATATCTTCAAAATCTAGTTAAATATATCTACAGCCGGTTATTTCAGACTTGTTTTATTTGTACCGAACTAAAAATGAATATATTGTTACTTATTATTGACACCCTTCCAGCTAGAGACTTCAAATCGACACAGAATGAGTCATATAATGGATTAAGATTGGAATTCAAGCTACAAATAGATAAAATCAATACATGTATTCCACAATATTAGAACGAGTCACTAAATTTCGACACTAGATTGCTGCTGTTTCAAAGATCGGATCAGAATCGAAAAGTCCATGTCTACCACAGTTTTAGAGCTTGTGCATTATTCATTATCGCAATATGATGGAACGTATAGATTGTCATGAAGGAGGAACATTCATGTGGCGCTATTGTTGCTTATGCAATTTACAAAAGCCGGTTTTATCTTTTTTGTGTTGAAAAAAGTTCCCCTTCTCTGTGAATTCCGTTCAAGGGATGAATCGCTTTAATTCTAAACAATTCTCTAGTATACCAATGTAATTATACACTCACCCATTAAAACTGGGTAAAAAGGGTATACTAACCGTATGCCAAATTATGTAACAAACAGAAGGAAGCATCTCCAAGTCGAAAAAGTATATATATATATATATATATATATATATTCGTGATGGGGAGTCGATGTTGCCGTGTCCAAAAAAAAAACAAAACAGCGAGTAACTTCTACATTTATTTACTCATGGCGTAAAAGAGCAAATGAACAACTAATTTAGCATGCAACCAGTTAAACGACAATTTGTCGGAAAATGAGTGACTCTGTGTAGAATGTTTAGCTACTACGGGGTATCTGCTAGTCGCATACTCCCGACTTGGGAATTGTTTTTGTTGTTATTATTATACCTACTGCGAGCGATGGCAATTGGCTAGTTCGTAAGACAAACCGGTTATGTAGCTGCTGCTGGCATTTGCCGGCTAATGGCTGTCAAACTGTGCTTGAACAAGTGCAAAAAAGCAGCAGGCAGCGACGTCAACGCAGCTGCTGCTGCTGCTGTTGCTTAGATAACATAACGCCGCCACAGGGCAGGCAAACAAACGAAGCCACTCGCAGCGAACTATGGCGCCAGCCGCCAGCCTTTGTTATATTTTGTGTTATTGCTTAATCATAGAAGACATACCCTTTGCAGAAGGCATTACTAAAATGTCGTCAAGTGTGACCTCATCCCAAATATATATATATATATGATCAGCATCAATAAACTACTCTGTCCAATAATGAAATCTGTAATTCGGCCACACTTTTACAGTAACATTTTGGTTTTGTTTTTTAACATACTTTACAACTGTTTAGTGTACAGTATGTTGTTGAACATGTCTGCAAACTGTGCAAAAATTGAAGAATGTGTGAAATGTTGATAGTGGAATCAGTCGTTGGTTTATCTTGTACTCTTTGTTGTTAACTATTCGTTTATTATTTTTTACGTGCACTTTAAAGTGGAGTGGCTGGTCGCCTGGTAAAAATGTGGCGGTCGGAGGTGGGTTGTTCGCAGACGCTGGTTGAATTGGAATTCTTATCAGTTAAGCGCTGTGATGTGTGGCACAAGTTATTTGTTTTATACATGTGACGATCGCTGAACAGCTGAGGCGGGTGGTGGGTGGTGGGTGGTAGGTAGGTGGGTAGGTGCACATCGTTTTTGAAAGCTACGCAATAAAAATATTTTCATGGTCAGCAAACACACGCCACGCACACATATGCTGATCACACATTCGCATTCTAATGGCGAAAAACTAACAAATTAATTTAGCTTTGTTCCCAGAATGAACACACAAAAACACACATACACACACATACACACACATACACACACACACACATGCATGTGGACGAAGTGCTTTGTTAGTGTGGTGGCTTTGTGTCCAGTTCTAGCAATGCTAATTGACTTTGTTTGAGCACGTGCAAAGTCCAATGACTTGCCAACTGTAAGGCACAGCAACGGGGCCAATCAACGATGTTAATTAAACGTTTTGCTAAATACACATAAATAGCAACATAGAAATAATGTCTATGATTGAAGAAAACAAAAACAAATATTTAATAGATACAATGAAACAAACATCGAATTTTCCTTATATGAACAATAAGTATATGATTACCTTTAAATGATATTATTCTAGACAGAGAGAGAGAGAGAGCCGTAAGCCGAAAGCTTTTGAAATACAGTGGAGCAAAGCTCTTAAATAACCGAATTGGCCACCTGTCATCTTTTTGTTATTGTTGAGCTTACATTTTTGAATTTACAATTTGATGGCTGATTGCTGACGACGATGCTGCTGCTGCTGCTGCTACTGCAGCATGACGTAAGCTGCGCTGGCGACAAATCGCAACGACGACGTCAGCTGACCTTGGTACATTTTACAACAACAACAACAACAGCAAGTGAAACCAAGCTTTAACCGTACCAAGGCCAGTCAATAGGCCTCGAAGAGTTAGTCAAAGAAGAAATACATAAAATAAAAATGAGAAGAAATATAATATAAAAAAAATACGCAAAATTTGTAGTTTGTAGTTGCTATGCAGCCCCGTTAAAGAAGTTGCATAACTGTTGTTGCTTAACGCTCCTCACTCACTCTCACTCACTGCCTGTGTCAGCCAGCAGCAGGTAATACAAATGATCACATGCATATATGTATGTATATATATATATATGTATGTATTGATGTGCGTTTTTGTTTGAGACTTGGCAACGATTAATTAACCCAGACCTTCAAATAACAAATCGGGTTGACATCGACTGAACAATGCTTTCATACCTATACCCTTACGAAGGCTAATACAATCTTATGAATATTTATTTATTTATTTTTAATTTTAATCGATTTTTATTCATTTTGTATTTTTTTATGTTTAGTTTGATTAATTTAAATAAATAATGAATTCTGTTTAAGTGTGATTCACATTAAAACGCAGTTGCATTTTTTAAAGATTAATCATAGTTTTTCTAATATATATATATATATATATCGAGCCCGAACTACAAACCCAATGTGATATTATGATTCCAAGCCTCTTTGTTTTGTTTTTAGTATGTAGAAAACATTGTTGTTCCAAATAAAGTTAAGTTAAGGGAGCAAATGTTGTCAGGGTGTGCGTAGTGCGGCGACTTCTTTCTTATTTGTTGTTGTCGCTGGTTTTGTTTTTCATTCTTTGTTCAGCAAGCGGGCAAACAACCAAATTGAACAATTGTCGGAATATTTTTTTTATATATTTTTTTTGTGCAAAGATCAAAACACTACTAAGTAATCATACTAAGGAAAGCGCCCATAAATTCTAAATTTGCGATTTATAATTCGCGCATAGTGGTTAACGATCACAGCCACAGTCAAAAAAATAGTACGACTTTGAATAAAGGTAAAGATCCCCGGGCTCACCAGGGTATCTATCAGCTAAGGTGTCACTTGAGAGTGGAATTTGAAGTGTTCCTAAGTAGCGCTTGACCAATCGCTCTGTGCGCTGCTCAAACTATTTTCTATAATATCATATATTATGATATATTTGGTAGGTTTGGTTGGTTTGCAATTGGCCAAGTTAACATTAACATTGTCATTCAATTAGTTTGTTAGTTGCTTTATGTAATTAAACACTTTAATTTGATCGCCTAGTCACATTTACAGTTATACAATCTGCAAACTCTCATCTGTGTTCCCCCTCTCTTTCCCTCTTTCTCTCTCTCTCCCTCTCTCTCTCTCTCCCTCTCTCTCTCTCTCGCTCATTCATTTTCTCTCTGATACTCTCATTCTATCCCGTTGTTCAAGTAGCTTCTAATTGGACTCAAATTGGACTCCTTGCACGTATTTCGTATATCGAAATTGAGGAATTTTCTAATCGATCGTTTGTTAAATTCTGCTAATTGTTGGTTGTTGATTGAGTTAGCATACATATACATGGCCCGTTTATCAGCAATATATAATAGTTATAATTAATATGGTGTTGTTAATAGTAGATTACATTTAAGTCTGAGTATTCGATATTCGATATACAACAATTAGTAATTTTTTAGTTGCTGGTTATACTGGCTATTTGAATGGCCACCCGATCGTACTGAAATGCCACTGTAAAAACTTTCATATCTAGCTGTATAAAGCCCACTTTACAGTTAAACAAAAAAAGTTATCGATAAAGAAAAACTCCATATTAAAATCCACAAAGTTAACTCACTGTTAGCCCTGTGGGGATTCTGTTAGACTCAACTTTCATATATATTTGGAGGGCAGTTATCGACAAACCAGATTCATCAGATTCAGATTTGTTTTTACGCTCCACTAAACACTAAACATAAGTAGTAAATATACTAATCTGGAATCTGGAATATATATATATTTATGTCTGATTGCAGGCACAGCGTCCGGAGAATACAGTGATGCAGGCGCTGGAATCGCTTAACGACTCGCAGGTTAATGACTTCCTCAGCGGCAAGACGCCACTCAATCTGAGCATGCGACTGGGCGACCACATGATGCTCATTCAGCTGCAGTTGAGCACTGTTAATCCAGCTGGTGGCACCGCTGCTAGCGCTGCTGCGACGGCTGCCCTGCCGCCAGCGACCAGTGGCAGCAGCTCGTCTTCCGCTTCCAGCAGCAGTAGCTCCTCCTCCTCTTCCTCGTCGACGTCGTCGTCGTCCTCCTCCAGTTGCAGTGGTGCTGCCTCCAACAACAACTCCAACTCCAGCAGCAGTAGCAGCAACCATTTGTCGCATACGCCGCGCACACGCTCCAGCAGCCAGCGAGCGGCAAGTGGTCGCATTGGCAACGGACACGTGCACAGCCATCAGCACCCGAGTCTGCACCACAGTCACAGTCACCACCACCATCATCATCATCATCACCACAACGCCTCGGCAGTGGCCGCTGGCAGTGCTAGCACTAGCAGCACACGCAAGCTCCTCGACATGGAGCAGCGTTCCAGCAGTGGTGGTGGCGGCGGTGGTGGAGGAGGGGGAGGGGGAAGCCGCATCCTGAGCACTGCACAAACAGTGGAAGGCGGCTCGGGGCATGGACACCAGTCAATTAAAAGCTCCGATCTAAGCTCATTTCTCAGCAAGCACGACTACGAGAGTATCCAGAATATTGTGAAGAGCATTGCACTAAATCAGGCACCACTCAGTGCACCAGCAACGGCAACGGCGACTGCAACAACAACGGCAACTGCAACTGCAACTGCAACAGCAACCGCGACGGCAACAGCAACGGTTGCAGATGCAGTCGCAGTGCCACAGTCGAAACCACAACTGGAGCAGTCGCCAATCAAGTCGCTTTCGAATCTCGTTTCGAGCCCCATTAAAACAACGACCATTAAGAGCATACATGTTGCCCACGGCTCGTCGAACAATGCCAATTGCGGCTCTACCTCGATTCACGGTGCCGGCACCAGTTCAACCAATTCCACCACCAGTTCCTCCCATAGCTCAAGTTCCATCAGCTGCACCAGCGGTGGCTGTCAGCAGGATCCGATAGCCGCCAAGCTCACTTCGTGCCTGTGCAAGCGCCTGCCCACAACTAATCCAGCACCGGCAACAAAAACCGTTGCAACAGCAACACTACCGGCTCCACCAGTTGACCCACAACCAGCAGCACTAGTTGCTCCAGCAGCTGGCAGCAGCAACATTGGCCGTGCTTCAACTATTTCTGGGTGCGTTGGCGGCGGCGACAGTGCGCTGCACAAGACGGTAAATAATACGATTGCTATATCACGGTCGAAGCATCGGCACCACCATCACCACCACCATCACCATCATCACTATCATCATGCGGTTGCGGCTGCTGCAGCTGCTGCAGCAGCAGCTGCGCTCAAGCCCCAGTTGGCAGCCCCAAAAAGTGGGACAACCACAGCAACGATGGCAACAGCAACAGCAGCAACCACAACAACAACAAAAATGGTTGCAAACAACAGTAGCAGTAGCAGTGTCAGCACTGAGCTGGAATCCACCGCCGGATTGGCCGTTTCGGATACCCGGACACTAGCGGAGGCATCGCGCAATTTGACCCAAACGTTGCGAAAGCTCTCCAAAGAGGTGTTCACCAACAAGATCGATTTGGCCGGTGGCGGGAGCATCGGTGTTGGTGCCGGTGCTGGTCTCGCCGGCGGTGAGGAAACACCACGCAAAAGTGGCTCCGGCGCTGTGATTGAGTCGATGAAGAATCACGGCAAGGGCATCTACTCGGGCACATTTTCGGGCACACTCAATCCGGCGCTGCAGGATCGCTTTGGACGGCCAAAGCGTGACATTTCGACAGTAATTCACATACTGAACGATCTGTTGAGTGCCACGCCTCAATACAGCCGTGCCGCACGCATCAGCTTTGAGGCACCCACCAGCGGCGGCGCCTCCACATCCTCAAGTTCCACAACCTCTTCCAGCAGCAGCACCAGCAACAGCAACGGTCACGCAGCCATCACAGCAGCTGCAAATCCAGGAGCAGCAGTTGCACCACCACCTGGTGGCTTGCATCATGGCGTGCGTAGTAAAATTGTGAGTATCTGTATCTGCCTCTGTCTCTGCCTCTGTCTCTGTCTGAGGTCTGGGAAACGTTCAACTTGGTTCCCTCCAAGATAATACCAACCAGGGAGGAAAGCCCAAATGGATTACCCGGACTGAATAGGTCTACACAATACGAATAAGTTTACTCGTACAAATGGGGGGATCTCCTCGACCAACTGGTCTTAAACCTGTTGATTGTGGTGTCTTTCAAAAGAAGGCATCTGCGATCAACCCAGGAAGTCGAGGAATACACTCAGCATCTGCTCACACAGCCAAACTGCCAGGATCTCTTCACGAGATTGACCATCTCACTGAGGGGAGGGAAACTGCGCTGCGAAAAAGTTGGGCAGGCGCAGAGACTAAGTCGTCTCTGCTTCCAGAGTTGTGGCTTGGATCAGGATGGAACCACAGTCTTGGTTAGCCAGTTTTCGTAGGGACGGACTGCAGCAGAGCGCCAAGTGGATAGGAGAAGAGGGGAGCGTGCCCACGCTTTGCCCACTCCCGCCGACAACCGCCCCAACCTAACCTAACCCTGCCCTGGCCATTCGTGGCATCATTTGTTTTGTGTCCGCCATTTAATTGACAAATTCTCGTGATCTCTTTCTGTTGCAGTACTCGACGAAACATCACAACTGTGCCAAGTGCAACAGCCGCGCGCAGCAGCAGCAACAGGCAGTGGCAGCGGCAAGTTTGTCCAGCGGCAGCTGCGCCTATGGCGAATGCAAAGGTCATTACCTGGCCAAGGGAGGCGCAACCGCTGGCAATGGCAAGCCATCCACACTGGTTGGCTGCTGCACCGATGCGTCCAGCAGTACGGCTGCCAATACGCTTGGTGGTGGCAACTCGGATGTCGTCAGTGGCGGCAGCGGCGGCTGCATGTGCCGTTATCGTGCGAGCAGCGCCGAGGATGGTGGTCAGCCGAAGCGGGAACACATGTGCCAAAAGTGCGTTGTGGAGCAGACCAATCTGAAGACAAAATCCAAACTAGATCAGCTGCGACTGGTCATGCAGCAGCGCAAACAAAAGCGTGAGGCACGCAAACTGAAGAGTTTGCCGTACAGCGGTACAGTGAACTCTGCAACACTGGCAACGTCGACCTCCTCCACCTCCACCTCCAACTCCACCTCGACCGCCACGACATCGAGCTCGACCGTTGAGGCGGTGGTGCCACAGTCATCACAATACAGCAGCCCCGTAGGCAGCGCAATGGTGGCCACCCCTTCAACACCCCTTCAGGCCGCCAACACAACTCCAAACAGCAGCAGCAGCAGCAACAACAGCAGCAGCAGCAACAACAGCAGCACAACCACAACCACAACAACAACAGCAGCTGCTGCTGCTGCAGCTGCAGCCACAGCACCGCCGAATGAGGTCTCACCTAACCACATAGTCGAGGAGGTGGATACGGCCGCTTAGGTGCAACTATAACTGTTTACCCTTTGTTGCATTTATTAGTTAACAGTTGCAAGAAACAAGCAAAAGAACAGCAACTAAAACAAGTACGCATATATATATATATATAGATGCAAAATTCCGTTTTTTTCTAATTTGTTTAAATTTGTTTAAAATGTGGCAGCGTCACGAATAATCCCCACCCCACACCGCCCCGCCCCCTCCCGCCCCGAACTCACTCCTCTAACTCGAAAGTGTTTGAAACAACAACAGAGAAAAAGTCGTTGAGCTGTTAAATTAATTTTAAGATACTTACCATCAACAACATGATCATCGTCTTTATTAATTGTCATTATCAGCTATACCCCCAATCCCCCATACCCATCCCCATCCCACGTCCCCAACATCATTTATGTATAATTCATTTAGTTAAAATGTTTAAATTAAGCTTAAAATGTAAAATGGCAAAGCAAAAGAAATCTTCAAATGGTAACTTTGATCTAAGCCAACAAACAATGCCTAGCGCTATGAACTACAACAAAAAAGAAAAGGAAAAAAAATAATATTACTAATTATAAAAACGTACAATTCAATTTTACATATATACACACACACCTACACACCTACAAACACACACACACACACACACAAGTGAATCGCGTTGCATATGCGACTTAAGCAGCTTTATGTTATGTTAACTTTTTGGGGCAATGCTCGCGTTGCCTTTTAGCAGCGCCTTTAGTTGGGCGCTGGAAACCTAATTTGCCTTAATAGAAAATCGTAATTTTGTTTGTGCTTGGATTGCGCAACGTTCTGTCATCATTATTATTATAATTATTATTATTATTATTATTATTACATATTATTATAATTACAAGTATGCAAATAATCACCAACATTGTGTTTCTTTATTAATATTATTACAATTATTATTATAAATATATATATATTAATCTTTTTTTTTTTTTTTTTGATCAAGCTGAAATTAGGCTGAAAATGAAATACGATGATTTCAACAATAAATGAATTACGCTATTAAATAATTTTTAAGATTTCAAAACACTATTTCTGTTTTGTCGAATTTGCGTTTGTTAAAATTAAAATGCCGAGTGCAACAGCTAAATTATAACTTGAATCTTATTTTATTTTTCGTTTCGATCACACAATTACACAAAATATGAAGAATTACTACTTACAACAAATGTAGTTTGTATAAGAAATCGTAATGCAATTAGTTTGTAGCAAAAGTTTATTATCTGTGGAGTTATATTTTTGTCTTAATCAACTTTATGAAATGAACATAATTGCAATTATCTTTATTTTATTTCAATAAATACTTAGTTAATGGTTTAGTTCAACAAGCCGACTTTTATTTTTCATTTCAGTTTTTTTTTTTTCATTTTTCATTTCAATTTCCGCTAAACATAATTCAGCGTTCGGCTATGTTAACTGTATGTTAACGGTATGTTAACTTGCTGTCGCAAATTCGCTCGCTGTTTGCATCATGTGCAAAACAATACGAAGACAACAACAAAACAATAAACAATTTTCATATTATTAATTTGACTTTGTTAGTAATTATGTGCCAATTGCAAAAGTAATATTTGTGTATATATGGGGAACCATATATATAATATATATATGAATTGCAGAATACACACACCTACACACACACACACACACACTCACACACACACTAAGAAAAACTGGAATCAATCAAACAGTTTTACTAGCAAAATATAACTAGGCATGTCTATATATGATAAATGTATATTGTATTGTCCAAAATATATATTTATGAACTTAGTAACTCAAAATCATGTGCAATTTATACAAATGCTAAGGCATTATTTATTTTCTTTCATTTGACGACATAACTTAATTTAATATGTACAACTAAGTTTTAGGTGGATAAGCATAATACAAATAATCAGTAACAAATTTTCAAGGTTTAGTAAAGTGGCAGGCAGGCCAGGTAAACGACAATTAGGTAAGAGTGACTTGGCTAAGCTTGTTGCATGGCACATATGCATAGTTTGTGGGACTGGATAGAAGAGTATGGCTGGAATTAAGTAGTATGGCTAAGGTTAGGGGCTAGGACATGGACATGGTATTGGGACGATTGGTACTTCGTTGAATGGAATGGTTTTGTATTGTGAGGCAGCAAGAACTCGGTTGGACAATTTCAGCATATCTGCGTGAATTTCTAACAAAGTACAAAAAAAAAACAAACGATGAGATTTATTATATACTATATAGTTCAAATATTTACACACCAATCACAATTTCTCAATTTTTGCAGAAAAAAAACACACAAGAAATAAAAACCCAAAACATATGAGCAACATTTGCTGAAAACAAAATGAGAATTAAACCAAATTCACTTAGATTAAATTTTCTGCATTGGTTATTAATAGTTGAAATTTATTAAACAAAAAAAAAGATTATTTTTTGAATTGAGATCTTGAGATTTTCGTTGAAGTTAAGTTAAGTTAAGTTGATCAATCTTAAGTATATACAAAGTAAACCAATGTCAAACTAAATTATTAGCTCAATTCTAGTATGTCGTGAACAAGCAACTTGGCCAAGCTTTCGCGGAATAAAGCAGAAAAAAATACACATTTTTTTCAGTCTACCCACAACAATTTTGCAATTGTGCAAAATCGAAAATATGACGTTTAGCCCAAGAACCAAAAAAAAAAAAGTAAACCGAAAACCAAAAAAAAAAAATACAATTTAATAATGTTTAATGCATTATATCGGTTCTAGTTTTAAGTGGGGGTTCCCCTTAAACAGGGGAACCCAGCAAAATGTTATTATGCAAACTTGAAATACATATGTATGTATATAACAAGTGCACATGTTCTATATTAAACGAGCTGACAATGATGCGTGTATCGTTCAATGCAGCAATTGGCGGCGATAAGAGAGATGATATATATATGACGAAATATTTTGTTAGTGTAAGCTTATTCAAATAAGAAGTAGCTAAAGAACAATAATGTCGATTCTTTGCAAGTTGGCACTTAAACTCGCTGCGCACTCGAATGCAATGCTACACAATGCGAACAAAAAGTGAATGCAAATCGATTTATTGATGATCACATCACTGTCCATATGGACTGTATCTGTATCTGTATCTTGCATGTGCACATCATGTGCTCAATTCCATTTCGCTCTAAATTACGTAGCACACTATTTTAAGCGATCTGACTGATCCGATTTGTAAATCAGCACTCTTTTAAACTGCTGAAATCCAAATCATATGCTATAATTTAGCCAAATTGATTTATAGATGGAATTGTGTACATAATGAAATACGATGATTGCGCCTAACCCACTTATTATCTTTGCTGGCCACAGAGTGCTTACATTTGCACACATTTCTCATGCATATACACACACACACACACATACTTACATATATACACCGTCTCTCTGCATGTGTGTGTGAGTTGTACACCATACATACCAAACCAATTAGCTGCATCACTTTACGAATATTTAAGTAAAGATTGGCAAAATAATGTCAAGAACATTTCATTTTAATCGGTGTGTGTATTAAAAAAAAACATTAAAAAATAATATAAAATAAATAAATGACGAATACACGACGAGCATTGCAAGAAAAGCTAATTCAATTGATTGCATGTAAAAGCTTCTTATGTAGAATGGCAAATAGCATAGACAAAGTAAATTATGCAAAAGTAAAAGTATTCATCAATAAATATGTATTAATTTGAAACACATTTGGGACGAGCTCTTTGTGTGGGTGGGGGGGCGTGGTTCAACCATAAGAAATTTGGAAACTGGCTAAGAAAAAACTACGGTCCAATTTAAACACTTTGACGAGTATTCATTCACCCTTCAGCCCTAACAAAAATTTTGCTTATGCGAATGTTGATAATTTTGTATTAAAATTTTAGGAGATTGATGATGAGACTGATTAGGAAAACTTTACAGCCTGCACCAAAAACTGAGGGACAAAGAAACCGACAGCAGACAGACATATATATCGACTATATCGACTCGGCTGGTGATGTTGATCAAGAATATATAGACTTTATGGGTCCGAATGTGTACTCTTCACGAGAAAACGCTCTAAAAAGTTGATTTACCCATTGCATACTATCACTGCTTATACAACAGTTGACGTTTTGTCCTTTTATCGGGCAAATTTGTCCCTTTTTAGTTTGAGAATACAAATTAACAAATAGCCCCTATCCGGATATCTATCCTCTTTTCAAATATATCATAAAATTTTTTTCAAAAAAATATGGTTTTGTATTGACAATGAAAATGCGCTAAAATGAATACTGTTAATCGGTTCCACCGATTCCAATAGAGCGAAAATGGAGCACATTCTGCCTGATATGGAATTGAAAAATCAGTTGAGAAACGCATTTCTCTCTGCCCACAAACATAATACATATATTAAGGGAATATTTCTACTGCTGTCTGATGAAATGATTTCAGCCTTATAGGCACACAAATATTAGATGACTAAAATGACACACTTATTGACGAATTGAATTTTAATAATTCATTCCAATAATTTTTAAATTTGTTTTTCTATTCTTTTTATATTTCTCGATAATTGGCAACTCTGTTGAATACATCGCACGAACATCGATACAGCTATCGATACATTTATATAACTGCTAGCTTCACACGCGATAGTAAAAACAGCTGATCTTCGGAAAATAACAGTTCAAGGTTCAACACATACTCGAATTGATTGCTCGTGTTATTAACAACTTCAAATATGACTTTCACCAAAATATGTTTGAGAAGAGAGCGTATATTTTGGTCACCAATTTGCCGCATGCAGCAGCTGATGTGCCGACAAAGCAGAGACAGACACAGCAGTGCCGCTGTAACAGATTCCACAGTTTTGACAGAGGACGATTTCTCCTTGCTACTGACAGAAGAGCAACGTCAGCGCTGCATGGATCAACTACGAAATGTGCCTTCCTTTCCGCGTCCCAAATCTCTGACTCCCAACAGGAACGAAAAGAACTCAGCCGCCGTGCTGATAGCGCTATGCCAGGAGCAAAATAGGTAAGTAGAACGAGAGCCCGTTAAAAGCCGCAAATAATTCGAATTATTAAGTTCAACAGCAATGAAATTTCGTTGCTGTACACACGACGATCCCGCCACTTGCGTAGCCACAGTTTGCAAATATCATTTCCGGGCGGTAAGCGAGATGAAAGTGACGCCAACTTTGAGGAATGCGCACTGCGGGAAACGGAGGAAGAAATTGGTCTGCCACGAGAACGCATTCAAATTTGGGGCGAGGCCAGTGCGCTTCATTTGCCACGCACCGCCAGCATTGTGCCTGTTGTGGGCTTGGTGACCGATTTTCATGTCACCCAACTAAAACTGAACTTTGATGAGGTGGAGGAGGCCTTCAGTATACCGCTCAACACCCTGATAAAGCCAGCAGTTGCCCGCCACACCCAATTCCGCAGTGGCTACAGCGGACCTACCTTTGTGGTAGATCAGCTCAGCATCTGGGGCATAACCGGCTATTTAACATACTGGTTTCTGCGTTGCCTGCTGCCCGGTACCCTGCTGCCCGACACTCTGAAAACGAAAATGAATTTCATACGTCCATATAGGCTGCCCCCACCAGTAGCGCATCATCACAAATCTACTAACCATTGACCAGTCAAATGTGCCTTCATAACTGCAGAAATACTCGGGTTAAACCTGATATTAATTTCGTTATATATATATGTACATAAAAGTTAAAATTGGTGCAGAAATGCAGAGGTTATGATAATAAAATATTTGTTGACCATATTTTTAGTTCATCTTTTTGTCACTTGAAATTCAAATTCAATTCAAACTCCAACACCACGTATTTTATATATTAATCAAGGTCGTACATACAACTAGTCACAAAGCCATAAAACATTTCTTTAGTTAAGATACTTTCCACATAATACTACATTGGCGATTGGTTTGCTTGTACATTTGATTTCATTGATTTATTACTTTCACAGATATTTAAATTTCAGTTTATATTGTAAATATAATTTATTGTTATTATATTTTGCAGATAGATTGATATCTGAAGTTTCTTTAAATTTAAAATTTTATTTAATTACACTACATTTTATTTAATTTATTAATGTGTACAGTATTTTTAATTCAGTTATTTTCTTTTGTTAATTATTATCTTATTTAATAAGATTAATGCTCTCAAGTTTGTCAAATTTTATATACTGTTTCCTTTGCTTGTAAATAATTAACATTACAAAATTATTCGGGTTGATTCGGTTAGATTTAAATTTTGGATCTTTTTCTAATGTCAAATTTCTGTGACATTTAATGACAAGTACATAAAAACTATGCTGTCAAACAAAAATGAGAAAATTAAATGACAATTCTACAAATTAGACATACACATAAAATTACCATAGAGTTGTAGGATTTAACTTAATGTAAGCAAAATATAATCGACAGAGAAAAATATGTGATTGATTTTGTGATATGTAGAATCGTTTGAAAAGAATTCTGTGTTGCATTCCATCGTTATGTATGTAACAAGTTGTTACATTGGGATTACAGTGCTGTTGGGTGGCAACGCTGGTTAACAGGTCCAACAGCAGCATAAGCATGAGTCGTATAAGAAGAGTCGTAGAAGAACAGCAGAACGCGAGACGAGTTAAGCGTTAAGATCGTCAATAAGAAGTCGTCAAAGTCCCGAGATGGTCCCAAATGTTGTAAAGCGTCGAGCAAATAAGTCGTTGTTTTATAAAGTCGAACATAACGTTGTAAATTGAACACTCATACTTCACTGTAATATACTTATAACTATTATATTAATAATAAACAGCACATTATCAGTCCTACATGTATATAAAATAAATGTTTTACTCAATTTAAGCACAAAAAAACGAATATTTTTACATTTTCCACTTTTGGTACCAAAGACAGATATATATATGGATATATATTTGAAATCTAAATTCATGGAAAAATGTTTATTAAAAATTAGTGCGCATTTTCTAAACTTATTTTAGTTTTGACTTTAATTCAGGTGATCTTGGGTCTTTTGGCTTTATTACCGCTCTTCCCAAAATGTTTGCCATTTCCATTTTGTCCGTCGACTCTTGCCGACTTTGTCGACGGGCCTTTGCCTCTGCCCTTCATCGCCAACCTTGGTTAAATACACAAACGGATGCTGTGTGCGAGAGTCGACAACCCTAGCTAGCTGTCCGAATAATATATAAAAAACGACAGTCAGTAAGATTTATATGCCTGCGTCTAAAACACAGGCATCAATTCTAAACAAACAAAAATAAACCAAAATACGAAAAAAAAGATTCAGCTAATTGCTAACAAATTGTGGGACGACGTCGACGACGAGGACGACGACCTAGATTCAGGTAAGCCAACAGCCCAACATTTTCCCATTTCCATTTTCAAAAACACAACAATCACAGCCAACCGACAAAGCCACCCACTTCTACGGCAGGATGAACTTGTTACGTTTCGCCGGCTTGCGTCTGCCTGGGGCGGGAAGAGGGGCTGATCGGGTCTCGACTATATCGCGCCGCTTTACCCATCACGATGCCACTCGAGCCATGGGCGGCGGACGTGAGTTGGTTGGTTATGGCATCAATGGCACGCCCTGTTATATTGATTGTGCCGACTTTCCATTTCCGGCAATTCGCTATCGCGTGGTGGACTCTGCGATCTGTGCACTGCGCGAAAAGGAGCTGGGCGATTGGAAGAAGCTAACGCTGCCGGATAAGAAGTTGCTATATCGTCACAGTTTCTGTCAGACATATGCCGAGTTTCAGCATTTCACGCCCGAGTGGAAGCTGGCCATCGGCATCGGTCTGTGGTCGACGGCGATTGCAATTCTCATCGCTTTGATAATCAATTCGGCCGGATATGATGAATATCCGGAGACGTTCCAAGAGGAGCGCCGTCAGGCGCAACTACGCCGCATGATACACCTGCAAATCGAGCCAATTACAGGACTCTCCTCCAAATGGGATTACTCACAGAACAAGTGGAAGTAAGCCATCCATCCACCTGCTAATACAACCAATTGAATTGAATGGAATGCTCCTGCACAGTAACATTATCCAGATTTATATATATATATATATATATAGATATTTATACACCTACAACACTTACACCAGCATGTTGAGCTCTGCGCTCATTTGACACCTATTTACTCAGACATTTGTCGAGCATGGCGAGCATTAAATATTAAATTTAAATGTACTTAATCAATCATTCAGAATATATGTATATATACATACATACATACATATGTATATATGTACAGTGAGTCCTGAGTGACTAATTTGCACAGACAGACAGACAGTCGGAAATTTTGGCTTGAAACTCATGCACCCCTTGCAAATACTATTTAGAGAAAACTGATCCAATTTGCACAAGTAATGCATTGTTGATAATTTACTATATATGCCAAATATACATCTGTATATATATGCAGATCATATTTTTCGTATTGTTTAGTTTCCTTGCGTTCAATGTATATATCAAAACGGATATATCTTGACGAGACCATCACAGATCAAGATATACACATTGAGGTGGTTAAATTTATGTATGTAAATATCCATCATATCAACTAAAATCAGCTACAATGAATTATTGTTGTTGTTGTTGTTCTTGTTGTGTATGTATAATCTCTTATGTATGTTTTACATCAATATATTTTGCAAGTTGCCATATCACGTTTAGCATGTAAATAAATAAACACATCGTGTAAGTTTCTATTAAGTTGCAAGTTCAATTATTCTTTTGAACTTCGTAGATGTAATATTGAATGATTCTTATAAGTACAATAGAATAATGTATGCATTATTATGTTCTTTGAACTTGAACTTGTGGCTGAAGGTGTTTTTTTGGGTTGATTGATTCCATCTAGTGACTAACATGTGACTATTTGCAGAAAGAGTTGTCAAAATCGCTGTTTGAAAATATTACAAAATCGCATTTAGCTCGTAGCTTTAATCAATACCGAATTCAATTTGGGTTCCCTGATCAGCTTTTAGCATTGGGAGGAACTAAATATGAATGTTTAATAATGTAGCACATCTCCATTAAAAGCTTTGGTTCAGGTTATACTTTTTTAAATACATAATTATTGTTCAAATTCGCAACCCCATTCAAAAATGTAACTAATTTGTTTTTGTTTTCAATTAATAATAATAAACACCTTATTGTAAATTGTTATCATTTGCGATTTTCTGGGGAGTTTCTAGGTTAACTGAAATCAAATTAATTGTGTCTTTTATAGAATATAGTCTTCTATTTTTAATTAGTATCGATGAATGTTTATTTGTTGAAATGAAATTTAATTTTTGTTGTTAATTTTTTATTTATTTTGTTTTTCATTTTATTTTGTTGACGATAAACATTAAGTAATGCAACCAGCACAGTAATTTAAATAAAAACTAATTGTTGATTTTGTTTTTTTGAGGCAAATTTGTTGAAGAGATTTTCATTTATTGTTTGATTTTGTTTATCATCGCTTCAATGCACGATAACGTTATTCGTTTGTTTTTCTTGTATTTTTAATGCTACCACAAAATATACTTTTATATATATATATATAGCATATTTATGTATACATATATATATATATATATATATATATATATATATATATATATATATATATATATATACATATAGTTATGACTACTTAGAGAACATCATTAACTCGAATAGTTCTTGGCAGTTATTTTGCATATTTTCGTTTATGTACTCGTTATTTTAAAAAAATTTCTTTGCTCCTCGAGCTTTTCTTTGATTTAAGATTGTTTTTGTGTTTGTTTGCTCTCATTTGTTTCAATTATATATTCAATATATGATTATTTTTTAGCGACAACATTTATACGCAAATTGCGAGTGTATTTTATATTATTTCTTTCGTTCACAAATATAAATTTGCTTTGCATTTTTCATGAATTTGTTCATGCCCCTACCACCCCATCTATAATCTGCTCTGCTCGCGGCACCCTAATATTACAGGAGAACATATATAGTTTTAAACTAATTAATACAAAACTTAGATTTAAGCCGTTATAAGTTGATGTGGCGCCACCTAGCGTTTGTTCTTTCTACTCTTCACGTTGCTTGCATTTTATTTTAATTTTGTTTCTTATTATTTATTTAATTTTTTTTAAATTTATTGGCATTCACAATTTGCTGTTTCTGTTTAATTTTGTTTAATGCTTGCTGCAATGGTTATTAAGTTGCTATTGTATATTTGAATTCTTTTCTTGTTTTGTTTTTTTTTTTTGCATTTCCTTGCGCTTTTTGTTTTTGTTTTGTGTTTTTTTTTTCAAATACATAGCTTATGCAGTTTATCAAGCTAAATTGCATTAAATAATTATTTTTTAAATATTTTATTAAATAACTAGTACATTGAAAATTTGTGTTTGTGTGTGTACATGTGTGTGTGTGTGTATGTTTTTGTATGTATATGAAAGTGTTCATTTTAATTTGCATGCTGTTGTTTGTCGCATTTTCTTTTTGAAAACATTTTTCTCGTTTTTTGGCAGTGCACGTTTTTTTTTTGTTGTTTGTTTGGTTGGCAACAAAAAGAAAAATGTTGCACAAAAAACTCAAAACTGCAAAACAGTCGAATTGAGACAACAATGAGAGTAATGCATTTAAACATGCACGCGTACAATATGTAAGTAAGTAAGTAGTATATATATATATATAAATATACAAATAAGTATTTCAAATATATGCCAAGCACTTTCAAGCAGCAAATTTAAATAATTTAATAAACATTTTTTATAGACAAACAAAAAATGGAAAAAAAGGAAACAAAGTCTACAACAATAAAAGTCTATGCGCCTAGGCCAGGATATATATAGATGGCATCAGTTCAAATTGCTGCTGCTGCCAGCGCAGAGATCTCTCCAAGCCCATCAGGAGCTGTATGTGTGTATGTGTGTGTGTGTGTGTGGGTCTGTGTAGATGTAGATGTAGATGTAGATGTAATGATGTGGTTGCTGTCTCCATGTGTGTGTGTGTTTGTTGTGTGTTTGGTGTGTGTTTGTTGTGTGTTTGTTGTGTTCTATAAGATACGACGAGTTATGTACTATATAATAGCATATATATGTTGTGGTACCCTAAAACTCTCGAACTTTCAACTTGACTCCGACTTCGATTCCGATTCTGATTCGATTCGATTCGACTCGACTCTCTCTCTCTGTCTCTTTCTTGCTCGCTCGCTCGCTTGCTCGATCGCTGGCGCTCGCCTGCTGTCTGCTGTGTGTTGCCTTCTCGCTTGCACTCGCTTGCTCCAAAAGCCATTTCTTGCACTTTGCTGCACTCCACGCCAATCAACTGTCAATGTTGTTGCTGCTGCTGCTGCTGCTGCTTCCGCTGTTAACTGTTATCCTTGCCAGCCTGCCGCGCCACCACATGCCACTTCTGCTCACGTGCCACACGCCACCATCGTTCAGTCCCATCCATTCTCCTTGATCATGTGCGCCAACTCAATAATGAACTTGCCCTCCTTGTACTTCTGACTGGACTCGTACGCATGCTCATATTTCCAGCCAAGCGGCGTCTTGCAGCACTCGCAATATATATCGGCGACCGCATGCAAGCCGGTGAGCAGGACACGCTCCTCCGTTTGGCCGCAGGCGACATTCACCACCGAATTGAATAGATATGCCGGCCCCTGGCTGCCCTGGAACGACTTCGAGATGAGCTCGTCGTGTGAGGCGAGATGCGCCCGGCAATGAACACATGAGTAGGTCCGATTTGTGGACGGTAAATAGGCTTGAAAGGTTTTGACCATTGTTCTTGCTTGCTAGTTGTTGTTGTTGCTATGCACAACTCGAACTGATAATGTTAATGTTACTCTTACTGTTACTGTTACACTGTAACTGTTAATGTTGCAGTTAAAATTCCAGTTGCTGACGTATTGCGGTTTACGTTGGGCGTGTGGTTTGGCTTGGCTTTTTTAGCTGGTTGTTTGAAACTCAACGTCTCTCTCTCTCTCTCTCTCTCTTTCTCGGTCCGTATCTCTCTCTCACTCACAGAGAAGTACGCTTCTTGCTGGTTGTGAATTGACCCGCTGCAAATATATATAAATATGTATTTTGTTGAGTGACTAAAGTATATTAAATTTACAACTATTGAAATATATAAATCCTGTCATTTTTTTTCAACAATTTTTGAAGTAAAACTTTTTTGGTCGTCTCTTAAAAAAGTAGAAATGATTTTGAAAGTTTGCAGTTCCTGAAAACAAAACCTAACCTAACCAATAAAGCATTGAATGATCAATCAATGATCGGAGCAGTAAATCATATTTAGTAAATCATATATATATATATATAGTAAATATAAATAGGAAGAAGCGGTCAAATTATGACTTGTGGCATCAGCAATATTTCGATTCACCAAGACCTGGGGACGAAGGTCATTAGTTACTATATCATAACTATCTATCTACCAAAAGGAACAATCGATTGGGGTTTTTAAAAATGTATAAACGGTCAGCAATCCGGGTAAGTAAACTACGTCAAAGACAAAACTGTAAAGGGTAAATGTAATATGCGGTATGTTCTAGGTGCTTTCTGATCCTTTGACTATTTTACGTTAACGTTAAGCTGTTGTGGTTGTCGTCGCCAACTATTAAAAGGCCAACAGACTCGGGTCAAAAACAGTATTTGTCCTTGTGCTCACCGGGTGCAAAGAGGACACCCCAACTTCGACTTTGACTTCGATTTCGACTGTGACTCTGACTCCGACTCCGGCTTCGACTTCGACTACGGCGCTGTTTTTGCTGCTGGGCGTTAACTGCACGTTACGTTCCTTGCGGCGGACGGCGACGATGACGACAACAACGACGACGACGACGCCGCGGCGGCAGAGGCAGCGATTGTGGCTGCTGTCATTGAACGATTATGTCCAGCGACGTCTGCCAAGTGTCGTCGTGGGCCAGAACGGTATCGACCTCAATCTAATTGCTGCGTTGCCGTTCTTGGCTTTTCTGTCTGTCTGTCTGCTCTCTGCTCCCTTTTGTATATATACACGAGGAGGAGTATATCAGATTTCCTGCACAAAGATAAAAGACAAAGGCAAATGATTATTAATGCATGTGCAGTGTGAAGTTATATTTTTGTTCTTTTTCTCTTTCTTTTGTTGTAGCCAATATAAAACGCGACAGCAACAAGAACAACAACAACAACAAATAGCAGCAACTGTTATGCAAAAGCCAAAACAAAGGCAAAGCGAGAGCGAAAGAGAGAGAGAGAGAGAAAGAGAGCACAATTACATTTGCATTATTGATTTCCATTTGGCAACGCCATACATATTTCAGTCAACCAACAACGAGAACCACATGCCATGGTCCGCAATAGGCAAACAAGGAAAAGGGTAAAACGTGAGGTGGATGAATCTGTTGGGTGAGTATTAAATCGACATTACTCTCACCCTCACTGGCTACCAATCAATAATAATAACAATAACAATGACAAAAATAATAATAATGATGATGATAGTGATGATGACGATGATGATGTGCAGCATTGGCAGCATTATCATTGTTGGCAACTAAATGATTTATGGAGCGCATTATCGCTGCGCGTGCGAGCGAGACAGGAGAACAATCACTCCAAAAACAGTGTTGACAATTTTAGTTGCTTTTATGACAATGAAATACAAAACAAAACATTTGTCAACAATTTATTTTTAACTCCCTTTCAATTATTTGTACAAATTGAATATTGGAAATTATTATTGCGATTGAAAAGCTCAGAAATAATTCAAATCGTTATCTAACATTCTCAAATAGACAGAGAACGAAAGTTTCGTATTTAAAAAGAAATTCAATTAATCGGCAACAACACTGAAATAAGCAAACGTAACTTTCCCAATTAACAGCTGGCTTCCAAAAGCTGATTCATTGGCCATTTCTGTGCTATCGTTAGTAGATAATTGAGGATAGGTGTTGGGTATTCATACAGTTACATATCGATGTATATATATATATATATATACGACTTATGCTTGTGTGACAAATTGTAGCATAAGTGAGAAAATTGAGAGGATGAATATTAACTTCAATTCGCCCATTCAACGAGTAATTGATTCATTGAAACGGATCGTTTTATAGTAATGATTTAACTACAGTGAATGGAGTTGCATTCACACACTCATACACTCAAATTGTTATTCACGTAAATAATACTCGCTTTGTTATCCATAAATGAATTTCTTTAATGACAACTCAAACTGTTTGAAAGTAAATCAATTTAAAAGTCTTGAAAGTCCTTGCAATCCGTATATATCATTTGTAAACTGTGTAAATTAATCATTTCTAATTACATTTCATTTTGTCTTCCTAAGATTCCAAATTTTGCATTTATCCAGTCGATAAGAATGTACCACTTAAAAAAAAAAAAACAACAAAATGTAACTCGTCTAAGTGATTTGTGAGGACAACTAATTAACTTTGTTAAAGCGAATTAGCACATAAATAACAGGGTCAAATAAAGTTCACACTTTACAACTACTCTGGAAGATGCTATTTTGGATTAGCTGGAAATGCATTGGACAAATATTTTGTGAGCTCCTCACAACAAATCTAATTGTTCCAAAATCCAAATGAAAATGTTACGTGGATTTAAAGACAGAAATTGGATTTTTAATGAAAAATCGAGATCGAAATCTCAAACGAAACTTCGTTTAGGAAAAAATAGCCGTTAACCCATACATCATACATCACACATACATACAAATTTGATGTACATTACATTGTCAATAATTAGCGCCATTGTGGGATTGCCCAGAAATCGACAAACAGACAACAAGATCAACATTTGCATCGTCGTCGTCGTCGTCTGTTCAATCTCCAATGCAAATTGGCTGCTGACGACTGAAACAAAGAAACAGGAGCGTCCGGGTAAGGGAACGCCAATGGGGATGGGGCGAGTGGCAGCGTGAACAAAGAAGCAACAGGGAAATGCACTTGGCCAGGGTTGGCTGCTGCTGCTGCATTTGAGGGACCAGACAACAAAGAGTTGAATCAGTGGAGAGTGTTGAGCCACGGGGCGGGGCGGGTTGCTTAAACGTTGCGTCTCAATATTAATTAGCTTGCGAAATTAACAAAATATGTTGACAACTTTTTTGGCGCCAATGCAAATCAAACAACAAAATAATCACTTGGATAATTAGTTAATAAAATAAGCAACACAAATAATAATATTAATAATAATAATTAAACACGCACACACACAAACAGAAATCACCAAAAACGAAGAAGAGCAGCAAAAAGAGAGAAAACAACAAAACAAAATAAATTCGCGAGTTCAGTGAACCAAATGTGAATAAGAAAAGGAAGCTGAAAGTTCTTTGGCACTCAAAAGCGTTTACGGTTTTGATTTCTATTAAGTTTAGCGCTGCTGTTATTATTGTTGTTATTATAGTATATTGGCTGGCTTTTTGCTTTGCCACTTCACTTTTATTTTGCAATCAAAAACCAAAGC
Source organism: Drosophila glabriapex (assembly GCA_035042305.1). Taxonomy (NCBI): domain Eukaryota; kingdom Metazoa; phylum Arthropoda; class Insecta; order Diptera; family Drosophilidae; genus Drosophila; species Drosophila glabriapex. The sequence goes on from JAWNLN010000066.1 coordinate 8,105,236, forward strand.
GCGCTATGCGAAATGTAACGAGCGACTGACGGGCAGCGTCGTCGTCAGTGCTGCTGCTGCTGCGCCGTTGGCAACTGACAGCAGAGGCAGCGACGGCGGCGCCGCAGTTCGGCTCTCGCTGACGTTTTTTTTAGCAGCGGACAAAGAAGTAACGAAAAGGCAACAACAGCAGTGTGTGGCATACAGGTGGCAGTGGCGACTGCGCTGCAACAAGCAGCGCCACCAATTGCAAAAATTGTATAAAATAAAATAACACCAACAAGCACGCAAACACACACACACACACACACACACACGCTGTTAAATGCATACGCATATTACATGCAATCAAGAAAGCAAAATCAAGCAGCACTGAGAATGCTGTCAAGTACTAATCACACATACACACACACACGTGTACTTTATGTACTTCAGGCAATTTACTAGATAATTTACAATGACAATAACAATGCGTATGCCTCTAATGCTGTTTGTGTATGTGTGTGTGTGTGTGCAAATGCAATTCAAGGTAAAATGCAAAAATTCAATATGCACTGCGCACCCAATTACCGTTAGAAATGTTAACCCAATATTCTTGTTATTGCTGTTTTTCTTCGTCTTGTCCGTTGCTGGCTGTTGTTGTTACTGCTAAGTGTGGGCATATGCATAGCACAGCAACAACAACAACAAGAAAGCGAACAGGAATAAGAACAAGAACAGTCGTGAGTGAGGTGGCGGTGACAGTGAGAGAGAGCAGTACGCATACAGTGTGAGCAAAATATAATCAGTCACAACAGCCGATCTTTTTTTATATTTTTTTTGCTGACCAACATTTGATTTACAAATCAAGAAATAAATTGTCTTTTGTTCGATTTTCACGAGATCACAGCTCTGATCAACACATATTGTGAGCTCGTAACTCTAGCAACATTTATCTATAATTTTACGCAATTTACTATATCGGGGAATTATCTAATTGGTAGAAATTTGTTAGCGCAAGAGACAGTTTACATTAAAAGATGCATACATACAAATACTTTCCCTATGCACTGTGTGACAAAAGGCAATGTTCTGTGTAACGGTAAGAACGCGTCTCGTTGTCGGTTCTCAGTGCTGCTGTGTGCGTGTGTGTGTTGGTTTTGTTGACGGCGAGGTGAGTGGGCCTCTGCTTCTTCCAATGCCTAACCCACCCGCAATCAGCCACGGAATCGGAATCGGCATGTTCTTATTTAATTGAACATACGCATCGCATTTACAGTTATATACAAAAACACACAATTTTGTCCCCTCGCCCCAAATTTCTTACTGTTGTTGTTATTCGTCTACCCGCTGCGCCTTAAAAAGTCAATAGAACTTATACGTCTTTTTTCTAGTTTATTTTTTTTTTGTCATGCAAACAAAGAGGGAAATCCAATGGGGACAACAATAACAAGAAAAAAACCCACGCATCACACAGCCACACACACATCAGCACTTGTTGTTGCTTTTAGTTGGGGTCATTACCGTCAATGGCAACGCTCTGTAAATTACTGTTTATATGTTTACTTGTGTGCGTGTGTGTGGTCCAAAGCAGAATCGGCAACAAATAGAATTATGATTAGCAGTTTAAATATGAGCAGTGTTGGTAAAGTCGCAGATAAATAATGCTGCTGCAATGAAGTGATTCAAAATAAACCACAAAAAAAAAGAAAAAAAACGATCAACAGCTGATGAAACCAAAATAATATAATCTTATCAGACGGCAAAAGAAAATAACAACACAAAATTTATTGCGTTGCGACGCCAGCGTCGCAGTCGACTGTCGAATGTTAGCCAGTCAAGCAGCGGGGCCAGTGGGTGAGGGCGAGCCAGATAGAGAGAGAGAGAGAGATAGGGAGAAAGCGTAAACAAAAATACAGCGCACAAACAGCTGTGTGTCTGTTGTGTGGTGGCGTTGCCAACGCACGCGACACACACATGCGCAATACAGCTGCTCTCTGTTGTGTGTGTGTGTGTATACCAAAAGCACAACAAACAAACAACAAAACCAGAAAGCGAAATTAAATCCTTGCTTGCTCCTCTAACGGGCCATAAGATAAAGATATATATGAATGTGTGTGTGTGCAGTTGAACACAGAACAGCTGAGAAGCAGAAGCAATAGCGGGGGGCACAGAGAGAAAAAGACCGCGAAAGAGAGAGAGATCAGATGAATGAACTTTAATGACGCCGTCTCTCACTCGCACTTGCCAATGTTTATCGCGCTTTGGAGTTGCTAAAAGACGCAATTTGTTAAGCAGCAGCAGCAACGACACACACACACACATGCAATCCACAATCTATACACAAATACAAATGCATATACACATATACGTACATACGGGGACACAAAATACAATAAGTGAAAAAAATCTGTGGGTTTGGTGTTTTTTTTTTGTTTTTTTGCATACGCAGCTAACTGCGTTGTTATTGTTGTGTGTCTGTGTGCATGTGTGTAAGGAAGAGAGGCTAAGACAAAGCTAAAGTAAATGAAATATATGCATACATATGTATTATGGACGTAAGTTGCGATGTACTTACAAATGTACTTTGCTGATATGTACATGTTTTACCTATATATATATATATTTATATACATATACATATATTACACACATTTTCTAGCTCTTACGAATAACACAAGGAAAGAAACAAACAACCAAAAACTAATGACAACTTACGATTCTGTTGCAGTTGCTGTTGCAGTTTTCTTATGTGTGTGTTGTTTTTTGTGCGATATACAAATACACCCACACAAACACACACACACACACTGGCACACACACACACACACACAAGCAAATTGAAGCAACAACGGCCCACTGCTAAGTAAATGACACTGACAATTGTGGCTCTTCACACCGTTTGTACGCTTCTAATGCAACACATTTGCATTATTAATGTTTCTATGAATTTATTGAACCGAATACAATATTTGTTTGCGTTTGCTCATTTTGCGTTTTTTTTTTGCTGTTGGGGTCGCTGATGTGTTTGTGTTTTTGTGGGGAAGTGCAGCAGATTCACAGTATTTATTTGTTACTTTGGTCACACACACACGGACACCCACGATAGATATATCGATTGACACGGACGTTTCGATAGTATCGATAGGTAGCTACAAATTACCCGACTGAAATTGCTACTACACAAATAATAAAAACACAAGGAATACGCATTGCAAATACCACGCGCCGTACGGACAAAAAATAAACAAGAAAACAAGGAGAAAGAGACACTGGCGCAAGTCAACTGAACTGTGACAGCAGCGAAAACTTGACTAAATTTCGATTTGTGTGCAACTCCCAAATCAGTTGGCAGCAGGCGGCGCTGTCTCAGTGCAATTGTCTTCGTGTGAGGTAAGCATAAATAAGTGGGCAAAAACCCCCAAGGTCCCCTCTAACCAGATAATAAATATTTACGTATATGTATCTGTATGTGCACACGTATATATCACATATCTACATCTTTTGTACGATATGGCCAAAATACCATTGCACAACACTCAAAAAATTACTCTGAAGAAGAAAAGTGAAACGCAAGATAAAAAGGACAGTAAAATATCATCAACTCTGTGTGGAAAGTAATCGCAGTCCTCTTTATCCGCGGCTGCATCTTCTTTTTCTTCGTCTGCAACCATATGTCCGCTACTGCTGCAAGTGCTTCTCAATTCAATATTGACAGTTATATATGTACGTTCCTCAGTGTTAAACACAAAAATGAGACCTTTAAAATTGAAAAACTCGTTCCATGAATATTGCTTTTGTGTTGCCAAACAAACAGCTGTTTAATACGCTGAGCACAGCAGAGCATAAGGGCTTAAGCAAAATGCACATAAAACAAAATGCGTTTAGCTGAATCAAACGTGGAATGTAACAATGTTGTTGCCAGTGTTGCCAACACTAGCTGTGGGTGGGGAATTAGATCAAATAATTAAAAATACGCTGCTTAATTATCTATTGTTTTAAATATCCTGAAGAAAAGAGATATTTAGTAAATACGCATTTGCTTCACTTTTTTATTTTAAAATATATTGCTTATAAATCAAATAAGAAGTTTTGACATTTTGTTAACAGTATATGCCTTTTTTGTGCATTATGACATTCCATTCTATTTCCCAATATTTCAACCATTTTGGACAAGACAAAGAGAGAGAGAGAGAGAGAGGGAGAGAGAAACAGATACGGATCGCAAAAGGCTGTTTTCTGTTACCATCAACAAAGTGGATATCTTTGGCTAGTATATCTCTCTCTCTCTCTCTCTCACAAACATATTTGCACATTGCATTTATATGTTTTCAATATTCGTTGGGTTTTCAAAATTCAACATTCAAAAATATGTTAAAACTTCAATTAGTTTTCATTCTGAACAAGCCTTGAAAATATAATAGAAAAAATAAATAAATGAAGGCTTAAATAAATAAATATGTATTTATTTCAAGATATTGGCAAGCAACGATAAAAAAGAAATGAATACACATTAAGGTAAATTGGGTAAAATGACAGCATTGATTAACTTGATGCGATCGCAGATATTAACTTTTAAAGTTAACTGTTGATGGAAGATTGCAATATTATGTTGTTGTTTGAGTTGAATCCGAAATTTATATTTATTCGTGTACACTTTGCAGCCAGAAAAGGAGGAAGGAACAGGATGCTGTGGACAGTACATCTGGATGGTGGACCACAGCGTGTGAATCATGCGGCTGTCGGAGTCGGTGAGTTCATCTATAGCTTCGGCGGCTATTGCACCGGCTACGATTATCGGTTCAACGAACAGATCGATGTGCATGTGCTCAATGTGCACTCGATGCGTTGGACACTGGTGCCACAGCAGTGCGACAACGATGGCGATCAGCTCAAGTATCCGCAGGTGCCATTTCAGCGCTACGGTCACACAGTCGTCGCCTACAAGGATCGCATCTATATTTGGGGCGGACGCAACGATGAGCATCTGTGCAACGTGCTCTACTGCTTCGATCCAAAGACGGCACACTGGACACGTCCGCCGGTTGGCGGCTGTCTGCCCGGTGCCCGGGATGGTCATTCGGCGTGCGTCATCGGCAATTGCATGTATATCTTTGGTGGATTTGTCGATGAGATCAATGAGTTCAGCAGCGATGTGCACGCCCTCAATCTGGAGACAATGGAGTGGCGCTACGTGCAAACGTTTGGTGTGCCGCCAACTTATCGAGACTTTCATGCGGCCGTCGCCTACGAGGGCGAACGCATGTACATCTTTGGGGGGCGTGGCGATAAGCATAGTCCCTACCACAGCCAGGAGGAGACCTATTGCCATGAGATCGTCTATCTGGACATGAAGACAAAGGTCTGGCATCGTCCATTCATCACTGGTAAGGTGCCACTGGGTCGACGCAGTCACAGCATGTTCGTCCATAACAAATTGATCTTTGTGTTTGGCGGCTATAATGGCCTGCTCGATCAGCACTTTAACGATCTGTACACATTCGATCCGCGCACCAAACTCTGGAATCTCGTGCGTGCCAATGGCCAGGCGCCAACGGCGCGACGCCGCCAATGTGCCATTGTGATGGGCACTCGAATGTTCCTCTTTGGCGGTACCAGTCCACGTTGCGCCACAGCGCTCGCATATCTCAACTTGTCGCGGGCCAATGAGTCGGCGTTGCCAACGCAACCATTGCCAGCAGCAGCAGGACCTGGTGGAGAAGGAGGAGGAGGAGGAGCAGCAGCAGGAGCAGGTGGTGGAGGTGCTGGAGGAGGAGCTGCAGCAGCAGCCACATCTGCCGCTGCAGCAGCGGCGGCAATTACAACACTGATTGACTACAGCGATCTACATGTGCTGGACTTTGAGCCCACGCTGAAGACGCTGGCGACAATGGTGGTGCTGAAGCATCAATTGGACATATCCGGTTTGCCGCGCAGCTTCCATGTCGATCTGAATATGCTGACACAGCCGAACAGTATTACACGGCCCATCAATCAGGCTGGCTAGCATTTATTGTTCTTACTGTTGCTGCCGCTGCTGCTGCCACTGCTGCCACGCCCAAAACTACAACTTAAACTAATTAAGCGAAATGGATAAACAAATCGAAACAAATAAAAAACAAATACAAAAAAGAAATATATGCGAATGGGGCTGATCGATTCCCCCCGGTGCCTGGGATCCTCCCCATTCTCATCCTGGCATCTATGGAAGACAAAAAAAACAGAAAACGAAATACAAGAAAGAAAGGCACGCCGAAGATTGTATACCCTTGCAGAACGGAGTCCAACTGCTGATGATGATAACAAAAAACACGAATATATATCTATATACATATACCGATATGTTGATAGAATTATAGAATAGCAGCTGCAAGGGTTTTTTATTCGGAAACTTAGATTAAAAATAATGCGCTTTTAACACAAATATGCCTGCTGGAAGCGGATTGCACTAGTCCCAGTAGTCGAGCAATTGCATCCTGTCGATCTCTTCCACGAGCGCTCGAATTATTCGAATGACACAAGAACAACAATTTTCACACACACACACACACACACACATACACACACACATACACACACACGCACATAAAACGACAACAATATTGAAACAAATCTCGTAATTAACAAATGCAGTTTCAGAAACTCGCTTGAACATATATATATATATATTTACAAATACATAATGACCTAGCTCTAGTTTGTAAAATGTTTATACATTATAATCTTAAATAAAATTCGTATAGTATTATTATTAAAATCATTCGGCATATAAACTTTGCTTCTTTTTTTTATTGCTTGCATTCAAAATGCAAATAATGTTACCGAAAGAAGTCACATTTAGGATAAATATATATTTGTATAATATATATATCTCGTCAATAAACACAATTTTTAAAGTTTATTTTCTCAACCAGTAGTTTAATTATTATTTGCTGTCGTCATTTAACTTAAATAATTACACATTTATTATGACTTTCTTCTATTGTTTTTATGTGTTTTCAAGTAAGCTTTGCTTAACAATTGCGTGTATATTTCCCCTCTATTGGGAAAATTCAAGCTTAACTTCAGGCAAAAGTTTCATTTTGCTCCAATTAGCAGTACATTTCATACAAAAAATGATTTACACAAGAAATCGATCTTAAGTCAGAAATTGTATTTCGAATTTTGGAAAATTGCTGTGCCCAAGCACAAAATAATCGAATATTTATATTATATTTAATTTCAGAAAATGCATAGAAATGATTCAATTTGAATTATAGCTAAACAAATCAAATTCACCATTCATTTTACAACATAATTTAATCTAAACACTAAAATAAACTTATTTTATTATTGTTGACATACTGCTTGTTTAGAGCTGGGACTCTTGTTGCTAGCCAACGGCACTTGTGTAGCCTCGCAGGGTTAAGTAGCCATTGACGATGTCCGAGGGCATGTGCTGCATATTGGTATATTCCTCGGCATTGGCGTATCGCAGCATCGAGTGCGGATCGACATAGGGTGCGGGCAGGCCGCTGATGTCCGAGTATTTCTTCGCCGGCAGCAGCGAGGGCGGCGCATTCAGCGTGAAGTCTGTGCCAAGTGAAGCAGAAACAGCAAAACGAAAAAAAAACACAATTATAATAACAATACATACATTATTGAACTTGTCCGCGCCCAGGGACAATCTGTCTGTCTGTCTGTGTTACTCACATGTGGGTTGATCTGCTGGCAATTTTTGATTGCGCTCCGCGTTATGAATTTGACGGAGCGGCCGATAGACGCAGTTTCTTGGAAACGCAAAAGGACTCTTAAACGAACGTTTCGGTTTGGGCTGCGACGGCGTCGGTGAATCCATCGTGTAGCTTTTCTCTCCTTTTCCTTTTTTTTGTTTTTTGTTTGTGTTGTAAACAAAAATTTGTGTGTACAGCAAACAGCTGTCTTACAACGCACTATCGATAAATCGATTATCGATGCATGCCACGCTACCTGAATATTATTAGTTCTTTTTTTTCAGATAGCTCACCACAACTTGTGCTCAGTGCTCATAAGTCAATCGATGTGTATGTAAAATGTCGGCTAATTGTTGAAATTTTCAACCAATTTTTAAATGTTCCCTTTTTCATACGACAAACATTTAATACATTTATAAATGACAAACTCGCCATGCAAATGAACTAGTATGGAACTAGAGCGGAACTGCACAACTCCAACTGCCAGCCAGTGTTAAAAACGAATAACGAATTGTGTACGTGTACGTGTGCGTCTGTGTGTGTATGTGTACACAAAGTAAAAAAGGAGTCAAAAATAAAATTGTGTTATAAGTTACAAGCTGGCAAGGATGGCGCGCAATGCAGGCGGCAGCAACAACAATACGCCCAAAACGAATCAAAACGAAACGCCAGCTGCAACTGCAGCAGCAGCAGCCGCAGCAGCAGCAGCAGCAAGTGCAAAAAGCAAGCAGCGCAGCTCGAGCAGCAACAGGAGCAACTTGAATTGGAATCTGTCCTCGAGTCTGATGCTGGACAAGTGGAAGACGCTGGTTGGGTGTGTGTGCCTGGCCATTGCCAGCTACTTTGGCTATCTGGGCTATTTGGAGACACGTGTCAATACGCCCCTGGACAACCAGAAGATGGTGTTGCTGTCCGGATTGGATGATCCGGAACGCTATTGGGGCACATATCGGCCGCAAACTTATTTCGGTCTGAAGACCCGTGATCCGCACTCACTGGTCATGGGCTTGATGTGGTATACGCCGAGCAATCTGGGGCCAAATGGCGCCGGCATTCGGCACTGGTGCGAGCAGAGCGACAAACTGGATGGCTACGGTTGGACGCATCATGACGGTCGCAGTTTTGGGGTGCAGGACATACAGGATATGCCATTCGAGGTGAAGACCTCCTTTGTCAAATATAACGGCGATAAACAGTTTGGCGGCGATTGGACCGCCCGCATCTCGGTGCGTAATACGACACGGGCCTGGGATCGCAGTATATCGCTGATCTGGTATGTGGCATTGGATGAGCGCACCAACGGGCACATCAAGTACGTCTCGGACGAGAAGAGCCCGGAGCCGGGTGTCTACGGTGAGAGTCAGGGGCTTGGCGAGTTTCAGGTGCGCTTCCATCCGGCAAAGGGAAGGATTCTGCACAAATCGTATTTGAGTACGGTGGCGCCATCGCTGGCCAAGCTCAAGGATACGATCTTTGCGCATTTTCGCGCCTTCACCAGCAAGCAGGGACAACGATTTATTGGTCTACCCGGTGAGATAATCTCCCAGAACGGTTTACCCTCAACGAATCCGGAGCCCAATTTGATTGCCATACAGATCACCGCCGAGGTGGATTTTACGCTGGACATTACGTATCAGTCCACGTCCGGTTTTGCGCTGGGCGAATCCATACCGAAGCCGCCAACGGGACGCGCCTACACCGACTCGCTGCTGGAGAAGATTGGCGCGTTTGAGAAACGTTTTGAGGACACATTCCAATTGGCCGCCAAGGGTTATGCCGCCGATGAGATACGATTTGCCCGGAATGCCTTCAGCAATATGATTGGTGGCATCGGCTATTTCTATGGGGCGAGTCGGGTGCAGTCGGTGCACACCCAGAATCCGGTGCCATATTGGAAGGCGCCACTGTATACGGCGGTGCCATCGCGTAGCTTCTTTCCACGCGGCTTCCTGTGGGACGAGGGCTTTCATGGCCTATTGATTAGCGCCTGGGACGTGGACATTGAGCTGGACATCATCTGTCATTGGTTCGATCTGCTCAACATCGAGGGTTGGATACCGCGCGAACAAATCCTTGGCGTCGAGGCGCTTGCCAAGGTCCCCGATGAGTTTGTCATTCAGCGCAATAGCAACGCGAATCCGCCAACGTTTTTCCTAACGCTCCGGAAACTGCTTAACCATCACAAGCAACAGTTGGCGCAGAAGGGTCGCTTCGCCACCCTGGAGCGACTCTATCCCCGTCTCCAGGCCTGGTTTACCTGGTACAATACCACACAGCGAGGTAAGTCATCGTCTCTCTAGCATAATCTTCATCTCTCTCTCTCTCTCTCTCTGATCCATTGTCAATCCGCAGGTGAGGTGCTGGGCACGTATCTGTGGCGCGGACGCAATGCGAGCACGGTACGTGAACTGAATCCAAAGAGTTTGTCCTCGGGCCTGGACGACTATCCGCGTGCCTCGCATCCGACGCCGCTGGAGCGTCATGTCGATCTGCGTTGCTGGATTGCGCTCGCTGCCAGCGTTATGGCCGAGCTGTCATCGCTGCTCGGCAAGGATGATGTCAAGTATTATGAGACGGCCTCCTATCTGACGGACAATGGGCTGCTCAATCGTTTGCATTTGGATCCGTTTAGCGAACACTATTCGGATTGGGGCCTTCACACAGATGCCGTTGCCCTGAAACAGACACCGCCCCCGCTATCAACACAGCGCACAGCTGGCAAGCGATCGCAATCCTCCTCCACATCATCATCATCATCATCTTTGCCGGCGCCGGAGAAACAGCGTTACGTATTAAAGCAACCGGATTATAAGTTTGTGGACTCCATGTTTGGCTATGTGAGTCTGTTTCCGTTGCTGCTGGAGCAGATGGAGCATGATTCGCCATATTTGGGTCGCATGTTGCAGGATCTGCGCGATCCGGAGATACTGTGGACAAACTATGGACTGCGCTCGCTGGCCAAGAACTCACCGATGTACATGAAACGGAATACGGAACACGATCCGCCATATTGGCGTGGTCCCATCTGGATAAATATCAACTATTTGGCCGTTAAGGCGCTGCGCCACTATGGCAAAATCGAGGGTCCCTTTGCGCAAACGGCGCGCCAAATCTATGGTGAGCTGCGCGACAATCTGGTGAAGAACATCTATCGGCAATACAAGCGCACCGGCTACATTTGGGAGCAATACGATGATAAGACCGGCGAGGGCAAAGGTTGCAGTCCCTTCACCGGCTGGAGCGGTCTGGTCGTCCTCCTCATGGCCGAGCAGTTCTAAACGTCTAATGATCGTTCACTCCACGATCGCTGTGAGTTCCTCCTGTGATAATCTCACATAAAAACAAAAACAAAAACAAAAACAAATCAAAGAAACACTTAAAAAAAAAAACGAAATAAATTATATAAAAAAAAAACAAAAAAGAAAAGAAACATTCGAGCATATTCCGCATGCACTGCGATCTTTGTTTAGCCCTAGCCAAGAGCTTCTTTCCAAAGATCTTAAATTGTAGTACGAACTATATATAGTTATATATAGGCTCTATATGGGTGTACAAGTAAATGTTCTATGTATCACGAAGGACAAAATCGCTCTGTCTGCTCCTAAAGTAAACTGTACAAAAATGTTAACGATTAATTAACGATTTCTGACAAATTACATAAAATAGCGTTAATAGATGATTTTGATAATAACATAATAAAAACAATGCATGTAAATGTAGACAAACAAAAAGAAAATAATAATATTGCACTCATTTGTAGTGTTCTTAAATGTAAACTCTGCAATTAAGTTAAATGGATATATTCATGTTGTGCGTATGGATTTAACACATAGAATATGTTATAGAACACATCAATTTGTGATGTGGCTTCGTAGATCAAGTTAATATCACTTTTACTTCCATCTCTCTCTCTTTCTCTGAATATTGGGTTTCTTTGCCTCTGGTAAGCCTTAAAGATTTGCACAATTTAATTTTAATGTGGTTTTAATATAAAAGTGATATTTTTCAAAGAACTTTTAATAATACTAGAACAAAATTGTCGCTGAATGTTCTCCTTATTTATTTATTTTTTTTTTAAATAATACGATAATCATTTCAATCAGAATAGTAAAAGATTCTGTATGAGGGGCGAATACCAACTGCAATCTTCGATTCAAGAAAAGCATACAGTTTGTTATTGTTTTTATATTGCTGGATTCTGTTTGTTTTAATTGAAAATTAAATTTTAGTTTAGTTGGCTTATGATAAAATTGTCATGTATGAAAAATTTGAAACATAAAATGTTCGTTTCACATTTATACAATAAAGAAAAACAAAGAGAAAGAATGAAAAGGGGAAAAAACTAGTTTAATCACGCACACAAACCATTCTCCTAAATAAAATTAGAGTTTAAAGCAACTAGATGTTTATGCCTAAATGTGTTTTATGTATGTTTATAAAACTACGATAGGAAAATAAAAAATAATAAAAAAAATTGAAACGAATCGAAATCAAACGAAATGCAACCATTAAATAAAATGCTACAAATAAAATGAATTTGTTCGTGTCCACATTGGCTATGGCTTATGGCTAACAAGGCATTCTATATTCGGTATGAATTATCTATTCTATGTATTTATCCAAAAGATGTTACGAGCTATACAAGGCGGTTTATTGCACTAGTTCTTGTCACTTAAACGAGCGAATTGGATACACTCACGTTACAACTAGACGGAGGAAGTAGACGTAGTAGTAGTAGTATTAGTAGTAGTTAGACATTAATTTAGACATTACATAATAATAATTATAATGAAGTACACATGGAACGAAGTCTTATGGCATACAATCGATGATCGATCGATGATCATGTTCAATGCTCGATGCCCACGGATTTGATATTTGCTTTAGTTATTAGTTATTAGTCCAATTAACACAGTTCTTCTTATTATCAAATTCCAGAGATGGTTTTTTTATTGTTAATATGCCTGCCTGCTTGCCAGCCTGGCTGCAGCGCCTCAGTCCGCTTTATCCTTGACGGGGCTGCAAACTGAATTCTTCCGATGACGTTTAAATGCTGGCAGGCGATCCAATAGCGCCAGAAGTATGCTACCAGGCAGACGCTGGTGCCGATTAATAAGATCCTCAATGGCGGTGGCCACCTACACAAATACAAACATAATTAATATGAATTGAAAAAGTCAAAAAAGAGAGGAGCTCACCTTAATTTGCAGCTCTTGCGGCGTCAAGTTGTCATCATAGGGTATGGGCTTGCCCAGATATGTGCGAAACTTGACCGGGAATCCCCCGTAAATGGGATAGACGGGTATGCGCAGTTTGTTATACAAACGCATGAAGAACGTGCGAAAGATGCCCACCTGGCGAAAGCCTTCGCGCAAATTCTGTGTAAAGCAGGGTATTATCGCCACCTTGGCCTCCTGGGCTACTTTGGCGAAACCGACACGATTGCGCCACAACAGCTCATAATAATGATCACCGAACTGTGCCTCATAGACGCCACCCGGTGAGATGGCCAACAGATTGCCATCGCGCAATATGCTCACACACGACTGCACAGTGCCGGGACTGACATGGAATGCCTCCGAAATGGTGCCCCAGCCAGGCAGCTTGAACAGAAATCGATCGCCAATCGTGTAGATGAGACGCTCGCGCTGCAGCAGCATCCGTGAATTTAGATAGTACATATCGATGGGTATCGCCCCATGGTAGTAGACAATCAGCGCTGGTCCCTCCTGCGGCACATTCTCCAGACCGATCACCTCATATCCATGATAGATGCGCGCATGTGCATCCCAAATTGCAGCCACAATCTTGCGGCCGACGCGCCAAAAGTTTCGATCCGTTTGCACCGCTCGCATTATAACCTGCCTGCAAATTCCACAGATACAGATACAGATAAAGAGTGAGAAAGAGAGAGAGAAAGAGAGAGAGAGAGAGACAGGGATAGGGAGATGATTTGATATTATCAATGTGGTTTCTAATTGAGCACGGTTTAGCCGCCTATTGTTGTTTCATGGGAAATGCATGAAAATCCCAAATTTGACAGGTTTGTGGGGAAAGCACTCAACTACAATTGCGAGATTCAAGTTATAATTCGAATTCAAATAGTGTTTTTGGAAAAAAAAAACAAATAAATAAAAATTAAACACATCAACAATTTAGACTATTTGAAGCAAACCGAAGATGTAATCTAATCAATCTAGTTTTTACTATCGACCGATTGTTCCTATGAAAGCTATATGTTGATCATTGGAGCATGGTAATATTTGAGGAGCATAGTAATATTTGTCTGGATAAATCCGTAAGTAAATAGTTTTCGACCGATGCCGATGCCTGTGTCAGCTATATGATATAGTAAGCCGATCGGGCTACAAACTTAGCGTTATTGATCTGCAAAGATAGTTGCTGCAACTAACTGTTATTTTTAGTTGTTATGTTTAACAGTTTTTGTGTCGAAATTGATAAGATGTGGGGAAAATGAAGCCCTTTGCGGATTAGGATTGGCTGCGTAGGATTAACACGGGGTTATCAGCAGTTGGCATGTGTATATATTGGCGTGTACATGGGTGTAGATAGAAACATAGCATGCAGTTAATATCAATGGAATTTTGTTTTGCACTGCGATTGGCGCTAATTAATTGCTAAATTGATAATTATGTTTAAATTTAGTTTTCTTTTTCTTTGCAGCATTAGCATCATCATTTGTGGCGGATCGGCTCAGGTGTTATCAGCATTAATATGGGCTACGGCGCGTTCGCAATATCAAAATCTCAATAAATCAATGGACTACAATTTGAACAAAATATTAATAAATGCATATGTATATGTATATGTACATAAAAGTATATATATATATATATACTTATGTAGTTCACATATGCGTACATTGTGAGGATGGCCATCCCAGCTGCACCTGTTCATTGTCGACCCCCAAAGCTGCCAATATTTGATTGTTGTTGCATGGCAGGTCGCTGATAAGCAGGGCAAACAAACTGTTGTGTGATGCCACCTTAACGAACGACCGCAATGGACTGGAGTCGAGTGGGCGTGGCATTTATATTGGTTACCCCCCATCGTCCAACACAACACAATAAAAGCTAAGAGCAACAACAAAATATGCGTTAAATAGCAGTTTTCATGAAATCAATAAAAAATTTCAATAAAGCCACAATTGAGAAAAATGGCAGCTAGCTGAAATTCGCGTAGTTCTCAGCGGTTCATCAAAGTTGTTGACCCTTTATTGAGGTAAATACGAGTTTGTTTTAAAGGGAAAACTGGCAATAAAAACTAGAATGTGTTTAACAGCTAACTTCAGGGCAAATCATCGTCTAATTTGTGCCGCTTAGGATAATAGTGGTCTCTCTAACATTGGCTGAAATCGGACTTGAATGCATATAGTGGTTTTTTTGATTATCATAAATATAGCTAAAATATATATGAAAAGCATTTTGTATTTGTGTATTCGTTAATACATCTGTGGGAAATGGAACCAATATCATAAGCTAAAGCTTTGTTATCACAAAAATAGCAACAAAGGAAACAACAACAGCTACTACAATAATAATGACGATGATAATGTCGTGTCTTGTTCTGATTTGTGCACCTATATTTGATATTCGCATGACGCACTGATGGAGAATGCGCTCGTTTTTTAGTACTTGCTGTTCGATATATAGCTAATAACTAGCTGTGTGTGACTCATTAATGATATGTACTATCCACTATCAATATTTGTTTCGAGGCCTCGGCTAATATCTAGTTAATTTGCAATTTTTAGAACCGGTTTAAGCGTTTTCACAATGTAAAAAGTGGCACCCTTGAGAATGTAGAAATATCCACTTAAATAATAAATGCAAAGTCATCTTCAAGTACTCGCTTAAATGTCCCAGCACCAGAACCAGCCCCCAGTGCCACAGCACCAGGCTCAAGGGGGAAAAGGTTCAAGTGTGTGTCTGTGTGTGTGTGTGAGTGTTGTGTGTGTGTGTGTGTGTGCAAATGTGCTCGAGTGTCGTTTTTTTATTGCTTATTTTGTATACCCAACACGCTTTCGAAAATGTGTGTATATATAGGAAGATAGGTAAGATATATACATATAGCATATAGCCACTTAAGAGATCACCATGAGCAAAATCTACGCAAACATTTTAGGCCGAAGTCCCAAAAATTAGGTAAGTATTTATAAAACCTTCACTGAGGAAATCCATTTATTTATTATATGTAAAAATCATCAAAAATGGGACTACTATGACATATAGCTTTCAAAGTAACGATCGGTTGAATAATATATATTTTGAACAAACCAATTTTATACAATTTTGTTTTTGTTGAAACATAGAGTATTTTCTAGTCAGTCAGTCGGCCAGTCTCGCGATAAGCACTCTAATAAACATACAAATTTTGATAAGGCCACAGGGTATCTACAAGTCGGTCTGTTCATAAAAAAGCCTTGGTATTAGTTAGTACTTTTTTTGTTGATTTTTTTTTGTTTTGCAGAATTTTTTGCCTCAGCGGTAAATTCGTGCGAGAGTTCAATGGCAGAAATGCAATCGCAGTATTATATACAAATATATATAGGCATATATACATATATATATGTATAAATATATATATATATATATATATATGCATATGTATTTCGATATTTGCATTTGTTGGCGTAAGCAGTTTTGCTTCTTTTATTCTTCTGTTTTTGTGGTCTCGCTTACCTGTGCAGCTTGTAGATGAAGAGAACCAAAAATGATATGTAGATGAGAGCGACGAAGACGAGCGGCAGGAGGAATGTGACAATCAGTGGCGTTAGAAAGCGATAAAGCCATAGCGAATAGTCCAGATCGATGTAAGTGGCTATGTGTTAAACATCAATAAAAACAATATACAATAATATACACACACCAATATATATATACATAGATAGATAATGCATTTAAGTATCTACTTATTGCTGATAATAATAATATCAACTACTAAATACTTACACAACAATGTTTGCGGATTTTTGATGAAATTGGCTAGAAAATCCATTTTGAGGTAACTTTTGTTGTTGTTGTTGCTACTGCTGCTTGCTGTTTCTTATGGCTAAGGTTTCATGAATAAGGCGGCGTTCTCTATGTCTTTATTGTTGTTGTTGTTGCTTGTTGGTTGTTGCTTGTTGGTTGTTGCTTGTTGATTGCTGTTTGCTGTAGGCCAACGTTTGCTTGGCGTTGCAAATGTGTTGGCCTAATTTCCACTGGCAGCTTACTTTCTTTATTTGTCTAAAGTTTTGAGTCAGAGGTTCTCTCACCGGCTTCGATGTCTTTGTGTGTGTCGTCGCCGTCGTCGCTTCTTGTTTTGTTTTGATTTTTGAATGTTTGCTCTTTACGATGGTCTTCTTCTTGTTGTTTATGTTATTTCGGCCTTTGTGTTGATTTATACGCTGGCAACTCATTACTGCTGCTCCAATGGCGTCAGGTGAATGTTAGAGGGGGGTTGATGATGGTGGTGCTGGTGGTGTTGGGCACAGTCGCTAGGGCTCGTTAGGCACTTACATTAAACCATTTATTTTAATTATTGTTTCATTGTTATTATTGTTGCTTTTGCTATCCACATTGTTATTGTTATTGTTGTTGCTGTTAACGTTAATGTTGATGTGCATTGACGTTCGATGTGCTGCTCGTCCGTCCGCTTGCTGTGTTGACAACTGGGGCCGAGCAGCGTCTACCACATTGTGTTTGGGGTAAAGTCGTATTTTTTGCTAGCTACTCTTTCTGTTAATAATATTAGCCGCTGCGCTCTTATATATTGCACGAGAGTTATTTGTTTTCATTGTGGTGGTGGGGGCTCAAAATATCGAATGCGATCTATCGATATGACGACCAGCTGGCAATCATCACATTTCGATAACAATATCGATCACAAATTGCGATATCAAACAAAACATGTTGCCCGATCTTCCATAGTGTTTGTGTTTGATTCTAACATTTTAGAATTTTACAAGTGCGCACACAGTGCAAGGCAAAGGCACGAACTGGAGCAAGGGCAAGTCAGCCGCATCGAATTCGGACCAAATAAAACATTGTTTGAAGGCAAAGTTTCGTTTCGAGGAAAGGATAGCAGCTTTCATAGTCAAGCGAACAAATATTTAAAATTAAATTGTCAAACTCTTGTGTCAGTATATATTTAGAATTATTTTTGGTATTTTTTCGATAGCCAGTCCGCGGTAACACTGCATATTTTGTTGCATTGCTGCTGCCTTTTAATGTTTTAGTCTATTTTTATGTAAAACAAAAGTGCAGAGGACCCAAGCGTATAAATGTGCACGCGACAGTTAAATAAATAACTAAGTTGAGTGCGTCACATACATACACCGAACTCCGTGCTGGATCACACACACACACACACACACACACACACTTAACAAACACAAACACACACAGAGAGAGTCGCCGGAAGAGGTTCGTCGTCGCATGTCGTGTTCCATTGTCTGTCTGTCTCTCTGTCTGCTTGTCATTACAGCGATGAGAAACAAGAACAATAACAATAACAATATACTTACAACGCATTTCACATTTTCGGCTTTACAGATTGGACTTGAATTCTTGAGTGCGAAATAGAAATAGAAATAGATACGAAGCATTTGCAGCGATGGACGTTGAGGAGAACTACGAGTCACAAAGCACAACAGAGGCGACTCCAACGCAGCAGGGACCGCAACTGCAGCTGCATCACCCACAGCCACAGACGCAGCAGCAGCAGCAGCATATGCAACAATTGTTGCAAGACAGTATGCAATGCGAACCGCTATTTGGGACAACAACAAATACGACAACAACCACAAATCCAATGATGGACACCAGCAACATTGCGATACCGTTGCCAGCGCCGCCAGGAATGTCCCTAGTTCTGTCCACAGCAGCCGGCGTGCCAGCTGTATCTGCAGTCTCAGCGATACTTGCACCCGCAGCCGCACCAGCAACCACACTCGTCCCCATAACCACACCTATATCCACATCCACATCAACATCAGCACAAGGGGCGCAAATTAAGGGGCTTGGGGGATTGGGGCCGGCCCTGCCAACAAATGACTATGATATTGACGCTCTGCTGCTGCAGCAGTTCAGTTGCATGGGCACCACAGATCACGAGGATCTAATCAGTCAGTTCCAGAGCCTCATGAACAATCAAATGAATCGCGAGTCGGCTCGCTTCTACTTGGAAATGAGCAACTGGTAAGCAACAATCGAATCGATTCATCATCACTTCTTTGACCACGACATTGTTATAACTGTTGAATGAATTCGCATTTTGTGTTGCAGGAACTTGCAAACTGCCGTCGGTTGCTATTTGGACTTTTGCAGTCTGCAGTCGTTGCCCTCAATGAAGATTGTCCAGGGGCAGCACGTGAATGCGCAGCAGCAGGCGTTTCAATTACAAAACGATGGCACAGAACGCTGGCCCAATGGCTGCTATTTAACATCGCCAATTCAGACGCAACGGATCAGTGCGCCGTCCTTGCGTCCGGGTGAAACATGTGATATATTAGCTGATCTGATGCCCGCACAGCCGGCGATTATGTGGCGCCTGTGCACGCCCAACGGTTGGTACTTTGGCGGTGAGTGCTTCGGGGCTGGCTAAAAATCATAATTATTAACTAAAAAAAAACAAAAAACCACAACATAATTGTGTCTCTGTCTCTTTCTATCTCTAAATCTATATATCTCTTTTTGTTTTAGATACTATCTGGATGATACCGCCAGGCACGCAGGCCAGCCAGGATGAGCTGCAGCAGCGCATGGTGCAATTGATCACCTCGGACGCGAAGCCAGAAGTTTATCCACAGATCAAAATAGTGATAACAGCGCATACACAATGAGGAAGCGCCCACAATTTCATTTGAATGTTCGCGTTGCGCTGCAATTCACATCGAATTGTTCATCGTTATTTCAATTTCAAAATTGTTTAAACATACTATAATTGCGGCTACTTCTAATTCGGCCTCAGATTCGAATCCCAACAAAAAAACACAAAAACAAAAAAAAACCTTTTTTTTAACTTTTATCGAAGCATTTGCAATTCGATTAGCATACAAACGAAATTAAAATCCCCGTCGTATTTTGGTTTTCTCTGAATTTATGTGCGCGAAATGGTTCTATGTTTAAGAGATGGTTTTTTTTTTCTTCCTTTTTGTCAAACCAATCTTGTGACAAATGTAGATTTAAGTGTTTTATTGAGCGAAAGAAAGAGAAAGGAAAACGATAATTGTGGTTATTATTGTTTGTTTATTTAAGAATCGGATGTCCAACTGGGACTTAT
Source organism: Drosophila glabriapex (assembly GCA_035042305.1). Classification (NCBI taxonomy): domain Eukaryota; kingdom Metazoa; phylum Arthropoda; class Insecta; order Diptera; family Drosophilidae; genus Drosophila; species Drosophila glabriapex. The sequence continues at coordinate 8,125,191 of JAWNLN010000066.1, forward strand.
GGTCTTATTAACGAAAGATCACAGTTACTTAACTGGGAATCCGAACTATCTTTATTTAACTGCTAGCAGTAGCATTTACCACACCATCTTGGCCATATTTTGAAGTTCGGCTCGCATACGTTAGCAAATATCGTGCAAATATCTGGCAGTTTGTAAACAGCTGCCAGTTGCCCTTGCCAGAGCCTAAGCGGACACCTCGGGAAGCATCTCATCGAATAAGTTTTAATGGCAATATGCTAACCCCGCCAGAGACGTCGACGTGCGACTGTATGCATCAGAAAATAAAGATTTTTAGAGTTTTTCAGCTAAAAATTGTGGTTAAATGCATATAAATATATGTACATATGCCAATTATATTCTATTTTTTCGTATTATGTATATATAATCAGTTATGTTTGTATTTAACCGTATTCATATTGATATTTTTCCTTCACAGTGTTACAAAACAAAGCTTATTATTTAAGTCACTAATGAATAATCAGTTTTATAAAAGGTAAATAGATGTTATTAACAATATATAGATATTAAAAACTGACGAATAGAATTTAAAATTCAATCGTTTTCCCATACCTTATTTAACATTAGCTATTTTAAATTAGATATTCATTTAGTTTAAGTTAACTTAATATTCCTTTTCATCACATTCATGAATTTTCCTTAAGATACGATTTAAGTTTAATTTATCTTAATTTTGCGAAAGTTGGTTTCAGATACGAACTGCGTTAATGAAGAAATGACTTACAGGATTTAGAGTCATGTGTCTGAAGTGGACAATGTTGTTAGTAGTTGTGTGAATATAGTAAATCTTAGTTAGTTGGAGAGATAAGTGTGTTCTTTGGTGTACAAAAGTCTGTGTAAGAATTGTATTGAATTTCATCAAGTCTATAAAATCGAAATCAGCTAATTTTAAACAGGCTCATGATGCTTGCTGCGCTATAACGCGCTATATTATTGAAGCAAATCTTTGTATTTTTTTTCTACTTATGCCCATCACAATTTATAAACACTTCTACCCTATACTAAAGAGTGGGAATGAAGCACGTCGCGACTCACAACAAGAAGAGGCTACTCCGCGAGAATCATCGCCTTGCCTAGAAGTGAATTCAACTGATTGGGAGTCTCTACGCAATCCATTGTCGCATCCGTTGACTTATCATTTTAATTGGCGCATGATTCTTCTAGACTTTTCTAGACTTGCATTCAGAATGCAATCGCAGCTATAAGTTGTCGACCCGTTTCAAGCGAATATATAGTAACGAATTTTGAGTGACCAGGTTGTGTAAACACCGATGCCAGTGCTGCCACTGGAAATTAAATACACATGAGTCGCTTGGCAATAAATATAAAAATCATATGGGAGCTTTGCCAGCGTTTGTAAACCGATCTTTGTTCATCTCAATAGGATATGCAAAAGATTGTTTTGTAGCATTTGGGTATGGTTTGAGGCTTATCGATTGTTGTTGTAGTATTTTTGGTCTGGTGGCAGCTTTGTGTTGAGGTCTTAAGGGACCGCAGAGAACGAGGAATCACAATTATAGATATCCACTCCTACCCCTAAACTGATTGGGAACAGAAAGAATTACGATGCTAACTCTCCCTTTCCTAAGCGAATCTTATTTTTGCACAGTTTTAACCGATTCACGAATTTGATTTTCTTCAATTAATCTTAGAGCTTAAACATGGCGAACATTGTTAATTAATTAAATTAAAAGAATTGTTCCATAATCCGCTACAAAATGCTGAATGAATTGATTGTTTTTGATGCAGTTAATATAACTATGCTTTCCTTCAAGTATCTTATGTTCTTGATTAGTACAGTCACTAAACTCGATTTGATAGTTTTCCCTATAATCGCTTCAGATACAGATTCCCATTCATAATAAAGGCTTAGATTAAAAGAGGCACTGTTTAATTAATGTTTATATTTATTCTGAAATTGGTAGATTGGTTAATATTTTATCTTATATGTTTGTGATGGCGTCTAATACATATATATTTTAGATTTTCCTTAATGTTGGATTCCCAATTAAATTTCAACATGGAATTATGTAACAACATAAATAATTATATATATTTGATGCAATTTGTGATGAATATTTAAAAATAACTATTAATACTTAAATGTTTAGGATAGCTACAAATTAAATGTGTGATTTGAAAATGTGTGCTAAAGTTTTTGGTCATGGAGGGGAGGGGAATCAAAAGGAAACTGAAGACAGAGGCACCACATGATGGCTTGGAGCACTATGGCTGCAACAACAAAGATGTCTAACTAAGTAGGATTAACAACTGGTCATCCAAATCGTAGTATTAGTTTCCGAGCTATCAAGGATTTTGTGCTTTTGGCCCGCTTGCATTTGCCCTCTCACTAACATTTTCCAAGTGTTTGGGTCTTAGCTGATCCTTATCTTAGCTGGTCCTTCTAACCCTAACGCATCAAAAACCTTTAAGGATGTGGCCGATCTTGAGATATTTAACTGAATAATCAAATCACCTATTGTTAATGTTTGTTTAAAAACTTAAGAACATAACACTAGTTTTCGATTATATAGTTCATCCTAAGAATACGCTTTAAAATTTTAGAGTCTTTCAACCTCAAATTTTGCAGCCTGAAAGTATGTTTTTCTTGTTGCTAATTTTTGTGCGTGCAGAAAATTGAATCTTTTGAGTAATGAGAATCTTTATTCATCATTGAAGATGTGGTTAACATAACATTAATCAATTGGCTTGTGATGCTGATTCGTAATTTGTGTACATTATATATATATATACATATATTCGTAGTTATAGTTTACCTCAGATTTAAATAGGGTATTTTTTCGTTGAGTAATCTCGCTTAGAGCATTCTTATTTGTTTCAGCTTATGACATTTTATCGTACAGATACAAAAACATGCATTTCATTGGGATTCCATTTGAAATTACACACACATGAGAGGCAGATAATGTGTGTGTGTGTGTGTGTGTGTGTGTGATGGTGTCTATCGTATCTAATATGAATAACTGTATGCATTTTAATTTGATCACGTTATGTAATCAGATTACAAGTATCGTTACTTATGTTGACTGCCCCACTCGGCACTCATTTTTGCATGAAAAATTATAATTGAGTCAAAAATGCAAAGCACACAAGTGCGTCAGACTTACCATTTCTATATATACATAAATACATATATATATATGTGTATGTGTGTGTGTGTGTGTGTGTGTGTGTGTTAGCTCGTGCGTTGGGCACGGAAATGAAATGCATTGAAACGGAAAAGAAATTATAATCCCGTAGTCTTTCGCAACAACATTGCTATTTTTGCTGCCTTTTGACTTGAATTACAAATGGCGCACACGCCTGGGGGATTCCTACTGCTACACTGCAACGGTGTGTGCAGGAGGGATGGGGAGGTGAGGGCAGGGGAAAGGTGTGAGGGCCGTGCCACTGATGTCATGTCAACAATCAAATCAAAAGGCGTCAAAGCGTAAGTCCTATATCATAATGCATGCCATCTCATTTACACCCACACAGCAGCAAGCAAATGATTCGTAGCATACTCATAAGGACGAGGACGCCATTTCCTTTTCGCCCCCCCCCCCCACACACACACACATACAGAAACACACACACACACTCATGATGAACTCTGCCCCAATGACAACAAGGCGCTGGCAAACGTTTCATGTAACAACGTGCTGGAAAATTGCATTTGCCTATTCAACAACAACCAATAACAACAATATTCTTGCCATCTCGGTTGCTTTAAAATTCAGATTATGATTTGATTTCGCAGCAACAGTCATCTTTGCCCTTCTCACCCCTTGCCATGCGGCAATGTTCTGCAGTCATCAAATTCCTTAGTTTGCTTGGGGGCCTGGCGCCGGTTGCCTGGCACGGGCCTATTTGTTATTCATAGATTGGGAATTACAAGCAGCCATTGGCAATTGTCGACATATTTTACACGCACATATATCCACCCACCAACCCCATCCCCATTCCCGCCAACACACACACACACACACACACATGCAGTCATACTGCGATAGGCACGTGTTGATGGCAACTTGTTACATCCTTGAGTGGAAAATTGTGAGGAGACTGGGAGAGAGGAAGAATGGTAGATAAAATGGGCAACAGAAAAATACTACTCCAAAAAAAAGCTAAATCTGTGCAATTTAGAAATTAACTGAAATAAATTTAAGCCCATACATGTATTATGGGGCATCATCATGCAGAAATAGTGATCATCCATAGAAAAATTTTGCGTAAGTCAAGTTGAATAATCGTTCACAAGAATCCAATCACAAGCAGAGGTTAAAGACAATATTTCGAAAATCTTAAACCACAATTTGCGAAAAATATGATGTTTCGATGCTCCCATTTATGATCGATTGATTTCAGATTGATTTAATATAACTCCAATACAATCTAAATCCAATATCATTTAAGTCTCGTGATGAACACTAAAAGACTTGTGCATGTTGGCATTGCATTTGAAGTCTGACTTAGCTGTTTCTTTCACATTCACTTGCAATAATAGAGTCCAACTTAAAATGAAAGATTGGTCAATTCTACTCTACTCAAACGCAGTTGGAGGAGCAAATTTCATTACTATTTTCTGAATTTCTGAAAGAAATTTATTCTATAAATAAGAGTTGCTTTTTTTACTTTATAGAAATATTTACTGTATAAAATATGTTTATTTTTCAAAAAAATCAAGTAAAATCTTGTTATTTATCAGGACGATTTTTTAAATATCAGGAGGATTTTATTTCTGAGCCCATATAGCGGGGGATATGTGCGTTTTATCTGCTAGCATGATATTTCATATAGAATCTCTAACATTATTTTATCTGGCTTTTTTTTGAGTGCAACATTGAAAACTATATTTTTCAAAACAAAGTTAATGAATGATTATTGGTATATTGGTTTTGAGAGAGCTATGAACCACAAAGGCAAATTCAGTTGCTTTGTAAATTGCTTGTTTTTGTTTTCATTTATTCATTTTAAAAGCATTATCAAGAATCGAAATGAAACCGAAAACTTTCGATAAATGCAGTCACTGCATGAAATGTTGAACTAAACAAAGCAGCAGTTGAATAAATAAGCATATTTTGGCAATTAAACTAAAAACTAGCAGAAATAAAGATAACTCACAGTTGTCAATACTAGATTCGAACTTCTATCATTTTTTGCTAAACTTTTTTAAATGCAATTTATGGTAGCTTATAGTCTCTTCACAAAATAAAAATATGAAAAATAGGACAATAGAAGAAGAAAAAATTAGTCGCCAGTGGTCTGCGTAGATATTATTTATTGTGTACAATAATTTATTCAGAAAAATGTACTATTATATAAAGTGCACCAACTGCTTCAAATCAAGTTCTCTAGTTGTGTGAATGGTGTCATAATCTTTTATTTTTATTTTGTCTGATTTTATTGATGTTACTTATGAGCTTTAATGAAAAATTTGTAATTGTGGGTTGGGCTGATCAATATGTACATATATATTTTATATATATATGTCCACAGTGTTTTGACAATTCACATTTGTAGATTGCTTTTGGGATTTTATTTTGCGTTAAAGAATTTAGACACAAATGTGTCGGACAATGGACTCCTCCACTTTGGACGCTGATCTTTGGACATCTGGACATGGTTAGTGGTCTGGGACGAGTTCGGTCAGTCTGCTCCGTCCGGGGCACATTAAATGCATGAAACAATGGCAGACAGTTTGACGCTGTTGGGCAGCAGTTGGGCAACTTGGCAAACTTGGCAAAGTTACCAAGTTGTCCGGCTGTCCAGTTTGGTGGTCGATTTTTATGAGCGCCGTCGTTGACAGCTTAAAAGTCTTTTAGCATGAAAAATATTGTCGAGTGGAGGCTTTTGTTGGTGCTGTTGTTGTTGCTGGTGTTGTTGCTATTGTTGTTGCTGGTGCCGTGTTGCTGTTAAGCAAAAACTTTGACTTTTGATGTGTTCTGGCGATAAGATTTTGAGCGAGTGCTGCGATTTATGCAGCAGCTTGTTTTGTGGCAAGAGGAGAGTTGCACTTTTAACTTATCTGTTGCATGTGACAATCAACTCATTTTAGTGGGTGGCATGTGAAGGGGTGGACTGTGACTGTGTATCTCTGCGTGTGTGTGCCTATGTGGTCTTGTGTGTGTGTGTGTGTGTGTGTGTGTGTGTGTGTGTGTGTGTGTGTGTCTCCTTTAGATTGGTGCTTAGTTGTGTTGTTGTCGTTGTCATTTGGACATAATTAGCGCTGCTTGACGCGTTTTATGCGCATTTTAAGTGCAGTTCTCGAAACTCGACTCCAAGTTGTAAATTAATATCACAAATTGTGCAGCGAATGTGGCAATTGCGGCGGTTTAGTGCGGCGATAAATATAAACTCAATTAATTTCAAATAAATTCGCCTTATCTCACCGATAGAGAGCAAGATAGATGGGCAGAGAGGAAGGGTATACAGTCTACTCTTAAAAGAAAATATTTTGAAATATAAGCTCATATGCATTAGTAATCACATAAATATATATATGTATATAGGTGTATATATTTATAAATATAAATAAGATACCAACAGCTTTAAGACATGCCAATTGCCAAAAGCTATAATCAAAAACCATTTAAGCAAATAATATCCATCGGAAAGAACAGATTTAGAATTCTCACCGGTTTCTGGACTAATCATTATTATTACATACTTACATAATTACTTTTTGTTAATTTGAATGTGCAAGACTGAAACCTATTTTTTAATCGTTTCAATATGTTTAACAGCTGGGCTCTTAATAGCTCCTAGTCTAGAGTCCTAGTCAAAGCCAATCTCGTATGTTTAATCAAGATGCCGCAGTTTTAGTAGGCTAAAAATTGAAAATAACTTAAAAATAAAATACAAAACTTTCATTACAGTGTTTTATAATAAAAATACTTGGGCAGACGGCAGTATTAAAAGTCCTTTTCCGATGCAGCCCATTCCGGCTGCTTTTTGCTGGACCTTCGTTCCGACCTCATCACTGAAGTATACCAAGTCTCTTCCTAATTTGCATTTGTTGTCGCCTTTTAGACATACATGATTTTGTACTTTTATTTTATGCCATATTTAAATTGATTTAATTTGATTTCTATTTGTTTGCTTGTCGCATCATTCGGTTCAGTTCTTATGCATCCCATATATCTATCTATCTGTATCTATCGGGTCTTTTACACATCACAAATAAGGCCCAAAATTAGCATAAAACTTGGCACATTTATCGTCTTCAACTCAGCGCCTTTTACTCTTGCTATTGTTATTGTTGTTGCTGTCATTGGTCTCGGCCCATTTGGCTGATAGAGGAGACCAGTGACAGCAGAAAGCCACAAGAAATGAACAACTTTGAGTGTGTTTGTGTTCGTGTGTGATTTGGCTTTTGTTATTGCTGTTAAAGTTTGTACGATTTTGTCTTGGTCTTTGTTGGTCGCTCTTTGTTTTGTCATCGTGATATATAACTAGCGATAAGATATAGTCGAATCGCTTCCAACGCATGCGCATAAATAAATTCACAAAATTTGTAAAGAAATTCAAAACGTTTGAATTTGAATTGGGAATCAATTTAGGAATTGATGTTATTTATTTTATGGCATCCACTTAGTAAATCGGTTGGTCAATTATTTACAATAATTGTACACTTAAATTTTAAACGTTTTGCCTGCTTTCCATAATATGTCATTAATTAGCATAGGTGCATATTTTAATCGCATTTCTGTCAAGGCAGCAAATACTTCTTTATCGACCAATACAATCTCTGATTACAATATATGACAAGTGTTAAGAATCTTAAGAACAACATTTCCCATTAATAATTATTACATATGCATTGCGATCCATTCGATCTTTTGTGCCCCTTCTGAGAATTTAGTTCTTCCATCAACCCCAATTCTTGGATAAATGCAAAAATCACAAAAAAAAATAAACAAAACAAAAAAATCGCACATACTTTTTTTCTAAACTTCAGAAAATTGTACCCTGGAATTAAGAACAGGAAAGCCCTGATTTTTAGAAAGACACAACTCTCCGTTTTCGAAATATACTTTCAGAATAATAAGCTGAGTTATCCATGAAGCCAAAAGTATGGAGAATTTTTAAAATTCACGACTATTTTCCTACTCCATCTTATTCTGACTAATTCAATCAATTGCGATTTTGGCTGTTTGTGTGAGTCCTGGTGTCTTTGCCCAGCCCGATTGCATCGGATGGCTTCCTTTATTTGTTTAGTATTTTCAACTACCATTTTTAAATTGCTTCAACATTTGTTTTTTTTTTTTTGCCATTTGTAAGACAAATTAATTTAAAAAAAAACCAAATTTCTTTTGTCGATGAATTGATTGATTCGATATACAGGCATACCACATAAATATATATTTCGCTTTCAAATTTGAAATGGATATAAAAAAATGCAGAAGAAATCAAATTTTCGTTAAGGCATTAATAAGTTTCATTAGATGAACGTTTTGATTCTAACGAGGGTCAAACGTCAATATTATTAAATATAAATAGAATACGAGATTCAGCAACAACACGAACTCTAACAGCAGCAACAACAGCATCAGCAACAGCAACAGCAACAGCAACAGCAACAACACCAACAACAACAATAACAATAATAATCGACGAATGCTGATGAAAAGAGCCGCGTCCGCGGTTAAAAACGAAGTCGCGACATTGCGTGATAAACATTTGTGAATGGGTATCGGAATTGTGGAGAACCGGGGTCGGATGGACTGGGGCCGGGTCGTTGATATATATTTGTGGATGAGAAGAATGGCTTAGGGGGACGTTGCATAGAGTAAAACACTGTCCAAGACCCTGGCCGAAAATGAAATGACATGACGTGTTGTTATTAAGCCGAATCCGAATCCGAATCCAAAAACAGAAACAGAAATAGAAACAAAACCCGAAAGCCGAAACTGAAACTGAAACAGAAAACAGGAAAACGCAGAGCGCGATTTTTATGAATGAAATCACGTTCAGGGAGGGTTTCATTTGGTTTCGTTTGGTATGGTTTGGTTTGTTTTGTTTTCGGTACGGCCACCTAGATCTGAAGCAGAGGCTGTGGGTGAATTTCGAAACTGGATGGCCACACCTTGACTTTGCCGGCGATGGCGTCGTCGGCGGCGGCATCAAGGCGATTAGCAAAAAGCGGTAAATGTTGTGTTAAACCTCAATTAAGCAACAGGGCCCCAAACCGAAGTCGAAAACAGGATGTTAACTTGGGCAATTTGAATTCGCTTTGACTGACGCCACACGCCAACCCAAAGTCTCCAAATTTACGGGCTTAGGGCTGCAGCAGCGCAGCAGCGTAGCAGCAGCGTAGCAGCAGCAGCAGCGGCACAGATCACCGCATTGCCGCTCGCGGCGTTGACAGAGCCTCTAAATGATCTTCAGCCTTGCTGGCAGCTCACGCAAAGCAGCAAAGTGGCAAAGCGGCATCAGCATCGGCGCCTATCAGGAGCAGGAGTCGCTGCACAACCTTCGCCCCGCCTTGCCTCTCCTCGCCTCTCATCTGCTGCTGCTCGCTCTGTCTGTTAAGTGCTTTTTAATTTGTTTGTGTTGGAGCGTTTCCCTTTGATTTCCTCTTCCTCTATCCCTTGCCCTTGCCCTTCCCCTTGCCCTTGCTCCTTACCCCATTCTCCATGGCCTCGCAGCATTGAGCTGGCTTTTATCGAGAATCGGGCGAGCTGAGTGCAGTTACGACACCTTCAAAGCCTATCCATGCCCATCCCACAGCCACTTAAGCGCATCCCCGAGGGGGTTATACCACCCCGCATCCTCCGCTCACCCCACGGCAAATTGTGGGTGGCTGTGCTGTCGCATTGTCGGGTGGTTTTCATTTTCTCTGCGTCGACTGAGTGTGGCAGAAACCTAATTAAAATAACTTGGTCAACAGTGTGAAAATTTACACGCAACTAACCAACCAAGCATCAATCCCTGCCTACCATCATCACATTAATGGCCAGTTGTGCATTTCTGTAGCCGACTTTAATGAGTCGACGCAATCAGTGGTCAAACAGTCGCACATCCACCAACACCACCACCACCACCACCACCACCACCCGCACCAGTATGCCTGCGGCGCTCATGTGTCACTTTTAATGTCTTTTTAAATCATTTGAGCATGGTGCGAGTGTGAAAAATTTCTCACTTTTTTTTTGTTTGTTATTAATTTTTAATGAACTGCCATTGCGTCTGTGTTTTTTGTGTATTTGTCTCCTCGTTGTGGGCTGAGCAGTTATTAAGTGAGCAGCTCCAAAAGAAGATGTACTGTTTTGGATGTTGATGAGAGAGTCACACGACAAAATGGCGGCAGTGAAAGTTAAGCTTGGAATAAAAACAACAAAATGAAAAGTTTGCAAAGCGACGCATGTTCGTGTATACTATAACTATAACTATAAATATATTACATTTAAATAATGCATTTAATTCCATGGCATCAAATGCGATCAGCAAATAATATAATTATAATCAAGCAATTTTCTTTAATTTAAAATGTAAAATTACTAATGTAACTTTGCTATTTTGTTTATAATCGATTTTAATTTAGTGGGCTTTAAAGAACTTATTTAATAATAATATCATTTTCTGATTTTTTTAATGGACTTCTAAGAATTCACGAAGAGTTTACAGAATGTGCAACCTACTTGAACTAAAATAAAATTGAACATTGAATCTTTTCGCTATATATTTTAAATCTATTCGTTAGTTAATTCGATAATTCTTTTTTTTAACTTCGAAAGAATAATAATAGCCTCACGGTCTGTTTTCGTAGACTTCTTGTTCTTATTATTATATAATTTTATGTCAAATTGCTGGAATTATATATTATATTTGTAAGCTAAAAAACGGACTGCCTCTTTAGAATTGATAGAGACAAAAAAATCAAATTACAACAAATTGATTTATTTTTGTTTCTTGTTTGGTGACCTCTTTTTATAATTTATAAATGTGTTTCGCTGGCTCCAGGTGAATTATCAATTGACTTTGTAATACATATTTAATTTAATTTCTTTTATTTCAAAATTGTATTTTAAATGTAGAGTAATAAATGTCTCGAAGACGCGTAGCTCAACAACTCCAATCTGATGCTTATTTTAAAGGTATTATTGAGTACAAAGCAGCAGAGAGATTTCTTGGACAAAGTTTAAAATTTCAAATAGCATTGCAAAATTTGATATCAGAAAAAAATGTAATCCTTAATTTAAATTATAAATTTTACTTTATTTAAAGTTATTAGTGATGCTAGCTCGAACATTTTAGAACTTTTGACACATAAATATATGTCTTTTAATAGCAAAACTTAAGCTTATATCAAATAGCAAAATAACCTAAAAAGTAATTAAAAAAGAAAAGAAATTCATATTGAAAGAAAATACAATTTTTATTTTAAATGCAATACAACAAGGATAACTCAACAGACATTTCTGCACACATATACATATACATATCAAAATACGCATTTATATGCAAAGCAACAATAAATGTAATCCGCAACAGCAGCGTGAGCAGTAAAAACAACAACAACAACAACCACAACCACAACAACAATAGCAATTGTCAATTGCTGTCATTTGTAATGAAGCCATTTTTAAAAGTAACTACACACACAGACACACTCACACACACACTCACACACACAGAAACACCCATACAACAACTGCAGTTGCCTGAAGCGAAAACTCCATCATCAAAACAACAGCAGCAGCAGCAGCAGCAGCAGCAATAACAACAACAACAGAAGCAACAAAATCAACAGCAGCAGCAGCAGCCTCCGCCCCGAGCGTCTGGCTCGGCACCAGTTAAGGGGGCTATCCACTGGGTAGGTGGCAACTCTACTCTCCCAGCTGGCTCCATCCTTTGCTACCATATTATGTAGCCAGAGTCATTCACTTGCACATTAGGCAGCAAATTGACATCGATACTAAGCAACTACTACAACTACAACTACAAACTACAACTACAACTACAACTACAACTACAACTACAAACTACATACATACATGCACATGTGTATGTGTTAATAGCGAGAGTGAGAGAGAATGGGAGGGGAATAGCGTGCGAGCGAAAGAGAGAGAGCAAGAGAGAGGGCATCATTTAACTGCTGCCAATTTACTGTTTAAATGCCAAACAAAAAGTGTTAACAAGCGCAAAAATAACAAAAGACACCAACACACACACACACACACACACGCACAGATACAAGAGAGAGAGAGCCTGTCGTAAGAGTGTTAGAGCAGGCGCGCTATATGCTCACAAGTCTCTCAGTTGATGTGTGCTCCTGTGTGTGTGTGTGTGTGTGTGTGTCTGTTAACCAGTTTATTGGGGCGGAGCTTACAGATGCTGAATTGTACTTGCTTCTGCTGGTCACAATGGGGTTGCAGCATCCCAGCAACAGCAAGCTGAGTTTTGAGTGTTCGGTTCAGGCAGTTGCCATAAAAAGTTTCATATATAGTACATATATTTGATTGATATCCAGTTCTTATAGCAAACACATTGAGCATGGAGCATTGAGCGTGTGTGCAGCTTAAGTACAATTAGCAGCTAGCAGCAACAATAGCGATTAACAACAGCGACAACATTAAAGTTGCCATAAACATTTTATGGCACATCAACTAACCGTTATGTGGACTGTCGCGTCGCGGCCATTGCCAAAGGTACTCAACTCACCACACTCGCACCACCATACCCAACTGGGAGAGAGAGAGTGAGAGAGAGAGAGAGAGAGAGAGAGAGAGAGAGAGCGCTGGCGTTGATTGAAACCTAATGAATGTCAATTGCTGCCAATTACGACCAATAAATGTAGGCAATACTTGGCAACAACAATAACAGCAACAACAACACAATAAGCGAAACTCACCACGACAGCGAGAGCAGAGCACGCGGCATGCGGATGTGTGTGCGTGTGTGAGCGAGACGACGACAGGTGCGCCGCTTAGCCCTCGACTGGTTTGTTTTTGTTTGTTTGCTGCCTGCTGCTTGCTGCTTGCTGTCTTCTCTCTCTCTCTCTCTCTCCCTCTCTTTCTATCCCTCTCCCCACGCTTTCAACTGTTTTTGTTTTGGCCGCTAACAGCCAGAAGCAGCACAAGCAGCACAAGCAGCACAAGCAGCAGCAGCAGCAGTTGCCCGCTTTGGCTCAGCTCAGTTTCGGTTGAAAGCCAAAGGCGAGCGGTTGTCTTACGGCTTTTGTTGGACCCGTCTCGGCTCGTCTCGTCTCATCGCGTCCCATCGCGTCTGCTTTCGTCTGGTCGAATAAAAGCAACCGTTCATTTCAAGTACAACGAATAATAATAATAATAATCATAATAAGAAATACGCAGAAATACGCGCGAGTTCCAAAGCACAAATTGACACAAGTTATTCGTGAAATTTTCCAACTATATTTTTTTGTTGTTGTTCTTGTTGTTGTTTGATTATTTTGATTTTGTGCCGTCGGCAAAGGGGCTTTGAAAGGCTTTGGCCGAGAGCTCAGTGCGCGAGATAGGCAAGTGGAGTGAAGAGAGGAGTCTGTGCCACCACATACATGACCACAATGCCACCGGAAATGTCCACAACTACGGCAGCCGTTGGGGACACACCGGGTACCCTTACGCCATCGCCATCATCCACGCAGACGCCACGTTCCCGTTTCATGATCACCGATATTTTGGCTGGCAGTGCTGCGGCTGCTGCGGCAGCTGCTGCCGCTGCCGCAGCGGCAATGGCCGCCGCCGCCGGACGGAGCTCGGCGAGTCCATCCGAAGATTGCTATGCACCGCCGCCGCCGCTGCAGCACCATCAGCACCAGCAGCAACAGCAACAGACGCAGCAGCAGCAACAGCAACAGACACAGCAGCAGCAACACCAACAGCAGCAGCAAGCTGCTCTGCAGCATTATTTGGCACAGCAGCAGCAGCTGTTGCGCTTTGAGCGTGAACGGGAGAGGGAGAGGGAGCGCGAGCGAGAGAGGGAACGGGAGCAATACCATCATGTGGCGCCACTGCTTGCCCATTTTCCGCCCAGCCACTATGCGGTACTGCAGCAGCAGCAACAACAACAGCAGCAGCAGCAGCATCCACACGCCCATCTACATCGGTTTGGGCGGCAGGCGGGTCGCGAAGGATCGCCACCTCTGGCTAAGGATTGCCATGGAACAGCCCCATGGACTACGGTAAGCCAGGTGGAATTGTGTTGAGAAAAAGCTGTCTTAATAATAATCACGTTAACATTCAATGATTTGCTTTGAGTTATTAATAAAGTGAACAATCACCGTTTTTGACCTGAGGCATTTTTATAAGCGACTGATTATTATTAATTTATTTCGATTTCTCGATTATGTGTTGTGTGCCAGTCATAATTAGAACCATACAAATACTCATTTTATTTATTCATTTTATAAATTAACCATTATTGTCAATCATATTGAGTGCTTCGTTTAATGGAATTAAAAATCAACAATTATAAGTTATTGATGTTAGTGTGTCCTCAGTCAAGGAAGACTTGGATTGGTAGCTTGTACAGCTAGAATTCCAACCAATCGGATAACACCCATTACTATCATGTTAATACTACGAAATACATAAATTAATCTGGCTAAAGCACAACAATCATTATGAAACTGGAGCTGAATGTAATTCAGCAAGATGTGAAGAAGAAGATTTTGACTATTTTTACTTGTCTATAAAAATAGGTTTAAACTATTAATTGAATTTGTTTTAGTTTTGTTTGTTTTTGGAATCATTCACGTGCTAGAATCAATTCAAATGTATTTCCTATTGCCCTCTTTAACAAGCAAACTAAATTGGCTATTCAAATTTAATATATACAAATAACTTTCCCATCTTCTTGTTAATATGATTTGGCTGTAGGCATTAATTTCTTTTGGTATTCTGGTAGATTGCAGTAATTAGGAATAGTTATGGTTATTTTAAGATATTTTCTGGTGTACACATAAACATAGATGTTTATTTGAGGGCACCTTTGGACTTTCTGAGAGAATCTCGGACCAAGGATGTCAATGGGCAGGGTTTTAGCATTAAGCTGATTTGCCTGATTGCCTATACACATATTTCCACTTATTTTGTATTTTTTTCCTTCGCTCCAATCGGCAGCAACTCCCACATTCGCAACATCCGCTTGCCCATCATCCGCATCCGCATGCGCATCCGCATCATCATCAGCTGCAACTGGAGCGGGAACGCCTCGAGGCATTGCATCGTCATGGCGCCAATGTGCCGCTTGGCACCGCTGCTACTGGCCACAACGAGAGCCAGGACGAGCGGTCGCGTTCGCCGCTTGTGCTGCATTCGCTGAGCGGCAACAGCAGCAGCAGCAACAACAACAACAACAACAACAATATAAGTGGGAGTAGCAACAGCAATGGCAACAACAACAACAACAACAACAGCAGCAGCAGCAATAATAACGGCAATACAAGCGGATTGCTGCTGGGCGGCACCGGGAGCAGCATCAGCGGGGATCAGGCGAGCACAATTGACGACAGCGACAGCGATGATTGCGGTAAGTTGAAGTTCTCAATGGAAGCAAAGAGAGAATCCAATTTCTCCCTTTTTCTTTCTATTCCGCTCTCGGTCTTCCCACTCTCAACTTAGTAAATGCTCTCATTTAAAGAAAAAAATATAATTAAATTGAATATCATCCTAGCATTCAGAAATCTTTTTGCCTTATAAAAGATCGAAAATACTTAATATTTCTCAAGAGGCAATCTTTTGAAGAAATGGGGAAAAGTTGTAAAGACTTCAAAGTTTTAAAAATATAGCTTGTAACTTAGAAATGACAGGCCTAGTATTTAAAAAGCCAAAAAAAAGTTAGCTCTTCAGTTGGATGAACGCTTTTGATAGTCTACTAAGATTTATATTGCTGAAGTCCAGCATTTATGTGGCATAAAATGTATTTAAAATCAAATATTTAATTTTGATCAATGCATGGTTTCGACAAAAACTAAATAAGTTCGGGGAAAGAAATTATGGATTTAGATAAGTATATCAGTTCTTTAGCAACTTCTGCAATTTGTTCAGCTTTTAATGTTTATTTATTTATTACTTGAATGAGTTCAGTAAGATTTTTCCTCGCCAATCTGGAAGTTTAGTTAGCGTAGCTGTTCTAAGTCCACAACTATTACATTCATATAATTTATGTAATGAATACAAGGGTACTAATTGAGTGATAGCACTTTTTGATTGACTGCTAAATTTTTGTTCTTGTTATGTTGAAATTTTTTACCGTTCTCATGCTCCCGCTTTCGGTTTAGCGATTGTAGTAATTGTCAACACACGCAGTTAGGTTTTAATATAAAACCTAATTTATAACAATAACAACAATAAATGTGGTTTGTCGCCAAGTCAGAGAATATAAAATAAATATAAAACATAACAAGAAAGCAAACAAAACGCTCATAGGAAAAGCCAGACATGTCGCAGCTAAACGGCAATAGTAGCAACAACAAGAAGGGCAGCAGGCTCAGCCAGGTGAACAGTGACAGACAGATAGACGGACAGACAGATAGATGCAGTCAGGAAAATGAGTGAGTTTTGTGTGTTTTAAAATAAATATTTAAATTATATGCAATTACTTTCCAAATAATATTTATTGTTTTCAAAATATAGCGAGTTAGCAACAAAGTACTACAAAGTGTTTATTAATTTGTCCATTTTTCGAGCATGTATGCGGCACAATTAGTAGCACGGCCAACATCTCAGCGTTGTATGTATGTATGTATGTGTGTATATAGTTGCTATTTATATACGATGCGATATTAGCGGCTCAACTTGGTTCCCTTGACTAGAGAGAGATCGCCCCAAATAGACCGTCCCCTGCTTCCCCACCGATCCCCTTAGCTTATCTACTGCCTAGTCACCCTGTCACCATGTGCCCCGCCCCATGTCAAATATTCGCATGCAACAATTTAATTGATTATAATGACTTTTAATGCTGTGGTTGTTATTGTTATTGCTGCTACTATTAGCAGTGCTTCAATTTGAAGTTTGGCCTGTTGTTGTTGTTGCTGCTGCTGTATGATGTTTTTTCCATTACCATTTTCATTATTATTATTTATTTGTTAAGCGCTTTTAAACGTTATGCAAATTATGACAAATTACTATTAAATAGTCGTAAATGTGCGTTGGAAATTGATTTCGCGATTTGTGTGAGTTGTGTTTGTTGTTGTTGCAAACCACACCATAAATGATGTTTGTAGAATGCCAGACAGCAAGAAAGAGCATGAGAAAGAGAAAGAGAATGAGAGAGAGGGAAAGAGCATAGCCAATAGACAGTTAAATAGTCAGCGATTAAAACTGCGAGTGACAAGTGCTGGTAATATTATATTGCAATACAGTATAAATTAATTAAGAGCCCCAAATTCAATTTTGCCAGTATTTCATATGAAATTGTTTATGTAAAAAAGAACTTAGCTTACGATTTAAAAATAACAATAGTTTTCTAATCTTTTGGATGTATTTGAATATAATAGCGATTTTGTTTAAATACAAATATTAAATGTTTTTTAATTAAGTTGAAAGTTGCATGGATTTTAATTCCCTTAAGGTTTTTGTATTGGAGGCATTAAGCAAATACTGTTTTCATATTCCACAAGACTTAATTCTTAAAATTATAATGCTTGGACTTTGAGTGCTATAATAACAATTTCTCTGGATGTATTCAATGCTTTATAGACCTATTTCTTCAACATTTTAGCAGAACTGAAATCCGAAATTTTTTATCCGTTTAGCGTAATACAGTAATAAACATTTTGTTGAGCAGCTTTACTTTAATTTGTTTTTTTTTTTCAAATATGCATCTATATAGAAAGTTGCATAGCCAATCTATAGATACGATAATCGTTAGAGTTTAAAGTTTAAAATAATTAAGAATTCGTTTCGATAAATTAAATTCTCAACAAATTTTGTGAATCTTCAGCAATTTCACGCACATTTCTAATTTCGTTAGACTTGTGCCAAAATCAATTAAAATTAATCAAAGCAACACACACACAACATATATACAAACATTTATAAATAAAATGCATGTATGTACATAATATATGTGTATTTATAAATAGACGGGGAGAGAGACACAGAGAGAGAGAGAGAGAAAGAGAAATGCACCCCGCGTTGCTGTCAATTCAACAAATTTTGTTTTGATTTGAGACACAAGCCAAATGAATGAAATTTAAAATCCATAAATGTGTTGGCCACAGCAACACCAATAATAACAACAGCACACATCATACAGCCCACACACACGCACACGCACACGCAGACACACACTCTTTTAATCAGCTGGGTATCGATTCTCTTTCACCATTGAGGCGAGATTTTAGCCCACGCTGCGAGCGTCGATTTCGAGGCAGTCAAAAAACAAAAAAGCCAAGAAGAAAAGAAAAACCAACGAAAGAAAAAAACTCAGATTAATTTCCCCTTTATTATATATATATATATTTTTTAACGCTGCAAAAAAAAAAACGTAGCTTTTAACGGCTTAATCGAAGCCCAAAAGCGAGAATAAGAATGCGCTTCGTGTTGTTGTTGTTGTTGTTGTTTTTGTTATTGTTGTTCATAACTCAAATTTGTTGCTCATCTTTGGGCTTTGGTGACACTCGCGTGTCACTTGAGACGCGTGCGAGCGACAGTTGCCAGGATCGATCAGGATGCGATGAAGAAAGACGACAATGAGGACGACGACGAGGAGCGCCTCGAATCTCGCCGTCGCGCAGCGCGTTTGAAATTGAGCCTAAGCTTGATTCGAGTCGCTACTCAGCTGAGTCTACATCTGTCAAATGAACTGTGTGCTGATCCGCTACGACATGCAGACACTCGCTCACACTCACACTTCCCTCTCCTATCCTCGCCTTGTCTTGCCTTGCCTTGCCTTGCCTTGCCTCACCTCACATTCCACTTCGTTCGCTTCGTCTTTTTTTTTTTTTTTTTTTTACCTGATTGAAATTAATATTTTGTTGCGTTTCGTTTCGTTTCGTTTCTTAAACTTCAATGTGGCTTCCAAGCGAAGCGTGTGGGCCCTAAAATTAGCAGCAGCAGCAGCAGCAGCAGCAACAACAACAATAATTAGAACTGCATGTACAAAGTGCAAAAAACACACACACACACATACATATTCTTAGCAACAAGTTCGTTGCCTAAGTCTTTCGTTTGCTTTTGCGATTTTTGCTGTTTTTCGGAAATGTAGCGCAAGAAGAGCGAAGAAGAAAATCCTAGACGTAATGCATTGTTATACATACTTATATGTTAATGCATACAGTCGCGTTACCGTTATGCAAGCATTATAGTAGCATTAACATTTTCGTTGCCGTTGTTGTTGCTGACTGCATTTAAGCGCGCACATTATCAAAATGCTGATAAACGTTTAGCAACAAAAAACTAAAGAAAGCTGGGCCGAAGCAATAATGTTGTTGTTGTTTTTGCTGTTGATGCAGCTGTTGTTGTTGTTGTTGTTGCTGTTGTTACTTTAATTAAAATGCAAAAAGGCCAATTGTAAATGAGTTGCTGCCATGCGCAATTAAATGCAGACGAAGGCAACAGCAACAGCAACAACAAGTGTAACTGCAGCAACAACAACAGAAACTTGGCCAACACAGTCAGTCAGTGAGGCAGTCAGTAAGACAGAAGGAAGTTGCCACCGACGTTGTTGTTGTTGTTACTGTTGTTGTTGCTGTTGTTGTCTGCACACTTAAGCATGTTTAATACAGTTTAGCCACAAGCACTTAATTACTAATGCAAAGAGTGCAGGGTGGGTGCGAGGGCGGGGGAGAGGACTATGGGTATAGTTATGAGAGAGTTTGAGATATTGCGGAAATGTTTTGCTGGCTGACTTTTGACTAGCGCAAGTCGCAACAACAACAGCAACATCAACAACAACGGCAGCGGCAGCAGCAGAGGGAACAGCTGTTGACTGGTTTTATATACCCTGTAGTAGCACATATCTGTAAGAAAGGTATATAAAATAACTCTTAAAATATGAGATGCACTAAATATAGAAAGTATTTGATAAAATGTTGCTGCACAAATAAAATGAAATGAATTCAGTGATTGAGACAACTGAATTTTATGAATTGCAGTCAAATTGTTTTACAATAATAAATGTACCAATTTTTAAGTCGATTTTAGGTTAATTAATTAATATTCAAGGATAATTTTGACTTATATTTACGTGGACCTCGGGTCGACTATTCTAATACAAAGTTTCTTCGAGTCGGGCCAAAACTCGACTGAAGAATATACTTGCCAATTCGGTTTTTATTTGTGATAACAGTCAACGCAGATTGGCGTAGGGAGCGTTGAACGGACACGGACAGCAGACAGCGCCTGTGGCAAAGAGGATTGCATTGACGTGAAAAGATGCAGTTGATGGCAGCCGGTTTCGTCCAAATGGTCAAGTGTTTGTCCGGCCGATAATGGCAAAAGCAAATAGTAATAATGTCAAGGAAAACATTCTGGCACAGAGAGAGAGAGAGAGAGAAAGAGAGAGAGAGAGAGACGTAGAGAGACTGAAAGAGAACGAGAGAGAGAGAGAGGGAGATAGAGAGGGAGAGAAACATGGGAGCCTGGTAAGATTTTGCATGCAGATATTTGTAATTTATTCAAAATGGCAGGCGAAAGGGGAACTGAACATGTGTAAAGAAGGATTGCTTTACAAGAATGATTGTAAGAATATTCTTACAGTATGTAGACTAAACGATGCCCTGTAATCAGGAAAACATACAAATGAAGAATATACAACACTATTAATTACAATTCTATAAACAGTTATATGATTAAAATGATTTTTATATCTACTTTAGTAATCTTATTAATCGATCGTTATTTTTGTCATATATTTTAACAATATTTTTAAAATGGTGACTCTGAATTTGATTACCTGACAACATATCTAAGAAATACAAACAAAGTTTTTATTTAGTTTCGATTCAAACTTAATTAAAATTAAATAATATATATTGAAATAATTTTTTTTGTAGACATCTTTAACAAAACATCAGCCATAAATAGTTTTATGCGGTTGGCATATTGTTACATTGAAAATGCAGTTAATATATATAGAGAGAAAGATGTTGGCTAAGATCGTTTTTGCTGTGTTGACAAACTGTTCATTCTTAGCTTAGTTTTCGTGAGTGGATCTGAAAGACTTGAATTAAATCATAAATTAGATACGAGTAGAATTTTGAGTAATTAAGTTTTGAGTAATTCGTTTTGCGATTTGTTGAGCTTCGCTTCACACGTTCCACACAAAAAACAATACTAAGAGCTAAGTATGGCTGTTGTTGTTGTTGTTGTTGTAATTTGTGCTCATAAAGTGTTTAATTGCAAATTAGCAATGGCATGCCACCAGGCGAAATAACAAACTTGAAAGCAAGTTTGTTATTGTTCTTGTATTGTTGTTATCTCATGTTGCATGTGCTCATGCCATAAACTAAAATGCTCTAGAAATTTGGCGTGTGAGGGATTGTAAGAGAAATGATTGACTACTGAATTGAAATTGAAACGTTGTTTTATGTATTTTTAATTTTTGGCATTTCTTGGCCCAACAGGTGGCAAGGACGATGACGGCGAGGACAGCCTAAAGAATGGCAACAGCGACTCCCATTTGAGTATGAGCCTGAGTAAGAAGCAGCGCAAGGCGCGCACCGCCTTCACGGATCATCAGCTGCAGACCCTGGAAAAATCGTTTGAGCGGCAAAAATATCTGAGTGTTCAGGATCGCATGGAGCTGGCCAATAAACTGGAGCTGAGTGATTGCCAGGTGAAGACCTGGTACCAGAATCGCAGGTGAGTTGCGGTCTCTTTCAAGCGTGCCTAATTTACCACAAGCAGATGGGGTGGGGGGAATTGGTTGGAGATTAGTAGAACTGACTGTGTGTTGCTAATCAGCGCCTTTTATGGAACCGCCCATTTCTTCGCGCACTTTTCCAATAAAATTCGGTTTAATGGCCTATCTTCGCAAACGTTCCCTCCCGCCAATGGCCCAAAGACCGGTTCGGAATCAACGCTGGCGCGGTTTATGCGTTTTGTTTTTATGCTGATTGCTTAATTTGCTGCATTTTGCGCAAGAGTCGTAAAATGCTTTTGCTGTTTATTAAATGAGTTGTTTACTTTGTTTTTTTTTTCTTTTCTTTTTTTTTGTTTTTTTTTTTTGTGTGCGCAGCACTCAAGTCGCAAGTTTGTTGCCTAAGTCTTTCGTATATCGTTTACTCGCCAGCTTCCTATCAGGGGCACTACTCGGCGTCATCCGCTATTCAATCGCTTCGATTTCTAATAGCATTTGCCGCGACCGCTGCTGTCGTAGCTGCTGCTGTTTAAAAATAGCTGACAAAGCCGCTGCCTTATTACGTTTAATAGCTTTTTATTTTATTTTCCCATTTTTTTTTTAATTGTTGCCCAATGACTTGTCACATTTGGTCGGGCATTAAAAATAGCAACAGCAGCAGCAGCAGCAGCAGCAGCAGCAGCAGCACAAGCAGCAGCAACTCGACCAAGAAACTCAAGCAGCGACACAAACTCATTCCACAGAGTCGTCGGCATCTTCCAGGCCGCTCACTGGACCGGATATTGAGAACGGTTCGCATGTTGTAGTTGGTGCATAACGACTAGTGAATGCTCTGTTCTGCTCTGCTCAACTAATTTGTAGAACATTTTTTTTTATATTTGGAAATCATTTCTAAATTATAAATGTGAAACAACTTTCTAGTTTACAAGGCAATTTTCATTTTAGATTTTGTATAGTTCAGGCTGGGTTTTTTCTGAGTGTATGTTTATTCCACACGTCGTTTTGAGTTACGTTTAGAGTTAAATTTATACCGATTATAAATTGAATATTTATGAAAATAAATTGAGAGAGAGTAGATTTGCTTTGAACTACATATTAACATAAACAAAAAAGATTTGGTGCTTGCAAGTTGAAAACCCGCAAAGTAGATCCAAGTCAATATGATTAGTGGCCGCAGAGTATTTTCATCAATTTTGAAAAATGTTCACAGCTGCATGCGATGAATGTGCGAAAATTGCAGCTCAGCTCCGATCGGGGTCGGGATCGTTGTAGGGATCGGGGTCGAGGTTTCGCATATTTCTTCTATTTTTTTTTTGGTTTTCTTTGGGATGTGGCTGGCGCCTAGATGCAATTAAAGGATTTGCCAAAGATACTCTCGCTTCCATTGCACAGGCGTGCCTTTGCCAATTAGGCCGCAACCTGGACTCTCTCTTTTTCCGTTTGACTCCTACAGCGCTTTGGTGGGCGTGTGAGCGTTTGGGACTGCAAGATAAATGACAAAACAATTAAGTGCGAAATATAAACAGCAATAATAGCAAAGAGCGTCGAGCGGCAGTCGTCTCGGCTGCGCCACACAGCAGGCGGCCAGGACACGCGCAGTCAGCGGCATGAGTCGGCATATTTTGAGCAATGATTAATAGCGAACAATAGTTGGCAGCCATTGCGGATTAGTTTGGCTTAGATCAATTCCTCATAGTTCCTTATATTATTATTGTATTTTATTTCATTTTTTTAGCATTCGTCGCGGTTTCCCACACGCAACTAATCGAGTGGCTTTTTTTTATTATTCATTTTCGTCCTTTTCGCGTGCACAGAACCAAATGGAAGCGACAAACGGCTGTTGGCCTGGAGCTGTTAGCCGAGGCTGGCAACTATGCGGCGTTTCAGCGTCTGTACGGCAGTGCCACGCCCTACTTGAGCGCCTGGCCGTATGCGGCAGCCGCCGCTGCCCAATCGCCACACGGTGCACCTCCCTCGGCGATTGATATTTATTATCGGCAAGCGGCCGCAGCCGCCGCGTTGCAGAAGCCAGCGCTGCCAGCGAGCTATATGTACCCCAGCCGGATGCCACCAGGCATGGGTCTGCCGGGCATGCCGCCACCGCCTGGTGGAGCGCCCATGCTGGGCGGCTATTATGCGCCACCGTCGCTGCCACCACGTGAACGCTCACCGGCGACCAGCCAGAGCGCCAACAGCGAAGCGGATTACGAGCGCAGCAGCAGCAGTCGACAGCGCTTGCAGACGCCAAGTCCGCCACTGAATCCGGGTAGTCCGCCGCCTAGACGGGAACATGCGACAGAGGAGGCGACACCACATCAAGAGCAACAACCTCCACCATCACTGCCACTGACAGCTGTTGCGGCCAAAACGCTGGAACGCGGTGAGACTCCAACTGTCGGCGTGGAGGTGGACGAGGCTGAGGGTGAGGGTGAGGGTGAGGAGGAGGAGGATGTTGATGATGAGGATGATGAGGAGCTGGCGCTGGATGTATGAGCGCCTTGTGTGCGTTAAGCTGGATCTCAGACGGCGATTACGACGGGACAAAGTGTGTGGACAAAGTGACTGAACTGAGAAGATTTGGAGACGACTCTCCTGGCATCCAAGCACACATTTTTAGTTGCCCCACGTAAATGTCTCGCATTAAACAAATAAACAATACATATATATATATATATATAAATATATATACATCTTTTTTTTTCATAACTATAACTATTTAAAAATGTAGCTTAATGAATTTTTGTAAATTTTTGTAAATGTTTTTTTGTAAATAGTAAGCAGCAATTTTTTTTCCGAATGAATTTTTTTTTTATTTTTCGTCTTGAAAAAGTTTTTTGTGCCTAGTCTTAAGACGTCTATTGTGTGTGTTGTAATAAATAAAAGAGAACAATATGAACAAGAAAAAGAGCAATCGATAAAAAAAATGTGCGAGATCTTTTGTATTTGCAACTGTGTGTTGCCGAGGGGCTGTCGAGTGGTTGCGCGAGTGGCTTGCCAAGTGGTTTCTCATCCTCAAGTTGAGCGCTGAGCCTAATGCAAGCTGACACACGAGTCCTTGCTGCTACTGCTGCCTGCCTGCTCCAGGATATCAATGGGCCACTTGAAGAACTGTTGCATTTTGGCCGCAACGTGCTTTAAACTGTGCCACTTACAAATTGTTAACATTTGCCAATCTCCAAACCAAACTTGAAGTTCTCAGCTCTTAACTCGGCCGGCAAAATTAAATCACACAAATCACACAATTCGCAGCTAAGACGGCGCTGTGAGCTCTTCGAGTGGCCGTCGCCGAAACGTTTCTAATTGACTTGCAACAACCCTCGCAAAAGGGTGATTACGGACTTTGCTTTGAGTATTGGATTTGAATACGAAATACGAATTACGGATACGGATACGGTGGCATCTACCCCGCTGTTTGTTTTGGCTGTTTACATGCCGCTTGCCATTTTTTCGCTACTTTTATGACAATCACAATTTGCATAGCCGCATGCTTCGGCTCTTAATTTATGGGGTTGCGGCTAAGCGAATGCAATTTGCGCTGCCTCTCAACGCGCTCAACCCCCAAACAGTTAGAGTCAATTCACACACACACACACGCACACACACGCACTCATAAGTTATAGCTCATGCCACTCAATCGACTGACTTTGGCTGCTGCGTGAAGTGGCAAACGCAACTTGGCAACTTTGCGACGTCCTCCAAAGCTGTTGTCAAGTGTGTTGTGTGAGAGAGGGTTCGATTTTTGTGCGTAGAACTTACGAACTAGGTCTGTGATCCTTGGTCCTGGGAGTCGTTCAGTCGTTCAGTCGTTCAGTCGTTCGGTGCATAACGCCTCTGTAACAAATTGATTATTTGTTGCGGTTTTTATTTTCTTGCCAGCGATTTGAATTTTTATGAGTGGCACTCATAAATTTATGAGTGCCGCACGACCGTGCGAAACTTTTCACAGACATTACAATTCGTTAGCCATCAGCTCGGATCACAAGCTGCAGCGCAGCTTAGCACCAGATCATTGAGAATACATGCGTAATATGTACATGCAGCAGGCTCTGCCACTAATTAAGACAGTTAATGTGTTAGTTTAAAGGCTTGATTTATTATCGATGTATTTACGTACATTTCAACTGGCTAAATAGCCTGCAAATGAATCTGAAATGCCACTTCGTTAATTGTCAATAAACATATTAATTCTATTACTATCACTGTCAATCTTTTCCATTGTGCTCACATACAAGATGGGTAAATGTTACCAGTCAGATACTCGCTTTAAATTTATTAAAATGTCAATGTAAGCAAGTTTTATTCATTCATTTTATTCATTTCTTTATTTAATGTCGACTAATATCAGCCAACACAGAAAAATGCAAGAAGTAAAAATAAAATGTAGTCTTTAACTTTTAAATAAAAATGTAAAAGACATTTTGTCCATTCCAACAGAATTGTTCCTTAGATGAAAAGTTGTATAAAAAATAAGATCCATTTAACGGTACCTATTAAGATAAATGGCTTACAATGTTCCTCACATTGATTTGTCTTTCGCATAATCTGCTTCGTATAATATTTTAAAAAGTATTTTAATAAGGCTTTGTGTGTTTAAGTAGACAATGAAAATGCACATTTAAAAAAAAACCAACAATAATTTTGTGAATTTTTTGTCCATTTTATCTCTCAATAAATTGTCGGTTCTCAATAATTTTGGACAGTGATGCAGGGTATGTTATAGTGTAGCCTATATTGTACTTTAGCATCAATACACATAAATCTGTCCCGTTTGAATTACTTGGGACAATAATAATGATCATAGCTAGGCATCGTTTTTTTGTGCTTGAGCCACAGTAATTGCCATCAAGTTGGAAACTTTGTGCATAATTTAGTTGTCATATCACAGTTCATTGAATATTTAGCTGGCATTAGCATAATGAATGGGCAAACGGCAGAATCGAGGTTGTGATAGCTAAATAATTTCATTTGCTTGGGTTTCTCTCTGCACTGACTATGTGGTATATCTTCGCATAAAATTTGTGAGCCATTGTGGGCCATCTTGTGCCCAGAGACGACGGTGAATGCTGTGAACTTATTCTTTGTGTGCGTTCGAGCTGACAAAATGCTTTCACACCGGAAGCTGCTGCAATGCGTTCAGCGTCGTCGCATCTTTTCCTGGCTAATTGACAACTTTTGTTATGCTTCTCAGTTCCTGCGCGTTTTTTATGTTGCTGATGCTGCTGATGCTGCTGCTGCTGCTGCTGCTGCTGCTGTTTCTTTGTGAAGCTAATTTGTCACAGGACACGAGCCGTCTAACAAATGCATACTAAGCACTAAAAAAGAAATGGGGGAAGGGAGGTGCTCCTGCTCCTGTTCCTGCTGCTGCTTTTCATTACACACACAATTTGTTGCGCACAATGGCGCAAGTTGTGGACGTTCCCGTTCCCGTTCCCGTTCCCGTTCCCGTTCCTGTTCCCGTTTCCGTTATCAATAAATTTGTGCTCGCTTAAATGCGTGTTTATCAAGTTAGATGACACAACTGGCCAAAGGCATCCCTCAAGCCATCAATGGCCGGAAGCCAGCAACTCGCTCTGCTCCCATCTCGAACCCCACATTTCAACACTAACTGCAAGCGGAAGCCGTGCGAAATTGATGTAGCTGAAGGTCAAGGGTTCATTTGCTGCGACGGGGGCTGCGGGGCGCTGCGACAAGGTTAACTTTGAATCAATATTGAGTCACAGTTGTAGCTGTGCCGCCTACTTCGCATACATACAGAAAAACATAGCTGCCTTTAAATTATTGTAAATGGCTTTGTGGCGCCAGCAGCTACAGAAATCGATTTGCCGGTGGCCCTCGTCGCCAGTTAAACGCTGCAAATTACTCAGACTGACTGCGTCTGCGGCTCACAGCAGCAACAGCAACAACAACAACAACAGTAACAGCAACAGCAACAGCAACAATAACAGCAACATCGGCTTTTGGCGGCTACTGGTTTTGAACCTGCGGCCCAATTTGCATGCGTTTGTTTACACAGCAAAAAAAGAAAAATGCTTGGATTAATTTTTAACAGTTTTTGGTGTGTACATAAAACGATACAAAGCGCAAAATCAAAATTAAAAATTGAGAGCAAAAGTGAAAACATGAGACTATAATTATTCTCGATTTACCAACTGAAAGCAAAGTGTATCTAAGATCTTTCGCTTGCTAGGTGAGACATTAAGTGACTGGAAGGACTAAACTTCTTCTTATAAAAGCCCAAATGACATGAAGTGTGTGAGAGAGAGAGAGAGAGAGAGAGAGAGAGAGAGAGATAGCGTAAGAGCAATTAACATTCAGGTCCATGAGCACATTAAGGAATTGCTTGCGGCAAATAACAAAGAGATATAAAATTGTGAGTGCAAAGTTTTTATTACAATTTTATTATAATTCTTGGAAAAAAAGACAATAAAAAACAAATAAGTAAATATATAAAAGAAAAATCCCAATTGTTTTATTTTATTAAATTTTTTTTTAGCTTTTAACGATTTCATAAATGTCTGTCCAATGTAATGTAAATGATATTTAAATTTTATCGAATTGTATAACAAAAATGATATAAAATAAATGTATTCGCTTAAATATATTGTTGTATAATATATTTAATTAAATAAATATTTTTGTTGCTGTGCAGCTTGGGATGCAGAGCGAAAGAAATTCAGTTTCGGCATCATCATCATCATCGATTTGCAATTCGCCTCGCAATTGCATTTGCGGTTTACCAATTTTCAATCAATTCTAACTGTGCAGCGCAATCAGAGCCCCAATGCGAGTTGAGTTCATCTGCCATACGGCATATATAGTGTATGGCATATAGTGTATGCCATATGGCATTTGGTGGAGTCGTTGGCCCAGGCACACGCCAATGCCAAAGGTTCTCACCGAGGCTGGGTAAGCCGATACTCTTTGGTTTTCAGGGGCGCCAGGGCCAAGTGCCGTTAGTCAAGTGTCTCTTCGTGCGTGTATGTGTGTGTGTGTGTGTGTGAGTGTGTGTGTGAGTGTGTGTGGTCTACCCACCCCCTTGGGTAGTGAGTGTGCCGTTGTGTTGAGAGCGCCAAAAGTCAAGCCTTTTGTTTGTTGCGGCACGTGGCAAGACTTTTGTAACGGACTGTGACTGTGACTGTGACTATGATGGCAAATGCGACAACTGGCAACTGGCAACTGGCAACTGGCAACTGTCGACGGGCAACTGGCGAGTCGGCAACTGAAGTGTGACTAAACTGCGCCTACGGCTACATGACTTACCAATCGAGGGCTGTCAAGGGTTCCATCAGACCAGGTTCCCCTCAACGCCGTGTTGTCCGCGTGTGCAAATGGACCGCAAGCTGTGCGAGGTGCCAGCGGCACATTCACTACTCCGGCGAGTGCAACTATAGCTTGTGCCCAAAATCCAGCAAGGCAAGGCAAGGCATTTGTGCACTCGTTAATGGCCAAACAAAAGGCACAGGACAAAAATAAAACAAACAGTTGCACATGGGATCCAATTACTCGAGCTTGAAGTCGCCTCCGACTTCGGTTCGGTCGACTCTCGAGCTGAACCAATTTTCAATTGTGCCACAGCCCAAATGGCAACAGCAGGCGATGTGATCCGATGCGATGCGATGCGATGCGATGCGTTGGCAATGAAAGCATCGATTCTGCCTGGCACACAGTCTCTTTGACACGAAATCCTTCCCCGTTCCCTTCCCCGTCCGCATCAGCATCGGGGATGAATAGCGAGGGTTGTACGAAGCTGTTCATTGGTTTAACTTCACACTTGAATCACTAGAGTTTCAGTATCAAACATTTTATGATCTTTTATACTTATATTAATAGTTTTATTTTGTATGATTATAAATAAAAATATTTGTCTAAGCATAAATCACTTGTGTTGCAGGCTTGTTGAAGGTATTGCTAAGTTAACATACTTAAATTTTAAAGAAATTATTTGCACTGATCGTATTTTTAATATCATATAAGATAAAATGTTAAATCACTTTTACAGCCCTTTTGTACAAATTTTGAGTACGCAAAAGCAAAAGCGGTTTTTTAAATACTTTTTAATAGACCTTTAAGGGGGCACTGCTCACAGTTGTTTTGTGATTAACATTTTATTACTTAATGCCAGTTTTATGGCTCAAATAATTTATAAATGATGACATTCAAGCTACTTTCAACACATTTTCAATAATTTTTAAAGTAAAGATTAATTTTTTTTCTTCAAATCATTAAATTTATTTATTAACGCAGCGTTGCAGATATTTAATTTATTAAGCTTCTCACCTGATATATTTTCCTAATTATGATTCTGAATTACTTGTAAAGTAATTTAAAGTATAAATTGGTTATTACGTAGTATTCAACAAATCTTTTTTTTGTTATGCAGCAGCACTTAAGGTCAGTTTAGTCAGGGAAAAGATGAAGCAACCCTCGTGGGCATCCGAGTTGAACATGTTAATAATTTGAATATTGTAAGCACCGTCCAGGACGTCCTTGGCTCGTGCTGCTGTTTTGTCCTCTCGATTTTAACAGGCACTTTTGTATTTTGAATGTAATTTTTGGCCTTAATTCCTTTTGTGTTTGGCTGCTCGTTTGCTCGGTTGCTAATTTGACAGTTGTCAGACGAATTTTCGACGTCAGTTGGCCAATCCACATTCACAGCGCCATAGCCAGAGCAACATCCACATGTTCACTTCTATTCCCATTCCCATTCCCATTCCAATTTCTATTGCCATTTCCACACCCATTTTCATTTCCATTTCCATTCATCAAAATTGGCTTTGGGTGCGAGTGCTTGGCTGGCTCATAATGATTTGTCATCAATTAGCTGAGGGTGTTGATGTGCGCGGTAAACCAAGTGGAAGGAGCAGCAGTCGGGGGGCAGCAGCAGCCGCTCAGGAGCACCCCAGGAGCACCCCGTCGGCGTATAGCATACGCTATGTGACCAGAGCAACCCGCCCGCCGTCAGCACTTGTCAGGATATGAATGTGGCTTTTAGAATGGGAATGAGGCCTATGATGATGATGATGATGATGATGATGATGATGCTGATGAGGATGGGGATGTGACTCTAATGCCTATTTTGGTTCAAGTGCCGTCGTTGTCGTTGTCGTTTTCGTTTGTTCCTGCTGTTGCAAATTACTTTTGATTATTATTTTGATGTACATTTCATTTGCAATGTCGAGCGGGTGTCACGGCAATGCGGGCCGGATACCCCGCCGCATCCTTCCTCTACCATTCAGCAAACTGAAACTTTGTAAGCATCTCGAATTACTAACGAATTAAGGCAATTGTTGCATACACTTGAATCCATATAGAGATTTGATTACATGGCCTTGATAAAATTCATTTTTTAAAATACTTTTTTTGCTCGGTGCAACGAAAGAGATATTAAGCAATATTAGGAGAGTGAAAGAGTGAAAGAGTAAAAGAGAAGGAGTAGAGCCAAAAAAATGATGACAACCTGTACGACCAATCAATACAAATGAAATGGCTTAAGTGGCTTTTACAGATAATATAAGATTATTATAATGGCTTTATGCGCTTTAGTGTCGCCACTTGACACCTGAATACAGGATATCTGCCAGTCGAGCACTCGTTTTGCTCTGTCTGATCGGTCAAACTGGAGCTCCCCAAAAGCACCTAGCAATTCAATATGCGACTCCCAGCGAACACAGAGACAAAAGTTATGGCAACACAGCTTATGGATCACAGCATAATTTAAATAAAAGCAGCACAAAAGATAATCGGCAACAATATTTATCTTAGGTGGCGTTTTAGCAAATTCCATAAAAATGCATTAAAAAAAAACCCGAAAACGAAAATAAAATTAATCTCGCCATGCCGAAGATGAAATACTCTTGGCCACACTATTTTGAGGTTCATTGCAATCCGCCTAAAGGGTCAAGACTAATATACTCGATCTGCAAAAACTCGTTTTCAACCATAATCTAAAAGCTGAAAACCAGCACCTGTGCCAAGTTTCATAAGACTGCTTGTAATACTCAGAGTTAGAGCATGGTGAATGAAATGCCATAAAAATGAGTTTACGTGGATGGAGAGGTATCGGGAAAAACAAATAGACGAGACGAGAGATATATTGAAATTGGAAAATAAATAATTTAGCACTTATCTTTAAGCAAAATGTTAACTTAATTAGATAATTACTTAAATGTCATTTTAAACAAAGCAACAAAGACTGTCGTCAAATTTGTTGGATCCCCACAACTTGTATCCGAATGCGAGCCATTAACGCCAATTCACATTACCACTCGTGAGTGGTTTTTTTTAGTGAATGAATTGTGAAACAACAACAACAACAACAACAACAACAACAACAACTTAGCCTGCTAAGAATGAGCAGATCTATGCTTGTTCATTTCTATAGTTTGTGAAGTGTGTTCGTTTGTGTGTCTGTATGTGTGCATCTGTGTATCTGTGTGAAATGAAATCAAATCGAATTAAAAAGAATTCGAGTCGAAAACAAAACGTGGAGGGCACCACATTTAATGAACGCACAATCTTTTATATGTTGAAAATTGACTTAAATTATTTATTAGCGAATAAAATTAAAAACTTAACGCTATAAAAGTGTTAAAACCACTTAGCAAGCCATTTGCCAGACCTGAACACAGATATACCAACACAAACGCACAGGCAGCGGCAGCGGCAGAGGCAGTGGCAGTGGCAGTGGCAGTCGCAGTGGCAGCGGCAGAGGCTGAGGAAGGGAGCAGGCTGCAGAGAGGCAGGTGAGTGCGAATTCAGGCTTTTTGTTCGTCTAATTCAGCAATGCGAAATAGAATCGAGCCAAACCAAAGTCGGATAAATGGCTTTATATTTTAATAAATTAAAATTGAAATCCAAATTCACCTGACTAACTGTGTTTTTTTTGTCTTATATCATTTATTTTTATTTTTTTTTTTTAGTTTATTTGACCACGTTTGGAACTTAACAAATTTCAAACGTTTTGACCAACGTTTGTCGTGCGCTTTGATTTTGTCACTTTTTTCTTCTCTTGTTATATTATGTATAAACATATGCGACGATTAACATAAAAAAGCAGTTAACAATTTGTACAACATTTATCTAGTTTTCCATTTGAGACCCCCTCTCTGCTCTCTCTCCATCGCCATCGCCATCTCTGTCTATAATTTTAAAAGTGTGCCTTTAATATAAATTCGTATTGGCATCGATTTTAAGTGGTCTTTTGTATGGCAACCGAATCGAGACTGACATGTAGAAAAATACTTTTTAGATAAATAGTTGAATGAACAGACAGACGGAAATGGAAATAATATTGTGTAGGATATGAACGGCATTGATAATGACAGCATATTAGGTCTTTTAGTCATTGTGTGCACACATTTAAGCTTTGCCTACATTTTATAGTAAGCATTAATATTAGCTTAAGTTATTTATTTATATTTTATATTAGACATTCTAGAACAAAGTTAGCTTAGAGCTAATGGTAATCTTGTAGCTTTGACTCCTAAAGGCCTCTAACTAATGACAATTTCGGGGGGAATTAACATCTTGTGGATTACAAAGTGGTTAGGGTGATAGTGAATAATTACCTTATATTATATTTATATGATCCGTACTAATTATTTCGCATAATCTAATCGGATATTTATGCATCTACATAAGTTGATCTCAGTACAGGTTTTGAAAATTGCTATGCAATTTGAATATATTTCTGTGTGATTCTCCGGTTAAAAACAGGTTTATAGCCTGTTCAACTGTTCTCTAACTTAAAGCCCAAACCGTAACAGACCAAAGTTTTAGTTAATTATTGTATAATTAATTTTTATGCTGAAGTAAAAATATTTCGCATAACTAAGCGAATACACTTTATTTATTTATTTGTTTAATATTGCTCGACATCAGTTGACACAGACAAATAAAAAAATAAAAAAAGGTTATATTTAAAGCTAAATTTAAAAAAAAAAGAAACATTTTTAAGATTTCTGATGATATTTAAATGCAGAATTGGTGCAACATTTTGTGGATGGATTAAGAAAATCCACAAAAAGCCCACAGATTACAACTAAAGTTTTAAGATTTACAAATTTTCTTTGTGTATTCAATTCAAGTAAATTACTTATATATATATAAAAAACATAGATTAATATTTGTTTTTTGCTTGGAAGTTGTTAATAGCAAATAATTTGATTTTCAATTTAAATTAAATAAACCGATTTCAAAATAATATTTAAATAATAGTAAAAATTCAAGCAAATTGTGTAAGCACATATTTGCCAATGGTATGGCTCTAAAAGGCTCTGTTTCCTGCTTTGAATGTCCGCATTCCGTATTTGATTCCACAGGCGCTTTTACAGCACATAAATCAAATAGTTGCCGCACAAATTGATGCATTAGCCAGCCCAGAAATTGTCTGTGTGTGTGTGTTGTGTTTGCGCCGAGTGTCCGTCCGACTGTCTGTCTGTCTGTGCGTATGTGTGGACGGTTGAGGCTGGAGCTTTAGCTGGAACCATGGGCTGGAGGCTGGCGCGTTGACAACGTGCAACTTTATGACGCCCCAACTTTGGGCGCGATAAGCCCACGCGCCAACGTCCAATGTCCGGTCGTCCGGCCGTTCGGCGTCTGATGTCCGATGTCCGATGTCCGACGTCCGATGTACGACGATGTGCAACGTGCAACGTGCGTCAGGCCCTGGCCATGAGATGGCACATCAATTAGCACACCTACCTTCAGCCGATGATCGGGACTCGGACCAAGACTGGGACAGAGACTTTAACTGGAACTGGAACTGGAACTGGTCATTCATTAAAGCGCTGCTCGTCTCGGCCAGCGACTATCAGTTGTGCGCTGTGATGAATATATTTTAGCGGAGACAACAACCAGCAACACCGTCAACGGAGTGGCGCGGGGAGGGGGGAAGGCGGTCAAGAGGGACCAAAGGTTTGGACTAACAGGAACAAGAGTCGAGCTTATCGCACAAGATGTATTCAAAGTGCATAATGTAAAAGTTGTACGCGAGTGCTCCAAATACTCCACAAGATGCCAACAAGCCACTTCAGCTAGTTGTTGTTCTTGTTGTTGTTGTTGTTGTTGTTGTTGTTGCTGGTGGTGTTATCTCAAGTGCTGCGATGCTTATCGTCGAGTTGTAAACGTGAGCTAAAAATACTCACTCCAGCTCAACAATTTCTCTCGGCTCTTTAGGCTCTGCCATAAAAGTTGCATCAATTAGCCGGGCTCAAAGCTAAAGTTGATCTTTTCGTTAATTTTTTTTTGTTTTTTTTTGGTTTCTTGTTTGTTTTTATTTTTATTTATTTTTTTTTTTGTTTTTTGGGTTTAACGTTTGGGCTTGGACCGCTTTTGTTGTTGCTGCCACTAAACTATAACGATAAGGAGAAACAATGTTAAACTTAAACATCAACACCTTTTAAGAGCCAGCCGAGAGTCGAGTTTCGAGAGTCGAGAATCAAGAGACCTGAGACGTGCCCAGACTGAATGTCGACTGTTGCTCCTCGATACTCCATACTCATTCCAATTCCCATTCCTATTTCGAATATATACATATATAAATATATATATATATATATATATATATATATATATAAACACACACACAGTGTGTGTGTGTGTCTCTCATGCCCATTCCCTGTGATATATTAAAATGGATCCGGGTTCGGGTTCGGGTTCGAGCTCAGCTTCGCCGCTGGCTCGTTTGCGTTCTCGTTTTTTATGGCACAGTTTAGGAGATAACAAATTTTTGTTACAAGCAAATTAAAAGGTTTTTCTTGACGTTTAATGCAATGGCTTTTAAACTGGCAACGGGCCAGTCCCAGTTCAGCGCATCCTCCGAGCGTCGCTTCGAGCCGGCTAAAAGAATTCACTTTTATCGATTGTTTTTGCTTGCATCGTTTAGTCGATAATTTTGGTAATAAATTTTAAAATAAACAGCGCTCGGTTTTCGGGCTCATTTCAGGCCAGTTTCAGTTCAAGTTGGTTATGTTCTGCTCTGGAACCCTTTAAGATCTGTCGGCCCCGCTAGCTGCGCGTGGCATTAATACGACTTTGACTTTGGGATGCGTTGTTGCGTTGGAGACGCCGCCTTAAATTCCTCGGCCGCATATAAATTCAGAACATCAGATTAAGAAAGTGTTAATGTCGCAGCAATTTCCTTTTATCTCAACATAATTGAGCGATAGAATTTGAATTTAGCTAAAAGCCAAACATAAATTTAACACCCAAAACACAAAACACACTTCAACAAAGGGCCCCAAAGCCGAAACTGAAGTTCAACTTGAAGCTATCGCATCTCCGCGTCTCCTTCTCCATCTGCTGCTCCCATTCTGCCTCCCTCTCCCTCCCTCTCTCTCCCATTGCCTCTCGGTCTCCGTTGCACTGCTGGCAGTGTTCGTGCGGGTAATTCAATAGACCCATACCTTTGTGGCCCCGAAAAAGTTTTCATTGTCACAACACAGGCCAAGTGATTTCTTGGGGATCGCCGTCCCATAAATTTGTCACATTGCCCATATACCATGTGGAGTCATTTTGGGCTGCGGCTCGCTTTGAGCTGCGCCTGCGCACATTTTAAATCAAAATTAATAAGTTTCCTCCTTATGGGCATGTGCCATGTGTTGGGCATTTCAGTTACTTGACCAACCTTGTGACACAAGCACTTCCACATCATATAACAATATTACATATTTCATAATTTTATTTAAAAATTATTTTTTCAGAAATTGACTAGAGGCGCCTTTATCTAATAAATGTGTAATTTGTATTTTATAGAATAAACTTCATTTGATTAATTTAATCTCTATGAAAGCAGATGTATAAAAATACAAATAGATAAGCTTATATTTCATTTATGTTATTGTTGTATTATTTTAAATTTGATCTCTAACTCACAGTGCCGTTTATAGAAATAATTCAGCAAATGAAAGATAACCGGAATAGTAGATCTGTAAGTTTGATTGCCGTCTTCTGTATAAACATGGATTGTCCAGCAATTGTTCCTTAAATTAAATATACGAAAGTAATAAATTCGAATATGATTTTCTTGATTTTCTTTGATTCAGTAAAATTTGGCATGCATTTAAAATGGTATTAACTTAAACTTAAATTTTGCGCAACATTTCGAATAGTTTTATTTCATTCTTTTGTTACATCATCTTACTGAATGAAAGAATTTCTCTTCTTCTTCTTCTTTTTGTTCTTCTTCTTTTGCCATAATTTACAAATTATATTTTTCTCAATTTTTATGATATTTATTTCGTTATGGTGGACTAATAGTTTAAAGAGTATTTCAGCGACGACAACAGAAATGTTCACATTAAATATTTGTTAGCTTGTGGCATAAATAATGTGCACTGTTTAGGAAGATGATATATGTGAATGCTTGGATCTGGCTGGCTGTAATTTGAGCATACCAGATGCTTCTCGTGTATCTCCGTGTGTGTCTGTCAAGTGAAAGTCATAGTTCATAGCACGGCAAATCTATACAAATATATGTATGTATGATAATCCACACATTAATTTATATATATACATTTGTAGTATGTAAGCTGCGTCATCGCTTAACCCTTTTGCGAGCTGAGAGCGGAAGTATCTAACACGCACTCGCAGGGTTTGCAGTCTGCGTTCGGTTAGCCAACTCTCAACTCTCAACTCTCAACGTGATGCTCGTCTATCGGGCGACGCTTAATGATTAATGAATGAAATCAATTATGTTTCATTAATGAAGAATTTTCGGTAGCTTGGGCACGAAAATGAGTTGAATACAAGCAGCTGAGTGTTCAGGCATTGCTATCCTCTTTGCCCTATACTCGGCCCTGCCCTCTGGCTCTGACTATGAATCTGGCCCTTCGTTTGTCTCACCTCAAGTGTCAATAATTTGGATTTCGATTTTCTATTCGTCGCTGTTCCATTTGGGCTACTGTGCTGCAGCAACACCGACCCCGTCTTGTCCCCGGGGCAGACCACAGTTGAGCTGTTGAACAGTTGAACAGTTGAACAGTTGAATGAACTTCACGGCTGCCCTCTCGCTATGCAAACTCTTTGAATGGCTCTGTGCTATTGGCAAATATGCAAAATCATCATCGCATTTTAAAGCGAAAGCCAAACAACAATAGAGCGCTAAATAATATTTATATCAAAATATATTAAAATGCTCTCAGGCCACCCATGTGGCCTAAAAGGCCTCAGTCCGAGCCTGTCCTCAATTCGATCGATATTCTTTTATACCCTACCAAAGATAGTTATTGGCATTTTGTTGTAAAATGCGTCTTAGACATATTTAATAAATGCAAAAACTGTAAAGCCTGAAATATCTAAATTTGTAATTTGATACACAAAAATAATTTAAAGAATTTATATGCAAAATTGAATATACGAAATGTTAAATGTATACGGAGTTTTCATCGATAGACAGATATGTATATTAATTTGATCCGGTTGAATCTGACTACTGTTTATTGTAATTATAGTACATATATTCAATGTTCCAATATCGAGTTTTATATGAAGCAAATGTAAACATTTATTGCAAGAATTATGGAACTGGATGTCGTTGACAAGCGTCTGCCTGAGCTCAAGTTATCATATTATCATATATATAAAGGCAAGGGTGTTATATCTTCTGAAGCACTTTTTGATTTTGGTTTTCTTGGTGTTTTTTTTTTTATTCATGCTTTTTTTTGCAACTCACATTCATTCGCATTCACATTCACATTCACATTTGCTTCATGTGAACGCACTTGGCTCTCGGGCTTTGGGCTTTGAGTTTAGTGGCTTTGGGCCTGTTGTGGTAATTTAATAACAATTAAAGGCATTCGGTGCATGGCTTTTGAAGCCAATCTCCGTGTTACGCATTAATGAGCACTTAACTTGGTCAAAAAGCCTTGTCAGTGCCTTTGCTGCTCCACATACTCCACACAGTTAACCCCTCTCCTCGTCACACACACACACCACACACACACACACACACACACACAGCACAGTGTTGATCGGTTTCAATTACATTGTACGCATCTCCCGCATTGATTACATTTTGAACGTTCGCCAATTTGGCATTAATACGCAGACCACTCGGCTTCTCACTGTGTAGCCAAACTCCATAACATGCCATTCACTTGGCCACTTGGCCACTTGGCTAGTTGGTCACTTGCCAGTTGGCACTTGGCACTGTCTCAAATTGATTAAAACTACTCAGTCGTTAAGCGTGCGAAAGCCATTCAAGCTCATATTTAAGTGTGGGGCGTGGCACTTTCGAGGACACTCAACAATCAACACTCAACACTCAACAACAAACAACCAATACCTGAAAACTCAAAACACAAACCTTAAAACTCGACCCACGCATTGCGCTCAATGTGATTGATGATCATTTGTCACACGGCCCAGCCATCAAATTGGTCAAAGGATGCGGCGACTGCTCTCTAATGTTACCCCCATGACAGCCTGAATGCCAGACGAGAAGTAGCTACAGTCTAAATATATATATATATGTATATATAGGACGGTATAGATACCTATACCTAACTAAACTTAAGTATCGATGAACAATCAATTGTGGCACTGTGGAACTAAATGCCAGTAAGCAACTTAAATTAGAGATTGTCAATGCAGTTGATTAAAGGTTCTTTTACAATATTATGCGATGTATCCAGGATTGGTTAGTTAATTCTCATATGCATTACATTGAAATTTGAACATCGATGAAAAATATTTCATTAAGTTTTTGTTTATTAATGTATTAATGATACATGATATATGTTTTGTTATGTCAATTGATATACTGATTGATTAAATTAAATATAAAAATCTTCCGATTGAAATTGTTGAAAATCTCTTCTTTTAGAATAAATGATAGACCTATATATATATATATATATATTGCAGTATTCATCATCACATTCATCCCAGTCTGGTGGCATACCGATGTCACCCACTGTACAGTGTGCATTTGGTTAGTCGAACGGACACAGTCCGGTCCGGTCAAGTGTGCATGATTGATGAATTATTTTGTTTTGCGGTGAATCAAAACTACACCATTCTTTTTCTCTCTCTCTCGCTCAATCTCTCTATCTTTATCTCGTTCACATTTTGATGACATATTTGTGCTGCCCTACCCGCCACCGCCACCCGCGCCAACGCCCCCGACTTGTTACCGTCTCTATTACCGCCACCGCCCCAGAGTAAATTGATACGAGTCGACGACGACGACGACGACGACGACGACGACGACGATGACGATGACGATGACGCGACAATGAGGCTAACCGTCAGTCAATCGGTTGAAACGGTTGGATCGAAGGCTTCTCTAATTGTTGAGCTGCTTGAAAAAGGTTTGGTCAGCTCGTATCATTAAAAAGGATATCAATAGGTGATAACACAGCCGCAACAGCAACATCAACATCAACAGCAACAGCAACAGCAACAGCAACAACAACAAGCGTTTCAAGTAAGCCACAGTTGATTGAATTGTTTTGTCGTTGTCGTCTCTGGCTTTGTTTTTGTTTTAGTGTATTTGCTGTCGTTTTCCAGCTGTCCGACGAACCAAATTGAATTGTACAACACAGGAGAAGGGGTAGGAGCAGGGGCAGGGGCAGGGGCAAGAGCTGTGACAGTTGTAAGGACAGCCACTCAATAGAGAAAAAGTAATTAAGATAAATACGCAACGATAAAAATAAATAAATATAATTGTTTTTCTTACTCGTGGATTTTTTTTGGTTTTTGCCCGAGCATTTGACAATCGATTGGCCCGACCCAGGCTAATGGTATGTGATTAATGAAGTGATAGAACGGTCATGGGGCATAATTAGAAAGGGGTTCACAGGTGCGTTCCCCATTACGCAATGAGTGTCACATACGTGGATAGAGTATCACAGGGGTATAGCGCATAATCACATGTAATTCGCAACTTGTTACAGCGCCAACCAAACTTTAAGTGAGCGGTTAATGTTGTTCGTTCAGAGCAAATAAAAAAAAAATGTGAGAACATCAAGGGACCACAACGTAATTATGCTCCATTAACAGCTTTACAACCGACTCCAAGAGATTGCCGCTCAAGTATAACAATAACAATGGAATGCTATCATATTTTATAGCCACTTGCCAGGCGCACAATGAGTTATGGTCAATGTGTTTACGTGCTTACTGCGTAATTGCAGCTAGATGCATTTTTAATGCCTGCGGCATTACATTATACATATTTGTATATAAATACGTACCTAACTTTGTTCGCTATACTAATCCAAAGGCTATCGCTATTATGAGTCTTTCTCACAGGTAGTTGCCTACAAAAAAAATCACCTGTTTAACTTTTTTTGAGCAGCTTTTGGTCATATCTGAACAATAAGCCATATTTTAACCGACTCGTAATTTGAACAAAAACTTTTTATATAAATAGTTTATCCAATCGGACTTTAACTTATCATCCAATTTTTTTTATTTATTTAATATTGACTAAATGCAGACCACAAATTTTTAAAATGTATTCAGAAAATTCAAAATATAGTTTAAAATAATTGCTTTAGAGTTAAGACGAAAACCTAAGTTCAAATCAAAAATTTAGCACATAAAACCAAATGTGGAATATAAAATATCCGAGCAACTAAAATGTAAAATGCTGCAAAATTTATTGCAAGGATTGGCAAAAGTCAATAAAAAAAATCCCAATCGGGCCAAAAAACGTTAATGATTGGAGATTAGTACTATACAGAAATTATAAAAATGTTGATAGACTGAAGTTAATATATTATTTTTAAGTCTACATTCATTTATTAAGCTCAATAAGGAATTGGTAGAAATGTTATTAGTCTCGAATTTCGGTAAATCTTCCCACAAACTGAACATTTTTCATTCGATTGACTTTCAAGCTTCAATTAATATTTTAATTTGCGCTTACCAATACTATTAAAGACGTATTTAAGAAAGATCAACTTATGATCTGGAAAATTCATACTTTTGCATTATTTACATTTTATGTAAGTAAACAATATAATTTGTTAAAGTTGAAGATAAATTTGCTTATAAGTTCGAGCAACTCGCGTTAGTATAAACTATTTAATGAGTTGCACATTTACATAACTATATCTGTGTATAGTTGAAGAACAAAATAAATGTATAGCACCCCTTCTATTTCCAGAACAATTTCCATAACTTGAAAAACGCCACTTTTCATGGCGCATTTCCGCTGCTGACGCCATTTTGCACTCAATTGCGACTGT
The DNA here is from genome assembly GCA_035042305.1 of Drosophila glabriapex. Lineage (NCBI taxonomy): Eukaryota > Metazoa > Arthropoda > Insecta > Diptera > Drosophilidae > Drosophila > Drosophila glabriapex. The sequence continues at coordinate 8,167,175 of JAWNLN010000066.1, forward strand.
TATATTTTCATTGTAACATTTTTGTTTGTAGTTGTCGTTGAGCCAGATGATTTTTAATAAAGCCAACTAAAATGTAATTAAACTTAATTTATGTGCTAATGAAGAAATTTTCATAAAATAAAAAAAGAAACACAAAAAATAAACAAAATAGAAAAGGCCAAAAATTAACAAATAAACACGAGACACCCAAATGAAATGGATTCAAATGAATATAACGAGCACTCCACTATCCATTTGATTGTTTGTGTTTGCGTGGATAGATAGATTTCCAGGTAGGTGACATTTCGGTATAGAGGGTCCCAGGGGCACAGCGGCAGAGAGGCAGAGAGGCAGAGAGGGGCAGAGCGGACGTGCGCATTCATTAGCATTTTTTGGGTGACAAAAGTTTCCGGTTCGCCACGGCTATGAACTAATGGGCAACCCGGCCACATAAAAATCACATAACAAAAGACATTTTAATTGAAATTTAAGTTAATTAGTGTGGGTTGCCCTCTCTCTCTCTCTCTCTCGCTGTTTCTGTCTCTGTCTCTGTCTCTGTCTCTCACTCTCTCTCACTCTGTTGACCGAAGAAATTTACGCTTGGAGAGAGGCACAAAGCAAACCGAGTCCGAGTTGAGTTTTAAGTCTGAAGCTGCGGTTTCTCTAATTGACACATACAAATTATAACGACTGGAGGCCGTAACACTCGTAAAGGCCCAGCCCCAGGTCGGGAGACTTACGAGTCTAACGGCAACAGTTTCGGTTCGTTGTAAGTAATGGCAGCATTGCTAATGAGACACCATTTTTATGACTCTTATTGTTATCCATTTTGAAATTATGATTTAAAACCGCAAGAATAAAATTTATGTATGTACAAATACCTATTCGTATTCGTACATACGAATATATATGTATATATATATATATGAGTATATATACATAAATCTCGATCTTTCCGGTGTCGAGTGCATTTTCAGCTCGTTTCTCTGTTTTGTTTTCAATGGCATAAATTGTCATTAGATAAAGTTTATGACTCAATTATCGTTAGAGGTTGACAAGTTTTGTTGCCCGTTGCTTTTAATGCTGGCATTGAGCTTGTCTAGGCCCCCTTTTTATTCCCCTTCCCCTCTCTTAAGCCTAGCTCCCTCTCTGTCTCTCTGTCTGTCTCACTATCTTGCTCACATTATTATTTTTCATGATGCCTTTGTTTATGCTTTTGCCTCTGGGGCGTGGCAATTTATTGCTGTGTCCCCATAGCCAACACCCCGTCCAACCATCCAACCATTCATCTATCCATCCATCCATTCATCCATCTATCTATCTACTAAATCTCTGCACCTTCTCGCTGTAGGTGCTTTAAAAAGTTGCATTTTGACTGGCCAGCGGATAAGTCTTGTTAAATAATATTATATTTATCTTAATTTGAGTAATTTTTTTTTTTTTTTGGGTAGTGATTTAATCAAACTGAAAATCTCTTTATGTGGTTATGCAAAAGCAGCATCCTCAAGTAATTTTTCATGGACTTTAGAAATCTGTTTTATGTACACTTTGCTGGGCAAAGATTACGAAAGTTGAAAATCCAAAAGTTTGAAATTATTATTGCCAATGGTATCTCCTGAAAGCTGTGGAATTAAACAAAAACTGCAAAATAGTATGTTTAAGCTTCCTTTGGGTTAGTTAGTAATTGGAACCAAAGTAGCTTAAGACAATTCAGTCTTAAGCCAGCAGAAAACATAAATAGTAATTTAGCAAACTTGTTAATAGAATTGTATAATTTCTGAAACTAATAAATGCTTTTCATTAATTGATAAGCCGAAAATTAGAGAAATATAATCAGCGGCCGACTAAACAATGCATGCAAATTTATATTTTGTGGCAAACTTCAGAGAATAATTATAAAGTTTCATCAGAAATGTTTCATTATCAGTGTTTTGTTAAGACTTAAGACAAATTTTTAATAGTAATGCTTATTCAGTCCGCAAGACTTGTACTATTTTTACAAGTGCAAATTAAATGAATGGCTGCAGTTTTTGGAATGTCAATAATTTAATCATCATTGAGTATCTACTAAGTTAATATCTTTTATTTGTTACTTTTGGAAACATTTGTACTTTTTGCTAAAGAGTAAAGAGTAAAGAGTAAAGTGGGCATACATTAATTGATTAATTGATTGCTGTTTGTGCTGCACTCCTGCCTTCAATCCTTGTTTCAATCACATGTGGCTCGTTCAGTGTCTCTGCTCTAATTTGTTAAAATGCTGAAAGCATCAAAGGCAGCGAAATTCTGAAAACTGACTGAGTACTGTATAAAAAGTGAGCATAGCGGGGGAGAGAGAGAGAGAGGGGGACAGAGAGAAAGAGATAGCGCAGAGCATTAACATATTTTAACAGGCAAACGGCATTTGCATAATTTTGTGACATGCCTGCACCACACACATTCACACACAGACACACACAGACACACATACATACAACGCTGGCCATTTTGGGGGGTTTTCTTTCTTTCGGTTTGCTGGCGATGACAGCTTTTGTAGGTTCCATTAAAAAGTTCAGAAAACGCTGCAAAATGGCTCGCACTTATGGCAAATTAAACTTTTCCAACATGGCGCTCGGCTCGCTTCCTGTCTCTCTGCTGTCTCCAGTCCTCTGACCTCCGTCGCCCGCTCGCCAACAGCATCTCAATGCTGCAACTGGAGCTGGAGCGCCATTATGTAACAAATTACTTTGGCAAAGTGCTCGTGTATTCGCTTTTTAAATATGCAAAAAGAGCGCAATTTGCATAAATTTGCCTCAGCATTAAAACAATTTTAACTCGCAACACCAACGCGCACAACAACAACAACAACGACAACAACACCAAGCTACAAAAAAAATAAAAAATAAAAAAAAATAAACCCAAACCTGCAGCCCTCTAACTCCCCCTTAAACCAACACCACGCTTCACTCCTTGCTACTCCTGTGGGGGAGGCATGTAAGTGCGACTATTGCCTGTTGCTGGAACGCGGTTGGGTGGTGCTTACTGAGTGGGTGGGTGGTTGGTTGGTTGGTTGGTTGGTTGCTCTCCTGCTTTTGCTTTGGTTGTCATCGGTGCCAAATTAACAAATTTACGCCAACATCTCCGGCTCAAAAGTGCTGCCAACAGGCAAACTGCGTGGACTGCGTGTCGGATAAGTGCCACAAGATATGAGAGTGAGTGAGTGAGCGAGAGAGGGTGTGAGAGAGAGAGAGAGAGAGAGAATGTGTTAGAAGAGGGCATGGGGATTTGGGGGTGCGTTGGTTGTGTTCACATTTGACATGTTTTGCGGTGTACTTTTGCCCGGCTCGTTGTTGTTGCTGTTGTCCCATCCACCTGCCAGTCAGTTTCTGTTTCTGTTGCTGTTGCTGTTGCTCTTAATGTGCTTTCGGGCCGTTGCTTTTGAACGGTATTTTTTGGCCAACACCCGCACCCGCACCCGCACCGGCACCGGCACCCGCAAACCCCGGCACTTGCGTTTGGCTTTTCCAAATTAAATATTCCGGCACCATTAGTGTTAAAAGTGTTCGCATTAAAAACATTTTGCATTTTTTTTGTCCTTCCTTCTTTAGCGCCACTTTTTTTTTTGCCGTCCGTGAAATGCACTTGGGCAACAGCGAAAAACAACAACAGCAACAAAATGTTCAGTCGGTAGTGCCAGATTAACAGATACTCTGTATGCCAAGGGATCGGCATTCTTTCTCCTATGTTCAGCAAAGAATAGAGATGATTCACATAAAATATATATATAATATGCCAAGCGCTACATTTTTAAGCCTGATCGCTATGTATATTCTTGATTATGATACAGTTTTTTTAAGTGTGTTACATGCCCCCTGTTCTACTGTAATTGCCTCGCTTACATTGGCTGGGGTAAGGGGTATAGAACTGAGGCTGAAACCGTCGCAACTTTGTTTTTAAGCACGGTCAAGTTTTCGGGGTGCTCGACTGAATTTTTTTCATGCTTTGTTCACAGGACACACAACAACTTTGTCATTAGTCAGCTGTCAGTTTAAACAACCGCGGGGGTTGAGCAGGAGTGCGTAGGGCGAGTGCCTCTTAAAAGTTAACTGAAGTGGCACTCAATTTGCCATCAACTAGTTAACCATTAGTTAAGCAGCGGCTAAGTCGACTATGTTGCTTCTGAGAAGCTCATTTTGGAACTTAAATACAAGTCTGATCGATGTATCCAAGCAACATCTGACTTTAGTTGGATGTAAAAGTGGATGAGTTGAGTATTGTACAGAAGTCTTGATATCCACAAACATTTAAATTACAAGAAGCAATTAGTTCAACAAAATGAAAATGAAAATATGTTTTGGTTAACAAAATCTGCGATTCTTATCCGATCTTAATGAAATTTGATCAGTAATTTGTTGGGGTATATTATACATAGGCATTTCTTGGCTACTTTCACAAATTTTCACTTGTTTGATTTGTGGAGCTGCGACAATCTGTAATCATCATCAGCAAGTACAGTCTGCAATGGGAAATTGAACGTTTGTTAAAGGAAATATCAGCTGAAAACGGCGTAAAATAGACGGCTGCAAAATTAGAAGCTAGGCAACACTTGCTAATGATGACCGTCTCCGCCTCCGCCTTCGGTTCGTGCAACAACTGCCTCTCCCTCTACTGCTCCTGCTGCTGTTTTTGTTGCTCCCGATTCAGAATGTGTTGCACGTTGATCGAATGTTAATTTGAAAATAAATGAACGTTAATTATACGCTTCACAATTTGGCAGCAGCGACTTCCTTTCGGGTGTGAGAGCTGTTGCACTTGATGAGTTGCTGCCACTGCCACTGCCACTGCCGCTGCCGCTGCCGCTGCTGTTGCTGAACTCTTAGCTGCGTATATGTCTGACAAATCATGTCTAGCCTTTTGATGTTATCGCACTCATTAATGCCACAACGAGTGCAGCAACGAGGCGTGGAGGCGTGGCAGCGACGCCAGCTTACCATTTGTTGACAGCTGGTAGCACTTGAATTCCTCTAACAAGGCCAAGACGAAACACGGCTTGTTGTTGTTGGCATTGTTGTTGTTATTTTATTTTTCATTATTATTTGCGCAGACTCGGCTAGGTGACAGCTGCCCGCTTGCCTGCCTGCCTGCCAGCCAACCAGCCTGAGTCAGAGGCTCTGTGCGTCCTGACACACTCAGAGAAAAATATGACATAGAGTTCCGAAAATTCTCATTAATAAATCGCTTAACCGCTTAAGGCGTAAAATATTTCTGAATTATCTGTATATATATAAAATGATTTAATAAAAAATATATAAATATTTATTTATCTATTTCAGATTGTTCTAACTTTAAGGGGAAATACAATTTCGGAAATATCTGTATACATTTTCTTTACCTACTTGTCTGATTTCAACATATAGGTTTCTTCAAACTATAAATATTCGTAAAAATGTTTAAAAAACATGACTTTTTATTAATTAATGATTATCTATCTATAAAAGTTTATTTCACAAATTTCGAAAATGTTTTCTTGATACCCTTTTTGCTGAGTGCACTCACTTAGCCGGGCACATACACACAGTTAGAGGCTATTACGCACAGTTCGGACACACACACACACATACACACAAGGACAACTTTTCACACCTTGCGGTTGGTTGGCTGGTAGGTGTGAAGCGGAATTTCCAGTGTGCGTCGTCGGAGCCTTCGGATCGGGCTTATCTAAATTGCTTTTCGAGTATCAATATTTTAGCTCAAGTGTAAATTATAACGCCCCGTGTCTGTATGCAGCACACACACACACGCACACACACACACACACATATGGATGCAGGATTCGTGGAGAGTCGCAGTTTATTTAGTGCTAGGCCATAGATAAATCTAAAAGCCTTGGCGATCCGACAATCACCGCCACCAATTAGCCGAGTCAAGAGTCGACTCGACTCGACTCGACTCGACTCGATTCAAGTCTCAAGTCGAACCGAGCCATTTTGAACGGCATAAATTACGCACGCCAACGTATTCATAATTCTATTTCCGGCACATTAACTCAACCCCGCCGACCAAAGCCAAAGCCAGAGCCAAAGCCACAGTCAAAAATGAAACCACGCATTCCCATGCCCATTCGCAGGGGTCAGCCTGTGACTGCAAGCACCCGCCCTCTCCCCTCTCCCCTGTCGACCCTTCGGATATAGCTTGAAGATTTGTCGCTGACACGCGATCCGAGAGCCAACGGGATGTGCTTCATTAATTGGCGTCCAAGTCATAAAAAATATGTATCTTTGACTTTTGTTTCCAGCATCCGAAAACCAAAGTCAGGTAAAAGTTGTTAATAAAACGAAAACTAAACTAAATGAAATCAAAATAAAACGAACAATATAAAAAAAAAGCACACAAACACACACGAGTCAATATAAACAGAATGATGAAGAAAAAAAAACGAGCTAAAACAGAGCCAAACTGAGCGCATTATAATCAGATTATGAGCACTAATGATCCTTTAATGATCGGCGTTTAGGTCTGGGCCTCAAGATTGGTTTTAAATTGAAAGCCTGAGCCACAGCCAGAGTCCGACCATAAAACGAAATCAAATCAAATCGAAACGAATCGAATCGAATCGAATCGAGTCATATCAATTTTAAGCGTAACACATTTCCCGTTCGCTCCACAAAACTCTTTCTTTTTTTTATCATAGCCAAGCAAAAGTTGGGCAAAAAAGAATATATAAAAATAGTTTATTGAATTAAGTCCTATGCAAGTTCTTTTCAAGTCAAAACGGACTACCTAAATAAAATTGGAAAATTAAAAGAAAATTATTATTATTTAAAGAAGAATTGGCATTATTTTAAACGGTTTTATTTCTTGGGAAATACTCTTTTGCAGACACTGGGTATTTTTCTCTTATTGCCTGATTCCACAATCAAAATTATTCGCGAATTTCTACGCATGTAAAGTATGTTGAAAAACATAAGTTTGTATCTAATTTTAATTAATTTGATATTAATGTCACAAGCAGCTAATAAAATAGAATAGAAAGAAAATCAGGTTTATTTGTTAACACACAATTAGCATTTAATTAATTTGATTTGTTTTATTATAATTTATTATACTTTAATGATAAAAGCAAAATGGAAATTAAATACTTTTGAATTTGCAAATCTGTTTTTTGTTCTTCATTTATTTATTTATTTTATACCCCATTCGAATTCAGATACAAATAAGTCAATCAGCTGCTGCTAGTCAATTAGCAAACTGCGTTTAAATGAGACTAACAATTTTTGTCCTACCCTTTTTAAATACAAGTTGCTTGACTCTTTGATAGAGTAGGTGTAGTTAGTGTATGTGTGTGTGTGTAAGTGTGTGTGTGTTTCTCATTAACCCGTTCGATCTACTTCTACTTCTACTTCTCGATCTCGATCCCGTACTCGTTCTCGGCTTTCATGTTTTATCAATGGCAATCGCTGACGCTGTGCGGCGTACACCTTCGGGGCATGCAACGCGGCTACTGTAAATGTTTGTTGTTGCAGCATGGGCTAATTATTATCAGATATGCAGTTACATATGTATGCATGTCTGGATATACACACAAATCGAGTGAGAGGGCTTTCCGAGACCAGACCAGTGACTAGGGATATCATTTCCGGTAAGCGCTCTCAGCTCATTCTCTCTCTCTCTCTCTCTCTCTCTATCTCAGCTCTCTCTCTGTCTCTCTCTCTCTCTCTCTCTTCGAGTTTGTTGAGTTGCGCAGCCGCAGCAGCATTAATGAACTTTTAAGCGTTGCTACTGTGTTGCGCTTGCCACGAAGCAAGGGGTACGCGGGTGCAAGGGGCAAGGTGCCAGCGAATAGAACAGGGACAGGTGTAATTTAATTATGTGCAGCAGCAGCAGCCACAGCAGCAGCAGAGTTTTTGTCCTGGCTGCGTCCAATTTTAATGACACATAAAATTGGTCACTTATGTTTGCCACAATGAAAACAAAACTGGTCAGGACATGACACAACAGGACACAGCCGCAGCAGCAGCAGCAGCAACAGCAGCAGTCATAGAGCTGCACACATGTGGTGCACGAAGTGTTTTCTGTGGCGTCATTGTCCTTGTCCGCAGTCTGACTAGGTAAACACAAACGTGTCCGTGTCCCTTGCCTTGTCCCTGTCCGTGTCCCTGTCCATGTTGGCGTCTAAGGCCGAGTCCTTAAAAGCCGCTTAGCGCAATGAGCGCTCCAGGGTAATGTAAACCTGTTAACGGTCAGCGACGCGAACCTTGCCTGCTTTTTATTTTATTTTATTTGGTTTTTGTTGTTATTTTTGGCTCAGGTGTTTCGTAGTCCACTCGTAGTCCTGTCGTTTTCCTATCGTCCTTTTGAGGCTACGCGACAGGCGTTAAAATCATGTATCGCTGACTCGTTTAATTACAGTTACACGTTATTACGTCCCTCCGTCCGTCCGTCCATCGACCCTCAGCACTTTGTTTGCTTTTTTGGGTATATGGTTTCATTTCGTTTTTGGTATTGTTTTTCTTTTCATTTTTTTTTTTCGATTTTCGGCACTCAATTTGGTTTTTTTCTAGGCCACTTTAAGCGGCCAAGTGAAGTGTTGATCAACATATTTCCGTTTCCAATTATGGACTCCAGCATTTAACTAACTGTTATGTGCTGCAACTGATTGGCATGAAACCGTATCAAGTCCATAATCCTCCTCCAGCTACCATATAATTCAACAAAATGCATTTTAGAAAATCGCCATACTTTTGGCTTCAAGGGTAACTCACCTTATTATTCAGAGAGTAATTTTTTTTAAGTCCATAACTTAGAATAAATATGTATAATTTCCAGCGTGTTGTATTATATATGTACACAGAACTCTAAAATTAGCTGCTTGCTATTTATTTTAGAATAAGACATTAGTGTTTGAAGATTTGACATTTATAAGCATTTTAGAAAGTTTATAAAATTCATAAAGTTTGATTTAAAAAAGCATACAATTTGTAGGCAACTTGAGTGACTTCTCTCTTGATCCTTTCGACATTTTAATGAGTACTTGTTCTAAAAGAATGTGTTTTATTTCAAATTTTCTAATTGGAAAAAATTTCTTCGTATATTTAGAAATTATTAAGCGAACAAGTTTTCTAGTTTTCAGGGTGATTTTCTTGTTTAGGCGATTTTCTTAATTTCATGGCACTTCTTTTTCTCAGTGTTATGAAGTTCCATTAATTTTTAATTTGCCACAAAGATACAAAGATATTAACACAAATATTCGAATAAGTATTTGCTAAGGAAACTGTTTATCTGAGCCAGTCCAGCGTTTTTTAAATATTTTTTTATTGTTTTTTTTTTTTTTGCAAATGAAAATGAAATTATTAAGGCATTAAAGTATAGAAATTAATTAAAATATAATCAACATTACGTGTGCGGCATGGCGTGACAGCAAATTATATTTAATAATAGTGCCATTATATTTATTCGACGAAGAGCTTGTTGGGGGGAAGGGGGGGGGGAGGAGAGGAGAGGACGTTGGTTGAAAGTTACCCCTGCCATTTAGCTCGTTGAGCTGCTGCAGTTGCAACTGGGGCGAAAAGCCAACAAACAATTTGGCAACACACACACCAAAAAGCAAGAACAACAACATCAACAATTGTCAAGGCTGCAACGCCCACAGTCGGGCCGAACCAGATTGTTGCATGTTGCTGCCTGGTTGCAAACAAAACAAATAAGAACAAAATTGTAAAAAAAAAAATAAAAAACAAAAAAAAAATTAATTGCACTTAAATTGTCACTGCCGCAACAACTTAAGTGTTGTCGTTGTGGTTGTTGTTTGTTTATCGTTTTATCGGTTGTGGCCATTTCATTAGTTGATGTTGTTGTTGTTGCTGTTGTTGTTCGTGTTGTCATTGCTGTTTTAAACGCAACTAATTAATGGTAATGGGTCATTTTGCATGGCCATTGCATGGATATCGCTTGTTTGTTGATATTGTAAGCAATTTTATGGCCCCAGAATGTGTTTTAGTTATCGATTTTTTATTATTCACAACGTCCGCACGAAACATTTGTTTGCCAACAACCCAGTTTGGCCAATTACCGAATAATTTCAATTATGAGCTCGATTGACAATAGTCCAATTTATTTAGTCACATTTTATAAACAAGAAAATCTTCAGCATGCCGCGGATTACATATTCTTGTAAACCGTATTCAATTTGCCAATATGTTCAAAATATTCGAAACTTTCAACAAATTTGGCTTATAAGGTTTCTGTCTTACGATTGCCTGCGAACTGGACATGCCACATTTGTCTAATTACAGTGCATCAGAATGTTTGCCTATTCCATGGCAGAAATATGGGATCGGGGCGCGATGACGAATTTTCTTTTTAGCCCATATTTTGTGAATTTAGTCTGGTTATCTTTTCATACGAGAAAAATTCATGTTCTTAGAAACCATAGATATAAGGCAAATATATGACAAATTTTAACTAGACAGCTTTAAAAGAGAGGGAATTCAGCTCATATAGGTTAGGTTATGTTATATGAATATGGTTAGTTTCCTAGGTTGGGTATCGGAGAGTTCCGATATGTCTGTTAGGAGGATATGTCCTAGCAATTTAAGTCTTCCTCTCGGTGACAGAAGAAGTGTTAGTGACGCTGATCAGGAATATATATTGTGGGGTCGGCGACGTTGACTTTAAACTTAGCTACAAAATTATAATATCCTCGATATGGATATACCAATGTATATAAAAGAAATTATAACTAGTCCATGTAATATGTATTAAAAGAAGTATATTTAAATTTAAGATATTTCTGCTGCCATTTAAAATACTGTTGTTAAATATTTTCATTTTGATGTGACAGAAAACAGTCTTTGATGTGAAATGAAATGACGTCTCTCCAGTTATGTTTTTGGTATGCTACCTTTATGGTTCGTCTTATATTCTAATTAGTCTTTGCTAATTATGATTGATAAATTCTTGGGAATATGATGGGCCTCAATCAATCATTTTACTTTCCCCTTTCATCAAAGATATTATTATATTTTCCCTTATATGACACTCGGCTATAGCTAATAGATTCTCTTTGGTAATGCGTATTTAATGCCATGCTTGAGCCGTAAAGCTTGCCAATTCAACCGGATGAGAAGTGTACTATATATATATATATATACATATATACGGGCATCTATATCTTTTAAATCGCTTAATCAGCTAGAAGAGCTAGTCAGGCTACGGTCACAACTTCAGGCTGCCTGCAACTGATGCTTAATCCTTGCCACGTACTCTCATCTAATTGTATAAAAGCGTTTCCGTTACGTACGCCATTTTCACACACACACACACACACACACATACACACACACACACACACACATACACACACACACATACACACACCTACGCCAACTCACATAGAGAGCAGAGAGAAACTGCTAAGTCCTCGCCAGAAGGAGACAGACTACACGTATCCATCTCCATCTCCTCTTCCTCTCCCTCCCTCTCTCTCTCTCTTTCTCTCTCCCTCAGTCTCTGTCTCCCTCTCTCCTCTTTGTACAAACTTCAAGTCAAAGTATCTAAACGCACAGTTTTTCTGTATCCAAAACTGCATTAAATGCCATAAAATAACTTTTAAAATGCTTTTTACTTAACATCCTGCTAGCTTTAGCAGGCAATTGTAAAGGCAGAGGCAGAGGCAGAGGCAGGGGCAGAGGCAGAAGCTGAGGCACAGCAACGCCAACGCCAACGCCTACGTCAACGCCAACGTCAACGTCAGCGGCAGCGCCAGACGCGTGAGGTGTCAAAATTGTAATGGCAAGGCAGCAAGCAGCCCAACCACCCACTAAGGAGAGCAGGCTAACGAATTCCTTTGCACACCATCCACCCACGCAGAGCGCAACAGAGAGAGAGAGAGAGAGAGAGAGAGAGAGAGAGAGAGAGAGAGAAAGAGAGTTATTCAGAGAGCAAGGTACAGACACAGAGCCAGAGAGAGAGAGTGTGAGAGAGCGAGACAAAGGCGGTGGGCGAGTGGGAACGTGAAGCGGGTGGCGGGTACCGTGGCCACCTTAAAGATTAATTAACAATTTGCTGTAAAAAGGCAGCCAAGCGAGTTTTTTTTTGCGTTTTTGTTTTGCTTTTTGGCAGTCGTCAACATTGCTGCCGTCGCGGCTGCTTATTGGTGCGAAAGTTCAGCTAGCGATTGATGCGTGCGCCAGAGCGAGACGACACGTCTGTCATGCGGCAACGATGGCCAAGCGTCAGCGTGAGTGAGTGCAAGCGAGATATCGAAGGCAGCAGCGCCGCCGCTGCTCTCACGCTGGCTGGACCAAAATTATCGACAGCGGAAGTCAACACACTTTAAATCAATTAGAAAATAAAAGGCGGAGTTTAAACGAGCCAGCTTAGCAGACAAAGAAGACGTCGCGTCAGCGACAACCACAGCGAGCTGCGCTCACAGCGGCACACAGCACCACCCTGGCATCCCCGGCCCCCCTCCCCTCCCCCCATCCCTTCCGTCACCATGTCAATCCGAAAGCAAGAAGAACAACAACAAGAACAACAGCAGAGTTCGGGTTAAGTGACATGCGTGCGCAGAGAGTTGTTGTGTTGTTGTTGTTGTTGTTGTCTTTCGATTTGCCTGCCAACTGGTTTGTTTCGACAGTTCACCCTCCTCCCCTCCCCACCCCTCCCCAACACACACACGCACACGTAGAAACATTGAGAGTGACTGTGGTGAGTTTCTGTCTCTTTTGATTTTTATGGCATGTCTCTTTCTCCTTTGCCCTTTGTCTGTGGCTGTGATTATAATTTGTAATTTGTGCGAAGCGTTCGACAGAACTGCCGGAAGGTGTTTGGATTATGGCATGTACTTGGGCGCGGAGGGGGGCATGGGGGGGCTTGGTGGCAGTAGAGTAGTTGGAACAGTAGCCAAGTGGGCCCCATTGCCTTGGGCACCCATCGGCCAGATCCATTCGTAGGTCAGCTGTGTGTGACAAAACTGTGGGTCAACAAAAACAATGAGAGCGCACTTTGTGTTTAATTCGTTTGTCTGAATCAATGAATGAATGAATCGAATGAAACTGAATGAACACATGACTGAATGAATAACCAACTAGAGATACACACACACACACACACACATGTATACCTATCAATGTTTTTTTCCCTTCTGTTTCGATTACTCAAAAGTCTCAAAAGAACATCATTTCATTTAAAGTCAGAGTACGGTCAAGGTCGAAATTCCCTGGCCTGAGAATGAGTTTCTTCCATGAATCCCAAAGTCTCTAAGCGAAAGACTGTTTTCGGATAAGTTAAATAGGATTAAGGTAGGATCAACAACTTAGTTAATATAAAGCTGTTTTTATACTGTGTACTTTGTTAATACTACTTATTATTATCTTAAAGTATAACTTATGAGCCTATATCAACAATCTTTAAAACACTATAATATTTTTTATTAATTTAATCTAGATTGTTGAAGTTATCCCAAATTTTCCATATGTAAGACTCTTTTGGGATACGTTAAATTAACAATAACTGAAGTACGATCAAGAACTTGGTTAAAATGAAGTTGTGGTTTCCAAGTTGAGCAAGTATTGAAATGATTGGAGACAGGCTCGGAAAGCTAACCATGAAATTGTATAATAGATGTAATCTTTGGACCAAGATATTTGTAATATGGTCGGCCATATATTACTCAATTAGTTTCTCAAATTGTACTTTAAGTAATTTAATAACAAATTTCACTGAAAACTGTTGAAATTGTATGCTTCTTTTGAATTTGAATGCCGAAAGGCGTTTTCAATTAATCCCATAAGAAAAGTGTGTTTTAGATGTTAGATTATTAATGGCTAATTAGAGATAAAGTGACACGTGAAGTAAGCACACAAAAAAGCATACAGCTTTTCACCCATTTGGGCGATTTCTCGCTGCACTTTCAATCCACACATTTTGACTAATTTCCTGTGACACTTTGATGGCAATTGACTGACCGCCAGACAAAGGCGTGGCATTATTAACGCTTTGCTGATTTCTACTGATTGAGCGTCAAAACTTTGCGGTCCGATCCACGGATGGAGGCGAGGCAGAAGTAGATGCAGAAGCAGACGACGATGTCCATGTTGATCAAGGAGTAGACGATTTCAGGCAAAAAAAAAATAAACAAAAACAACAAAAACCGCCACAAGTCAGCGCAATGTGTCGAAAACTTCAAGCAATATATTTATATAAATTGATGTTGAACATCTGCAAATGAAGTACGCCTCAACGATGGGCGTTAATAAAATGCGTAAAAATGCGCAACGCTATTGATTTTTGTAAACTAATTTCTGTGGTACTTCTCTTTGAGCTGGTTTTTGTTTATTTTTCAATATACCCTGTGCCCATTGAAAAAGAAAGTATTAAATGATGGCTGAAAACCGAAGAAGCACTCAACTAGTAATACTAAAAATATATTTTTATGATTATTTTATATAGTTTATATCGCGTCCAGCTCTGTTTTTTTGTGTAGATCAGTTGATGTCAATTATTGAGAACGTGTGTGTGTGTGTGCGTTAACAGGGTATCTCTAGGTCGAGCACTATCGACTCTATCATTGGGCTTCTTAGTTTTTAATTTTTCTGCTGGCGTCATCGTCTCAAGATATTATTATGGCTTTTTAAAGTATTAAACTAAGTAGCATTTGTTGTCTGTCCAATTTTCTGTTTGTCTGTGGCCTGTCAGTCTTTTTTCTCTCCTCAGCTCTCGACTCTCGCTTCGCATTTTCTGCGTCTTTTTGGTTAATTGGCTAAAAATTTTCTACCAAATTACTTTAATTATGACAGTTACACAGACCCCTATATATATATATATATTTATAAATATGAGCTTTTTCCTCGACTGTTTAGTTGCGCTTATTGCTTTGACCGGTCTTCATCTGTCATTCCTCATTCCCCAATTCAGTCGCTGTCATCTTTCAGATGTTGCTGCTTTTTTTTTTTTTAATATTATTTGCTGCTGCAGCATTACAAAATGTGTTAAATAATTGCTGATATTATTGTTGTAGAGAGTCGCTGTGGTTGGGAGTAGAGCTGAAGGTGCTACTTACTCTCCTCAATAGTGGGTCAGTGAGTAGACTTGCCAATTGTTGCGTTGATTGCGTAACAAGCATTTAAATGCTGGCCACAATCAATACTTGCCTCCGTTTCCTTTCTCAGGAACTACAGATATGTCATTATAATGCTGGGAGACTCACATTTGTAAAATGGGTTGCAGCTTTTTGGGAATATATTTTGATGAAACATCTTCAACAAAAGACAGTTTGTTAATAACATTAAACATTTAATATTATTATGGTCTCTGATTATTTGCCAATTAATAATTAGGGAATAACTTAAAAGTAGCTGTAATTAAGCACTTAAACAGTTTAGTTTGTGCATCAAAGTCATCTTTCGTGTGTGGGTTTGAAGCGCTCAACTAAACGGAATACTTAAGTATTTGTGCCTATATATATCGAGTATATACATACATATGTATATCTGTGTAAATCCGTGATTAAGGCATTGCATAAGCTGCGGCAGTGCTTTAATTGCTGCAGCAAGCATGTTGCATGTGGCACGAATTGGCTGCATGGTGAATGGATTGCGTGTGGGGTGGGTGTGCATACAGGTGGGTGAGGATACATAGGTGGGGGGATAGTGCCAACTTTTATGTGTGTTTTGTGGCCAAAAAAAAAACAAAAAACAAAAAAAAATACAAGAAGAAAAACGAAAAAATTGAAGCGCACTTCCGCGTAGCGAGTGAGCGATAAGCGAAATTGAAACGTTTTTGCAGTCAGTGTGGCACGAGAGCAGCAGCGTTAACAGCAAAATTAACATTACGCATACGCCGCTTTGTACGGCACCAAAAAAAAAAGAAGAAAAAAAATATTGGCGAATTGGCAAAACTGAAACAACTTCAGTTGAATTGAAAGCTTGAACGCATTACAAACGTTATGCTTGGCCGAGCGCAAAACATTAATAAATACCTGCGGTTTAATTCAAAATAATTTGTTTAAACATTTCCTTTTGTTTAGCGCTGCCCGTTGCCAATTACCCGTTGCGACGTGCACCACAACATTCTCAGACAATCGCCCCCAAAGCCCACTCCCCCGCCATCTTCTTCAGTTTTAATTGCAGCCCCACACACACACACACACACACACACATCCATATACATATATTGTCTATTTACTGGGAAGCTGGGCATTGTTCAACGGAATGCAATACATAAATTGCACGACGAGTGAAGTGATATACATCACCAAATCGAATTGCAAATTGCCAGAGGAACCACGTGTCCCCCCAAGGTCAGACAGGCCCAATCTACTCAAACATATACATCCTCTGTATGCTTGCCTTCAACACTTTTGAGACCAGACAAAGAGTAATCAGCCTGAAGGTGGCTTACAGACGAACTTCCCAGAATAATTGGTAATCGATAACCAGTCCTATTTGCCTAATAGGGCACTAACATTCAGTATAAATATGATTTGGCATTAATATTGATCAACTCTAGAAATTATACACAAGGTTTTTAGCAATATCGATTTACAAACCGAAGGAATTCACATTAGAAAAGCGATCCTTTCACGGTGGACAGATTATCTCCCAGCCGGGCACTCTCATCAAAAAAAAAGCACTCGCACTTTTTTTTTGTAGAGATTTAGCTAACTTTTAATTGTGGTGCTTGATGAGCAGTTAAGTTATTGTTCATAGTTGAGCAACGTCAGCTCTGAGCTGATTAAGTAGCTTTCACACGCAGACGACTCACCTACGCCAAAGCTTTGCCTGTGTCGCCAAATGCTTCAAGCGAAAGCTCAGCTCACGCATACTGTTGCCGCTGCAGCTGCAGTTGCAGTTGCAATCGCAGTTGCAGTCGCAGTCATATTTAAAGTCACAGCTCACACATTTAGGCTAATCTATTGCGTTGAGTCATTTCGCAGCAACCGCATTTAATGTCATTTAGAGTGAAATAATGTTAATCGCATGTCCAATTTAATGACTTTTAGCACACCGCTCACGATTCGCAGCGATTTGCATGCATTTGGCTTGAGATCAGCAAACAAAATAAACAGAAAAAAACAAGAAAACACAGCTCGAACTTGGCATACTCTATCAGTAGTCTCTTGGATGGCATAACGACTACTCAACGGTTTGGCCAAGTTGTTATGCCCCCTCTTTTAAGTGGCTGCTATGAAGAAACAAAAAAGAAAAACTTTAATTAAATTGCCTTGAATTGAAAATCGGTTTTGTTGCGCTTTTTTATGTCATGATTAGCGCAACTCTTTGCCAACTGCTGCGGCAAAAAAAAAGACACACACACAACAAGATCTGTTTTGACTTTGCGCAAATAAGCATTAAATCTCACAGTTTTGGGCCAACACCAACCATGCCTTCAAGATCTCAGACGCAAAACCGAAACCGAAAACAAATCCCAGCAACCCTACCCCAAATGCCATTGTATCCAATTTAAACTGTAGGAAAATATTGGATTATTTCTGTCAAAAAATTGCATTTTTTTTCGCTTAATTTTCTATTTATATTGAGTTCATATTTGGAATATTGATCAGGTTATGAAACATTGATTTGAAAGTTAAATTTGAAGTGCCGATCTCTTTAATTAAATTTTAAGCTTTATCTTGTTTTTAGGAATAATTTCTAAATATACGAAAAAAAAATTATTAAAATTCGGCAGACATTTTTCTAGTTTGTAAAAACATAACTCTCAATTTTCAAACATATTTCTATAAAGTCGACACGTTTATTAATCGTCTTCATATCGAATTGAATTGATTTTGTGGGAATTTATATATACATTTCAATATTTTCCAAAAGTGTACGCTGAAATGGAATGGAAAAACCAGAGTTCTTAAAAAGACATAACTTTCCGCCTTAGAAATTTAAGAAAAATTCTATAAAATCTGTAAATATTTTTACAAAAAAAGGGGCACAATATTCAGATGAGACTATAGCCAAATCATTGTGGCATTAATGTATCATAAAGTTATTATTAATTTGTGCCCGAAAATGTGTACATTTTGCCTATAGTGGCAGGCTGAGGTCCATTGCCATGGAAACGCTGACCGAGTCATAGCTGGAGTGGCGACTCCGAATCGGAATCGGAGTTGAAGTTGAAGACGGAGTTGGAAATGGGGATGGAGTTGGAGCCGCAGCTTGTTGCGCTTTGATGTTCGGCTTGTTATTATTATTGTTGTTGCTGCTGTTGTTGCTGTTGTTGCTGTTGTTGCTGTTATTGCCCGCTGCGGCGGCGGTTCTCATTTGAATTTTTATGCATTTTGACAAGGTTGGGGCTCCAGCCTGAAGCGGCGTGTGGCCAACGCTGATGTCGTTGTTGCTGGTGTTGTTGTTGCTGTTGTTTGTCGTTGTTGCTGGTGTTGTCATTGGGGTTGGTTGTTTTGCCAGTTTATAGAACGTTTCATTTGTCTCAATCAGCAATCAGAAATGAATGTTTTTGGCTGCGCGCCTTTTTGATCTTTGGCTTAACATGGTTTTTCAATTTTCGAGCATGACTTTTTATGGCTCTATTCATTCCGCTCTTTCACACCCCATCTATCTTTGTCTGCGCCCATTTTATTATTATTATTATTATTATTACTACGTACATATGTATCTATGTGCATACATGTAAATATGTATGTAGTTGAGTTGCCTAATTAAGTACGCTAATTAATTTGCCATTTGTATTTTTGTTATTTGCTGTTTGCTGTTTGCGTGTTTTGAACGTTTCCCACGTATGTGAAACGCGCTCGGCTCGCCAATCCAATCAAGAGTCGAAAGCCAAAAGCGAGTGTCACATTTAACTTGTGGCTCAAACATTAAAGATGACAAAAAGCCAACAAGTTCGCTTTGCACTTAAGAAATCTGATAAAAAAAACTGCGCAAAATAAAAAACAATAATAAAAAATAAAAGGGAGCACCATTCCAGCCACTTCTCTGCAGCTTCTACTCCTGCTGCTCCTGTTGCTTCTCCTTCTCCTTCTCCGTCTCCTTCTGCCTCTGCTTCTGCTTCTGCTTCTTCACTCTTCTTTCTCATTGCACTCGTCACGTGAGTTTTAGCGCAAAATGCTTTGAACGATTGAATGCATCTCGTATGCAGAAACGATCGCAAAACGAGTACCCAGACTTAAGTCGCAGTCAACATTCAAGACTCGAGACTTTTGTCCTCAAATCGTTTTTTTTTTTATTCATTTTTTTCCTCTGGGCACCACTCAAAGAAGTGTCACACACAATCCGCTTGCATTTTGGCATTTGTCAACTTTCATGCGCTGCGCTGCGCATGCCCAACAAAAACAACAACAAAAACAACAACAAGAACACCAACAACAGCTACAACAAAAACAACAACAACATTAACTGGAAACAGTGGCGGCATCGACTGTCTTAAGCCGCTTCTGGCTCCGGTTCTACGGTTCGGAGCTGCTCACTTTTGTGTCCTTTATCTAAAATGCTTTCTGCGTAAATTGCGTATTGAGTTTAAATTAAATTTGCCAAGATTAAGATAAGGAATTGCAGTTTCCATCTCACAACAGCAGCAGCCGCAGCAGCAGCAGCAGCAGCAGCAGCAGCAGCCGCAGCCGCAGCCGTAGCCGCAGTTGATCCCAATCCCGAGGCTGCAGTGCGTCGCGGACTTTTAACTGCATTGCTGCGCATTGGCGCGTAACCAAAAAGGTGTCTTAAACGTTTCTTTCCAACAGCCACCGAGAGGGTAAACAGGGGGACAGTGGCAGGGGCACAGGTAGAGACGAACGCAGTTACAGTGCCAGTGGCAGAGCCAGCAAAAGTTGCTCTGTGGTCGGTTTAGAAAAGATCGATGGGAAAAATTCATGCGGTAAATGAGTGTGTGAATGAGTTCAGTGTTCAGTGTGAGTGCATTCGTGCCAAAGACAAGTGAATCAATGCGTTAAGCAGTCTGTCATTCACTTACACTCTGTTGCAAATATTTACTTATTTATATTGCATTAAGTGTTATGTAATTATGCTTGCCCCAAAATTGAAGTATTCACCACAACCTGTTCTCAAATTTTAAAAACCTATTACAAATCGCAAAGTAAAAATTTCCAAGTCTAGTCTGGTGGGTGTATCGACTAGTTGTACCCTCTCAATTTATGCTGTTCGACTGTGAACTACAAGTCGAAAGATGCATAACTAATTTAACAACTTAATATTAATTAGCTCATTTCGAACTTCTATTTGTGCAGTGCATATTGAATTTCATATTTTATATATTTTTATTGCTATATATTTCGTGTTTCTATGATCCTAATATTTAATTTGCAGGTTCCCCGCCAAGTGTTTTTCAATAGGTTGCTATCAATTCAAAAAAAATGCATTATTTTATTTTTATCGATATATTTCAGTTGCCGACGGGCGGAAAGATCATCTACAACTAAGATTTTCTTGCAGTTATTTAATTGTTAGTAATTTATACCGTATATTGTATTTGTAGTAAGTGCAGCTAAAAGCTATTCAAAGATATTTGATATCAGATTCAGTTGCACTTTTCTTCCAACTTGACAATCTTGCAATTAGTTTTGAGTTATTCGAACACTCATTCAGATTGCATTCGGTTTTCAATTAGTTGCCACAAAATGCCACATTTTAGTGGCTACTGCAGCTACGCAGCAGATGCTTTTATTAAAAAAAAAAACACACACAGCGAGACATATAGAAAGAGAGAGAGAGAGAGAGAGAGAGAGAGAGAGAGAGAGAGCGAGAGAGGGAGATAGTGAGTGCGAGAGAGGAAAAGGCGCTCCTTCTAATTACTGTGACCCTGTTTAGAGGGTTCGGACCGTGGGCTCTTTGCTGCCAGCTACTTGAGTTTTGTTCGCATTCATTGGATACATTTCTTAAGCGGCGCGACGCACTTCCTTTCTGGTATTTAGTGGGGCAGTTGCCACTCGCTCGCTCGCTCGCTTGTTTATTTGTTTGAGTGTGTGTGTCTGTGTGTGTGTGTGCAACGTTAACGTGTCAAATGTCTCAAAACACTAATCCCCTAAGCAGCTTAAAGATCGCGATGCGTTGCGCTGCGTTGCGTCTTAAACGTGGCTGGAAGGAAGAGTCCGAAGACTGAAGACGGTGACGGTAGATGGTACACTGTGAAAAATGAAATGATTTCCATTAAAAATTATATTCTTAATATTACATATTTCGCTAATGAAAATCATAGGCTCTCTGGACACATATGCCAGGCTTAAAATGAAAACGTATCTAAATTAATTGCTTTGTACTGCTCTTAAGAAAATTCAGACTTGCCTTACTTCTGCTAGGTCTTAATACATACATGTACATTTTTCTTGATTCTCTCAGTGTATGTGATGAAGGACGTGGGGAGGGTGGCGGTAGTGGCAACTGAAGGTAAACTGCTGCCTGGCTGTCTGCTTGACCGAAGCGATCGAGTCGGCAAATGCTCGTTTGTCAGTTTGTCAGAGAGGCATTCAGTCAGTCAGTTAGTGAGTTAGTCAGTCAGTCAGTCAGTCAGTCAGTCAGTCAGCCAGTCAGCTTGTCAGTTCGTCTGTTGGGTACCTTTTCGACAATTTCTTACACGTTCATTCATCAGTTTGAAATGTGTGGCTGTGTTGGTCTTTGGCTTTTGGGTTTTCTTTTTGCTTTCTCTTAACAGTTTTACACGACGGCTCGTTGATCTCTTTATTGATATCACTTTTGATTTTCTGTCGTTCGATTTGATAAGTTGTCAGAAATCATAACAGGCCGGTAAATAAGCCAGCAAGTAAGTAGCAGTCACCGGATTGCGATTAAAAAAAAAAAAAAAAAAAAAAAAACAGTTGTTGGTAATTGAAAAATGATTTCTAATATGCACGAAATTAATCACATTTTGGATTTGCTGCCTCGCATCGCCTCGGACGGCATTGATCGCCACTTTGAGCGACAGCTAACACAGTAGCCGGAGAGAACGGACAGTGTACGGAGTACAGAGTATACGGAGTATACAGGGTACACATCAATTCAACGTCGAGTGCTGTTTTGCAGCCACTGTCTCTCTGGCCGTATGAAGCCTACTTTGTGTGCTTAACGCTTAACTGTTTGTGTCTTGGCTGGAAAATTAACTCGCTCATTGGTGTCTGTCAATTGAAATGTCAGAAACGATTTATAATTTCTGTTTCTTTGGCTGCTGTGGTCTTTTTTCTTACATTTTTTTTGTGCCTCTCTTTTTTTGAACAGCAAACAGTTGTTGTTGCAGCTGTGATGCCAACAAGTTTATTAAAACGCTTCGCTAGGGGTAACATTCGCTTCTCGCGGCTGTGGGGGAAGTGCGGGTTAACGAGGATCACTGGATTGGGTGGGGTGTGGTGGAGTGGAGTGCGGATTCGGATTGAGGTCTGCAACGAGGCGCAACTTTAGCGAAAACATAATGCTGATAATTGCAAAGGAGAAAAAGCGTCAACTTGATTTTGTACACTGAACTACACTGAACGAAATCACTTGAATTCCAACTAACAGTCCAATAATTTAAATAAACCTTTCATGTCTTCTCTTCTTTTCTAATATTTACAACAGACTAGCTGGTTAAAGCTAGATATTTTATTTAAAATTATTCACATATCTATAAGTGTACCCATGCCAACCATAAGCATATTAATAACTTAATTTTTCATTGATTCATGTTTAAATTTAATTACTTTACTAATTTACATTTTGTTTTAATAGGAAATAGGCTAAGAAACGATTATTCAATTATTATTGCCAACTTACCAATTTTTTATATACTTCTTAGATACTTTTTTCTTAAGTACTTTTTAATTATTATTGCAAACTAATTACTTAAACTCTTGCTTAACTATTAGTGTTCACTTACCAATTTCTTAGATATTTCCTTAATTATAATTGTTTATTTACTAGATTTCTAAATACTTGTTTAATTAATGTTTTTCACCTACCATTGACTTTTCTATTTTTTTTTTGTACAATTTTTATGTTCAATCGATTTAATTGTATATAGTTTGGCATTTAAAGAAAAACTGTTTATGTGAATTGGGTTTGGGCTCATTCATTTTGCCAAGTGAATGCATATCCAGAGAGAAAAAGAGAAGGATGGAAAGAAATAGACATAGTGAGAGAGAGAGAGAGTGAGAGAGAGACTGAGACTGAGACTGAAAGATCATTAAGCAAAAGTCGGGACTGTTGTCAGGCTTGACACTTTAGCACACAAACGACATATGAAATGGCTTAACGAATATTGACAGCCAGCCTAAAAGTGGCCATTTGAAGAGCGCAAGACACCGATTCGTATTCAGATGCAGATTCAGATACAGATACAGATACAGATTCCGATTGCGGATGCATGCAGCGAATTACAATCAGGCAGCTTAAGAGCTTGAAAATGGGATGGAGAGGGGACGGAGGCGTGGCGTGGCGAGGCGAGGCGGAGCGATGCGAGGCGCAAAATGTGTTACGGTGTTAATGCCAGTGCTCAATTATAGCCAGCGATAAAATCGATTGGTTCATTTAAATTGGCTGATTTGATAGCCGCGACGCAAAGTATGCAATGGTTTTGCGGGCAGCGGGAAAAGAGTATTTGACATTTCTGCACAGCAGCATTACTCCCAGTAAAACGCTTATGAATATTTATCGTATATGGTAATCGCAAAATATAAATGATAATGTGATTGTTTTACTATTTCTAATCAAAAAAATAACAACACACTTAAGTATTTGGCAATAAGGATGTACTAAGGATTTCATGACAATTTGACTTGTGTTAGAGAAGTGAAGCAAGAAGCCAATGAAGCAGAGAGAAGAAGCTAAAGAATAGAATAGTAAAACGTTCCCGAATGTGCAAGAAAGAAGAAGTGAAAATAACGATAGAATGAACAAGTGCATTCTAAAAGCAAAACGTGCCCCGAGATATAAGTGTAACTAAGAATGACAGTCTGTGGAGTGTGGGATCATACGAACTACGAGATGAATAAATGTGAATATACATTAGAGTTGACAAAGAAGAAGAGATAACAAGCGAGAGGACACGAACTACTACATGTTGTATACATGCGAATGAACGCGTCTCCTTGGGGTCTGTAGAGAGTAAGAGGACACCAGTTACAATATCTTGGATACATTATATGCAGATAAATGTATCTCTTTCCATACGGCAACTTGTAGCAATCAATCTGACAAACTTGTGGATAATTGTTGGATCGATTGCGTCAGCAGCAGACACTGTGGGGAGTTAGCTTCTATTTAACTATGTATTTATGCCAAGCACATTAGCAACAAGAGTAAAAACAACAACAGGAGTCGTGGGGTTAAGCGAGTCTCAGCTCAAATTGAATGGTGATTATGAATTGTGTGTGTGTGTGTGCCGCATACACGGGGCAATTGTGGCAAATAGTATCTCAGAGATGCGCTCGTGCGCTTTAGTAAAACTGGTGTAAACTGTTATGCAAACAATTTACAAACAATTGTGGGCACTGCGCAAAAGACGGGGACAATAAAAAAAAAAACAAAAAAACAACTAAGAAAACAGCAACAGCATTTACATTTTGTATTGTTGGAAAAAGCCGCAAGCTGCAACAGAAATTAACAGGAAATTAAGCGTTTTCCGTGGCCCAACGAATGCCGCTTAATTAGTTACAATAGATTAAATTTCAAAGGAATTTAACAACCGCAGCAACAACAAGTACAACAACGACAGCAATGCAAGGCCGTGCTCTTCTCCATACGCTGCGAAATACATTGTATACATTGCATATATATATATATATATATATATATATATGTATATGTATATATAGGTGTGACTATGACTAATTAAGAACGCTTGCGTCGACAACCCCAACCACATTGGGATTCACATCCACATGTACATGCACATCCAGAACCATATGGGAAACCGCTCTCGCTCCGCTCATTAGCGGAGCACACAGTTTTGCACCGCTGCCAACTGAGAGCAGAGAGTTGAGTGGCAAAACTTTAGAAACGGCTCTGACCATTTGGCATGCGTTGGGATTGTGGGTCCAAGCTAAGCTCCGATTTGCATCAACTCAAAACTGGAGTAGAGTCAAGTGGACTGCAGTCGAATGTTGTGCTGTGCTGTGGTGCAGTGTGGTGCAGAGTGAATTAAATTGCGGTGGCGTCAGTTCATTACAGGTGGTTGACTTTTATGCTCTGTTCGCTTCTTGCTTCTTGCTTCTCGCCACTCGCCACTCGCCTCTAGCAGCTCGCTTCTAGTGAACTGCGCCCCAGCGACGCCTCACTTTGCGTCTGGTTGCGTTGGCTTGTTAAAGTCTTGACTCAGTTTTTCTTTTTGCCCTGTTTTGTTGTTTTTTATTTCTTATTTTGTTTTTGTTTTTGTGAAAAATTTACGAAGCGTTAACGAAGCATTAAAGCGCGCATTTAACAAATTTACTTAAAACTGCATAAATTTTCAGACTCCAGCGGAAGTTGCCAGCGTCGTCGTCGTCGTCGTCGTCGTCGTCGTTGTTGGCGTCGTCGTTCGCGTCGCTGCTGGCGTCGCTGTTGTCGTTTTGCGCATGCGCAGCAGCAGCAGTAGCAGTTGGAAAAGCGTACGCTTTCAGCTCAGTGAGTTAGTTGCCGCTCCCCGTCGTCATTTTCATTTTCCCTCTTGCCAATTTTATCGGTCAGCATCAGGTGCAAAATATTGCATGTCAGCCACTGACTCTGAATCTTTAGTTCATTTCTGGCCTCAATTAAATTAGTCGTTTAATCAAAACTTTTGGCTAATTTAATGATCCATTAGTTTATATTGGCAGTAGGAGATTGTTTGGTTCAATTGCTGCGTAAATACATAATAATAATATGTCTACTAAACCATTATTAAACTTATTATCAACATTTTAATTGTAATTTTCAATTTTCCGATATGTTTGCAGAATTGCACCAATTTCCCTGTATTATTCCCTATATTTTCATACCCTAAAAACGAGAAGAGAAAAATGTTTTAGTATCCCAAACCCCTTCAAAATGGGTACCAAAAAGTAATGTAACAGGCAAAAGGAATGTATGCTTCATCAGCATCAACGGTTTTGTGTGTAATAAAGTCGATTTAGGAGACTGTAAGAAGTCTTAAATTAAACTAATTGCCACTAGCTCTACCATTCATTAGGGCCTGTGGATGAATACTTGAAATTAAAATATAAATTCTGTTCAAAGACAACGCATATTTGACCAACCAATAATATTATGTTAAGATTATAATTAATTGCAATGCATAAGCAATTATTGTACAATAACTAGGATAAGATACGAAATTCTGTCGGCTCTCACGGAAAGTGTGCATAATTATGAATAGCGATCTCTGATTACAATTTGAACCATCTATTTAACTAGTTGCTTATCTTAAGACAAATGTTAATATGCACACGTGTGTGTGTGTGTGTGTGTGGATGTGTGTGTGTGTGTATTGCTGAACATTTTTGTGTGTCTTGATAATTTGGCTGTGTGATTAATTGTCTAGCGAGGAGATGTGGACAAAAGTTCGCTGAAGCGGAAAAAATGAGCAGCGAGAAAAATGCTACATAAAAATAACAAAATTCAAAATTCAAATGCGTCCAAGAAACTACAACGGTTCGTTACACGTTAAATGCTGTTGCTAAAAACTAATTTATAGGGTCAAGAGCAAAGAACAAGTGTTCACCGAGTCAGGCAGTTAGATAAACGAGAAACCGAAAACTCAAAGACTCAAAGACTCAAAGACTAAAAAGAAAACCCCAAAGAGCCACAAGACTTGCTGCTTAGCGCTCATTACATCAACTGAAGCGCGTCTATTATTACCACATTATTCAAATTTGAGTGGTTACCTGGTTATCTGAGGGCACTGGCTATTAACTGCTGCCCAGTGGCCAGTAGGTGAAAAGTGGAATTTCTGTGAATGATTTATTGTAATTTGCTTTAAGAGTTATGTTCACACCATCCCCGAGAGAGAGAGAGAGAGAGAGACTGGGACGCAGAGAGTTGGCCGAGCATTGCATTTAATCTAATCTACTATACACATTGTTTAGGTTTTTTTTTAATTTTTTCCTTTTTGGGGGCGAGGTGCGGCTGCTTCTCTGCGTGGGGGTGGATCCCGTTGCTGCCTCCGGCATCGTCATTGGCAGCGGCATCGGCATCAGCAGCGTCTTCGGCAATGCCAAATATGCAAATTAATGACAAAATAAGGTGTGTGTTTTGCAGCGGCCTCCGCGGCTCGTTAATGAGCCATTTTCGGCTGGACGGGGGTGTGACATGTATATATATATATATGAGTATATGAGTATGAGTGCACTCATAAAAAAATATGATCTCGAATTTAGAAAATCGCATTACAGCCATTAAACAATTTTGTTTAAGGAAATAAGTGATATATGTTGCAAAGTCAAATCTCTAATCTTATTCTCTGTAATTTATTTTTAATTTAAACACTTTAGAAATATTTTTTTTTGATAAGTAAGAATGAAATGTGGAGAGAATTTTGGAAGTTAATTTTTCATTGTCTATATATATTTATATATATAAGCTATGTAGATTTGAACTTCTAAAAATGTATTTATTTATATGCTAATTTTAAAGTATTTTTAGCACCAAATAGTATATGGTGATTTTCTAAATATTATTGCATACTTAGGCATATTTAGTTTCCAGTGTAGCGGGGCAGTCGAAAACGTAGCTCATCAAAAGCCGGCCCCTTATCTAGTCAGCGAGCTCAAATTGGGTGTGAGAATAAATTTCTCAGTTTTATGAGTCGCTCGCTTCGGCGTTAATAATGGGCACTCAATTGGTTTTAAGACCTCTGCAGAACTGAGCAGTAGAAATAAGCCAGACTCGAGGCGACGAGACCAGAGAGCTGTGAGACGGTCCCTGTCCGTTTCTATGGCTATGGTTTGTGGCCGTTAGATGTTTTATTCAAGATTAATTGTTAATTTTTTATTGCTGGTCTCATTTTCGTTTGGTGCTGGCCAAGAAATTAAGTTGAGCTTAAGTAGTTTCGGTTTTTTCGTTGCTTGTAAACGGGGCGAACGAACGGAAATGTTATCGCCCAATAAAGTACCATAATTTGTAGTCATAAATCTTTTAATCTAAACACCAAATAAGATACAATTTCGTTATAATAAAACCGTATATAAATGAGAAAGAGAGAGCGCGAGAGAGAGAGAGAGAGAGAGAAAGAAAGATTAAACAACCTACATACGATCTAAACAATGCGTTCTCCAAAGTGTTCCATTAGAAAAGATTCGAGATTCGAGATTCGAGATTTAAGATTTGAGATTGGATTGGATTGAAGAACTGTAGTAGTCGTAGCTAGTGGCAGCTAACCTCAATCGCATGCCAATTCAAAATGGCAACAAGAACATAGCTAAACTCAACAAGCCATCAAATTAAAGTTAAGAAAAGAAAAAAAACGCCGCGATTATTAAAAAACTTTTTAATTGCTGTATGCCGTGTCGAGATTGCTACAACAACAACGACAACAACTACAACAAACACCATCGAAATGCAGCCATAGCAATAATAATAACAAAAACAACAACAGCACGCAAAGTTCGGGGCCTGCCTTGAACGGTCCGAACATTTTTGTGTTAAATGCGATTAATTGCGATATTATATTCTTATGTAATCGTAAACGTAATCATAGTATGTAGTTAAAAAAAACCAACAACAACAACAACAAAAACAGAAGAAAAAAACGCTACACAAAACGCAATAGAAGCACCCATGCCTGATCAGAAGGGGGTTGGGGCAGCCGAACAGCTGAGAATCACCAAGTAAAAGGAAGTGCGGCACAATGAAGCTCGCGCTTAAGCTCCAAGCCAGCCACATCGTGGGCAACCCAACTGTATGCACATATGCATGTGTGTGTGTGTGTGTGTGTGTGTGTGTGTGTATACGCTACATTTTTGCCAAGCCATCCACACATTAACAGAAGCTTGCAGAAAGCGGAAGACAGACCAACAGAGAGAGAGAGAGAGACATAGAGAGAGACAGAGAAAGGGTGCAAAAGAGAGATAGGGTGGGGAAGCATTTATAATCGAATCGATATATGAACAAAATATGTTCATATATATTTTAACATAGAAAGGAATCGACTCCGATTTGTTGAACATATAATTTTCCGATGTTCGAAACTTGCAATGGTTTTTGTTCTCATTAACTATTCAAAAAAAAAAAAACAAATGTTTTTTCTCTTTATTTTTTAGTTGTAAAAGTAAATGTTATCTGCAATTCGTTTGAAAATGGCAATAAATTTTGATTTTATTAAATATATATAAAAAAAAAAATTTAATATCAAAGATTGTGCAATTTTAAATGTGGCACAGTTTTAATTTTGATCTAGTCCTTAGCCAATGTTTCCATAATTTATCCGATTTAATAAGCTATGCCAAATTAAGGAATCAATTTGATTCATTTTATGGAAGAATTGAATTAAAATTAAGTACATTTTATTGATCTTTTTTTGGGCACTTGAGGGTTAAGAGAGATAGCAAACTTTGAGCTTTACATAAATGAGTATGCAATTTTTAGAGTATTCGTCTGTCGCTGTCTTTTAATCGGAATACAAATTTGCACTTCCTTCTCTTGCATTTGGTTGTTGTTTCGTTTTTTGCACTGTTTGCATTTTTATTTTCTAATTTAATTTTAAGCTGCGACTTTCAATAAAACTTTGCTGCCGTGTTGCTGTTGTTGTGGACTGGCCTGAGAGCTGCACATGCAACTTTGCTTTATGACTCATGACAACATGCAACATGATGTCATGTTTCGTTTCGTTTCGTTTTGTGCCTCTAGTCGGACTAACTAACTAACTGACGGACTAAGTAAATCTATTTTGTTGCTGTTGGCATTGTTTGTGTTTTTGTTTTTGGCTTAAAGCTTTTCTTAAGTATGCGATAGCTTAAACTCTGCATTTATTTAATGGCCTTCTAATGAAACAGACAACAACCGTTAGCAGACAGACAGACAGACAGACTGACAGACTGAGTGGCTGACGATCTTTTGCGACTGTGGCGCTCTTCCTCTTTCCATCTGTCTGGCTGTGGGCCGAGGTTCGTTGACTCTTTTGCTGCTCGCTGTTATAATTGCCACTAAAAATGTCAGGTGCTAAACGCTATCAGCCAAGTAGAACAACCAGCTACAACACAATAACTACAGCAACAGCAACAGCAACAGCAACATTAACATCAACAGCAACAGCAATAACACGTCCAACAAAATTATAATGACAATAAAAACAAATTTACAGATTTCCATTTAAAATGCAGGAGGCACACACACACTCAGACGCACACGCACACACATAGTTAGGGAACGACACACAAAATAGTGAAATTAAGTGTAGGTACCAAAAATTAGTATCGCGTTTTTCTATCTCGCAACAGCCACAGAGAACAGAACAAAAGAGATAGACGCATTTTTATGGCCAATGCCCAGGGGCGCACGAGGTGCCACAGACCCCATTTGATACACACCACTAACCGCAACAAGAGCAACAGCAACAACAGCAACAACAACAACAACAATGGCAACACCAACGCCAGCCAAAGAGACCGGAAGCGATGCTTATCGGTCAGTCCAGTCCAGTCCAGTCCCGTCCCGCCCCGTCCCGTTCAATTCAGTCCGCGGCTGGACAGGTCCCAGGTTGTATGTGTGTTCAAAAATGCAAACCATTTGGGGATTTGCCAAAAGACTGTAACTCACTTGTCAGTTTTGTACGAGTAATACACTTGAATTCCAGGGTATATTTGCTGTGCAATCGGCCCATAAAAATACAAGTGCCAAGAAAGCAACAAGATCACCTTTCAAATATTACTCTCAAAAAAAGAAAATCGACCTGAATTGTAGAAAATCGCTATATATTTGTGCATCAAAGGTTACTCACCTTTATAATTACTAAAACTAAATTTTTTTGTATATGCACAGAATTATGATTAATTATTAATCATTAGTATTTAAAGATTTCGCAAATTGAAATGCATTTAATATAGTTTTAAGACTCATGCAATCTAACTCGAAAAAGCTTACGTAAATATGCCAGGTAAACTCTAGCAGTCGAAAAAAAAGAATTAGCATTTCTACTTTTTGGAAACATATTGCATCATTAGGAAAAACAATTATGTAAAAGAGAAGACAAGCCTTTTTTATTTTAAGAACTTTATGTTAGTTTATTAAAAAATTATTTCGAAAAACAAGATAAGCTTTCTAGTTCTCAGAGCGATATTCTAAAATTCAGGTAGTTTTTTATGGCAAATTTTAACTACCAGACATTTTAGCTGAACTCAAAGTTACCTATACTAAATTAAAAAAAAAAAACTATAAAAAATTCAAGTGCCTTGAAAAAATTCAAAAGTGTCACCTTTGCATCTATAACTATTCTGTGGTCGAATGTTTTTCTACATCTAGGAGTATCTACGAGTATCTTTCTCTCCGTAAAACAATTATTTTCTCAAGTTGAACCAACTTTTATCCCTCCAAGTACTTGTACTATGAAAGTGGAATTAAAGTTAAGCTAGGTACCAATTATCTATTGCACAATTCTTAAACATTATTTTGGACATTCTAAAAACAATTGTCCATCTAAAATCTTAATGGTATAGCTAAGTTTTAGCAGATATACTTAAAATTACAGTTTCCCACTCAGATCAATACTCCCGACAATAAGATTCATCGTTGAGCAAGGGCATTTCATATTTGGTGTTGAAACAATTCATTTTACTATTTTGTGTTCCTGTGGCCGTAATTATTGTTGTTGTGGCTGCCCTGTTAAACAATGCGATTAAAATATTTAAATTCAGTTTGGCGAGTTCGAGAAATGTTCTTAAACTGCGCCTGCGCGCCTGATAAATGGGACAAGTCCACTGCGACGGCATTACATTAGCATATAGAACGAATGCTGGGAGAGAGTGCCAAAGGTTAAAAGGAACAGGCGGGCAGGTGAGGGAGCAAGGGAGCGAGGGAGCGAGGGAGCGAGGGAGGTAGGGAAGTAAGGCGGCAGAGGTTGGTTGACAGGTAGGTACAGAGAGGGGAAGAGTAGTTACATAAACGTTGCGCTTCGTCGCTTGTTTAATTGTTCCTGTCGCGCAAATTGCGGTTCCTTGAGCTGTTCACTTCCCAGTCCCCAGTCCCCAGTCCCCCTTCCCATTACCCATTTCCCACTTCCCAATTAAAATTACCCTTTCCATTTGCACTCAGTTTGCGTGTCATGCGCCATGTAGCGACTCAGCGTTGCAGTTGCAGTTGCAGTTCGAGTCGCTGTTGATGTTGACATTGACGCTGGCATCGCGCAATTATTTAAATCACTAAACCAAACTTAACCAACTGTTAAAATATAAACTAAAATGCATTTAACTGTTTTGGGCTGTTTTGTCAACAAAGTGCTGTCATCATCATCATCATCATTGAAATCATCATCAACATCGCTTCCCGCTCACGTACACCTCTTCCTGTCACTGTCACAGTTTATGTTGTTGTTTTTGATGTTGTTAGTGTTGCTGTTGTTGCTGTTGTTGCTGTTGTTACTGGTGTTTTCGTTGTCGTGCTGTTGCGTCTGTCAGCACTTTTGACGCAATTACCTCTCAAAACACACACACACACACACATGCATGTATATATACAATCATACAATTATAAACTCGGTAAAAAAATTTGCTACAAAATTTGGAAAATAGCCATAATAATTAGAAACGTTTTTCTGGTTTCTAGAAATAATATTTTAGAACACAACAGAAATTTTTGAAGATGCTGATATAGAATATATTTTAATGCATTTTTTCAATTCAGTGTCTCGAGGTCTAAAATTACGGTAGATGTAGGCTTTCCTGATATTTGAGGAAGATCTTCTGTATATAGTAGCAATAGTTGTGGTAGCTTTATATAAATCAGGAGTGGGCGTCAATATACCTTTCAAATTCGTTAGAAATCAACCAATCAACCAATGATTCTAGCCCCAAAACTGTGGTTTAATTTTAGATGTTTTTTTTTTTTATTTTTTAGTGGGCGTATCAGCTTCATTTTGACACAATATTCCAAGTTGCAAGTCTCTAAATACCTTAAAACTTTGAATTTTATTTAAAAGGAAATATTCCAGACCAGATTCATGCGCATAGCAAAGGTCTAACGAATAGCAAAGGAAGCATGGCTAAAGAATGGAAAACCCAAGGCACTTTGAAATAAGTAATAATTAATTAAAAGTTAATAATTGGAAAAAGGGTTAAATGCAGTTGGCAAAGGGAAGCATAAGTGACCCCGGGAATATTTATTTGTGAACAGCATCAAAAGTCGAGTTAACATGTCTGAATAAGCCTTTAAACTTATTTAACACAAATTATTATTGATCAAATTTAGTTCAGATAAATAAATGTATAATATGGCTTAAGATCACTTTAAAAAATTCGCACAAGGTTCTTAATGGTTTCCTGCCAGCCTTGTATATTATAACTGATATATTAATTACAAATTTATTTATAAATATAAATTTCGTGCACATTTATATACATTAATTAATAGCTCTGAGAAGTATTTAAAGTCGAATATTAATGAGACTCGTTCCTTAAAACCACAATTTATCTTGTGATTATATAAATCTTTTTATCTTATTCTTTCTCTCTGTCTGATTTTAAGGTTCCTTTACGCCCATTAAGAGCTCTTATGAATGGCCCTCAACAAATTTTCGGGCACTTTTCATTTCTCGGCCTCTTTAATAAACTAGCCTCTAAATAATTGAACAAAAGCAGTAACAATTTCACGTAATTATTCTTGGTCAGCTATTTGTCTCTTTTCTCCTTGAGACCTGAGATTTTTGGATTTCAACTTGCTCTCGTTTTTTTTTCTGTTGTTTTTTTGTTTTTTTTTTTATTTTTATTTTTTTTTTGTATTTTGGAGTTTTAGTTTTGGTTGCGGCGCGTTTAATGCGTTTTAAATGGTAGCAAAATTTGATATAATTATAATTATGCTACTCAGTGTTGCCGTCGCATTGTTCCATCTGTTCGTTAGCTCGCTCGTTGGTTGGGTTTCAGTTGGAGGCGGAGATGCCAAACAGCGATAAAAGTTTTGACGCAATAATAGACACCACAACAACAACAACAACAACAACAAGAACAACACCGCAACGATGTTCATAACAAGCCAAACACAACAGCAACAACAAAAAAATATTTTTAATGAGACACCCGCGACGCAATTATTTAGATAGAGGCAGAGTGGGAGGGAGAGAGTGATGGAGTTAGGAATAGAGATAGATAGAGACACCTATCGGCCGCACACATTTATAAATAAATATATATATATATATATGTATATGTATATATATGTAAATTAACGCTAATGCAACAATTGTCGAATGTGTTCATTGTGTTATATTTGTGGTTGTTGCTATTTCAATTAATTGCTAACAAATGGCCTGCGTGTGGAATCTAAAAATCTGACAGAAAATCAAATAAACTTCGTAAAGAATCAGTCAGCACACTGATCAAAAATATAAAAATAATTCTATGTCCGCTCATGTTAAGAGTTGGCCTTTAGCCAGATTCTACTGTGCCCAACATTTCGTACATTCACATTCTTAACATTTCGCGATTCCATTATGATTCTCCAACATTTAATTTATTTTTTCTTGCGAAATGGATAATAAAACAATTAATTAACTTATGAAACAGGCCTAGAAACTTTTCTGCAAATAATCCAAAAAATCAGCATCCTTTCTTTAAATATCTGTTGTTTGTGATATTAATATTGCTATCCTTTTGAAAACATAAAAAAAAAAACAAGAAATACTCGGGAGAATTTCTAAAATTCAAATATTTTATGACACAAATTTATTAACAACAATTCCAAACACAATTAAATTTGTCTATACCCTGCACGAAAACTTCATATATATGTGTGAAACATATTAAAAAAAACAGTGAATCTGCAAACTATCTTAAGTGAATTTTGAAATTCTAGGTGATGGTGAAAGGGGAAACGGTATTCGTCATTCGCCGCACTTTTCTACTTGAGTGCTCAATTAGCCAATTCCAATTGCAATTGTCGCATTGTCGTATTGTTGCTTTGTCGTTTTGTCGCATTGCGGCTGCACTTTATTCGTTTTTTATGCAAATCTACGACACCGATAAAAAAAGGACATCAGCCAGCGTCCGTGTGCTGGGCATCATTATCGCAATAAGCAATAAGCGTAGCTCTCTAATTGTTCTCACGAACGAGTTACGAATGAAAAATCTAATGATAAATTATCACTCAGTTGACGTCGCTGTCGGCGTCGCTGCTGCTGTCGCCGCCACGCAGTCAGCCAATGTCAAATGTAAATGATTATTATTATAATTGTCTCTTCGCATATGTGTGATTGTGTGAGTGTGTGTGTGTGTGTGTGTGTGTGTGAGAGTGTGTATGTGTGTATGTGTGCGTGTGTCTCTCTCGCTTTCGCCTGTCGCTGTCTGTTTGGCTTAACCAAGCGTGAAATTTATTTAAATTCATTTTTAAGTGTGCTCAAGTTGAGAAAAAAATATGGATACAAAAAATATAAAAATATGTATGTACGTATCACGTATCAAAAAAAAAAACCACAAAATAAATACAACAACAATAGTACAGTGCACAAATTGTGCTAACAACCACTGCACATATTCAAATTTGAAATTCAAATTCAAATAAATTGAGTAATTTAACAAATTTATTTGATTTATGCATTGACGGCAAGATAACAACTATACTTACCTAGAATATAATAAGCATATACGGGGAAGAGAGATAATCATCCAGCAATAAGGAACGATCAAGAATATATACAAATGTTGTATAACCTTTGCTAAATTATAAAAATAAATGTTGCTCTGCAAAAAACTGAAACTATTTTTGTGTAGAAGATATGAAGAAATTGTTTACATCAGAGATGATGTCAAAGATCAAAAATGATTTTTAAATTACATCTTGTGACGTACTTTTCTGAAACAATATTTTTGTAAGAAATTGCAAATAATTAATTCAAAGCCAGACCTGAATCATAACAAAAATAAAATATATGCAAAACTAACATTTTGTTTTTTAATATTTGTTTGTCAGAGAAAACTGTTCTTTCTTGTTTTTAATTACACCTAAACAGTTAAAAAAAACAAGCAATTTTTACACCACACCTAAACTTTACCACCTGATGCTCAACCCTCCAGCAAATCGATTCCTGATCACCGATCCACGATCCACGATCCCCGATCAGCAATCATACTCTTGAGTTCCGCACACAGTAATTACAACACGGGCAGCAGCGAGTCCGTTTAAGCCGGAAATGGTAAAGCCTCCGTCGGATCTCATTGTAGGGTTTCCAAATTGTCATTGACCGAACGTTCAGCGCTAAGCTTTGGCGGAAAGCATTTTGTTTTTTTATGGCGACGGGACGCGTTGCGAAAATTGGATTGTTGGTAACATCATTAAAAGGCCATAGTAGCAAAACGGCAAAACGGCAAAAAGTGCTTATGAAAAGCCTTAAAACGTTTTCGTTTACCAGAGGAGTTGGTCAAAATGGACGTGTACAGGGCCTTCATTACAGCTCAAACATACACAATTACACACAACACATTCATGTGAATACACAGAACACATTCGCTTCTGGGGCAGCCATGGTGGCCAATTACAATAACAATTGCAAAATATGCAAAATAACAGCAACAACAACAGCGACGACGATCGGCATATAATTGGGCTAACAACTGTGGTTGTTGCTGTTGCTGATAAATGCAACTGCGTGATTGGATTAAACCCAACACAAGAACCGAACCCAAATCCCAAACAAAAAAAAAAAAAAATAAAAAAAAATACAAATAAACAACAACGCCAAGCTGCCATTTCGATCGCTAATTTTTCGCGTTTATCTCATTATTCCACAGATTTTGAGTATTTATCTGTGGGGGCTGAGCGCCCGCACTCTACTCTCTTAGTCCCCTGCGCCCAACACCTATACAAAGGATCTGCGTTCAATGCATCCAATTAGAGAGCTCTACGTTCATCTTGCTTCTTCGGCTGTTTGGCTTCTTTGGCTTCTTTGGCATCTTTGGGATCTCTTTGGAGAATGATCGTGCTAAACTTCATTAAATCTTTTTTCTCGAAATCGCTTTTCAACTCGTTTCGTCCGCTGGACTGACTGACTGGCTGACTGGTTGGCAATCAACGTGGCTCAGTCCCTTGATTATTGGTTGTGAAAACGTCTTTTTCAAAAATTTATGCAAAATTGTTGAAAAATGGTTGCTACTGTAAGTGAGCCCTCAGCTCCGACTCTCAGTCATCTCGTGCCTCTTACCTTATGCCTACCCTTATGCCTTATGTCTTTTATGTATTTTTGCCTTTTGCCTTTTGCCTTTTGCCTCTTGTCTTTTGCATATGCCGCTGGCACATTTTCTATCTTTTGCTCAATTAAATAAAGGAACGCCTCAAAGAGCCATTTCGCTTAGTTAAATGTTAGCTACTGGTTTTTTCGAAAATAAGTTTCAACAGAGTCAACCGTCGCGAGGGCTGATACTAACTGCTTTGTCATGGATCTGAAGAGGTTAAGCAAAAGATCCCAAGGCATTCCAATAATTTCTCCCATCATCTGCATATGCATAAGCAATCGATCGATCACAATACTCAATAAATGATAGATAATTTCATCTCCTTCACAAATAATAAATATCTTAGCTGAGATCTTTCAAAAACTAGTTAGCATATTTATCTTCAGTTTCTCTTCGACCTCAACTTTCACGTAAATGGCAAATCTTGTTAAAAGTTATTCTTCAGTTTTGGGCTAATTTCTGACAGTACATATTTATTATTTATTAGTCTCCACTTCGATTCTATTTAATTTCGAATCCAAAGAAGAGTCAAAAGTAAACCGCAAAGCTAACTCTGAACCAGAATTCACAATTCACAATTCACAAACGATCCATCCGATGCAATCAATTAATGATCTATCCCAGGCAAAAGTGTCTCACTGTCAGAGTGTGTGCGAGCATCTGTGTATGGTGTGTGTGTGTGTGTGTGTGCCTAAATGCTTCAACAAAGAATAACTAACGAGGTGTTATAATTATAAAGAGACACATAAACGTGTCCATATCGATCGTGAAGCGTTAATCTTGTCTAAGGGCTCCCAAAATGCTGAGGCGCTTGTCATTAGAATATATTGTTCGAATTTCACGTTGGATATCGATTCGATTGGTTTTGTTGTTGTTGACTTTATTACTCGTGTATCTGTTAGATACTCGCGTCATTTTGCCATTTCATTGATGCTGTCGTAGACTTTTCCAGCCTCTCAATGAACGAATGCGCCGCGATCCATGAATGGGCCACCAAATCTGAAACACCATTCGAAGTGGCTTCGAGAATGGGAATATATATGTATGTATGTATCTCTGCATATATGTACGTATGTATGTATTCACATACATATATTGTGTATGGGCCACTCTCGCTGGGTTTTTCATTGATCATTTTCAACGTTTCAATTCGTTTCGACATTTTGCTGCGTAATTTGTGTTAAGTGGTTTCAGCCCACTTCAGATACTTCATCTTTGGTGAAGAGATTTCGTTTGCTTCCGCGTGAGTTTGAGCTCGGGTTCTCTATATATATATATATATATATATATATATATATATATATCTGAAACTCGAATGTATATGTTTAATTTTGTTTTATCGATTGAAAACAAACAGCGTCCAGCACACACACACACACACACAGACACACATGGATATATCGAAAGAAAGCCACGGAAATTAAAATGCGGCAAACTGTGCATTTATCTCGTCATGACACGCCCCCTTCCCCTACCCGTACCTCATTCCCCTCGCCCTCGCACAGCCCTCTATAAACAATTTCAAGTTGAGCTTGACCAACGCTTTGATCTGCGCCGAGTGATTTTGTTTATTTTTGTTCATAATCGACACAAACGCTGACCACCTTCGCCTCCTTCTCCCACTGCTCCTCCTCCTCCTCCTCCTCCTGATCCAGAGATGTTGATCCGATCTCGCAGCCTTTTGATCGGGGCGCGAAAATTGTGCGCCTAACCCGCCTGGCGACGACCTCGTCTCGGACTCCGACTCCAACTTCAACTCCAACTTCAACATCAGACTCAAAGCGTCAGCCGGTAGTTGCTACCGACAATGACGAGGGCGTTTGTTGCTTCTGCTTCTGCTGCTGCTGCTGCTGTTTGTGATGCTTATGATGATGAT
Organism: Drosophila glabriapex; assembly: GCA_035042305.1. NCBI lineage: Eukaryota > Metazoa > Arthropoda > Insecta > Diptera > Drosophilidae > Drosophila > Drosophila glabriapex. The sequence continues at coordinate 8,206,276 of JAWNLN010000066.1, forward strand.
GATGATGATTATGATGATGACGTGGCAGAGCCATAGATAGACCTGGCCAAGATGGGCTGTCAAGCGGACAATAGCCAATCGGTTCGCTTTGGCTATGAAATATGCGCTCAACAGCGCATGTGCAATGAGCTGACGGATTGATGATGCCATGGAGACCAAGAGCAGATCCAGCACTCTTCATATGCCGCATGATCATCATCATCAGAGAACGTTGATGAGCCACAAGATTTGCCAGCCAGCTGGCAGGCAGTTGGTTCATTAGCCTAAATGGTAGCTGGAATGTGTGAAACTACTTGTGCTAATAGATCACTTATCGATCATATTCAGCCAGAGAATACATTGCTCGGCTCTAATTGTATTTCATTATAATTTTACGATTGTTTGGTTAGCTTAAACTATATTGTTAAAAAGCATAGCAATGCGTAAAATGGGTGGCTTATAATCTATCTGAACGGTTGTTAAGCAAAGTAGTGGAAAGTAGAGGAAAGTATTTGTGAATCCCCTTGCTCAAATAATGAATAAATTCAACATCCACAACTAAAGTTACTTCAGTCTTGGAAATCACATTAAATGTATTTTTAATTTCAATTGAGAGAGAGAGAGAGGGGGAGGGCAATAGAGTGAGACAGAAAGAGACAACAATCAAATGAGCTTATTCAATTTATGAAACAAATCTAATAAAATATTACCAAAAGCATCTGCCTGTCAGTTGGCTGTAAAACGAATACTTTTTTGTCAAATAAATCTTCATTTCTTTGTCGAACTAATTGAAAATTTTACAGTTGATAATTTTAAGATATACAAAAGCCATATATATGAAAAGCTTTAACTTTACAATTGTTTCTTTTATTGCTATTAGAAGTCGAGGGCAAGAAATGTTTTCTTCTGCTTGTGACATACTTTTGCACAACTTAATTAAGCATTTTATTTTGCTTTTATTGGGATCAACGTATACCAATTAAATTCTTTAAGTTAATCCACAGAAAATAGTGACAGCAAGAGCTACAGTGAAAAGCATGGGAGTTCTGCTCTTTTCTCACATCTAGCAGATAAAAGTAAATTATGAAAATGTTTTTAATGTTAATGTAATTTTATTGGCTGTATAAATGTTCCAGGCTGGATGTTCGATGCTGACTTTACACGTAAACTACTGTTCAGTTCAACTTTGAAGCCTGGCTTGCGATTTGACTTTGAGTTCTAGTGCGATTACTATTCTCTGCTGGTCTAGGTGGGCCTTTACGCATCACTGTGCTCAGAAATTGCCCATTTATTTAAGAAATGACAAAACAAAAAAATAGTTTTAAACGTTATTCCAGCGAATTGTTCCGTTTCACCTTCGGCTTCCACTCTATATTGCACTCTCTTTCGCGATGTGTGTGGTTTTGTCTAATGAAGTTTTTGTCGTATGCGGCTGCCTCGCAAAAATTATTTTCTCCCCCATTTACCGAGTCGAGAGCTTTTACAAACGGAAACAGGCAATTTGCAAAAAAAAAAAAAAAAAAGAAAAAAAAAAATACAAATATCTATGTGTACAAAATAATACATGCCTATAAACAGCGGCCGGCCTCACGCACCCCGATCTTCCCGAGCGATATTTGCGAGGTCTGGCCGGATGGACGGTGCATTGGCATTATGCGTTTAGTTACGCACTTATTTGTTTGGCATTCGTTGGCATTTAGTGCACGCAATGCTCAATTCTGATGCCCAAAGCACACAGTTTAGGGTCCTGCTTATAGGCGACTCTCCAAGCACAATCTCGAAACTCTACTCCCCTCAATTCAGCAGACGCAATTTATTTGTGCTAAATAAGCACTCAAGGTCCGCAATGCGCCAGTGCGTCCATAGATTAATGCGTCTAACCATCTGGGCAGATACTGTGCCACTTTTATGACACTTTGCAATCAGCCCAGCAATTAGTTGTCTGAGTTGCGGCAAAATGATTCAGCATCTATAATTTTAGAATGAGAGGGCTAACATATTCTATTAGTACACAATATATTTTGCTATATTTTTAGAAACTTTTTAAAATGTTATTGAGCCAGAGCGAATAGACTTGTTGAAGTCTCTATCTCTGTTCGAAGTTTGTTAAATGATGCTAAGTCTCTGTCCCAAAAAAGTTGCATTTTAACACGGTTCCAAATGCCCAACTTTCAAAACTTTTCTTATTTCGATTTAAGAGAAAGAAGAAACGATTCTATTATAGTTAATAGTTAATATTGTATCATAGTTAATATAAAATCATATTTATTATTATTATTTTTATTATTATTATTACCATTACTATTACTAAAATGAATATTTTTATTTTTTTCGTCATTGTGTTGCATGTATAATTGCCCGAATGACTTTTCAAAAATACTTTACTCTTTGAGTATTTATGAACTGATTAATTATGTAAAGGGGCTTCCTGTCTTCAGCAAATATTTCAGCTTCTCTATTGTCTGGCCAAAGTTTCTTTGTCTGTGCTTTTGGCTGCTGGCATTTCAAAGTCAGCTTCGCGACGTTGAGGCCTGAATTTTGATATGGCATATAAACATTGGTATAGCAATCGATTTTTGCCCACAGTCACGTCACGTTTTCACCAGAGACACAGATACAACAGGCCAGATGGAGAGAGTGAGAGAGTAAATGAGAGAATAAATGAGAGAGAGAGAGAAAGACTCAGGGGGGAGGACAATGGAGCCAGCTCGATCAGTTGATCGGCCGATCAGTCGCTATTATAAGATCGTTAATAAGCGCTTGTCAATTTCCAGTAAAGTGTACAAAAAACGTTTATAATCATTAATAATAGCAATTTTTTAATTTTGTATAGAAAACCCAAGTCTCAGTTTAGACCCGGGGCAACGGGACAGGCCCAGTCGGCGGCTATGGTGGTTGCCTTTTTTTGGTTTCTCGAGTGCGTCAAACAGTAGCTAACAATTTTTTAAAAACTCATTTAAATATTTCAGGCCCAAATGCGACGCCAGAAAGAAAAGATAGAAAACAACAGATAATGAGCGACGACTATCCGCAAAAGAGCACATGGCATCAGAGATTATCATTATTATGGAAATCAAAATGATCGCCGAAAAGAGGTCAAAGTGAAAAAAATAGACCCAGTCGGAATTATTTATCGGTACAAATTGAAGGCGAAATTGAGTTGGCGTCCAGAATTAGTTGGAAATATGTATCTAAAATATCCCAACTGAATATTGCTTGTTGAGTATGTGAAGGTAGACTTTGATATGGACTTGGGAAGGGGAGGATTTCTTTTATAGCAGAGTTACACATGTCTGTGATGATGATCTTCACAATATCCACCAAGTCAGATTGGAATCAACAAACAACTGCAATAGCCTCTAGCATGATACAATTTCAGAGTGCTCTATTTCTATAATTAAAAACGCAATTTAAGGCTTCTAATTTTGCGCTTGCCATCTTAACTAATTAATTTAAGCTTTTGACATTTAAATTTTTTGTCTGATTGGGTTTTTTTTTTGGATTTGCCCCTATTCGTGCCACAAATGCTGGAGCAATTTTTAAATTAATTATACCCTAAATTTTAATTAAAAAAAAAATGTAATTTTAAAGAACGAATGGTTGATCGAGCATCAGATCTGCTCACTTATTGCAATTCCAATCGTAATTTTGTGGCAATCAGAAATGTTATTTGGTATAGTGTACCCTATACTTGAAGAGTGTAAAATTGCACTTTGAGATATTGCAGTTGAATATAGTCTTGAGAGCGTTTAGCACATGCCGCCAAGTCAGTGCATAATTGCTGCAGCAACAAAAGGTTGCCAGCCGCATCAAGAGAAAATGGATCAATGAACCTCAGCTCGATTCCAATTTCAAGTCAGAGTCCCAGTTTCAGTTTGAGTTTGAGTCTGAGGTGCTTGGGGCGTCGCTGTCGGCGAGAGCAAAGCCAAACAAAACGCAGGCCAGTAGCGAAGACGTCGGCGTCAGCGTCAGCATCAGCGTCAGCATCAGCGTCAGCATCAGCGTCGACTGCAGCGCCCATTTAAAAACCTTTTAAGTCATCAGGCACGCCCACATTTTTAAATGCCGTGCGCAGGCGCCACCCTGACGCCAGCCGGAAATGGGTAAACTCAGAGCCAGAAGACAGAAGCGGAGACGTAGACGGAGATGGAGATGGAGTAAGGTCTTGTGGTTGAGTTGAGTTGAGTTGAGTTGACTTGACTTGCTTTTCCACAAGCATTTCCATTTCAATTTCTATTCTCAGTGAGCCGGGAAAAGTTGCTGAGCTCCTTGACTAATTCGATTGCAATTAGTTGCAGGCCGGGAAAAGGCTCTCTCTCTCTCTCTCTCTCTCTCTCTCTCTCTGTCTCCCTTTCTCTGTCTCCGTCTCACCGCCACTCTCTGCTCGTCTCGTGTCATGTCGTGGGTGCGTCATAGTTGTGTGCTGTGACAGGATTTGGCTCATAATCCAATTAAATGCATAGCAGCAGTTGCGGTTCGTTTCCTGCTCGCACCTGTGCGGCATCTCTCGTCTCGTATCATTTTTTGTTTGGCTTTGGTTTTGGTTTTGGTCTTGGGTTTAGGTATTGGTGTTTGGTGTTTGGCTTTTGGCTTTTGGCTTTTGGCAAGCGGACGCGGAACGGGAACGCGGAAAGAGGGCTGCGGGCTGCGGGCAAGGGGCATGAGGCGACGGCCATTGATCGATCGGCCAATGATTTTGCATAAATTATGAACCACAAAACAGAAACGTTAACTTTTGGACTACAAAAGCCGAAACGCCGCCAAATGAAAACATAAAAAACAAATTCAGGAAACAAACGAATCAGCTGAATAAGAAAATGAAGCCGATACTCAGATGCTCTGCCGTCTATTATTTATCTATATATAGATAGATATTTATTTATTGCTCTGTATATGCATATTTTATGCTATTAATATTCATAATATTTTTTTTGTCCATGGTTAGAAAAAGCTTTGCATATCGAATGCAAGTGCGGCGTTGGCCAAAGGCAAATATGGAGGAAAGTCAGCAGCTTTATGCCTCATGGATGCCACCCAGGCTGGCGTGAATAGATACAGATACAGTTACAGCATCAGATACAGATACAGATACAGCTTCGATTTGGTTGCGTTACTAATTTTTGTAGCGTTTTGCATGCGACAAAAGCATTCAAAGCGGGCATTTCAAGAGTCAATTGTGCGTCAGCATGAGTCAGCAGATGCGGGAGGTGGAGTGGAGTGGAGTGGAGTGGCGATTGAGAATGTTGAATGGGGCAAGGGGTAAGGAGCATGAGGTATGGGGTATGCGGCAAGGGGAATGAGAATGCAGTCAGTTTGTGTTTTTTTTTTGTTTTTTTTTTGGCCGCAGTCCGTTAACAAGCGACTATCAGCCGTTGCAGATCTGCAGCTTTTGTGGCCTTAATTACAATCTTTTGAATACATTTGGCGCTTAATCACATGGCCATGATCTCATCCCCCACCCGCTCCCGAGACGCGCTCTCTCTCACTCTCACTACCGCTCTCATCATTAACAGCACCTGCGACTCAAAGCAATTTAATTTTGCTCGTTGTTTTTTTGCTGAGTTCTTTTTTGTTGTTGTCGTTTTGGCCAACGCACAGTTGAAAGGCATCTTGAGTGAGAGTCAGTGACAGAGTCCAAGTTCAAGTCCCAGTCCCAGTCCCAGTCAAAGTCGAAGTCGACGTCGAAGTCCAAGCTTATGACCAAGTGCCGCCGCAGTCGGAGCCCTGAGTTGCAATCATCAATCAAAGAGTGCGGGATTGTGCGGCTTTCAACACGTTTAGCTGCGCTCCAGCGATTTGAAATTTTAACTGGCACTCTCTCGCCGGCAGCAGAACAGTTCTGCAAAAGGGAATCTCCTTTACTTTTAACAGACTCTAAATGCTTGACCACTGTCCATAATAGTTCAAGTTGTTGCCGTTTTATAACCGCTCCCTATGATTGCTCAGTCAGCTCCGATGACATCGTCAAAGTCTCCACTTCGTGTTCGCTTTCGGCTTCGTTTTCGCCTTGTGCCTGGGGGCCTTTTGTGGCTTCTTCTTTCGCGTTGTCAAGTGGAAAATGTTGTAGAAATGTGTGGTACTTAAGTCCATCACCACCGCAAAAACCGCACAATTTAATATCGAATACCGAAAAAAGCAAAAAATAAAAAAAAAACTGAACAAAAACTCATATGAAACTTAACTAACCATATACAAGTTATTGTAGCTGCCAGCTACATTTCGAACGACACGTCCAACCGGTGGACGATGATCTATTGATGTACGCATCTGCTGAGGGAGGTTGAGGGAGGATGTGTCTGTGTACTTAGCACATGAGCGCATTAACCAAGATTGAGCAGCTTGCTAGGGGTCAGAAGACAATCAGACGTTAGTCCAGTGGATGGTGGCTTGCTAATAGGAAATATTTATCGAACGATATATGTATATTTTATTCATGGGATCAATCGATCAATTCATTAAATTTTCAATCATATTTGGAGACACAAAAAGTAAACTATGCTCCAAGCAATCTGCAATCTTCGATTTCATTTATATTACGCAATGTGCGCATGATTTCAATCACTTTCAATCACTCACAATCGCTGTCAATCAAAGCCATCACTTTGAATCCTTTCCCTTGTTAGTGAAAACCAGCATCTAGATACCTTTTACCGTTGACAAAGTGTCAAACACTCTATACATATATATACCTATATACGTGAATATTTTTTAGCTCACCCTTTTGGTCACCGCAAACCGCATACATCAACACACTCGCAGTTTCAGTCGCAGCTTGGGTTTGAGTTCAATTCGCAATCAAGCTGCACCCCACTTTGCTCTCTTCGTCTTCATTTCACTTGTCAATTGAATGTTGCCCCTCCCGCTAGCCACGATACTAAACTGGTAACTAAATACCTAAACTAATTTTAAGGTTTAACAAAGTCCAAGACGTTGTCGCGTTGACAAGCGGGCGGTCACTTGACCAATGGGACGGTGTGAGGGAGGCAGATCGGGGGGTAGACAAGGGCAGCCGCATTGACCGCAAGCAATGAAGTGTGTGCCAGCCAGCAAGAGAAACAGAATCAGCACCAGAGACGAAGCCGAAGCCGAGGCCGAAGCATGAGACTAGGGTGGGGATGAGGATGGGGATGGGGCATGCCTGTGGTTAGAGCCAGGGCAGAGACTGTAAGTGCGACTCGAACTGGCACTGGCACTGGCACTGGCAGTGGAACTGGAACTGTTCGATGGAGTGTTGGGCGGGGGGGGGGGGGGGTGCCTGGCACTTAAGTAGCTACTAACTGTTATTTACATTATTTGCTAATTTCGTTGGCCCAAGAGTACCGCTCAAGTGCCTCATACGATGGAAATTTCTAAGGTTTCGCTGCGGAGCCAAAAAAAAAAAACAAGAAACAAAAACAAAACCAAAACCAAAAAAATACAAAACTGTAAAAGCTACAACAAAAAAGTGAGATTTTTAAATTCAAATATGAAATTCAATAGGGCGGCCAAAAAAGCGCAGCGCAGCGTGAAAGTTGCACAAATTAGAAGACTGAGAATGTAACCAAAGCACTGCCTCGACTCCATATTGAATGCTAATGAAGCTAGTGATGACCCCAGTTCAAGAAATTGCACTGAGCGATCAGATGACTTAGCACTACTATACCACTGAAATCGTGATCCATAATTTCGTGGGCCCACATATATATTCAGATATACACTCGAGAAAACAGACTGCACTCAAGTGAAAATTCGCTTTTCCTTTTATAAATAATATCTCAATTTCCAAAATCAAATCTTTAAATTAGTTACTTGCGAACTCAGAAGTGATTTTTACAATAAGAACTAAATTGCTCACAGAAAATGGCCAAATTCTAGGGTACCCATTTTCTATTTTTTTTTTCTTTTTTTTGAGTGTATCCATGTATATTCGTCTCCCTGTTGCTGGTATCTGTATCTTTGTATCTGCTAATTATTTGCGAGGTTCGTGTGAACTCGGTTTGTAGGTTTGTAGCTGTACGTAGATTTTTTTTACCGCAAATGTCTAATGAAGTTGGCCCGCTTTGATTGAGTGGGCGCAATTAAGCAGGCAAGCAGGCGACGCTGGGTTGGTAAGGGGAGGGGGGGGGGGTGGAGGGGGGGGGGCAGTGAGCGGGACAAGTAGTGGTGGGATGGGGTTGCCGGCAGCTACCCACATGTACTGACAGTTAAATACAGTTGAGATTTGCGACGTTGCCGCGCATATTTCTCACTCATAATTAAGTCGTTTTGAGCGCGTTTAGAAATTGTTTTCGCTGCGTGTTTAGTTTTTTTTTTTATTATTATTTTTTTTTTTTTTAAATAAAGCGAGCAGCTAATTGCAACAGATTTTCCCATGGAACGCTTGCCCCACCCTGCCACCACCCCCGGCCACCGGTCCAGCGAAAGTCAGCATCAGCATCAGCTTTGGCTTTGGTTTTCGTTTTGGCTTTGGTTTTGGCTTTGGTGGCAATGTCTCAAATTGGGTTATTATGTGCATAGTTAAGGCCATCGCATGCGACATTTAATTGCAATGGAATATGCCCTAAGCCTGAGATCTGGGTCAGTTAAGTGGCACAGATCTCAGTTGGCAGCACGGGCTCAAAACTGATTCGATTTGGATAACATTTGTGGCGCAAATGTTCGCATAATTTATAATTACGTATACGATGCGTATGCGGCGCATAATTATGCACAGCATTTGCGGCTTTGTCGCTGCCACAAAGCCAACACGCAAAAGATACAGATACAAAGCCAATACCAGTTACCAGTTACCAGATACAGATACAAATACAAACAGTTTCTGGTTTTTTGGCTGCTTGTCTGTATTATTATTGGGTGCCAGCCATTTTTTGGCAGCCATTGAAATTGTTGGACAAAAGCGGAAATATGTTGAAATTTCAAATTAATTTGCTAATTTACACGTTATGTATACTATATACGTGCGAAAGAGATAGCGCGAGTATGGGCTGGTTTTTTGACACTCAGAAAAATATGGTGACTAGAACTTAAAAATGTGTTTTGTTTCTTATTTTTAGAAGTTAGTTTTTACGAACGCTTCAAAATTATATTTTTAAAATATATATTTTGTATGTATGAAAATTAAATAAGTATCTAAATTATTCGTTGCAAAATGCTTTTAAAAACTGTTCAATTTGATTGCGATTTTGTATTGTTCTTTTGTTTTTGTTTTTTAAGTAGTTTTTTTTTTTTGCTGTGTGCAGTTAAATTTAGCTTAAAGTTGTACACCAACTGTTGGTTTTCAAAACTTTTGCCATACTTCATCCTGTTTGTTCTTGTTCTGACTACAATTTCCATTTCCATTTCCATATTCAGTCGGCTTCTGTTAAGCGCACGCATCAGTTCCTGCCGCATTTCACAAAAAAGAGCTGAACGCATAAATTGTTATGGCTCATAAAAATACAAAATAACAAAACAAACAGCCGCAGCAACAGCAGCAACAGCAGCAGCAGCTCTAAAAATAATACAAAACAACAACAACAAAACCGTAACGTCAAGTAAATTGAAGCATTTCGTGACCAAATATGCTAAACAGTGACAATTTCACAAATGTCTATTGTGCGCTACAATATAATTACGCGTCAGATACGGCAACAGATACTTATGTACACACACACACACACATACATATATACATGGATACATTTGTATCTACAGCTGTGCAACTTTGCCAATTAATTTGTGAAAATGCGCTAAACAAAAGACGAGCGAGATAGAGAAAGAACACAGAGAGAGGGAGACAGAGAGAGAGAGAGAGAGAGATGGATATTGAGATCGGTATCACTTAGGTAAAACTTTGCGCACATGAATCTAATTGAGTTCGTCGCTCAAACTCAATTCAAATTATGCATGCACACCCACCCAACCACTCGACCACTCAACCACCCAACCACCCAACCACCCAAACACCCACTCAAATCACCTGAGTGGTAGCTCCGCCATCCATTGTTGTAATGCGCCACTTTATCCGCTTTAATTAGTTTTCGCCACTTGAATACCTTTTGCCGCTGTGCCCATTGTGATGCAGATGCTGCAAATGCTTCCCCTTCCCGTTGCACTTACAGCGAGTACCTGTTAGATTCACATTTAAATATCGTGTACACATAGATACATAAATAAGCTACGGCGTCATCGTTTGGATTTTGAAAGCAAATTCAGTTTGTTGGCATGTTATACCAAAATTATTTCATTATATACGGCCTGAAAATGACTTCCGTTTATGGCATCGACTTTTGTTTTAATTTACCAACTCTCACACTCAGCATCTCGCATCACTCTCCATCCCATCATCCCTGTCCGTCTCTCTCTCTCTCTCTCTCTCTCTCTCTCTCTATCTTTTCTTTCTTTTCGTCGCTATTGCTACGCTCTGCGGAAATCTGAAATGTTCGTAATAACCATAGATCGGAAATAGAGACGAGTGAAAAAGGGTTAATTGCATTTTGATGGCATTATAAAGTCCGACGATTGTTGCTGTTCATTTTCTCAACTTGGTTCCGTTTGCTACCAACTGAAACTATTTACATTGTAACGACCATGACATGTGTGATATGATGTGTGTCTGTGCTTGTGTGTGTATGTGTATGTGTGTGTGTGTGTGTGTGTGTGTGTGTACGTTATTCTTTCCCATGTGCGTAGCAAATCCCACATGAATTGCTGATAAAATACTCTGCTTTGCTAAGCACTTAACTGAAAATTTTATTTTGAATGCTGCTCTAATGTTCGATAAATCATTGCAAATATAAGCAGGAAGAAAGAGAGAGAGAGAGAGAGAGAGGGAGAGCGAGACAGCGAGAGCTAGAGAGAGAAAGAGAGAGAGAGAGAGAAAAAAGAGATTTTGCGACAGATAGTTGGCTGGCGCATCCACCAAAGTGGGTCCTGGGCCACAGGCCAGTCTCTTTATATCTATCCATATCTATGAAACATCAATTGAATTTTAATGGAAATCGACGATGAATAAAAGAGACTAAAACGCTGCAAAAGGAATGACACAAAAAAAAAAAACCAAGGAAAAAAGCTAAAAAATTGGTAAACTGGCAAACAGTTGGAAAAAGGGAAAATCGTACGTGGAAATAAAATGAAAATGGCAATGAGCAAACGGTTTTAAAGACTGTGCAGCGGGTCGTGAACTATCAGACGATGCCCTACAGTAGAGAACATTGGAATTAGCAGGCCCAGTTTTGGATAGGCCTTATCAGTTAAGTGTACATATAAAAATCATATAATAGGAAACTATTATTAAACGACTGGCAACAATATTTACGGCTGAAATAGATAACAAAAGTTTCGAATAACCAGTACAAATATCAAATAACAATCAAATAGCTTGGTTAACACTTTGCAGAACAGCAATTATAACACATTTTAAAGCTTGCATAGCACACATCATTTTTATCATCGTATAACAGTTTGTGTGACATCTTATTTAGCACTGGTGTAGGCCAATAAAAAAAAAACAGCTTGTAGAACAGTTAGGGCTTCTTACCAAACACAATTTATAAAACAGTTAGTCTAACAGTTAATGATTTGCTTGCATTCTTCTCATCAGATCCACTTGTCTGGCCAAACGGAGATGCCCCAAATCCGAGGGCTATTCTAAGCATCGAGTTTTTCATTGTAGCGCATATTTACATAGAAAAATTCGACTCGTTCAGCTGTTCAACTGTCGATGACTTATTTTTTCCAGCCGCTCAGCGGCTGCGTTCTGCTTCAATGCAGCCAAATTCTGTTATACTACAAGCGTAGAGCCTGCCGCCAAACGGTCCCAAAGCATTGGCAACCCAACAACTGGCAACGAACCCAACGAACCCAACGTACCCAACGTGCCCAGCGTAACCAAAAATCTAAAATGGCCAATTTTACAATTTCAAGTCGGATGTTGTCGTTGTTGTTGTGCGCGACAATTTTTCTACACAATTTTGGTCCTTCTTTTTCTTTTTTTTTTTGGTTTCTCGTTTTGGCAAAGGCAGTGGTTGTCCACCAAAGGAGGGATGGATTGGGGATGGAGGGATTGGGCTCAATTCGCGCCGCTTCGTCTGTTTTGCCTTTTTTGCCGTTTTTAAATGGGCTTTTTATGCGCGGCAGATCAATAATATATACTTTATATAAAATAGAGACACATGGCTAGTAAGAGGGGGCCATGGACAGCGGCCGGGGAAGGGGGACGGGGAGGGAGGGAGGTCAGACTGTTTGGCTGGCTGGCTGGGTAGGAAGCGCGGACAGGATATGCGCGCCAAACGGAAATGTGCACATTTATTTATCCTGTTTCGATTTCGCTTTGATTTTTCATCATTTTTGTTTGCCTTTTTTTTACATTTTTATTTTTATTGGAGAGACTGCTAAACGAAATTTTCAAATGGTTTACCAGGAACAGGAACAGCATCCAGGGACAGATATAAGAGGGCTGAAGAGCCGTCTGGCACAGGGCGCAGTTTAGTGGCTTGTGACTGGGCCCTGTTGCTTAAAAGGATACACAATATACACACTCATCCACAAGAACACACACAGCAACACACACAGACAGATAGAGAGAGAGAGAGGGAGAGAGACAGAGAGGCAGAGAGGCAGATAGCGTGGTGGCCACAGGCTTCTGTTTAGGCAGGCACAAAAAATGTTGTAAAATATTTGAACACGAGATTTTTCACGGCTGGTAGTTTGGATGTTCAGCACCGTTACAGTCGGTGCTCGGTCCATTTGCATAAAGGAATTTCTAGGCGCCAGGAAATACAGCAGACTCATGCATTTATGCAATCAAAAATTCGACCCCGAAAGCCAACCATTAATTGGGTTTTAAAGTTCAATGGGTCTACGAATATTCACATATACGCAGCATATTCAGTCGAATCTATCCTCTGTATATAAATGTCTACATTTTACTATAATAAGCAAAATAATCTAATAAACTATATATTGGTGAATGCAAAAGTTGATTATAAATGATTCCTTGGGCAGCTAGATGATTTGGTGAATCAAACTGAGAAACTAATTCGCACAGATATCTATTTCTGTGACAGTCCGGGCTATATCCACGCTCCTTGTGTTGGTGATCAAGTATGTATATACATTCTACATTGTGAGGTCGAAGCTGTCTCCTTCGATGCCTTACACACTTCTCGACACAATGAGCCGATACATTAAATAAATTAGATGTGCCGCACACATTTCACCATTAATATATTGACAACTTGACTGCAGTTCAGGCAAGATTTTCAAGAAAATTCTGTATAATGATTTCACTCTGGCCTAGTTAATATCTTGAAGAGTATATGGTATCACGCCACCTAAAAAGATTCGGTTCAGGCACAAAATCGAATCGCTTTTTGAGATCAATGCTATCTTACAGTTGGGGTCAGACATATGGATTGTTTATATCGGTTCTGTTGTCTGATGATGCTGATCAAGATTATGTTTGGGTACCATGCACGTTGCATGTTGAAGGGTCGCAGAGACGTCTCCTCCTGCTGTATGTATATATGTATGCATATTTTTTATGCCCTTTTTCATCCACTATTGGTTTTTTTGGTAGGCTGCTATCGTGGCTAATTGAGTGCACTAGCGGACTTCGATTCGAGCACAGCTCGTGGCTGCAACTGCAATTGCGTTTTGTTCGTCGGCTGCTACCGGGTTTTTGGAGCTGCTTGGGCATGTACCATGTATGTACATAGCTCTGTCCTGAAGGACGATTAATGAAAAGGCTTGCCGTTGAAAAATTAATGATCAATGCGCAAGTTATAAATGAATGCGCTTGACTTTCGTTCTGGCTGTGGTGGTGGAGTGGTGCTAGTGGTGCAGCTATTGCTTCTTTTGCTGCTGGTGGTTGTTGCTGGTGCTGTTTCCATCTGCCGATGCCATCTTCCATCTTCCATCTTCATCTGGCTGGTCGACTCTCGTGCCGGTTATTATCGAAATCTTTTAGCCAAAAGTGGCTACTGTGCGTCCAATTCTGCCGCCTTTGTTGCAGTCGCTGAGACTACTGCTGTTTATTGTGTTGCCGCAGTTGGTCTTTGCCACTGCTGGTTTCATGATAGCATCACCCATCGACCATTAAAAATGTTGCCATCTTCAATACGCTGGAGCGCACACAGGAAACCACCAGCACCACCCTGAAATGCCATTCGCTCTATGATCAATTTAAGCCAAAAATGCAATTAGTTGGGGCGTCGAGAATGTGGGTGGCCAGCCAACAATTGTCAGCGGGAAAATTATAACAATTAATGGTAACAATGCTTGCCTGACTCTGTATGCAATGCCCCCTAATTGATGAAGACTCCTTGTATTTTATTAATGATTGTATTAAGTTGAACTTAATAACTTAAGTAACTTCCCAACGGCCAGAAACTGAATCTGAACCCTAATGTGAAATGTTCCCACACATATTCTATACTGAATTAAAACCTGGTGATCGTGCTTCAATATTATTATTGCTAGTTGAAGCTGAAGTACTTAAAAGTGTATGCAATAATATTGCAAGTTTTCTTAAAGTTCTTAAATGTATTCGCAAACTTAATATGAATTTCGATACAATTTTTCAGTGCTAGCGCATATGTTTCAGGCTAGACTATCAGCCAAGTTGTCTTCTGGTTCATTTCGCTTGCTCTTGCGAGTTTTCAAATACCAAACTTTGAAAACAACTTTTCGGCTTAAACTTTTATTCAATAGCTCACAGAAAAGCTGACAAATGAATTTATTTTGAGTACATAAATGGCATTAATTGGCGAGTATCATTCTTGGCACATGTTCAGAATATAATCGAAATGCATTTCTTAAAATGTAAGTTTTTTTTTTTTGTTGCAGCATCGTTTTGTAATCAATATATTGGCAATGGCAAAACGCTAGTTTAATAACTGGCGCATTCAAGGCATTTAAGCGCTCAATTGTGAGGCATTAGCCGCAAAAGGCGCTCAATGCACCCAACCACCCAACCACCCAACCCAGCCACCCACTCACCCACCAATCGATCCGGCTCCGATTACTACGGATTACTGACTGGCCGTGCTATTATTTGCTGTTGCTGCTGTTGTTGTTGTTCTTGTTGTCGATGTTTGCCGCAAACGGTGTAAATGAATGCAAGTTTGTTAATAATAAATGTTTAGGCGCTTGATTACATAAAATTGCAATTTGTCGCCACGGCTGCTGCGAGTCGACCACAAAAGTTGCTTTAACCATCAAGTGAGACGTAACTAATAATAACAATGACGATAATGCCCTTACTCTTACACACACACAACCACACACACACACAAACACACACACACTCGTACACTCGTACAGCATCCGTTCATTGGAGTATCCACAGTAATGAGCTGCTATCGATTTACAGAGCGAACGATCATTATATGGCCCAGAGTCTGACTGCGAGTCAGACTCGCGGCATTATTAATAAGCCACAACAACAATTACAACAATAAGAGCTGTCCAGCAGCCGTTTGCTTGTTGTAAGTAGCCCGAAACAATTTTGCGGCCTAAACTGCCGAGGCGCTGGCCAAAGCCAGTAATGACGGAGACAGAGACGGAAATGGAGACGCAGTTAAAGTTGAAGTTGATGTTGATGTTGAAGTTGGAAGCGCGCTCGCGCCTAGCAAAAAGGTGGAACCACTGCCAGGCTGGCTGCCTGGTGTTGGATGATTAATGTAAGGCAATCAGAGCCTTTGACTTTTGGTGTGACTACTGCGTGGCCGCCTCCACTCGACTACATTCGACTCCACTCCACTCCACTCCACTCGACTCGACTCGACTCGACTCGACTCGACTCGGATCGCAGCTCCATTACAAATGAAGCCAGTTGACTTGGTTTTGTTTGGCGACTGATGAATGCAGATAAAGAGAGAACTGGAATGCCTTTGAAGCGAGCGCGCCTCCAGCCACCGTAGGACAAAATGCAACAATAAACCAAACAGTTGACGAGCTGGCCGAGCTGTTTGGCCTGTTAATGAAACCGACGTGGATCCGACTCAGTCTCGAGCTGATGGTGATTGATGAACTGCCTCGCACTTTGGCCAAGACTGCGGCGGACTGCGGCGGTGTGCGGCGGACTGCGGACTGCGGTCGTTCAGACTGACACACGATTGCAGCGCTAAATTAAATTGAAATTAAATTAACGCCTGAATCGTTGAAAATGCGATCAAAGTGTGAAATTAACATTCTGCGCTAATCAGTCCGCAAGCAGCACGCGTTGCAGATCGCCGATCAACGCTGCTGGAGATTGTGCTTCTTTTGGGCCACTCTTTGGGCCACCCGGCCAACTCCAGCTGAGCTCAACTGTACTGTACACAACTATGAGCGGCTGCCACTAGAACAAATCAGCCAGCATGGTTATTGATAAGCATCACAATTGCCCATTCTGGTTGCACACAGGCAGAGTCGTCTCTCAACCCTTGCGGCAGCGGCGGTGTCGTTTGTCAAATGGCAGCAGTTGCCAACACCACCCAGCCCAGTAATCGAGTACTATTCATATACACGTTCATACATATATATGTATATATATATATTTGTATATTTCCATACACATACTCATATTCCCATTCCATGTGGCGTTGCACTTTTTGTGGTAATTTACATTTGGTTGCGGCCTTATCATTTGTTTTGCATCTTCATCGCTTCTCGTTTTGGGTGTGGGGTGGTTTCGGGCTCTAGCCCAGGGTTGGGCTAGTTAGCCACCCTGTCAGCTAAGTTATTCTAATTGAATCGCTTGCAAATACTCATAACTCATTTCAAGTGGGCCAATTGATTTCGTTTCGTATCGTTTTTTTTTTCGTATTCTTTGATGCCGATCTGCAGCTTGATGTTGTTCATTCGAGCTATAATTGTTTAGGTATATAGGGTTTCAGCTAGATTTCCATTAAGGAAACAGTGTATTAATAAGGAATTTAAAGTAATATATACAAATATTTCATCTGCTCAAAATAAGCAAAGTTTATTCAACAAAAAGTAAATAGAATATACAATTTTCATTATTTCAATTTATTTGAATTGATTTGTGAAATCAGAAAGTGTTGTTCATTTAAATGTAATTGAAGCTGAAGATCTAGTTGCTAGTTGTGTTATTATTTGAAATGTAGTTTTGTATATAAGTGTATTATATTTAATATTAACATATAAAATTGAATACTTATCAGTTTAACAGAACTAGTGAATACCCTTATTGTTCTATTTTAGGCTAGTAAATTATAGTTCGGACAGCTCTTACAGCATATTTGGACTTATTTTATTTTAATTCACGGACTTGGCTAAATCGACTCGGCTGGTATTGGAGATGCTTTTCTGCCTGTCAAATACTCTTCCACAAACAGCAAAATATATCCATTTTATATATGTTTTCGTTTTTATTTTCGTTGGTTAGTTAATTGAAATAAATTAATAATGTTATGTAGACAGAGTTGAGTTATAATATGCACAAATCCATCGGAAGAGTAGTGCTGAAGAACAAATGAGGAAGAGGAAGAGGAAGAGGTGCACGTCTATAGCAAAATATTCAATATATTAATATATGGGTAAATACAAAGTGTAAGTACATGTTTCAGTTTCGCTTCCCGATCCGAATGATCAAGTCAAATCTCCCAGGCATTGATTGCACCAGCGGCAAACCGCTAACAATTCAGCAGTTACACTCTAACTATGCTAACACTCGCACACATACACAGATACAAATAGTAGTGCTCAGGTACTCAGGTACTCAGGTACTCAGGTATTCACACTTGCATGTACCCACAGCTGCTGCTTATACCCATTCAAGTGCCTAATCATTGCGCTTGCACTCATTTTGCTGGGCATTGTTTGCAAAACTGAATGGCGCCTTCCTTTCGGATCGAGCGTTGCTGTTGTTCACACAATTAAATTCATTTAAGTGCTTCATTATGAGCATTTCTTGATGCTCCACTAAGTAAATCTCGTTTGTGGATTGCATCTATCCATTGCTTGCTGCTTAGCAAAGTCGAATGCAACTCTGCAACTGCAACTCTGCAATTCTGCAACTCTGCAACTGGTGACTGAGTTTGCTAATTGCTGCAACGAGTTTCACCTAACAATCGCTGTGTGGCATTCTCCACTACCACCACCACCACCACCACCACCACCACCACCACATCCACGCCCAACTCCTCGCCTCATCCCCGACACTTGGCCGATTTTCCAGTTGTTGTTTGCGTTTTCAATCACAATTCACTTTGCAGCTCGTCTCCATTCATAATTAATTTTTATCAAGCGCAGATCTGGCCGGGATTAGACATAGACTCTACTCTGAGAGCATAGCTCTTGCTGGCTGGAAACGATGTCAGCCGCAATTGTTGCTATAGCTCTACAGCTATAGAATCAACATTTGCAACGCTAACAGTCAACAGTCAATCATCAGCGCATTCATTTTGCCAGCGTCTCAAAGATGCATCCCTTCATCATTTTTGGCCATTTAATTTTCACATAAAATTCCTTGTCGTATCGCGGTAATCGTCAGTCCTAACATTTGAGTCCGGCTCTCGAGCATGTTCCAGCAATTTAATTTTTGCTAAGTTTTCTCATAAAAATGCTCGAAAATCGAAATTACAGGCTGCGCAAATAAAAACAACTATGGCCGATCTGGCCGGTTCCAGCTTGTGGATTGATGGCCAGTTGCGTTTGATTGTTTGATTGATTGCCGGCTAGCTGGCTGGCTGGCTGGCTGGCTGACTGGCTGACTGTCTGGTTGCCTGAATGCCAGCTTCGATGCTGAAGCTCGAAATGAGGCACCAGGCATTTAATTTGCAACATTACAACCGATAATCAATACAATGAAGAAATATTGCAGCATTCGAATCCGGCGACCCTCGCTCTGCAGCCCCCCCCCCCATCCTCGTACTCCACTGCTGTCCCTACCCCTAGCCGCCAAACATGTACATTTCAAAATTGTTGCATTTGCGTCGTTGATGGCTAAAACGTGATTTCTATGTTTCCCAGTCTGCAACAGAGCTGATGACGACGAAGATGACGATGACGATGACGACGATGATGACGATGACGACGATGATGATGATGATGATGATGATGATGATGATGATCTGGCTTATAGCAGGTCAGCTTACATAGGGGCTGTCAAAGGCGATGCGGCTAGACAGGCTGCCAAATGGTTCTATATCGTTTTAAGAAAGTGTAAACATTAAATCAGATTAAGTGACAAGCACAAACAAAATACTGCTTTTATTTATATTTAAAGTATTTGATCTGAAATCTATTTTCTATCAGCTGAACAATTCATATTAAATATTTTCTTTTCTTTTTAAGGCACAGTTTGAAAAGGTTTGAAAAAGTTTTCAAAAGTTTTCGAGTTTGAATTGATTTTGATATGTTTCAGTTTCATAAAACCTAGAAATGAGAAATACAAATTACGGGTAACATAGCTGAACACTCAACTGGAAACTATCAAGAAAAAACTATCATTCAGATAGAGCTGAGATGTGTTATTTTTTATAATTCAAATGAAAATAATATTTGTATTCTACACATAATATTTGATAGGTATGTATCAATATTGTAAATTTTTTACAATATCAAATGGCTTATAGGAAATAAAATGCCGACAAGATGGAGTGTAGGAAACCAATAAATAATTTTTGTATTTTACTCAATTTTTGCGATATTTTGTTGATGTTCGCTTTTGCTGTTTTGCAGCATTTGTGCTTTTCCTTCATTTCTCTAAATTGCAATTTGGCCAAATTATATGGCAGACAAAGAGCCGCAAATGCTGCTGAAGCCCCCCGCAGGACACAGACAGGGAGCAGACCCCATTGGACGTGCAAGGAAAATGCATTTTATTTAGACGACGACGATGACGACGACAGTGAAGCATCCAGCGAAAACAATTGTAATTGACTCGAAGACCTGCAGACCCTGAGGTAACCGGAGCCAACAAAATTACAGCTTTAAGTAGTGCACAAAATGTCTGTCAAAATGTCTGCAAAACGTGGCCCATACTGCGCTGGGGGAGAACTTAAAAAGTCCATGATACACTGTTGCAGCGAACGATCGATCAATCGTCCATCATGATGAGGGTCAGGTGGGGAGGCAGAGAGGCAGGGAGCAGGGCGCAGGAGTTGAGGGGAGTCAGAAGGCAACTTGCTAGCGACTGCAATTGCCAATTGCCAACTGCCAACTGCCAATTGCCAACTGCCAAACGACAAATGGCAATTTGTGGAGGCCAAAACGTTGGACGGCTATAACGCGATTGGTGCATTTAGTTGCCAACTGTTGCCAGTCCTCGGTCTGCTCAGTTGTCCACGCGGCGGCCATTTTGAAATTGCCATCATGCTGCCATCATCTGCCACAAGCAGCTGCATCAGCTGCATCAGCTGCATCAGCACTTGTAACTACAGCTTGAGCTGCAGTTGCAGTTGCAATCGAGACGGCTAACTGACTGAGCAGAGAGCCTTGGCCAGTGAGCTCCATCTAGCCGGCTAGGGCGACGGATATCGTCGGCAATAATATTAACAATTTCCGTGCATTTAAAATTGAATACAAAGCACACAATGGACCACAGACCCAAATTAGTGGGGGAATAAGCTCTGCCAACCCTTTAAATTGCATTATTCAGTGACAATGCCGGCATGGTACAGTGGAACATCGGTGTGCTCAACTCGCATTGACAAATTTTTAATATTACGCTATTTATCTAGTTAGCTAAACTTAGTATTATTTATTACAATAATACAAGCTAATCATCATCATCATAATCATATTGCTGATTCTGGTCAACAAGTATTCTATTTTTCCTTAAGTACACTTTTCAATTACACAAAGTTAGCAAGTGCTTAGAAATAGGTTTGAAGCATTTATCACCCAAGATAAGATTCGATTATTTTCCAACTCATTTAAGTCTATAAAAGTTCAATTCAGTTCAAAGATTCTCAAAATACCTTTCAAGTATTTCAAATTGTTCGTTCTTTCGTCAGAATTCCAATTGAATTGAAATTCGTGGGAAAATAATAGATTTTAATAAATCTATTAAAAGATTTTGAATAGATTTTCAATTTTTAATAAAGAAATTTTTTTTTAATTGCATCTAAAATCAGTTAAAATTTTATGGGCTCAAAAACATGACAAATTGAGTATTGATTTGATTTCAATATTAGCTGAGTATTGATTTTGTTGACTGTAGCATGTGTGGCTTGTACAATTTTCCTTCGGTTCGACTGTCTCGTATCTGTCCCGTATGTGTGCCAAAGTCTTTTAGAAACTTTTCCTCCACAAATATCAATTTCCGCTGGCGACGTTTTGCCCATAAAAAAGAGCAGCATAAATTGTTGCCATTGAGAAGACAGTAAATTGTATGTGAAAGCAGCTAAAAGCGCCACATTATACAAGCCAAGGCTGAGAGAGAGAGAGAGAGAGAGAGAGTGAGAGGGAAAGAGAGAGAGAGACTAGGAGAGAGATATTGAAAGAGAGAGGGTAGCAGGCGGTAGATAAGCGTTAGGCAAAAGACGCCAGTTGACAGGGACCGGAAGTGTGCGCAAAAGCGAGATGGCGCTGTCATTGCCAGGACTTGACTGGTATGAGGAGAGTGTAGGAGGGGACTGGGGTTGGTTTATCTGTGGGTGGTTTTTACTGGGGCTGAGGAGGGGTGGGTGGCTACGGCTGCTGCTGCTGCTGCTGCTGCTTGGGGTGTGTGCGTGCGTAAAACACGAATGCCGCCGCCATTGAGCGACTATCGAAGCATGGTGCTAGAGGCAGAGACTGCCCGCACTCCAGCTTATCCAACCCCCTCCCCACCAAACCCCGCTGGCTCTGACGTCAGATGCATGCGCAACAAACTAACCGAAAACTTTCTATCAAACTTTGTGTCTGCGTGTGTGTGGGTAAGAGTGTATGTGTGTCTCGGTGTGCGTGTGTGTGTGTGTGTGTGTGTGTGTGTGTGTGCACATAAGCGTTATTTTTCTGCGCTAGAAAATCGGCATAATAAACGTAAATGTTTGCTGAAAGACGTAAAAACAAACTGCCAAAAGCAAATTTATATGTATGTGAATATATGTGTGTGTTTGTGTGTGTGTGTGTGTGTGTGTGTGTGTGTGCCATGCCAAGCAAATAAAACTAAATCAGTGGCACTTTGTGCAATTTATATGTTAATATCATTTGCCTTTGTAGTCAATTTGGCCGACGGGCGCTTGTAATTGGCTTGGGGTTAAGGAAACAGAAAATAAAAAATTTAGCAAGGGGTGAGCATGTGTGTGTTTGTGTTTGTGTGTGGGTGTGTCTGTGTGTGTGTGTGCAAACTTACTGAACTAGAAGATAATGCTGCCAAGCCAGCGACTGCGACAAATTTGCGTCATAAAGAACAAAGACAAACTGAGTGGCGAAATCAACACACACACACACAAACACACACACACACACACACACACACACACACACATACATTTATAAGTTTGTTAGCTGAAAATTGAATTATGAAGCAAGCAAAAATAGAAAGGAAGCTCCCTTCAAAAGTGTCTTACAGAGTGTGTGTCGACTGAAAGATATCCTAAATAAGATATCCTAAATAAGCTCAACAAATTTCAAAGTATTTCGCACTTGTCTTAAGTACTTAACTCCTTCTTATGAGTATTTTAGTATTGCTTTTAGAATGAAATATGCTTTGATCATTAGTATTAAATTTGATGATTGTAACTTTCAGGATCCGTAGAATATCAGCAAAAAATAAATATGAATTCTATAGCTATGAATACCCTGAACCCTGCTGTTAATCAAATTATTATAGCTATTTTTTTATATAAAATTTATCCTTTAAAAAGCTTTGCACACTTAAATGTAAGCAGGTGTGGAAGAGTTCTCATTTCTATTGGTACTGACGGAAAAAGAAATAAATACAAAAGCTTAGATTTCAAATTCTCAAGTCTCTATTAATCAGCAGATGATGCTGATCAAGAATATATATTTCCTTCAGCCTGTTGTATGATTTAATGGGCCCGGATGAGCTATCAAATATCGCCAGCATTTATTTTGTTAATAATATATGTATCTTCTTTCATTCTTTGAGTTGGTCGAGGTTATGCAAGTCTACAAACTATATCAAATTGTTGAATAATAAGCTGAATTGTGCGCAAAAATATCGAAAAAAACAGGGCCAGCTTTGACACCACTTGACACCTGTATCCTTAAACTGCGATTGGCCGCAGAATTTGATTATATGTTTGAACATTTCCACTCGGCATTCTCTCTCTTTCTCTTTCTCTCTCTGTCGCTGTCTCTATCGTTGGTTAAATGTGGTGTGAATCAATTTGAATAGGAGTGGAATACAAGCTGTGCTGACGCTAATTGCCATGTAGGTAGTCAAAGTAGCACAAACAAACAATTCAACAGCCAAGCAAATAAACCAAATTCAAAAGGCAAAAACGGGTTGAGGGGAGGGGAGGGGAGGGGTATGGTGTAAAAGGGGCGAAAGTCAAACGGATGTTGCGTATGCGCCGTGTGGCCGACGACCAACGCCCACGATGACTAGGACGAGTGCGAGTGCGAGGACTTGGAGAAGGACTTGGAAACGTGTGGGGCATTAAATGTCACACACAGCGCCACACACGTGCCAGGAAGTCAAGTGGTTGGTCATAATACGGCTGACACTCATAAATCTAAACAAATGGCAAGGCAAATAAACGCGCACAACGCCACAAGGATAAGGGCAAGGACAAGGGCGCTGGTTGGCTAAGAAGGCGGAGGAGGGGGTGGGAGGGGGGTTGGGCGGAGTGGATTGCCTTTGCATATGCGTTGGCCATGACTAATTTGCATTATGATCCAGCCGAAGGACGTTGAGGACGACGTCGCCGGTTGCCATAATCTGCCTCAAATCGTTTTTATTGTTCGCACTTAAGTTGCGTAAAATAAAAATCATGTTTCTAACGCCACACACAACCTGCCCCTCTGCCGCACATCACACCACCCCCTGGCCCATTCCCATTGCCCTTCCCGTTGCCAGTGCACGTTGAGCTCAAGAAAAGCCGCAGCATGTGAGTCTTTGCTGGTGGCCTGCCCCAGATCCCCATACTAAGCTCCATTTGCCCTGAATGCCATAATTTTTATGTGAAAGCATCACGCATGAACTTCCCCTTCCCACACTCCCTCCACAATTCACCCCATCTCCCATTCCATTGGAGCTTTATCAGACTTAGCCTTGTGTGTTGCGGCACTGCTTTTGTTCAAGAAAATCTGCGCCACAAATCTGTGATTTTTTTCTGTTTTTTTGTTTTGTTTTTGTTTTTTATATTTTGGGTGGGCGTGCTCTGGGGCACATTTTATGACTGTGTTTTTCTTTGCATCGCTTTTCGAGGCACAAAGTATTTTTATAGCTCAATTAGCATATGCAAAGAGGGTTGCCCGCCCCCACTGGCGTACAGTACGCCCCGAAAGGGTTGCCGAGTCCAGAATTTTGGCCAGATAATTAATCAAAATAAAAATGTTGCCTCAACATTTCTACAAATAAATGGAGACATTTGCTTATTCAAATTCAAACTGAACGCCACATTAAATAGAGTAAATAACATGAATAACTCAATAGATTCGAGTTACGAGGCATGATGGTCGAAATTGATTTTCGATCTATTTTCACAGTAAAAAATAAAATATTTTCATAAATATAAAATACTAGACATAGCGTCTAACGCCAAATTTTATGAGTTCGTTATTTATCAACTCAAAAGCTAAGCCAAACAAAAGTGATGAAAGTCGTTGGAAATTGATTCGAACACAAATCGAAGTCGATACAAAGTTTTTGAATAAACACATTTGAGTGGAATCCCCAAGCAACTATCTTCTCTTATTTGTCTAATTTCTTTAATTTATCTAATGAATATAAAGTTGGTGGCTGTTTATCTTCCCAGAATGTACATTTAACATTCGTTAAATATGTTGTTAAGTTAAAAAAATTATTTCCGAGTGTTTCGTATTTTTTTGCGATGATTTATCGAAGTTATGAAAAGTATTTCAATAACAATGAAACATATTTTACATGTAATCAATTTGTTATATTTTACTGCAGAAAGCAAAGTACAAATGAAATACTTTTTAAACAATTTATTTACACAATTTTTAACACAATTTATGCTGCTTAAGCTCTTTTTTTTACTGTGTACTTATGGTAGATACCTATATATGTAAGCCCTTTTATACATATATATGAATGCATATGTAAACATGTGTGTGGTTGCCTACTTTTGTGCGCAATTAGAAATTAATTTTAGCGCAGTTTCGCCGGCCGCGTGCTCAGAGTGGGTTAAATGACTTTAATCACTTCCCATGGAACCAACAAGCCAACAACCACCACGCAAGTCAAGTGGCCCGTACCCACTCATCGTGGTGTGGGCTCACGTGTGCCGCTAAACCCTCCCGTTAGCCAGGACTAAAGCCCCCGGACCCAAATACGAGTGAGTCGACGGCGGCAGGCATGATTTATGCTTGCCAGTGGCAACAATAACAAATCAACGGCAAGCGACGTCAGCAAAAAAAAAAAAGGAAAAAAAAAGAAAACAGAAAAACTACAAACGGAAACAAAATACCGTTGGAAAGCACTTAAGGACCTTTTCATTAAGTGCGCAGCGCCGACGCCGACGACGGCGTCGATTGGCGGTCGACGGCAGCGTAAAATTTACTCTCGAGCTGATTTGACATGTTCACAGGCAAATTAGTGTCGCCCTTTGCTGGCGGCACATTAATTTCAACGCTAGCCAGCAATGCCACACCACCGCACAACCCCTTGCACCCCTGCGTGTTCAGCAACAAATTTTGGTCGACTGGCACCTAAAATGTTATTTAGCGCATGTTTTAGCCTTATTTATTAAAGCGAAATTATTGTTAATGAGCCGGGCGGAAAACTATACACCCAACCACACATCCATCGAGCCATCAGCCATCCAGCCATCCAGCCATCCAGCCATCCAACCATCAAGACACCCCCACCAGCAACACCCACAGAGTTGACTTCAACGCAAAACCAAAAATCAGGCAAACGAAATTCCGACGCCTTTTCGACATTAACGTGAAGTAAAACTGGCAAACTAATTGCGTGAATTTCGTCGAGCAGTCCGGGAAACTGTTTCGCCTTCGCTATCGCGCATTTAAACGAAGGCATTTGATTCTTGTGCCGATAGTGCCACAAAATGATTTAAGGCACCCACAAAACACATAGGCCGAGAACAGTGCAAAACAAAAACAATAATCACAACTGTCGTTATAAGCGCTCCTTCGTGGAGTACAAGAGGGCGGTGGATGGGTGGTCGGTTGGAGGGTTGATTGTAGATTGTTTGGCCTGGTAAAATGGCGTAAATATTATTTGGTTAGAGGAGAACCTATAAAATGTGTAACAAAAGGAAACTCATTTAAGATATTTATGAAGTACTTTGCCAAAGATTTGTAACGACCCAGCGACTTGTTTAGCTTGTATTTGTATATTTATGTACTCATATTTGTGTTTGTGTCTATATGTGTGTCTGTGTGGGCTGAGCATTGTAATGAAGGCTGGCCAAATTGGCTGGGTGGAGCTGTGGCCAATGTCTGGGCCTAATGAGCTTGAAATTGTGGTTATTGCGGTACATATGAGCAAGAAAACATGCATCACAACGCTAATAACAATAGAAGTCTGTCAAACTGAGTTGGAATGTTTGAATAAATCGGACAAGCTGATAATAAATTAGAATCTATACTACAGACCTAAGTCTAATGTCTGAAAAATTGTGAATTCATTTTAGTTCAGGAGTTCATTTCAATGACATACAAAAACTACAATCTCAAAGCTTGTGAGTTTGAAGGCGCGACAGGACGTTTCTCCAACTATCACACTCATATAATAATATGTAGACAGTTATCAATTTTATAATCAGTCGTCAGTCAGTTAATCGGATTAAGTGTTAAGTGACAGAAAGAAACGAAATTGATTGTCCTTTGTCAGTCTTGTTTTAAAGATACTTTTGCACTAAACTTATGAGTACCACTTAAACTATGACTTTTAGATCGTCTTACGCACTCAATTGCTTCTCTTTCTTTAATATAATCCACTCATAATTGAAACGCCTTGATTCACAGTAGGCGAATTTCTAGAATTTCAAAATATAAAGTTACTGGGTAGAGCTACCAGATCTGACATAAATCACATGTCTCTCAGGCGTCTTGAGTCAACCACAATTTAAGGAAATATCCGCAAGTAATGGACAACAATAGACTAAGAATACTTAATGGTCTCTTGACGGGACATTATAGACCAATAAGTCAGCAATAACTAAACTAGGTGTAGTCTGTGGTGAACTCGGACGATTTTCTGACAGTGAGTGGGCATCCTCAAGAGCGCATCATAGCTGACCCCAAACCCGACAAAGAATAAGTGTTGATGGAAGAGCTATGGGCTTAATAGATCGAACAGCTTGCAGTGCTTACCAAAGAGAAATCAGAGCAGTGCAGAGCGAAAGAGAATTTGTGCTATTGGCTCTGCTATTTCTCTATTTCTCTGCTAAATTTCGCAGCAGTAGCAAAGGCAGAGCAATATTTCTATTGCTCTTGCTGCTACTGAGTAATCAGTTGAAACACTGATAATAAATATAAAATGAAAATAAACCTCAAGTAAGATATGTATTTGCCACTAGTACAAACTGTTTTATTAGCAATACAATATGGCTGCAACAGAAAACATTGGTCTGCCATGGCTAAGTGCCTTATTTTTGCCTTGCTGTTCAATTGCTGATCGAGTGACCCATGACAAAGGAAGCCAACTGTTTGTTGTTCATCATTTCCACGTTGTAAAGTGGCTGGCTTTTGTTTGGGCCAAGTTGCGTGCTTGTTACATGTACTTTCCCACAAAACATACCCCGCCTTGCTATCATATTGAAGCGCATTTCCGCACACCCAAAGACAATGGACACACACACACACACACACGCACACACACACACGTGCTGAGCCACACACGGCGCTCAAAGTGTAACAGAAAATTGTTTTGGCAATTAAAAAAATGTTCGTTCGGCGAACAAGCAGGAAAAAATGTATGTACGAAAAGATGATGGCGAATAACTCAAAAAACTATACAGAAAAAAAAAATAAAAATTGCCGCATCATTTGAAATTCATTAGGTCGTAGGTTGAATATGTTTCTTCGGGTTGAGGTGTGGGGAATTGGGTGTTTGGAAGGGAGGGGGGAGGGGTGAGGCAATTCAGTTCCTTTCTTGTTGCTCTGAAGGGAATAAATAAATCAACAGCCTCGCGTGCTTGACAGTTGGCCATGAGTAATAAAGATGAAACACTGAGAGAATTATTCCAAAATCGAGAGAGGGTGCAACGGATAGACAGAGAGAGAGAGAGAGAGAGCGAGAGAGAGAGAGAGAGAGAAAGAGAGAGAGAGAGAGATGGTGAGAGGTCGTCAATCATGACAGTGAAATGTGTCAACAAACGTCAAACAACAACGGCCACAGTGCGGTCACAGCTTCATCAGCTGTCAGCCAAGGATGTGAGGATGCGAGGATGAGACTGTGACCCGGCACTGGGCCCAGGATAAGCGCGCCTCTACATCAAATTGAGTGATGATCTCACAATGATTTGTCACAAAACATAAAACAACTGCAACAACTCTCTCAAAGCGTCAGGAATACAATTGCAATGCACACAGAAACAAACAAAAATTACCCAACTTATAAATATATTTAACTTAATCTTTTATTGCTCGATTTTAAATGATAAAAACATAAATGATTAAGTTCTCTTATATCAGCTACTTTCAAGCTAGATTCCGATTTCGATTCTGAAATGCATTCGTTTTTTGCCATGAAAGGGTTATGAAAAAGGACTGCAAAGATAAATGTATAAATAAATAGTTAGGGTAGCCCAAACGTACACATGATAATGCAATTCATATTTAAGAATTGCATAATTTATAGTATAATTTAGCAACATTTCTGTGTAGCTGTCGGCTTATTCCCATTTGCTTCTTACATTTGCTTAATGCGTTTATCGCACCTCTTTGTAATACTTGCATGCCTTGCCACAGGCAATGTAACAATTAACAAGTTGGGAACTGTTCGCCCAAGGACCTGTTCTAGTCCTTCGTGTTGTCTGGTATATATATATACACAAACATACAACATTTTCATGCATATTTCATCTCGATATTATTCCAGCGTTTTATGCATTTGTGAGAAAAAAAAACACAACGCAACGAAACATTTTTAATGCGTTTTATGCGTGCGCGCATTTTAAGTGACTAAAAATGCTAATCGGACAAATTAAATGCCCCCCTCCTCCCCAATCTTATACTCTCTCTGCTATTCTCCCACTCTCCTCGGGCTCCTTATCTTTATCTATGTGTCTGTGTCTGTTAGTTAGGGCTCTTGGCCAGCGTCCGCTAAACGACGGTTTGTTTGGCTAACAACAAATGAGGTTTTGGCCCTGGGTGTTGCTGTCGTTGTTGTTCTTCTTGTTGTTTTTGTTGTTTTTGTTGTTGTAATGTTACGCTAATGTGAAAGCAAAGTAATGCAAACGACCAAACGCAGGGCAGGTGGTGTTAGGTGGAGTGGGATGGAGAGGGTGTTTTTCTTTTGCATGACCAACAAACAGTTTGCTGTTGTTGGTGTGTGAATTATTTTATGTGAATTTGATTGCGAGCGTTTATGCCGGAAAACACGCGGCCCATTCCCCAAACGCTTCAAACTCCGAGTCGGCGTAGGGAGTAGGGAGTAGCCTGTAGTCCGTAGGCTGTAGGCTGTAGGGAAACGCTAGTCAGGAGCCGGTAGTAAAAGTTTTCGTTAACAGGAACCCCATAGGGTTCGCATATGCGGAAACGGAATTGGCATAAGCCAAGTCTTGAGCTGAGAGCGAGGCACCAGCAGAGACCGCACAGTTTCCGAATGCATTTAAAATTCTGTGCTGTGCCCAAGCTCAATGCTTGTTGCCCTCGCAACCTCTCTCCCCCTTATCCGCTCCCTCCTCGTTTATCTTACACACTTGCGCTCTCCCGTATTAATCATAATTATGTAAATTTTCTTGCCACTGTGCCGGGGCCTTTGGTGGGCTTTTTTTTTATTTTTTCGTGATAATGGGGGGAGGGGAGGGGGTGCTCTTTTTGTAGGTTGTTTGCACAATTTTCCACCTTTTATAGTACAGTTAATTTTCGTGCTCGTTGCGGGTTCGCGTTTTGCCCTTGCCTTTTTGCATAAAACATGACTGCGTGTAATAAAAAGTAAAAAAAAAATAAATATATATATATATATATATATATTTATTTATTTATATATATGTGTGTTATAAGGAGGGCAAAATAGAGAGCGAGTGAGGGAGGGAAATTTCAAGAATTTCCCAGCTCGTTTTGGAAACGTTTTTATGCACTTTATTTGTGTTGCCATTAATGCCAACGTTTCCACTGATTTTCATATTCGCTGGCACACACCAAAATACAGTTACTTATCAATGTGTGTGTGTCCGTCAAACTGGTCTAAGAGTGGTAAACGTTAAGTCACTGTTTGACTTTTAAGTGACCCGAGAGCCCCCTCTAAGGTATGGCATCAGATTCTGAATCGATTTAATACGAACACTTAAAGAGAGTTTCGTCCGATTTGCATAAAATGCTGAAGGGTATTTTAGTCGATTATGAACTGCTTTGGGGATTATTGAAACACGTGTTACCCTGTGTGTAAAATGTTGTAAAAATTAGGTCAGTTGAAAATCATTTTGTGTGTTCAATAATATCGGGAACCGAAAATCAGAAATCTGCGACGCGGCACAAATTTTAAAAGTCTCGGATCGGGCTGGATTGATATTGAATTATTATTCCCGTGTTCATTCTTACTTTTCGGGAAATGACTTTGATCTGCTTGTGAATCAAAACCATTTAAAAATTACTTTGAAATTAGTTTAAACAGCGAAAGTTGCCTTGAGAGGGGAACCATTGTTACAGTTTTGTATTAGCCTAAACAAGAAAATCTCTGTTAGCAGGTAATACATCTCATTGACGTTTTCAGTCATAAATTAAAAATTGTACATATTAAATAATTGTGTGACTAAAGGAAATGTCCGTGCAAGCGAACTGCCCGTTAATAGGAGCTTTCACTGTATATATAATTTGTAGAGTGTGGAGACAAATATGTGGGTGGGAAGCGAAGCTAAGAAGTAGCTGCTATAGACTATAGGAGGAGAAGCACCTTGGCTTAGTTCAGGCCCGTCTAACTGCACCGGCAATAACATCAAATAATTAACTAATTAAAACCCAAGCAACAACCTACGACTAACAACAACAACTGGCAGTAATCGCAAATTATGAGTGCGCGCTTTTTCCCGGGTTTGGGATCCAGTTACTAACTAACTTTAGTATCGCATATCAGCCTAGTAGCAGAGGTAGTAGGCAGAGGGGCGGGGACGGAAAGCATTTGCCAAAACAGAGCCAGCAATGCCTGTGAAAAACCGCAACAAGCTCAGCGAGCAATTTTCACACAATTTGCAATGCGAACGAGATGGAAACAAATACCGCAAAGCAAAGCCGAAGCCGAAGCTGCAGCTGAAGCTGAAGCTAACACTAAAGTCACAAGCAGCTTTAACTAGTTCAGTTGAGGGAGGGATTGTTGTTGTTGATGCTACCATAATTAAAACAGTTGGCTTGTTGTCTTGCTGCCAGGCGCCAAATTCAAATCAAAACAACAGCAAACAGCCTACGATGAACAACAAAGGCCAATTAAACATTTAGTTGTTACCGACCAGCTTCGAGAAATGCATTTCCATTATTGTAGGACTTGGACTTCCTCCTATGCATCCACACAATGATCGAAAGTCGCCTATTTTCTTCTTCTTTTTTTCAAACCGAATGAGTTTCCGGCTTGGTACAAAGTAGTACAGCAATAGTTCGAGAATCATTTTATTATCAGTCAGATTTATTGAATTATATATACAAATAGTATAAATATATATACACATTTTTAGCGACGTGTGCGGAGAAAACAATCATTGAAATATATTTGTATTCAATTGAAGTGCTTTTCTTTTAAATATCAATACTGACTTAAAATCAATACACTTATTTGGATATATTTTTAATTGTCTTTGCTGTTGCTGAACTGTGCTTATTTTTATAAGAATTTTATTGTTTTGAGTAATTAGGATAAAGGTGCTTTATGCATTTTAAATATACACCATGGAATCCAAATTTTGTTTTAGGAGCAAGTTATACAACGGACTTAACTGTTCACCGAACCGAACCCAATTTACAATTCCCAAGTGTTTTGGACTGATTGAACTGGTTAACAATCTTGTTCTAAAAATAACAATAAAAGGACCAAGCAATTCCTTCGAAAGCTAAATAAACATTGCCACACATAAGAGGTATGCCTGCTGTTTGGGGTAAAACGAGCAAAAAGCTCGCACAACTCAAGTTATACAATGCCATTAACTTTGTTTTACTTTCATTAATCATACGCAGTGTGTGACGCAAAGAAGGCAATTGAAAATGATGAAAATGGGGGAAATGGTCAAAAAGTGTTGCCGTCCAATTGATTGATTGATTGACTGCGCAACAAACTGGCTAAGTGCGTTTTGGTCATTTGTCACGAAAGCGAAACGAAAGTGTCCAATGGATGTTAAACGCCATACTCAGGGGTTGCTGCCACAGCACAGCACAGCACCGACACCCACCCCCGCCCCACACTCCCGCCCCAATCCACCCACTTGGCTGGCTGGCTGGCTGCATATGCAAAGCGCAACTAAACAGCGCTAAAGAGTACAAAGTGTTGTTGGGGTTACCCCCTTAAAATTTGCACGCGTTCACGTTAAACGCTGAAAATTAAAAGGCAACAACGTCGCCAGCCGACCAGCCCTTAACCACTCAATACCACCCAACCACCCAACCTCCCCGCTAATCCCAATGCTGGACTTGCATTCAATGCAGTTTCGTGACTCGTTTCGTCTTTGACACCAAAAGTCTGCCCACACTTAGAGCAACAACAACAACAACAAGAACAACGAGTCGAACGCTCTAAAAGGCTCTTTTGTAAAACCAACCCAAACTTCAGCAACCCCAACCCCATCTCCGCCCCTAACCCTGCGCGGTGCTGAAGCTGACCAATTGTTACGATTGCATGCTAACATTGTAATTGATTGCCTAAGCTCAATTTTGGTGGGGCGAGGGGGGGATATGGGTGTTGCAGGAGAGGGGATGTTGTTGCTGTTGGTAATTTGATTGCGCAATTTGCGCGCATTGTGTTGCATAGTTTTTGGCGCGCGAGCCTGCATGCCGCATGCCACAAGCTGCCCAGGCACCATCCTCGCAATGGATTTGGGTTTGGGTTTGGGGCAATAAAAACGCACGAAACCGCCAACGAACATGACATGCATTTATGTCACGTCACATGTGGAACACGCACGGCCAACACCAACACACACACACACACACACACACCAAGACACGAGTGCAACTATTTTAATTGGCGGCATTCCGCAATTTTATGACTTTTAAAATTCTACATATATTTCATGCCTTTGCATGGCAAATGGCAAACATGCAACGTTGCCACACTTCAATTGGCTTTTGAAGGACACACATACAAGTGCAATGCAATGCGCAAGGATATGCCTGACTGAGGCGATTGCTCTTTTCTGTGGGATCCAGGAGGGGGGAGGGGCAAATGCTCGCTTGTCCGCCCGGTTTGTTCTTGTTGTTGTAATTAGTGAGCTGCATTTCTTTGGCACTTTTGGTCGTGGCAATTAAGCAAACTGGCAGCGAGCACACACACACACACACACACACACACACATAAATATGTGTACACAGCCACAGTCACATACATACAAAATGAACAAGAATAAATCCCCCCGCACCGCATTCGGCTGCTCCAAAAGGCTATGTAAAACCCGAATATGAAATTATGCAATTAAGCAGTGGAAAGTCGCCGGGGTGGGAAGGGGCAACATGAGCATATATGCATATATATATATGTGTATGAATGTATATACAAATCAGACCTTCTGCTCGAAAAATGAATGGAGAACTAGCACTGCATGTGGGGCCAATAAACTAAACTGTAGGCCAAGGGCAGTGCTAGGCAAACAAACTTGTACATTAAAGTTCGATTAATTGTTATCGAAAGTGCATGTCTATAATTATCATATAATTTGAGTATTGAGTTTATTTTATTATAATTACGCCTCAATGTATAGCCATTTAAAGTTTATCGATTGCTCATTTGAAGATAAATCGATACGTTTCTATAGTTTTTTAATTAATATCAAAGAATACACATTTTCCCCTATATATGCACATATATTTAGGTAGATTACCGAATGGCATCATTTTCAATGTTTTCACTCACAGCTCCAAAGTCGTCGACAGATCCAACAGTTTAACGGCCTAAGCACTGCTCAGCGGGACGCAACTCAGTCAACCCATGTTGGAGTCCGAGTCCAAGTCCATGTCCAATACTCAATCTGAACCTTTATTTTATTGTTTTTATTCTTTTTTTTTTTGCCACTGACAATAAGCGTTGTGCAGCTGCTGCAGTTGCAGCTTCAGCTTGAGCCAGAGCCAGAGCCACAAACACCTTTTATGGGGTGTCATTAAACGTGGACGGTGGAGATGCATTGGGGAATTTCTTGAGCGGGGGGCCAAGGGGACATCTCACAATGTTGCTGAGCGCTCTTTTTTTATGGCTGCAACTTGGGCCCATTTTGCATTTCACTTTAATTCAATACGACTTAATTTCTTTTTGGATGACCGGCGAATGCAACCCGCAGCGACCATTCTTGCTGCCGAGAAAGGTGACGAGATAACCAAGAAGCGGGCAGAGAGTGGAAGCAAAGCGAGAAATGCTTATAAATGCCCAAATGCGCGTAGCCGATTAATTGCACATAAAAATTAACAATAATCAGCAGCAGCAGAAGCAGCAGCAGAAGCAGCAGCAGAAGCAGCACCTGACTATTGTTAAGCTAAAGTTGCGAGAGACGCAGCCACAGCCACAACCTCATAGTTATCACACCTTTTGTGGTAGGCAACGTGGGTTCAACAATGTTGCACTTTGAATGGCGGGCAACAGCATTTTTTATGTGCACCAAATTGAGTCATAAAATGCATTTTCACCTCCGCTAACCACAAAAATAAAAAATAAAAGAGAAAAAAAAAAATACTGGAAACCCGAACTTAAAGTGCAACTGGCGAATAGCGACCAGCGGCTCTTAAGCGATGCATTTGAAATGCGCTTAGTTGATTTTAATGGGAACATGTAAATGTGTTCCAGGAGGCAAGGGGGCAAGGTGGCAAGGTTGTCACGTTTAGCAAGGCTGCGTGCTTAATTAGGCATCAGGTGCGCCTAAGCACAATAAGAAACGCATAAAAGTCAAACTTCTTTAACTCAAACCAACAGCTGCCAAAAGAATGAAGAAAGAGAACATAAAGAAACATTTATATCCTTTTGAGCTAGACAAACATTTTAAAATAAATAATAAGGGTGTGATATTGTTGTCACGAATGATATAAAATATCAATAGCATAAGGTAATACTTTATTCGGCTGAAAGTTTTTTCCAATGACAAATTTCCCAAATTTTAAATTAAAACATTTTCATTTTTTATCAAATTAAATTTTTAGGTGATGGCAATGGAATGTAATGAATACTGAATGAATTTGATCTTGAATCGCTCAAATTGAAAGTTCTAGTCTAAGAGGTTTCACTCTACACTTAAATTTATTATTGTATAATCAGTATGAGATCCGTGCATGACATTCAGGACTGGAGCATTTAGGCATACAAAATATTCGATAGGCGTTGGTATCTGCATGGTTTGATTACTTTTCGATTACTAACATCACTGAGCAATTTAATACAACATGTATTCATTTGTATTTAAATCTAAAATTAGCTGGCTGACCACAATTCTGGTTTGATAATTTATCGATTGCGATTAATTATCGACTATGCATAGGCGGATGATAGATATTGACATTAAGAATGCGTTGATAAGTCTACGGCACAATTATCACTTTAAATTTATGGCAAGTGGTAACTGAAATCAAAACTGGAACTGGAACTGGAACAACGGCAAGCACTGAGGAGGAGCACAAGACAAAATTTGAAATGTTTTATGGGCGACTAAAAATTTGCCCAACCTGGCCGATAAGAGGAGCCCAGCAACACAGCAACTTAATGACTAACGACGACAGACTACGAGAAATGCAGCTGGCAACGACTTGACAAACACCCTAACATAGCCCAGCCAACCAACCACAAATGGTAGTGGACAAGTGACTAGCTGCATGTGAAATGAACAGTGCCGGTTGCCGACCAAGTTAACAGCAGCACGAGAAGGTGTTGATTGTGGCCTTTTGTGAACCTCTCAGCATCTCAGCCAAGTTGGCAACTCAGCAACTCTTTGTGACCATAAAATGTTTGCACAGGTGCCAAAATCATTTTCGTAGCCGGCAGTTCAGTTCCTCAGCTAGATGCGTAGAATTTATAGGCTGGCGCGGGCACTAAAAATTTAAATTGCGGCCATTTAGTGGCCAGCACAAACAACAACAATACCAACAACAGACACAACAACAACAACAACAACAACAACTCCTAAGAGCCAAGCATCAAACGACATCAATTTAAACGAGCGCCGTTCAACGGAGCATCCTTTATTTATTCATATGCATACGCTTTCAATGAGTATTCTGATATTTTAATGACATGTGTAACGCATTTGAGGAGGATATTATGCATATTCTTGACGGGAGAATGGGCAAATAATGTTAAGCTGATAATTGCTAAGCCTAACAGCTAACAAACAAATCAGAGCTGATCTGATCATATAGCCTTAATAATACAGTATAACTAAGATCTAGGATAGGATTAAATGGATCCACAGCCAACAGATTCTGCAATATTATGTCTTAAAAAAATAAAATCAATTTATGTTTAATAACATATTTGATAAGTCGTTGAAAATCTGTGCCTGATAGGGTATTAAATATCCGATCACACCGAAGATCGCTTTTCATTTTTGTTTGCCATGGTACACAGAGAAAAAATAGATAATCTTCTACTTGCTGTTGAAAACCGGCTAAGGTAAAAAAAAAAAAAACAAAAAACAAAAAATCAAAAAAACACAAAAAACACTATCAAAGACGCAATGTTAATTTCAAGAATTTAATTTCAATTGGCTTA
Organism: Drosophila glabriapex; assembly: GCA_035042305.1. Taxonomy (NCBI): domain Eukaryota; kingdom Metazoa; phylum Arthropoda; class Insecta; order Diptera; family Drosophilidae; genus Drosophila; species Drosophila glabriapex. The sequence continues at coordinate 8,243,369 of JAWNLN010000066.1, forward strand.
GAATTAAGAACTTGATTTTTGTTCAGATTTTTAGTTTATACCTTAGTTAATAATTATTTTTTTAAGATGGAATTTTATGCTGGTTTCTCAGCGTGCAGTTTTTTTTTTTGGGCTTTAGCTGTCCTTTATCTCAGTTCATTTTGTTGTTGTTGTTGTTGTTGGCGTGCTGGCTGATCTGGAGCAGCGATAAATTGGAGCCACCTTTGTTGGCCCCTTGTCCATTGTTGTTGACAAATCAGTTGACGTCGCGACGGCACACGCGCTGCCCAGTTCGGCGTTCTTGGAGTCTGTTTTATTCGGCAGACCCGTTGTCACCTACAAAACCCATTTACCCCCACGTCGCGACTGTCACACGGTCGCATCCCAATGGACCGTCGTCGTCGTTGTCGTTGTCGTCTTCGAAGGGCAACACATTAAAAGTAAATTAACTTATCAGCGACAAAGATCAGTTATTTTATTACGTTTGTCCACGCCGTAACACGAACATTATAATATCAAAGATGCCGATTAAGATTCTCAATGAAACTGAGCGATATGCAGCCACATCCACAGCGATAAGGACAGATATATCGAGCAAGGCAATAAAGAGGTAAAGGGATGGCTAGGGAGGGTGAGAAATAGGGGTAGATAGTTGGTAGTTAAATCACTCAGTTGCCTAGCTGCTATGCTTTATGCTTTGTGTGGACAACTTGCTGGAAATCCATATAGTTATATATAGATCTCTAGCGATCTGTGGAGCTCTACAAATTTAGCTTAGCTAACGAGTTTGCAGTCTCTGCATTTATCTGCTATCCAAATAACCATTAGACGATTGTAATGAAATCCCAAGCAACTCAAATATTTGTCTGAATCTTCCACATTTAATGTTGTGACTAAAGAGTGAATCAACACTTAAGATTGTCCCGTCGACATCCCCATCTTGATAAGTAGTATTTTATGAGTCTGCACATAAGACTCTGGGTTATAGCTTGGACATAAATATGCATAAATATGCATGCACTTATAGATTTCCAGAGGATTTCCCGATTAGCTATAGGCTCTGAAGAGAGCACAATAGATACAGTACCCAATCAAAATTATGTATATATAATATTATTTATACATTTTAATATCCAGTTTTAATTTAGATGACTAGAGCCTTCATTAATAAGATTGGGCTTGTAAAAAAAACTTTGTATGTTTCTCCCTGAATTTCACTTATTTTTCGTGTTTTTATTTATGTGTTTGTGTTTCGAAGCTGTTTTTGGATACAAAATAGAATACTCTGAATCGCATTTAAGTCACGCACCTTTGCTGCAGGATTTCAACAACGAGCAAGTTCATTTGTTATTTATAAATGTTATATAAATTGTAAATAAAATATATTGCATGCTCATTTATAAGGTGTCAGTAAACTGATGCTGAAATCCTTGAGCTCGAAGATCGGCGCCACAGGAGTCTCTGAGGCACAAGCCACAATTCAGAAAGACCGCCGGCAACGCAGATTATATGTCTCTCTCTCTCTCTCTCTCTCTCTCTCTATATATATATATATATATATATATTCTCTCTATATATATCTTGCTCGCTTTGACTCTGTCTTATCTGGCTAGTTGGTGGGCTTTTCCTTTATTTTTGGGTAGGAGGGAGGGGCATCTACTCGCCTGGTTGGCTGACTAACTGACTGACTGGCTGGTTGGTTTGTTGGTTGGTTGGCCGCCTGTGTTGCGGATGTTGTTAACAGCAGAGCAAACACATTGATAAGGCAGTAGAGTCAATAAATTAGTGAACATTAACTGGCAAACAAACACGCTAATTAGATAGTTAGATAGCCAAGTTAGCAAGTCAGACGGCCGCCAGCAGCAACAAAATTCGCAGAAGACTGTGGACAAGGGGGGGGGGGGGTGAGGGTAGCAGGGGGTTTGCTCAGTTAGAGACGTTGGCATAGCCTTCCTGTGGCTGCGCTTGCGAATGCACAAAATTACGACCAGAAAAACTGGCAAGTATCCAGTTTGCACACCAATAGCAACAGGGTGACGATCTGGGGAGCGGGTGGGAGGAGGAGGGTGCGGGGATGATAGCCAGCCAGACAGACAGACAGACAGACAGACAGACAAACAGACAACTGGCAACTGCGCATTGCGCATTGCGGTTGGTGACTTTTATACAAAACTATATATATGTTTGTACAATTATTTTAAGCATTCAATTGGAATTCGACCGCAGCAGGCAGAAGGAGGCGACCGCAGGATACTTTTGCCTGCCGCTGGCAATTATATGCATTTAAATGCAATAACCGTCATCAGCCGGGATGAGCACCAGAATGAATGAGCAGCCAGTCAGCCAGTCAGCCAGTCAGTCCATCAGTCAGTCATTCAGTCAGTCACAAAGTAATTTTTGTGTGCATTGAGACTAATTATTTTAAATGCGCTATCCCGCAATTGAAGTGCGCGCATGCGTTCCAGTTCCCCGTTGCCAGTATCCTGTGCTATCCTGTCGAACTGTCGTCCTGTCCTCCTGTCCTCCTGTCAGTTGGCTGCTCTAATTTCGTTGCGCCTTTTGCCACTAACCGCACTAACAAACGACTAATGACCTGACCTGAGCACAATTCCAATTCCAATTTCCCAGTCCGAATCAATATCAATCAAACGTTTGCCGCTCGACAAATTGCATTTTTTCTGTTTTCTGTTTTTTTTTTTTGGGTTTTTCGGCTTGAGCTCGGAACTGGTACACATCCGCTGTGAGAAGTAATTAGTGTACTGGGCTAATGCTGCTCCGGGGCAACATGTGGCCACAGTTTTGTGCGTCTCTGAGGCTGAGCTATTGGCGTGAAATTTTAATTGGCGCCCATGCTCAGCCACTTGAACCACAAGCAGACAACAGAAGCTGCCAACTGGTCAACTAGAGTGTATGAGTGTGTGTGTATGTGTGTGTGTGTGTGCGAGGGAGAGGTAGCTATTTGCCTGGCAAAATTTGAACTTATTTACGTATTGTAGGTGCTCCATCTTTTGCGCCAAGATCACAATCGAATTAAGTATTCACAGCATCTTTGAATTTTTGCAATGTTTGACATACAAAAGTAACCAGTTTTTTTTAAGGATCATTAATATTTAGAGATGATGTTCAGTGAGAAAAAAACAATTATTATTCTTCTTGAAGGAAACTTTGAATTGGAAATTTTTGTGAGACACATTTAACTACAAAACCAAACAAATTAGTAATCATTTATCGCTCCAAAGTCACACGTTAAATTGCCAATGTTAAATGTTAATGTTAATAAAATATATAATGAACAAAATGCACAAAATGTAATCAAAGGAGCCATCAATAAGCAAATAAACAACATAAATTTAGTATAGAGAGTTGGATAAGAAAATTGCTAAATTGTGTAAATTAAATTATGATATAAACATTTATTCGACATATAAGTTTAAAAAAACACTTTTTTTGTTGCTAATGCCAATTTATTTTTATTGTTCCATTTTAACAAACTTATTTACTCCACGAGTCCCTTTAATTGTATAAGGAAATGGATGCTTTTCTGATATTAAATCATCTTAATAGAAGTGAGTAAGTATGGATTGAGAAATTGCAAAAATTGTAGTACTTCAATTAATTTTTAAACTTAACTTTTCTTTCTTAGGTAGTTTGTGGTCATTACTTAGAGTCAGATATAAAACATTGCCCATAACGAAAATGTATTTTAGTTTTACTATTACGCATCAATTGGAGCATTAGAAGAGAGAAAAGTCAAATTAAATTTGTCATCGGCACCAGATATTATTAATTTATTTTTTTCACTCAAGATGCAAAATCTGTGGACTGCCGATAATTGATCCTTTTGCCGCAGTATCATAAGCGCCATTTTGTGGAGCCCCAAGGCGCTGCCAACTTGCTCGGTGCTCTGCGCTGCCCACTTGCGAGGAGCGAATAACAAAAGCGACAAAAAAAAAGACCAACAAAAAACGAGAAAGAGAAAGACGCGTTCCTTGGCCCTTTGCCTTGCGTGTGCCTGTGTTTTTGACCGACATTCGCTTGACTGCTGCCTGCGAGCAGTCTGCTCTCAGCGCTCTCTCTCTCTCTCGCTCTCTCTCCCTCTCTCTCTCTCTCTCTTAACAAAGTTGCTATAAAAACTGGACGGGAAACTCACCACACACATGAACTGAGCGCATGTTGAGTTCGCGTTGCCCACCAACATGGCGCTGTGCACGAGCGGGATAGCAAGAGTGGAACAGCGACAGCACGCGGACAACAGCAACACCGCAGAGGGTGTGTGTGTATGTGTGTGCGAGAGAGAGACAGAGAGAGTGAGAGCGAGATGCTGTGAGAGAGGCAGCGCTGTCGGAGTCGAGTACAATTCGCGGCGTTCTCGCTTGCGCGCTAAACCACCACCAGCACCACCACCGCCACCAGCAGTAGCAGCAGCAGAAGCAGCAGCAGCAGCAGCAGCAACAACAACAACTAGCAACAAGCAACAAACCACCACCTATGACAAAGTGGCAAAAAATTTGCTGCCGCCGCGGCGACTGCGAGTGACTGTGTGAGTTTTGTGCGGCAAGAGCGCTGCAGGTGTGTTTAGTCTCGTTTTGGCAGCCACTGCGCGACGACGTCCACAGCGCAGGCAAGAAACGTTGAAGCTCTGCAGATCTTTCAAAAAGTCGAACTTCAAATTCAAAGCTGAAAACGAACGAAAACAGTGTGAAACACTTGGTTTATTCTCATCTTTTTTTCTTTGTTGCAACTGTGTGAATCTGTGAAGTGACGCGAGTGCGAGTGTGAATTCAAACTGAGAAACAGAAAGCGAAAAAACAAAACAAATCATTTTGCAGCCGTCGCTGGCAATGAAAGACTCAATGAGCATTTTAACCCAAACGCTGCCGACAACAACAGCGAACAGCGAGCCGTCGCCACTTCATAATCATCATTCGCCCCACTCGCACCACCACCATCATCATCATCATCTGTATCCGCTGCAGCAGCAGCAGCAGCCGCCGCCGGTCAACATGTCCATGTCCAGCTCATCGAATCTGAAGCCAAATCGTTCCCGTTTCATGATCAATGATATTCTTGCGGGCAGTGCGGCAGCCGCCAGCGCTGCGGCATTTTACAAGCAACATCAGAACAACAACAACAACAACAACAATACTACTACTAATAACAACAACAGCAACAACAATAATAATAATATCAATAATAATAATAACAATAATAACAACAATAATAGCGAGCATTTGGAAACGGAATCGGAGCCGACAACGCCGCCTAGTTCAGTTTTGGGACTTGCACCACCGCCGCCACCACATCAGTTGGCGCATCAGGCGCACCCACATGCGCTCCATGTCCACCACCAGCAGTCACATACACATCCGCATCCACATCCGCATCCGCATCCACATCAGCATACGCATTCACTTCCGCACACCAAACTGACCCATTTTGGAAGCACCGCACAGCTGGCCACCAACGGCCTAAGCGTGGCACATTATGCAGCGGCCATGCAACAGCATTATGCAGCAGCCGCCGCAGCAGCAGCGGCACGAAACAATGCAGCAGCAGCAGCCGCAGCGGCAGCAGCGGCGGCTGTGGCAGCAGCAACTGGAGCCGGTGAAGCGCCGACGCCGTCGGCTGATCTTGATGATAGCAGCGACTACCACGAGGAGAACGAGGACTGCGACAGCGATGAGGCGGGCAGCGGAGGTGGTGGTGGCGGTGGAGGTGGAGGAGGCGGAGGCGGTCACATGGATGATCACAGCGTTTGTAGTAATGGTGAGGTGAGCTTCTGTATTATTTTGGGGGGAAGGGGCGCCCGAGAAATCCACAGATAGATCAGCATTGAGAGAACAACAACAAAAAATGGAGAGAGAGAGAAAATTAAAAAAAAAACGTTTTGAGGATGTTGCAATTGAAGGCAATTGACTGCTAAAGTTAGTTAGTTGTGATAATTGAGTTTGTTTCCCCATCTATATCTATATATATATTTATAATGAGGCATTTCAAAGTAATTGCAACTGAAAGTCTTGTCATGGCCGAGAGCTGATTAGATCAGTATTCAAAGAAATGACAAATGCTTTTCGAATTGGTGAACGGCAAGAACAGAAATTGATTTATATTATAAGTAAACGGTGATCATTAATTCCTAACTGATATTGTGCATGTACTGTGACATAACAGTTAAAATATAACAGCTTTTGACATACAACTCAATTAATAACTTTAGTTAACGTGTAACAGGCAAAAAGGCAGTCAAAGCCACTGTGAACCGTTTACCAATAAATTAAACTTTTCAATAAGCCAAGTAATTTTAATGCGATTGCTTAAATGTACATTATGGTAATCGGGAGTACTGAGCACTTAATTGAGGGTACAATTAATGCATGCATTTTATGGAATATATTAAAGGTTGTATAATAACAACTTAAGCTTTTTGACCGCTAAGAACTTGTTCACTTTCGACTTTAAAGTCTTTTCTGCTTGGGTATACATACAAACATTAATGGGATCTATACACATATGTATTAAACGACGCTATAAACTAGGCGCTTATGAATTGAATATTAATTGATTTTGTACTTGATTTCAATGCGAAAGCATTTACCGTGACATATGGGATGATAATATCGGCACAGCGATAACCAATCGCAGTTCAAATCACCACCCTCTCGCTGTCTCTCTCTCTCTCTCTCTCTCTCTCTCTCTCTTTCTCCCTCTTTTTATGTGTTTATATGTGTCTGCTTTTCTCTCTCCCTCTCTTTATCTATCCGTGCAGCTGTCTGGCTGTCTGAGTGAGTGTCCCAAGTTCGTTGCCAGAGTCTTTTGTTTGTGTGGACGCAGCCGCTTTGCAAAACAAACTGTAAAAATTGCCATGAGCATGCCATATTCTAGTTATTGTCGGAGGTGCATATAGGCGGGGGCGACTTTTGGATACAGCTGAAAAATTGCATTTTCACGCTTTGTTTGCTTTTGCCAGTGCTTTTTGCCTCTTTGCTGGTGCATTCTCCATTTCCTAAATGTGCATTTGTCTGCCAGCAAAATTGTTTAAACAGTTAACAACAACAACAACAACCGCAGCTGCAGAATAATGGCACAGTTTGGGGGCGTGGCTGCTTGTTGGTTGGTGAAGTCTAAACGTAACTTACACATATAATTTTTGTGTTTTTTGTCATTTTTATTTTTATTTTTTTTGTTTTTGTTGCTGCTTGCCACACATAACTAATAAACGGTTGTCTCTTCTGCTGTTTCTTCTATTTCTCTCTGGTAGTAGATGTTAGAAAAAAATGCATTAAAGCCCAGATCAATGTGTGTGTGTGCGTTTTTGCGTGCCAGATGAATCTTCAACTCTCGTCAACCATTTATTACAGCAATTTCCTGTGTGCAATTGCAGTTTTATAAACGGTAGTCGAGTCTTGTTGGCCCAGAGGCATTGGGCTCAACGCCCAGCCAGCTCTGACGACCACAAAGAGAGACACAGAGCGAGAGAGAGAGAGGGAGAGAGATGAAGTGTAGGCAACTTGCTGTCCAATGTGATTTGCCTGCCAGCAGCGAAAGTTGCGGCTCTCTTAAGCATCTGCCTCTTATTTTTTTCTGTTAATGTGACTTCACTGCAATTCTGTTTGCAAAAATGAAACTTGGTAATTGCGAGCAGCAGCTTGTTTTTTTTCTTCGCTTTTTTCTTTTGTTCAGTTGCGCGCTTAAGGGCAGCAGTTAACATTTTTCTAGTTGCCTGGTGAGCGAGGCGCGTTTAGTAAACAGTTTTGCTAAGTTTTTTTTATCCAATTTAAAGTTTACTTTGGCCTAAACGCGTACGCGGCAAATTCGCGCTTTTAAACTAATTTAACGCTAGTGAGCTCGTGTTCTGGCTTGGCAAAAAGTGGCCCTGGACTTGGCCCTGGACAGAGCCCAGACGCTTATCACCTAACCGCAATCAGACAAATTTACATAAAATGTATGTACTAAATGGAAAACGGGTAGGCAACAAACCAGACAGGGGTGGAAATGGCTAATGCGAAAGGGCCAGAAGGTATGAGCAACTCAGCCAAGTTTAGACATGTTGCTACACACATTTATTACACTTACACACACACACACATACAGGCTGAGCAGAGAATGGCCAAGAAGAGAATGCGTTGAGAACGGAAACGGGCCTAAACTGTGATGTGTTAACTGTTAACTCTTAGCTGCTGCTGAGTTGATCGACTGATTTAGCTATGCAAATTGTGGCAGCTTTCGCAGATACAGTTAGAATCGTTTGCAGCCTAGCATATAACAATATAACATTAAAATATTAGATTCAATTTACGTTAGCACGGCTTACTTACGCTCTTGATTGTTTATTGCTTTCGTTTTTTGGTTAGGTGGCAAGGATGATGATGGCAACAGCATCAAGAGCGGCTCCACCAACGACATGAGCGGGCTGAGCAAGAAGCAGCGCAAGGCGCGCACCGCCTTCACCGATCATCAGCTGCAGACACTGGAGAAGTCCTTCGAGCGGCAGAAGTATCTCAGCGTCCAGGAGCGACAGGAACTGGCGCACAAGCTCGAACTGAGCGATTGCCAGGTGAAGACCTGGTATCAAAATCGAAGGTGAGTCAGAATCATAATCAATCTAGCCTTTCAATTATTTTTAAAGCCAATTCACACATTCCTATTGAAAGGTCCACTTACAATTATAAGTAAATTCTAGAAAGCCCAGTTGAGTGGGTAAATATAAATATTTATTTACATACTAAGGCTTGTTGAAGGATTATAATAAATTGGCATAAGCAAACTAGAGAAAAGTATATATATAAATAAATATGACATTGCTGTAATGGGGATATTTGGCTTACGCCTTTTTGCTAATTGTTTATTGCCATTACTATGCTTAAGATATAGAAATAATTAGTTTGCCAGCAATTGTGAAGAAAAGAATTGGCACATTTTCTTATTGACAATCGAACTTTTCGCCTTTTTCTCCTGCAGAACTAAGTGGAAGCGACAAACTGCCGTGGGTCTCGAGCTGTTGGCCGAAGCGGGCAATTTTGCGGCGTTTCAACGTCTGTACGGCGGTTCTCCGTATCTGGGCGCATGGCCGTATGCGGCTGCTGCCGGCGCTGGCGTCGCAGCAGCTGCTGCTGCTCATGGCGGACCTTCCCACTCGAGCATCGATATATACTATCGGCAGGCGGCGGCGGCAGCCGCGATGCAGAAACCATTGCCCTACAATCTGTATGCGGGCGTGCCGAGCGTCAGCGTTGGTCCGATGGGCGCAGCCGCCGCGCCCTTTTCCCATCTATCCGCCTCCAGTTCGCTGTCCTCGCTAAGCAGCTACTATCAAAGCGCAGCGGCGGCCGCAGCGGCAGCCAATGGTGCTGGCGGCGGTGGTGGTGGTGGTGGTGCGGTAGGTCCGCCACCGGCAACGGCGCCAACTGCTGGCATGGGCATCATACATAAGCCACAGCCGCTGGTGACCGGTTCACCAGCTCGTCCGTCGGCAGCCAGTCCGGGCCATCCGCCGTCGACGCCCAGCCCGACATTGAATCCGGGCAGTCCGCCAGGCCGATCCGTGGACAGCTCTCAGGCGCAGTCCGATGATGAGGATCAGCTGCAGGTGTAAAAAGTTAAACAATAAAAAAAAAAACAAAACAAAAGCAAAAACAAATCAAGCCATTTTCAAGCATTTGTTTCCAAAACACAAAATGGCAAGCTGGGCGAGCGTGTATGTGTGTCTGTATGTGTGTCTGTGTCTGTGTGTGTGTGTGTTGGGGGGGGGGGGGGGGGAATGTATATAAATGTGTGTGCGAGTGTGTGTGTGTCTTTATTTATTTTTTTGCTTCTAGTAATTTATTCAATAAAATAACTAACAAAAGATATATGTATAAATCAATTTTTTTTTTGAGGTTAGCTTTAAGATATACGATGTATTAATATTTATTTAAATGTTGTAAAAATTAGCTGCCAAACAATTAAATATAATTAAATAATGAGAACAACAACAGTGTTAAGCTAACCACAACATGTATTATCGCAAACGAAACAAAAAAATACTTTTTTGTAGAAAGTGCATTTTTTTTTTTGTTTAAACTATTTTTTTTTTTTTTAATTAGAATAAACGTGCTCGTTGTATTTGTAATATAAATGTAATTCAATCCAAACATTTTTTTGTCTAAATAAATATGATAGAAATATAAACACAATTTTTTCTAAACAGAAAAGAAGGAGAAAGAATGGAGTACAAGGGCTAGAATAAGATCGAGGACGAGAATAAGGACGATAATGATGACGATGTGCGGGCCAACCCCTAATGATAAAAATTGCATGTAAAATGCATTTAACCGCAATTAGTGCATTTATTGGGCCAGAAGCAGAAGCAGAAGCAGAAGCAGAAGCGAACGTCTCGCATATTGAATAACACCAGCGACTAGTTGGCCAGTTTGCCAGTTTGCCAGTTTGCCAGTTGGCCAGTTGGCTATAACTGCACTAGCTGCAACTGCCACTGCCACTGCCACTGCTACAGTTATGACCATGTCCAGTCAGCTTTTGGCCAGGCTGCATTGCGTTGCGTGCAACGGTGCCAACATGCAACTGAGCGCTGCAGGCCAGGACAAGGCAAGCCTTTCAGTTTAGCTAAGGACACCTGACAAGCTCACAAGCTCAACAGCTTATGCTCCACAAGAGCATATTGAATTTAAAGAAACAGAAAAAAAAAAAAAAAAAACCAAACGAAGCATAATGGATCACAAATTACAGTTTTATTTGTAATGAAAACCAAATAAATAAATAACTGCAATTTGAATCGAATATGCAATATTGGGAAATTTGAGACATATTTTGTTCAATTGAATTTCCAAAAGAGGTGCATTAATTTGTTTTTGTAAGCCACATAGAATTAATTATTAAATATAAATAATATTTTGAATACGAATTTACTGAATTGTGCTACAAAATAAGCATGCTATAAGCAATGCAATTCAAACATTTTAGTCATGGCTTTGCGAGTATTTAACAGGGCATTAGGCCAGTCGGTATGGCCGTCTGAGCTAGCGCTGTTGCCCTAACCAAAACTTTTCTGCTGTACGCTTCTTGGTAGCACACACACAGGAGAAAGAGAGAGTGAGAGACAGAGAGAGAGAGAGAGAGAGAGAGAGAGAGAGAGAGTGAGAGGAGAGGGGGGAGACTCGCGCGTTTCTCTGTTTTGCGCCTTCGTCGACAAATTGGCCGCAATGTTAATGTTGGTTTAAAACAAAAGCGACGCTTGGTAGGACAATAAATGCAACGGCCGAGAACAGCAGCAATAATAGCAATAACAATGCTACAATGCCCGCAGGGGGGAGTTGGGCAACCGTTCATTAAAGACAAATGACACAAAACCTGCACCATGGATATGCCCTCTCTGTTCCCCTCTTCCCCTCTTCCCCTCTGCCGTTGCATGCTCAATTAAACATGAGCGTTGTCGGTAGCCAAATGTTGCTAATTACTGCAATAGTACCAGCAATTGGCGAAAGTGCCTGTCCAAAGACCTGACTAAGTGCAACCAGTGTTGATCAACAGCGCATTCGAAAAACACACACAATTAAATATATAAAAACTCTATCCGGTCTACTTTGTCACCACAACAAAATCGATGGCTTCAAAAACACAAATATGCACATACATACTTATTATTAATTTATCCACCAGTTAGTTTATTAATTATTAATCATTTTTTGAATCTTAAGAGGGTCTGATTCGTCGGGTATTATAATATTCACATGCTCTATTAGCTTAGAGCTAATTTGTTAGATTCTGTATTGAATGGATGTATTAAAAACCTTGTTGCATGTTTAAAACACGATTATTAAGTTGTTTATTTTATTTTAATAATGTTTAATGTTGACTAAAAACAGTAAATTAAATGACATACAATTAAAAATTAATAATTAAATGTGAATTTAGAATAGAAAAAATAATCTAGACGCAATTAACAAATTAAATGATATAAGATTGGGGATTAATGATTAAATACAAAATTAAAATATAATGAACAATTTAAACTAAATAAACAAATTAAAAACAAATCTAAAATGAAATTTGAATAATTAAAATTAAAATAAAAGATTAGGTATGAACAATTGAATACAAATTTAATAGATAAATAAATAAAATAAAGGATTGAATAACTATTTCATAGTCCAAATGCGAAATCATAATACAGTCTGCAACTTCAGTCAGTTATTAATTTCTTTTGTTAATAAAGGGGCTATTTTTTGTAGTTGGCAAAATAATAACTTGGATCTTTTCTTTACTCTGGCACAAAGTCCCAAAGTTTCAAATATATGAAATGATTCAACATGTAGTAATAATAATTTACTTATTATTACTATTATTATAATTATATTATTATTAAAAATGTTAAGATGATTACCATTCCTTAAAATATAAATTATAATAAACGTATTCCGCTGTTGTCTTCACTCTGAGCATATAATCATAATTATGAAATATTTTTGATTACGGCAGCAATTATAAACAGAATCGTCCAAAGTAACTCGAGTAATCAGAATGTATCGGTCCTGACCAAATGAGGGGAAAACAAATGCTACGTAATTGGGTAAATTTCATGCATAAATTAAAGGTGCGAACTAAAATAAACGAGAATATTGCGGATATTGTGGAGCGAGAGAGAGAGAGAGAGAGAGAGAGAGAAGCTTATCAGCGTATTTGTTTTCGATATCAGATACACACATACACGCATACACACATAGACATATGTATCTGTGGCGCTCGTTTGATATGCAAACTTTGTCATCTGATGGATAGATGGGCGCCCAGCACCCCCGCCCCTCCGGGAATTGCGACGCTGATTGGGGAATTCGCCTGGCGCATTTATGAAATGAAGCTGAAATGCTCGTATTGGCTGCTTACTGTGCTGTAACATCAATTTGCATGGAAATCAGCAAATACAAACCGCAGTCTGTCAAAGTATCTGATGCTGTTGTACATCCACCCTAAGCCCTACACCCACCTGCACCGCTTCCCCACACCGCCCCTCAGCCTCCAAGGCCCAATATAATTGCCTACTACACACACGGCTGGCGTTTAAAATCGAAACAGAAACAGAATGGGAATGATGAGAATGTGCCCAACTCAAATATACATCGTCAAAGGCCAATATTTTTTTAAGTGTATGCACTGGGAAATCCAACATGTCAACAGTTTCGGCATGCAGCTAATCTTAATAATCTCGCGACTGCAAATCGACTCAGTTTTGACAAAGTTATGTTCTCTTAAAGTGTTGAAGTCTTAACAATGAAACAATTGAATGTTGAATATAAACAATCATTTATTGGAAAAGTTTACAGTTTTTAAAAGTAAAAATTGGAGTGCTACGTCCACCAGGGGCTAGGAAATCGATAAAAATCGATGTTCGCAAATCGATAAAAGCACATATATCCCACAATTTAAAGGCTAAAGTCAGCAAATTAGGTTGGCAGGTTGTTGGCAATGTCCTTCAAAGATCGGCATATGCCACGCCCACCTTCGCAACCTCCAGGAACCTCGGCACTAGAAATCTGAAATGCGCATATTCAACTTCAAACTTCAAAGGAACGTTACTAACTTATATCTCCCATAATTTAAAAAGCAAACTTGAACAGTATTTCTTGGCTACACGCACCTGTTTTTTGCTACCAGTTATCAGCTGGTATTACTTATGGTATCAAAGTGTTTCGGAGTCGGTTCCGTCAGACTGCAACGATCTCTCTTGTTATTTTATGGAATCAAGCGTAATTTTGCTTATGCGGCATATGCTCTACATTCCAATCGGAAAGCATTTACCCGGTAAATGCAGGGAATACGAGTACCTTGCCAAATTTTGTGGGTTGAACGAGCGAACCGGAACAACGCCCATGATTCGGGATTCCTATCTTTGCGAGCAGAGAGCCACAAAATTGCAAACGGAAGAACAAACTCTACACTGACCATGCCGTGTTGCTTCCTACTCTGCCCGACATGCCGTCAAATTCAACGTTCAATCAACAAAAAATAAATAAAAATAATACTAGCAATATAAAGCCAACGAAAAAATATACATAGAAAACAGAAAAAAAGAAGAAGAAAAAAACAATTTATTAAATAGTTTATTGTAGGAACAAATTAATTTTTAATTCGCATTTAATTTTGCACGCCTTTTTTTCTGTTTCGATTGCATTTCCGCTGACACTTGCCATATGCTACTTATCAGGGGAGTAGCGGCAGCAGAGGTGTTGGGCGTGTCAAGTGGGCGGCATTATTAATGATAGTTTTCAATGTGTCGCTAGCTGATGCATCTTGTAACAAATGGGCGAGAGAGAGAGAGCAGCAACTGAGCAAGAGAGCGAGAGAGAGAGAGAGAGCGAAAGAGAGTTTTAATCGCATACCTCCCCTTTATTAGTTGTCACATTTTGCACATATTATCTATGTACATTTGTACATATTAATACGTTTTACGTTTTTTGTGCATTTGTCATAATGAACACATTTGGCAATAAGCGGAAATTGCGCTTAATTGCCGCCATGAAGCGCAAAGTTTGCCTTCTAATAATAATTTGTTGAAATTGTTTTATTTGACAATTGCACAGATTCTTTAGCTTAGTTAACCCACTTTTGCCACTTTTTGGCAATATCTAGTTAAGGCATAATCCCGTTAAGCTAGACAAATAAAAACTAGCTTGATAATGGTGAGAGTATTTGAGTTGCGCTTTTGAGGGCAGCTTGTGGCACATTCAAATACAAAACATACATACTCTGAGTGTGTGGTGAATGAAGCGCAGCAACGCTTAAGGGGCGGCACATGCAAATTTCATGTGTTTGTTTTCTACAGCGATTATATTCAATAATTGTGTGCATTTAGATAAGTTACAAGCCTCGTGGCAGCAACGGCAACGGCAAGAGCAATGGGAACGGCAATAGCAACAGCAACAGCAACAGCAACAGCAACAGCCACATCAAATGCAACTGCAACAGCACAGCACAGACAATGCCGCAGACGCTGGCCACTTCAGGCGCCGTCCAAATGGACGCCAGTCACGCCATCGCACCCTCCCCAAACCCAAATCTGGACTGGACTGGACTTCAGCCCCATGCCACGCAAGTGAACCGGGTGACGGTGTGTAGGTGTTGAAAGTAGCTGCAGGCAGGTGCATCGTCAAACTTATGCCCACCCCCTACCGCTCTCTACTCAGTGTGGCCCCCTTGAGCACATTCCTTTTGGACGGTTCAGCTACCAGGGGGTAAATTGAGCACCGTATTCGCCATAGTCGTCGGCTCTGAAATGTGTCGGAAGTCTTTAGTAAAAGTTAAATAGAAAGCATATAAAAGATTTATATGCAGTTCCCCCGTTATATTTATGCAAATTCGCCAAAGCTACACACTACACTCTCCGATATCTGCTCAGGCTTTGCATAGTTTCGCATAGCACAAGGCACAAGACACAGGACTTGATGGTTGTTAATTTCTTCAGTCTGCCATGGGAACTGTTTTATTAAATATGTCAGAATTAAATTCAACAACTTACAACTGAAATGCATTTAAATAAATTGCTATTTTCAATATAGTAGATTCTTCGTCTCTTTTTTCACAATTAATATCGATCATCAACATGTTTAGTAGCACACGCTAACTTAATTATTTTTGATAGTATTATTGATTTCACATCTTTATCTAATTTAAAAATTATTTTTATTAATATCATTTAGTACAAATATGCAGTGTAAATCTCTAATCTAATATGGCTAGGGAATGACACTGGCAGTTTTAACGTTTTTGACTAATTAAAAAAATATATTTTTGCTCTGTTTTTACTTGAATGTCTTATGTATGATTATTGTTAGATTAATAAGGGAAATCTAACTACATTCAATGTAAGTTTATTTTTATCATTGTTGACATTTGGTTCTCTAAATAAAATGTATTATTTTTGTATTTTCTCTTTCCATTTCATAAATAGTATTGTTACAATTGGGTTGACTTTATTTGAATGCATCTGCTAAAACTACTCGAGAAACCTAAATTAAGTAATATTAAAATTTCGAATAGAGATACGACAAAATTTTCAAACATGACATTTGAGTATTTGAGTATTATTTCAAAAGTTATCTTGATGTTTTTCTTTTTTGTCAACTGTTACAGTGCCGAGTCGAAACAGTTGGAATTCCCCGTTCGGCATTTAATCCAAATGCCTTGTAGTGAAAATTAAAACATTTGTTGCCATTTTCAATCGCAGTCCAAAGATCACAGCAATTTGTACAGGAGCGGGAGATTAAAATGCGGAAAAAATATATATATGGATATACCACTACTTATATAGGAAATAATAAATAAAACGCACGAACAAATTATGAAAGCAATCGGCGGACGGAGAAGCAATGGGGATTGGACTGGGATTTGCCACTTTGTGTTTTATTTTTTCGCTTCGGTTCGGTTTGGGTTCGGGTTCGGGGTTTATGTCTTATCAGCGATGTGAATTTGAGCGTCGCTTGAAAAGGACAACTCAACTAAACTCAAATCAACTCGGCGGAATGGATGAATTTGTCACATTAGAAGCATTAACCGGGGCAAGCATATGTGAAGGAGCTGATAAGATCCAATGCCGATTACGGGCCAAGACCAATGCAGCAGAAAATCTGGACAAGGACTGGGGCGGGTGGCTGCCACTGTTGTTGTTGCTGTTGTTCCAAGTGGTGATGGTGGTGGTTGTACTGTTTCTAATGCAATTTTCAAAAATATTGTTGTTGGCAGTGTAATTGCCAGGATATTAACAGGGGTTGTCCTTGCGCTGTAGACGGATTACGCTGGGCATTATGAGCAAATTAAGTGTGAAGTGGCATTTGGGATTTATTTACACACACACATCCACACACACACACACACACACACACACACACACACACGTAGAGACTAATACAGACACGCAGGCATAAAGTCGACAAGGATGCCAAAGGATCGCTGCTCTTAAGCGCTTTACGGACAACAACAAACAAAAGGCGTGCAACAAAAGGTGTCACATGTCAAGGCAGAGACTCCCAAAAGGCATACCCAACATATACTGAATGTAATTTTTTGCCTTCATCAATTTTTTTTATTTTTCTTTTTTTTTTGGTTACATTTTTGAAAAACAAACTAACAAAACAAATGCGCTGCCTATTGGCTCCGTCGACGTCGCGCATTTAACCCCAAATATTTATGAGGTAGCCTCTACCTTCCAAGCATCTCCCTCTCTCCCTCTCTTTCTCTCTCTCTATATATATATTTCTATAGTTCTCCCGGCTTATCATTTACACTTAACGGCTCAGTGAGGGCGGCGGCACGTGCCTGCCTGACGCATCCAGCGATTCATGAGCCTGGCCAGTTGAGGTTGAGACCCTGACCCGGGCAAAAAGGGGAAACATTTGAAGTATTATTAACCGCAAAACGCTCATAAAGGATCAATTTGTGCGCACACGTGTCCAGGATAATGCATAGCCACTGTGCTTGTGAGTGGGAGGGGGCGTGGGGCGTGGCAGTCACCATCATAGCGACATCATTGCGACAAAGCGTGAAGTGCACATAAATCAAAGAAACGTCTGCCAAATGGACACAATTTTTGATGACAGCAATTAAAGCTGGAAACGGTTGGAGGAGGAGGAGGGAGAAGGGAGGAGAGAACAACTTGATGCCTTGCCTTGGACATCAGTTGCATTTCGAGGTGCAGTTTCACTGTTCCATTATCTCTAGTTGTTAATTTCCACCTGCCTTCCATTTATAAATTAGCCATAGGTCTTTGTCCAATGCTATCAAAGTCATTAAGCTCCTGGTCTTCTAAGCATCTTCCACAATTTTCAAGTTGCGTAAATGTTGTGAAAGTTAGTCATCCGTGTACCAACCAATGGCATGTGTTCTCATGTTGTAGATAGTGGATAGTCTTTTCTATTCTAATTGATTACTATCCGTAATCCCCAGCCTCGCTTTTGCACTCGAACTCACCGTTCTAACAGCGCTTTCGAGTAGACAACGCAAACTACTATTAATTCTGATAGTCTCGTTTTGCTTGGTGTATAAATCCTGTTCCCCTTTTTTTTTTTACAATATTAATGGTAATTGAATTATTTTTTCGAAACTATAAACTTGTATGCGTAATTAAATAATAGCTTCAGGAAAATTCTCAAAGTAGGGATTACGATTGTAGGAGACCCGGTTTATTTACTCACTATTTGATTTTAATCGTTTGAATTTTGACTGTAAAAGTGTCAGCGAAAAAGGCATTTTTGCCATCGCCAGTCGAGCTTAGCAGGCTGACTTTAATTACCTTTCTATAACAGGAGCTGGTTTATTTTATTGATACCTTCCTGTATACAAACTTATCGAGATACCAACGATGCTACACTCAAAAGAAAATCTAATTAAACTTTGAATAATCGTCTTAAAAGGAAAATCACCATAAAAACTGAAAAGTTGTTTTGGTTTTTAGAAAGATTTTCGATAATTAGAAAAC
Organism: Drosophila glabriapex; assembly: GCA_035042305.1. Lineage (NCBI taxonomy): Eukaryota > Metazoa > Arthropoda > Insecta > Diptera > Drosophilidae > Drosophila > Drosophila glabriapex. The sequence goes on from JAWNLN010000066.1 coordinate 8,261,811, forward strand.
CGAATTTTTTTAAAATAACAAAGCATTCTTTTATATTTTTCAAAATATATATCTTAATAAGCTGAGGCAAACGCATTCTTAGCTTTTCACACTAAGTATTTTTCTATATCGATCTCGAATTTCTAATTTGCCCTGCTCTCTTTTCAGTATCCATCCACCGACTTAGCTTCTTTTTCTTTTACGCTTTTGTATTCCACTGCGCCAGCTACTGTTAAAAGACAATTAATTAAACAACGCGTTTGTACAGTGCAAGTTAGCACCTTTTAGCCAGTACCAGTCGCAGGTCGCAGTCGCAGTCGCAGTTGCAGTTGCAGTTGCAGTTTGGTTCCAGTTTCGAAACCGCGTAAGGCCTCTATCATCATTCAACTGACCTCTAATAGGGGCGTCTGTGGCAGGTGATGTCTACTCACAGCTCACCCCCAAGAAGCCCCCCACACACAGAAATTGTTTGCAATTTAGTTGAAGTCGCGCCTCTTGGCCAAATTGACTTTAAATTGCCAGTTGGCGCAGCGCATCATAAATCCAAGTGGCACCAACTCCAGCTCCATTCAAATGCAGCTCCATGAGCTGCTATCCACTGCTGAAGCATTTCCATTTCCATTTATGGAGTAGCGGAAGTATCGCTTGTCCCACCGATCTCCTCAGCTGCCGGCCATGCTGGCCATGGGGCCGTGGGGCCGTGGGGCATCGTTGGCGGTCAGCGGCGGCGGTCGCAAATTATCAACAAATTAGACTTTTCGTCGAAGTGATCGCTGGAGTTGAAGCTGAAGTTGACGTTGACTCAAAGTCGGACTCAGAGCAGGTATAATTTTTTTTTTTCATTTGTTTGCATGTCTCGTTGTCATTTCGTTGATTTTGGCGGCGTCTCCTTTGGGCTGTCATTTCTCAAGTCTCATCTCTCAGAGCTCAAAGCAGCTCGTTTTTATAGCTGCCGCCGTCGTCGTCGTCGTCATCGTCATCGTCTCCGTCGCCGCTGGTAAAGTGATTTCTTCAACGCTTTGTTAGCACACAGGATTGATGCAGCTGTCATTAGGCGTTTTCGGCTTAAACGGATCCCAGCCAAGTGACCGCAGCAGCAGCCGAAGTTTGCTAAATGCGTTTTTAACGTGCTTTTAATTGTCAGCTTTGCTTTGTGGTTCCCCACATATGCCAGCACAACACCCACCACCACACACCTCACACACACACACATATATAGATATATATATATATATATACATATACACTGAAGCTGTTGAGCACAAATTAAATCAAATTGAAACTAATTAGCATAAATAAATTTACACAAAATCCAATATCGCAATATGCCTCGTTAGAGGCTTTCACACTTTACACTTCACTGAATGATGACGATGTCGACGACGTCGTCCTCCTACCACTCCCATTACTCCTTCTCCCTGCTCCCTGCTCCCTGACTCTGCTTCTGCTCCGCTTCAGGCATGACATATACAAGCGACAACTGTCAAAATAGACAAGTTGCATTTGCAAATAAATAGACGGGCATTCGTCCGAACGGAAACGGAACTGACGGCACAGACGGGCAAAAGGACGACGCACAGGACTCGCTTTCCATTAGATGACACCATGGCCGTAAAGGGTGTTCGAGTTGGGTATAGGAGGGGAATGGGGTGTTGGCAGTGTTGGAAGTGTTGGCTGTGCTTCGACGCTTGCGCTTAAAGTTTTAGGCGCAATAAAATTAATTGGATTTGCCGACGTTGCTGCCGGCTGCTGTCGATTTTGGTGGTGCCCGTGGTGCTACTGTTTGTCAGTTGATGTTAAGCTGCTAACCCACAAGCCACAATCGCGCACACATCCCTGCCCCAAGCTCACACTAAGAAAAAGAATCAGGCCCCAGAATTTACATAATCGTCATACTTCCGCTCTATCATATCTTAATTATTGCCGCGACTTCTCCAGAGAAAACCATTCTAAATAGCAGAATTTACATTTACATAATAGCCGGGAAAACAATGACTAAATATCAGAATTTAAGAAATCTATTTTGCGCAATCCATAACAAAATTTGTTGATATTTTAAATTGTTATTTAAAAATAATAATTTGGTTTTTTAGAAAATGTATTCTATTATTTATATATATATAAAACTGCAAGTATTTATAATAAAATATTACATTTTTTAAAGAATCTTTTCTATAAATACTTTACTATGAAATACAATATTAAATTACATATCTAAATTCAGGCACATACATTTTTTGCAGAGTGCATTCAAAAGCGAGAGTTGATTAGACATAGGCGGTGCCTTACTGCAAATAGATGAAGCACTGCTGGCCACTGCCAGCCACGCGGCGTATGCGCAATGTAACCCAATGTATCCCTGGAGCCAAGTTCAGTTATTTACCACTTTATTTGCGGTCTTGTCAAAGCAATCAACACACTCAGCCAGCCAACCAACCAGCCATTCTGTCAGTCTGTCAGTCAGTCCACGTCCTGGTGGTGGATTTTATTTACTTCACCCAAAAGCCAAACCTGAACCTGGACTCTGGCTTTGGCTCTGCTGCTGGCTCTTCTCGTCCTGTTTGTTTGAATATCTGTCCGTCTGGCTGTCTGTCTGCCTGCTCGTTGAGTTTATTTGCAGAATGATTTTTCAATAATTTATGTATGATGTTGTCGACAAGCACAGCTACATCTACAGCCACTTGATTTAATGTGCGGGGTGTTACTTTCAACACCCTCCAATCATAATAATAATAACAGCAGCAGCAGCAACAACAACAACAACATCAGTCAATAGTGTTGGTGTGACAATGCAATTATAAATGGTGACAAAATAATTTCCGCTGCGTGATTTTTATGACAGTTGTGCGGCGCATTCTGCTCGAATGCATTCGCATCAGAGGCACAAATTAAATAAGTATTAAGTAGTTTATCTGCAGCCTCTGAGAAGCCCCGGCGTCCACAACCAATATCAACCACCATTATATCCCCTCCACGCCAGAGTTCTAACTAAATCGCATCCTTGGCATCAGCACATTTCAACTGCCAATTTAATAAGCATAATTGGATACAAAAAAAAAAAAAATAAATGAAAAATAAAAAGGAGCAATAAATGCAGCAAACGAAACAGAAACAGAAAGAGAAAGAGAAAGAGAAAGATATACAGAAATAGAAACACGTAACATAACATTGTATCAAATGAAATATGTATAATTTAAGTTCATCCTGATTTCCGACATCTTCGGTGCTGTGCGGGTGTTTCCACAGCTTTTTGGCTCCTACAACTCATCTCTGCCAACGGCGCCGTCAAATGAAATCATAATTTAATGGGTGCCCGTGTGTCCAACGTCCCCCATGTGTCTGACCCCATCGTTGTAGTCGTTTCGAGACCATCGCGAATTCATAAAAGCTTGTCATTTTGTGCACGCAATCGCATTGCGTTATAATTGGAAATTGGAAATGGCTGAGAAAAAAATACAAAAAAAAAATACAAAAAAATAAAAACCGAAAGAAAAAAAAGGAATAGCGGACGCGAAACCTTTGCGGAATTGAATCGATCCGGTCTTGCTCTTGAACTTTTGTTGGGGACTTGGTGGCTCTATCTCCACCAAAGTGCCCACATTTGTGTATGCATATCTAGCAAGGCCATGCGAATTACACTGTAATTTAAAAGCTGTTCAAGCCAAATACTTACGTAGTTGTTGCTTAATTACGAACATATTCTCTGCTCTAACTTTAATAAATAAAATATGGAGTTTGTAGGTTCCCCTCATTTCTGTCAAGTCCCTTTCCTTATTATATATTAATGAACTCTACTGTCAGGCCCTTTTGCGCTCAAGTCAATAGTATTTTGGCAGTAACTAAGAACGACAAATAACAACTACTTTTGTAAGCACGCAGACCGGTTATTGTGACAAATATGATATATTGATTCGATACTGATTTTATTTATTTTTGACAAAATGTGACGCATAACTAAGGAGTTGCCCAAACAAAACAAAAAAAGGCGTCTGACATATGCACATTTGCATTAGGATAAATTAAATAATGAGCGACTAATATGTATAGAAACAAACAGAGTATTGATGCTGTCAAAAATAAATACTTATCTAGTGCATATAGACAAAAGTTTTTTGACCACTGTCAAACTGTTATAAGCGATACAAATTTAATTTATGTGTGTGCCAACCAAAATCTTTTTGGCATAATATTTTATGGCCACAAGGAGACTATTTTTATTATTCATTGCTCCAATAAATAGTCTATGTTCATAAGTATGATTTTAAGGATGCGTATCCTTCAATAACATCGGAGATCCCATAACGGAACGGATTTAAAAGAAATAAAAATTATATAAATTACGGAAATAAACTTGCTTTCCCCTCCTTGGATAAGTTAAATATCACCCCAAAAGTCAAACTTATAACATAATCCCTGAAGGTTTTAGGAGTTATCAATTTGGGTTGGCCGCCCCAAAACCCAGACTATAATAGTAGAAAATCTCTAGTATCATTTAAAAAGAAAAACTAAGCCAGAAACTGCGAAGGATATTCCATTTGAATTTATCCACAGCTTCACAGACGTCTGCAAAATGTAATTGACGATAAATAGAGCCATATCCGTCGGCCCGTCGGAATTTAGTCGTATATGCGCAGAACTGAGTTAAAAAACATTTAATGAACCTTTTTTATATAAGATAAGATGTTATTTCTTGATCAAGATATATATGTGGCGTATATACATATACACGTCACTTAAAACTGGTCTTTCGATCGATTGTTTCGATGACAGCTATACGATTTAGTGGTCCGATCCGGTCATATGCTAACTAGGAACTTTAAAAATATTCAATAAATACTACTTTGATTGACGACAGCTTAAGCAATTACATAGGCATGTTTACCTTAAACTCTAGTTTCTGGATGATATATACGGCTGGCTGCCTGGCTACCCAGTAATTTGGCCCCCTTCTGATACTAATGGTATATATAAAACAAAGTCTCTATATTATTGAGATCTGTGAGTTTTCTTTGCCCCTTCTTTTCCACTCGATTCTATAGTTGCTAGAATTTAAAGATTCCACTCTCGACGTATTTTTCCAGCTCTGATTAAATATAGAATTATTATGCTCCGATCAAGTGTGATCGTTATAATAATAAAAGTTCAACTAACAACTTGTTAGACACACTCATTCCACTATCTGTTAAATGTATCAAACCCGAGCATAGATGTGTGATTATTTATAAGCAGAGTACTGTGTGACAATTGAATTATCATGGGGCTTTATGCCAAGTGGAACTGAAATAGGGTGTTCCAATTTAACGCGGCCTTCGTCCATTTGCCAGTTAGTTGCCACCACTTCCATTGTGCCAGCCGATTGTCAAAGTGGCCACGGGTCAGAGCATTGTCATAGTCAAAGTAAAGCCCATTTCCACTCCCACTGAAAAGAAATGCTGACAGCTGTTGGGGTCTTACCTTTCCTTTTTTTTATACTGTTACCTCTGTCGTGTCCTCTTTTCAATTTGAATGAAAATATAAAAAATAAAAGAGAAAGCAAAAATAAAAAAATAAAAACCTGTAACACTTGCACCTGACCACAAAAGAACATATTCCGGCAATGGCATTGTTGATGCAGCCGTTACAACTTCATTACAACAGCTCAACAACGCCTTCCCTCCCCTTTTTTCTCCTCGCACATGTAAAGCAATAAATCCACCCCTTAAGCCAACACCTTCCCATCTGCTCTGGGCGCTCTGGTCGGCTGCCAATGGCGGACTGGGGTCAAGCCGTTGTTGGCTCTAAGTGAGTTGGCTTTTTATTGGCAGCACACGCCGCACGGACAACCCCCCGAATGGCCTTAGCCGAGCGAAGGACGATTTTAATTTACCCTAATGCGTCTATAATTCGAGCCATTAGTGCAATCACATTAGAAACGCTCGACAACCCTTTGCCAATGACATATTGGGCAAGTAACCAACCAACAACCAGGCCGAAAGCTATTCATACATGTTTATTTACATCTATATTATACTGCCGAGCGCATACCCTGCAAAGCATTTCTTGAGATCTGTCTTCACTATCAGAGTAAACTTGCTACCATGTTATTGTATTGTTATATTGTATATTGTATTTGTTATCAACATTACTTCTCCGATGCTTGATATTAATGTAATGAAAAGAGTGAGCTTTAAAAAATTCTAAACTTCATTTGAGTTTTAAAAAAAAATATTGTTCAAGAAATCAAATATTTTTCAATTTTGCAAAATTTTATACAAAATCAAAATTAAGAAAGGTTTCTAAGAAATCCTACACAAAGCGACACAACAATAAAACGAAGCAATTCGTTAGATTTTTTATGCGTTTATGTTTTCCTATCATCATATATAGATAAATAAATAAAAACTATACCAAATATACATTAGGCATTACTCAGTAATTCAAGTTAGCCCAGAACTTAAATTATAAGTTAGTTGGTTGTAAATAAATAAATAAACATTCGGCCAAAGTAGCTGGCAACTGAAACATAGCGATAAAAATGCGTATGCTAAATTTAAGTAGCAGATCATTTGAGAAGGGGGCTGCTCAACAACTTCATCACATGCTGCTCGATAATTTCGTAATACCCCTCGGCACACTATTTAACGGTAAAGGTAACTTTTACCTGCGTGCCTGAGGTGCTTGGTATCAAAATATTATTTCATATGCTGACACTCGCACGTAATTAGGGCTCGACGACCACGACGGGATCGGGAATGGGTATGGTTTGTGGGTTGGCGTTTGGGGATGGAGTCTACTTTGACTTTGGTGTACGCTTGATTGGTTGGCCGAGCCAATTTGACTCTGAGCTGGCTGACAGACACGATAGCCAAACCGTCAATAAGGCGGCTAATTAAAAATCAATCGTTCGCCCCCTTTTAATTGGGCTGCATTCGGGCCGCTATTAATGGCCAAAAGCGAGCTTATCCTGGCACGTGTCCTGCACAAACATTGGCGCACACTTTCGGCCGGCGCTCGATGGGAGCAAAAAAAAAAAAAGCAAGAAAAAATGGAAAGCAACAGAAAATAAAACGAAAGCAAATCGTTTGATTTTTTATGCGCTTATGTTTCATATTTATTTATAGCTTGTCCAACAAATTACGCGCTTCAGTTGCACAAAAAGACGGCCAACACGTGCCTCCCCTCTCCCCTCCCCCTCGCGCACATATCTTCTCTCTGTGCGATTCACAGGGATCGACATTTTCAAAACTGAATGAATCTGCAGTGAGCGGAAAATGGATTTCTAATATATGCCTTAAACATTTTACATAAAGTAAAAAAATTTATATATATATATATCTATATCTATGAAAAAATGTGTAAAAAAACAAACTGTAAAGATGAGCTTGAAATATGCTAGCTGCAGCCGTGACGGGACGAGAGAGAGAGAGAGCGGGTGAGTGTACGCAGCTCAACTTTTCCCGTAGGACGTCCGGGCTTAAAAGTTGAGAAAAATGAAACTTTTATGAGTTGAGCTTCTTCTTAGCATTTTCATTTGGGCCTCCGGTGGTCGGCGAGCAATTTTCATTTCGATTAAACGCTTGAACAGCGCCCAACTAAAATGGGCCGCATAAATGGCTACAGCTACAGCTACAGCTTCATCTTCAACGCCCATGTATGCTCCTATGCCTGTTTGCGCCGCTTGGGCGCTCCGACGGATTCCAGACCGCTGTCAAACTCGGATATGGTCAGGGCTCGTGATTTGTTAAGGCTTTTCATAAAGTTGCTCTTGCCGGCGCCCTCCGGCAGATGGTGCTGTCCGTTCTTTCTACGATCCGCACCGGCCGTCGGCTGCTGCTGGTGCTGCTGCAGTTGGCGCACATCTCCACTAACCGTTGTTGTGTAGAGACGCCGCTTGGCGCGCTTCGCCTGCTGCACTTTCTCGGGATCGCTGTGAATAACGAGCGCAGTTGAATAGAAATCCAATATATTTTAGCTGTTTGCTTACCGCTCCGTGTAGGTCAGACGATTGGTGGGCGGTGCTGCTTTCGGTGCCGCATACTTGCTGGCAAATTTGCTGGGCGCCTCCTTGAGGGCAAAGCTCTTGGCAAAGTGGCCCATGTGTGTGGCGCGCACATTGAAGATGGGCTTCAGCTCCTTGGGAAACGTCGAATAGAACTTCATCCAGGAGACAAAGGCTGCAAGCAACAACAAAAAGAGTGAGTGTGTGAGAGAAAGAGAAAAAGAGTCTTAGTTTGGATTTTGGGGCTGGAGTCGGAGTCATGTTAATGCTTTTAGAATTAATTGATGTGTTGGCTTAAGTGCCTGCCTGTATGTATGTGTGTGTGAACGTGTGTGTGTGTGTGTGTGAGGCATTCATTACAAAATAAATTTGTTAAAATGACAAATGAGCAATGTCAGCAAAGGATTTCTGGCTGCCATCTCCTATACACAACCACCCAACGCATATTCGTTCAAAGTCGTCGTCGTCGTCGTTGTTGTTGCTGTTGTTGTTGTCCTGTCTCTTTTGTGTGTTGAGTTGGTTTTGTTGTGGGCATGTCCTTGCTAATTACGCAGCACTTATGCCAGGCAATGCCAAATTATACAACAATGATATCAAATTACCACAACGTGCGCTATGCAAAAGCCGCAATTGTCCTTCCAGCATGTCCTCGAGTGTGATAAGCATCTCGCACACACACACACACACACACATATGTATATATATATATATATAGAAAGCGACAGGGATATGTAAATGTGATGTGAAATGAAAAATGCTATGAAAATTTACAACAAAAAAAAAAAAAACAAAAAACGAACCAGCAGCTGTTGTATGTGCCACGATTGAGAAATGAAAATGGATAAGTCACTTTGTGAGTGAGTGCGAGCTGGTCATATGGGACCAATTCTAATAACAGGCGAACCAAAACGAACCAATTACCTAACCACAACTCAACAGATCCCAATCGAAATATTTTTAACAACAATTAGCAGGCGATATACATATACATATATATACTATTCCATAAATTTCGAATATAACATGCATAGTTAGCTCCATATATATATATATATATGTATAGATATTATATTATTAGCTAATTGAATAATATTTTTTTCACCATGGTCGATAAATTAGCACTGCACTTAAAATTAAACTAGAAAGAACCTTGTAGACCGGAGTCAAATTGTCAATATGTAAGTTTTACTTCAAGTCAATAAAAATGTAGCGAATATTCCTAAAAAAGATATTAAATAAAGTAATCCGATGTTGACCATTTTTAGTCTCAACCTTTTTGATTAAATTATCTTGGTAAGCAACAAAGTGTTTCATACAAGAACCAATTTTTTGACCGATTTTTCCTATCTGTCATAGTGATTTCCATATTTTATACTGACGAATTAATTCACGTAGAAACAGACTAATAAGAATATGGCTATATCGGCTCGGTTAATGATATTGATCAACAATGCATATATCACAATTGTAACAATCGTTGATTAGCACTTAATAATACACTGCTAAAATTTTAATGGTTTCTGCAGAAATTTAACTGTAGCGCTATTCAAATATTTTCAAAGTTACGATTTAATTAAAATTCTTTATAGAACTACCTAAGCAGTCCATAATTATCTAAAAAGCTAGGCTAAGAGATCTGGAGACACAAATAACTCTGCCTCACTTCAAGAACTACAACTTAGCGCCACTAAAATCTTAAATCAAAATCTACGCCTATTTGTCGATCAAGAATCGTTAAAAACAGAGAGAGAGAGAGAGAGAGAGAGAGAGAGAGAGAAAGAGAGAGAGAGTGAGTGAGATAAAGTCAGAGATGCTGCTCTGCCCAGGCAATTAACTGGGAACAGAAACCGTTTCGTTACGTTCCAGCATCCATCCGTCCGTCCGCTCTGGGAGATGAGGGTCTCTTTTGTAAGTCCCAGGCCTGTGGGAGTCTCAAAGTCAAGCCCTTGTCTTTGGGGCTGCTTAATTGCCGCAAATGCGATTACAGTCAAGTGGCAGACATTAAACAAACAAAAGTATGACGAGCCCGGATGTTTGGAGACGTCTGCCAGCCGGAAGTTGCGAATAAAATAAATGTCATTCGAGCACTGTCAACTCCTCGGGTGGCAAGCCGCACGAGAGAAGCCACTGCGACTCTCCGCCACCCCGCCCTCATCCCTTACTCCACAATCCCAACCCAACCCCAAGCTGCAGCACAAACCGCACAAAATGGCTTTTCATGCCACATTCTCATCCCCCCATTTTCATTCCCAAAAAAAATCTATTCTTTCCCTGGCCGATTGCCATTGTTTAGCTTCGCCAGTGGGGTGGCTGATGTGGGGTTGGGAAGGGTGGAGGGGGGCGGCGCTCGGCTAATGCGCCCGTCGACGGCTCAGCGGCAAATGCGAGCGGATATATTTTATAAAGCGCGCGTGTCCATGCGGTTTCTCTTCTTCTTCCACTGCTTCTTGTGTAGGCGTGGCAAATTGTTGTGATTGTTTTTCCCCCTGCTGCTGCTGCTGCCTTTGGCCCTTCGACTGCCGGCTCGGGTTCGGAGTTTGGGCTCGGTTTTCGGCTTAAGGCTTTGCGGCCTGCGGTTTCTCGCTCATTGTCCACTCCGGCTACTAAGTAGTTAATCATGTGGCAAGGCGAATAAGGGGAGGGGAAATACTTTTTTATTTAGCTAATTTTTGGATGATACGAGAATAGTAGCAAGCCAGCGAAAGCCAATTGCCACAATTGAGAAAATTAACACAATTACATTTAAAACAAATCTATAATATTTAACTGCACTAACAACTGATGCAAATGCGAACAGCTATTTTAAATCCGATTTAGAATACTCCAATTTGGAATAGTTGTCCCACACACAAGACAAATGAAATCATATCTCCAACAGGAAAATACTTCTTCGACCAGTTCCCAGTCATCTTTGTTCAACTCCCTAAAAGATACAGCCAAGACTTTCGCTCAGATCTTGAACAAATGATTTTGCTTCGACTGTGCTCGGTGTGCCCAACTTGAACGACTTGAGAAAGTGAATTTCAACTTGAAAATTGTTTCAATTACTGACGCATGCAGCTCGCTCGGTGCAGGAGGAGTTAGCCGGCGTTATGCTGGCGAGCACCAAGGATGCATTTGCCTGCTCAACTTTATCCAGCTACACATCTATCTATCTACACTCAGAAAAAAAATCGCATTACATTTTTGAAAATCGCAATGAAAACTAAGAAAGTTTTTATAGATTTTAAAAATAATTTCTATTAAAGAAAAATTCGAAAAATTAAATTTATTTCTAAAAAATGTATGTACAAAGTCAAACATTTGGAAAAAAAGCTTTAATTTAAAAAGCTGAAAAATGTTCCGTAAAATTGCGATATGAAATACCACGGTTTTTTAGAAATATACTTTCTAAATAGTTACACTAGGCGCCAAAAGTAGAGCGAATTCTTTTCTGAGTGTATCTCCCCTTTCTCTCTCTGTCTCTCTCTTTCTTGCTATTCTCGTAGTCTGCCTCAGTTTGTCGTTGTCTTAGTTTGTTTTTGTAGTACCTCTAAATGCTTTTATCTGCTGCTTTGTACAGTTTTGCTCAAGCGAAATACTTTTTAATGGCTTTTTGATTGGACGCAGCACAGAGACTGCAGCCCGTAGCTGTAACCACCCTTCCCCTACCCGTACCCCTTCCCCTGGTCAACCCTTTGCCAACCCACAGCTGGGTTGGCTGCAGTCGCACTGTATTCCTTTGGGTGCACTCTTAAGTTTTGCCAAACGGCTTCCTGCCGCTTGATGCTTGACTCGACGCTTAAGTGCAATTTGAGTATTGCCATTTTGGCTGTTCGGGCAACTTGTTGTTATTGTTCTTTTGCCTCTTTTCAATCAGAAACAATATCATTTTAATCCCCATCATCATCATCATCATCTTTTTCTTTTTCCTTTTTTCATTTTCTTTTGGCTTGTTGTTTTTCCCATTGTTTTGGCCATTTTGAATATTTCGCACAATTTCCGTTTCCTGTTTGCTCTTTCACATTTTCAGATATAGATATATATTGTTTTCAGCTCGTGATTCATTTCGAATTCAATTTATGTAAGGGGCGAGAAAGTGCGTTATATTTTGTATGTTTCAATCAAAACTGCCAGAACACCCCCCCCCCTCCACCTTACCTGTAAAACCTTTTACCAACCCCTATGCGATCCCCCATCTCGAGAGCCTTAACCCCTTTTTTTTCTTCTTTGGATGTGGAGGCGTCACTGCAGCCTTGGTAACATCTAATTAACTTTTTGTCTGTCGCGCTGCAATTACATTTTCAACAGGACATTAACGACGACAAAAAGGCAACATATTGAGCAGGAATGACACCGCAAGCGACAATACCCTTGCCCGCGAGCATTACGGGCAATCAATTGCTGTGGACCTTGCCAGGGAGCCGTCATGGCCTATGGCTGCAAGGGTATGCGGACAAGGATAACGGTATGACGACAGGCAGGAGCTGGTCATTTCACACACACACACACACACACACCGAATGAGAAGGGGTGGGCGGGTTGAAAGGAGGCGGGGCTGGCGATACGGCACGCAATCGAAATTAACTTCAAATATGAAATAATTTTTCGTGTTTTTAGCGCCAGCCAGTTGCCAGCGTACAAGTGGGCGCAGAGAGGGCTGGGGGCGTGGCGCGAACGTCCAACTTATAATTGGAAAATAGCAGCGAGTGTCTATGTGTTTTTGTATATCCTTCTGGTATTTCAACTTCTTTTTCTATTTTTTTCTGTTTTTTTTTGTTTTTGTTTTTATTTTTTGTTGTTTTTCATTGAAGAGCAGCGAATATTGTGTTGTAATTACAAAGTTAATATCCTTTGGTGAAAGGATTAAATTGCTAGTTTGATTGAGGTAGTCGGGGCTGATGGAGTTAGAGAAGGGGGTGATTGAGGGATTGGGGGGGTGGGTCATTGCCATAGATACCAACTTACCCTTGCAGGACTTGTCGTGCAGTTCGCGATCGTCCTCGAGCAGCGTCTGGAATTTGTGCTGCAAATTGGACGCCGCCTCCTGAACGGTTCGCGCCTCCGCATCCCGCGGCAGCAGCGCCTCCAAATAGCCATACATATCGCCCTGCTGTATGCGTATCCGCTTGTTCTCCAGATGACGCACATATTGCGCCTCGCTCGGCGCCAAGAAGAGCACAGCGCGTCCCCGGCGTCCCGCTCGAGCCGTTCGACCCACCCGATGCACAAAGTCCGCCGTTGTCTGCGGCGGTGTATATTGCACCACCAACTTCACATCGGGCACATCGATGCCCCGGCCGACAACATCGGTGGCCAGCAGGACACAGTTGGCGCACTCCCGGAATCCCCGAAATACGCCCTGTCGCTCCGTTTGCGTCATGGAGCCATTCAATCTGTCGCAACAAGAAGAAAGCACAGGTTAAAAAATTGTTTACGTGATGCATGCTTGGTAAGTGCACAAGACCACAATTATTCCAAATCTGTCTTCCTGAGGAGGAAGATACCTAGAAATCGAACCTGCAATCACTAATCCAATACAATACAAATACATCAACCAATATGTCAATGGAAGATTTATGTGGTGAGTCGGGTGGAAGTCGAGCAGAGAGTAATAGCGGATTTCGTCATACGTAATGAAAAGCAAATCCTTAAAGTTGGGAATATGATCCAAGAACAACAACATGAGCTGTAACTGGATAACATTATTAAACGTTTATAACGTTAATTTTGCAATTGAATAAATTCTCCGAAACTCTAATAAACAACTAGTTTGAGGCCATTCGGATAAAACGCTTAAATCTATATTTTTGAAGGTTATTTTGACAAAAATCGTTGCTTCCTATTTCCAAATTCCCTAAAACTAAAGTTAATTATAATAATAATATAAATAATTATAGCAGAAACAGAAATGGTGGATGAATTTAAATATCGATTGGTTTGCTTACTTGAAAAAGCGGAGACCCTGCAGCAAGGGCGTTTCATTGTTAAGCTCATCATTCCTTGACTGATCCTTCTCCGGTTGCTGGTCGTCGTCCTCATCGTCCTCGTCGAGGACACGACGTGTGAGGGCCTCGTTGAGTACATCATGATGGAAGTTGACCATTTCTGTGGTGCTCATGAACACAATAGCCTTGAATTGCTTGGGATTGGCGGCCAGCTCCTTAGTAAGCAGCGCCGCAATGGTGACCAGTCTCAATTTGGGCGGCACAACCACATAGCTGAGCTGGAGATTCTCTGGAATGCTCAGCACACCGGTCACATCCTCCAGATATTCGCCGAGACCGTCGTCATTATTCGATTGCGCCTCAATGGTGTCCTTCTGATAGCCATTGTTGCCCTTGAGCGCCGCATCCGCCGCCTCATCACTATTATCGATGTAGATGGGATCCTTGAGCGTCAGTCCGGCTAGCTGCTGCACCTGGGCGGTCAGCGTAGCGCTAAGCAAAAGACGCTGCATGGCAACGGGAGCATTTATCTGTACATTGGCTTCGATTTCATTCTTTTGTTGTTCGATTTCCTCGGCCCGCTGCTTGTCAATGGCCTCGACCAGCTGCTTGACATCACGCTCGTAGCCCAGTTCGAGCAGACGATCGGCTTCGTCGAGGACGAGAAAGTGCAGCTTGGATAGCCGAAAGCTGGCTGTGTGCAGCAGATGATCGACGAGGCGACCAGGTGTACCCAGCAGCACATTGATGCCCTTGCGCAGGCGTGCCTTCTCGCTCTTGCGACTCTCGCCACCCAGCAGGGCGCCCGGCACAATCCATGTGTAGGGCTTGACCAGCTTCTGGAACAGTTCGTATGTCTGCAGCGCCAGCTCACGCGTCGGCACAATGATGAGCGCCAGCACGCCATCAGTGCGCTTAATTCGCGGTAGGAGCGACTGCAAACGTTCCACCATTGGCAGGGCATATGCCAGCGTTTTGCCGGAACCGGTTTGGGAGCGGACGAGCACATCCCGGCCAGCCAGTACCTGTGGTATGGCCTTCTGTTGTACGCTCGTCAATTGGCTAATGCTCAGCAGATCCTTTAGATTCTTGACGGCATGTGCATGCAGACCCAGAGACTCCACCTTGCTGCCGCTGAATATTGTCTCCTTGACCGGTTTGACAGCACGCTGGCCCAATTGTTTCAGTGCCGCCACGTCGCTCTGATCGAACAGGCCAATCTTCTTCGTGCTGCGAAATTTATTCACTGGCTGAACTGATTTCTTTGGCTCCGCATCCGCCTCCGCTTCCTCTTCTGGAGCTGATACTGCTGCACCATATGTCTCCTCGCGCTTACACCTGTGCTCCTTGTCCAGCTGCGCCTTGAACAGATCACCGGCTCGCGGCTGCTTGTTGGGATTCTGTCCTTGTCCTTGCTTCTTGATTACATCCTTCAACTGCTCTTTACTAATAATCCCCGCTCTTTCTCTTCCGCTCTTTGTCTTGCTGGCGCTGGCAGTGGCCACGGCTGGCTGTGGCTTGGGCTTGATGGACTCCTCATCCTGCGCCACGCTGACATTGAACATAAAGTCGCTGAGCGGCTCTTTGCTGGATGTTTTCTTTAATTGCTGCTCTGTGTTCTTTGGCATGCTCGCATTGAACATCAAATCGCTGGCGGATGCAGGCGCTGCTGATGGGAAGGTGGGCGTGGACGGGGTCGTGGTCGTTGTCTTAGCGCGACGCCGCACCACAAGTGCCTTAACCTTGGGCTTTTCCACATTGAATTGAAAATCAAATCCGGCTGGCGCTGCACGTTTTTGTTTTTTACTCAGCACATTTTGTGTCGAAGCCGCCGTCGTCGCCTGTCAGCAGCAAAATGTGAATGATTTGAAGTGGCGTACTTGTTGCATGTTTCGCATCACTTACCTTTCTTGGCATCGGTTTTGTGCAGATGTTTAATGTTATGTTGTCAACCATTTTGGGGCATTTATTGGTGCAACACGATTTGTAAATAGAAAAACGTGCGCGGTTATTGCTTCTTCTTGCCACGCATTGGTAAACAGCTGACGGCAAGCAGTTTCAGCAAGCAGTTTCTGCGGCGCTCCACCAAGTGGCAACGCCGACCAGTGTGCGCAAGACATTGCGGTCAGTGTTGCAAAATGACAAATGTGCGCACTTTTCAAACAAGAATAGTTTAAGGTAAATTATAAGCCATCAATAAAGTTTTTGCCATTTATTTATATATATAAATACATCTATGTATGGGAACTTTAAGTAACAATTTCACTTTAAAGTAATACAGCTGCAAGGCTGCTCTACATGCTTACAACAAACTTTTGATTACATCAACAAGAAAAAAAAAGTCGAAATGCCATGCATTCATTGTGTGTGCGTGTGAATGTGTGTGTATGTGTGTGGGTATGTATGCTGTGGGTATTTTCTTCAGATGGTGGGTGGGTTATGTTTTCTTTCGGTTAGCCCCAACTGCGAGCACCGCTAACGTCAACAACAGTCCAATTCATGATAGTGACGGCTGATTCCGCTTGTGGTTCTGGTTCTGCATTTGCTTCTGGTTGTTGTCCTGCTCCTTGTCTTAGTCCTAGTCTTAGTCCTTGCCAGGGGTCAGAGTTGACTGCTACTGCTGCTTGGGGCGCCACTGCCAGAGCCGCTGTGATTGAGAGGGCATCCAGTTTGTTCATTTTTTCTACACCCACATCCATTTGGAGGATGCACTGCCTTCTGCCTTCCTCCGCGCCCCCCGCTCGGTGTGTGTGGCAGGCAACATACATTAACTATGCGGTCACGTAATACTCCCGCTGACGCTTCTGGCACTTCTCCCTCGCAATATAGCACAGCGCAATCGTTATGAGCAGGGCGATAGTTACACCCATGCCAATGCTGACCCACATGATTTCCTCATTGATGCCAACGTATGAGCGTCCTATTGAAACCGAAGTAATTATCAATCATCAATTATCAATTTAAAGCACATTATTTGCCAAAATACAAATGAGAACTACAAATAATTGGGAAAACAATAGAACAAGGAGTAATTTAATAATTTGTAACTGGCAAAAAGCTCGCCTTAAATTTATGTAAATCAGCGAAAATGGTTAGTCCCCATATAATTCAATAAGCAAATTTATCAAATTTAGGTTTGGCCTTTCTAAAAACTAGGGATTGCATCCTTAAATTTATTTCAAAAATAGAAAATCTTTTTATTTTTCATTTTTTTTCTGAATGTAGTAATTAAGTCCAATCCAAATACGTTAAATGTTAATGAGTTAATAACATAATCTACACATAGTATTAAAATAGTATAATATACGTACCATTGTAATAGTGATTGGAGTAGCCGGCTTTTCCGGCCACGCGACCCGCTGGCATTTTGCTTACTATTCAATGCGTCTCCTATTGCCAAAACGGAAAAACAAAAATAAAAAAATTAGAAAAAAGAAGATTTGTCGTTGCTTTTTTGGCCGCGTTGCCAGAAATGCGTTTTTACTTTTTGGTTTTATTTTTGTTATTTTTGTTTTTCGCATTGCTTAATGCAGTATATGGCCTTGACAGGATTTTCTTGCTGGCAGACTGGCACCTTGAGTCTAAAAGCAAGCGCATGGCTTCGATGAGAGAATGAAATTAAATTCTGTTTATAACAATTCGCATTTCGAATTTAAATGAATTTTGCGCATTGCCTACAAACGTTTGTCAACACTAATCGAACAGCTGTTTCTTGTTTGTCATCAAAATTAAAGCAAGTTTCGCTGCGTTCGTGCCAAGTTTTTTTCCTTCGTTTAGCATTAACGCTGCCTTTAAAGTTGTAGATGCTGCAAATGGATCGGCAGGCCATTTGTGACAATAAAAAGGACGCCCCAGATGACACGACATCACGAGAACAATCGACAACCACTACAAATGCCGGCAACGATTCAGTGTCTGGCAAACAGCTGTGCGACTTTTGCGCTACAAAATGCTGCACCTGTGGCTGTCGTAAGTCATTTGCCTTCAAAAAAAAAAAAAATTAAATATATATATATATATATATATATATATATATAGACAAAATAATATATATATGCAGTCTGCAAAAAGGTCCGACGCTGAGTCAGACATTTAATAGCGCGTAGGGCTTATCAGTGCCTGAATTAAATAGATACTACTCTGTTGCCCATTTGCAGAATAGGGTATATTTATTTTTGCTTAATAAAAAAAAACTATAAAGCAGACCTTGTCAAAAATGTGCACATGAAATCGCTCTTTGTAGCGCGAACAAAATATGATTTTTTTTTTTTAATTTAAACAATTTGAGTCACTCGTTTTCCATTATGCAGATTGAATATATAATATTCGTCTCTCTGTCTGTTAATAAAACTTGGAACATATCTGTTTATTTTGTGTTTTGTTTCGAAAGATGATTTTTTGAATGCAAATCTTTTTTGTGTATCAAACTAAACTCCTATCGGATTATACATAGCGGATTATAATAAATATTAAGATATGGATGTCTGCAATCCTCTACGAAAAGTGGATATCTCCCGTAAAAGTGAAAACCGATGGCTTTTTAACACCTGATTCCTTAAAATTAGGAACAGAGTATTGCACAGTCGTTCGAATAGTACACATACAAAAATAAATAAATGTATATATATAGAAATGCGTGACTCGTTTTAAGCCTGTCTCGAAATATAATTCAAACGTTTCTGGCTATAAAATAAAAATATATGAGAAATGCCACTAAGCATTCACACACACAAAAGTAATTATGGTCAGCTAGCAGATCCTGTTTGATTCGCACGACAGCTCATTGGTATTCGTGTTGTGTTTGCTTAAAAATCCATATCCTTGCTGCAATGGTAGATTCAAGTTCCGGTCAAACGCCTCGTTGCGTTCAGTGAGCGCACAGATTGCATAAAAATGACTGCCACACTACGCCACACTCCCCTTTAAATTGCTTTGCCCAGCCAGCAAAAACTTTTGCCACAACAGGATGCGATGTTGGTGGTGATGATGATGCTGCTGCACATTAGGACACGCAATTGAAAGGCCCTGAAGGTCTTGGTGTTGGTCGATTTTGGGGATTTGGCTGGTTTTGGGGTGGTCCACATTTTGCACGCTGACCACATGAATTCACATAATCCAAACGTTTGAGTGCACCCATAGAAACCGAAGTTGCATGCAATGATAAGCCCGAAATAGTTTTGTCTTTTTCGAACCCAAACTTCAACTTAATATTATTTTAACAGCGCATTAAAATTCATTCGGACCTTGCCCTTGCCAAATTTTCATAAATACTCCTACATTGGAGCAGGCATTGCGTGTCCGGTGATATTCAAATTTGCAAATATATTCAATAATTTCGATTTTAACATGTCAAATGTAAGCCCATTTTAAAGGTTATACAATATGTTATAGTCTGAAGCCGAGGATTAATTTTAGCACAGCTTTATTTATTTGAATAGTATGCTCAAGTTAACGATTGAAACAAAGATATGCCAAATCGACTTTAATTTACGTACTTGAACACAAACAAAGAAATATAGTCTGTCATATTTAGCTTGAATATCCCAGCATGTAAATTGCCATTTAAATTAAAAAGTCTCTGGAAATATACTCTCTGATTAGAAAGGCAAACTTGAACATTAGTTTGTGGCTACACCCACCATGTTCCTTGCTACCTGTTATCAGCTGGTATCAAAGTATTTCGGAGTCGGTTTCGTCAGACTGCAACGTTCTCTCTTGTTTTTAATTTTAATATTCAATTTAATGGAATCATTTTGCAATTTGAACTGGCACAATGTAAATTGCATCAATAAATTTGTTAAATTGATTTAACGTCTGAAATATGAATTCATAATTAACTCCAATTAATTTGGATTGTTAAGCGAAAATATAATGCATTATGAGCTAAAATTCAATCACTCTTGCACAGCTCTGGCGAGGGGCAGAGGAGGGTCAAGTCAGGGGATATGCATATGTAGCATGTAGCATTTAGCATGTACATATAAAGCGTGATTATAATGGCTGTGACTTGGGGAGGCAGTAAACATAGTAATTGATATTGAATGCAATAATCGTGGATACTTTAGTTGCCTTCAAGGTTCTCATTTAATGCGGTTGACGCGCAATATTTCAACGAGTGATAAACATTTCCGACAACTCCGATAAATGCAGGCCAGCAAGGCGGCACTGAATTCATAACGTTGGCAACAGTTGCATCATCATCAGTATGCGTCCCCAACTAACAGCAACATCCGCAATTGCAGCTCAGCTGGAGGCGGAGCCCATCCGGGACAATGTGCAGCTGCTGGGGTTCCAGGTGCGCAGTCGAGATATTGACTGGAGGCGCTACGTCCTACCGCTGGACGTCGGAGTGCGCGGAGATGCCGTCTATTTGGACAGACAGTCAGACTTCGTGAGCAACCATCGACGTTCGCTCAGTGGCACTGGTCGCCGCGAGCTGCTCGTCTGCCACGACATGATGGGCAACTATCTGGCCGATCGGTGAGTGAGTTTCACGTTGACTCGTTTCACGTTGCCATTGAGTTGGAGTGTGTAATCATCCCATGCTTGCAGGCATTATCAGAGCTCGGAGAAGTTCGATGACTATCGGTTTATGCACTGGTCAGCCGTCGATTATTTTTGCTACTTTAGCCATCAGTATGTGACCATTCCGCCCAGCGGCTGGCTAAATGCCGCCCATCGACATGGCGTACCCGTGCTGGGCACCTACATCGTCGAGGGGACCACAGGCAGTCGTCTGCTGCATGAGGTCCTCGAGAGCATCGAGAGCGTAGAACGTACCGTTGCCGCCCTCACCCGCCTCTGTCGCCACTTCAGCTTCGAGGGCTGGCTGGTCAATGTGGAGTGCCCGGTCCGTAGCGAGTGCATGCCCAATCTATAGTGAGTATACAGCCATCTACTTATCTCAAGCGTTGCTCCTCAATCAGTATAGATTTATAGTTTACATACATAGTTACTATTCTCTATTTATTTTTTTGATTTTGCATTTTGATTTTGTTGGCAATAGTAGGAAAGTCGAAGGCATCAGCTACTCCGTACAAACTGATTGAAACGAAGCAAAATTTGCTTTTGCCAACATTCATGTTAGTTGTACGCTTTAAGTAGTTGTATTTGTGCCGAATGCATTTAATGATGGATAGAAAGAAGTATAAAAACTCGCACAAAATCGAATATCAGATCTGGGTGTGACTCTAAAGATTTTATCTTTTCACTCAAATAGGATTCATTTGATGATTGATGAGAGCATAATAATAAATATATTTGTATATAAAAGAAATAAATTCAGCTTAAAAGTTAATCCAGGCAACCAACTGTGTCACGCTGCTAGGCTGATTCATTACAAAAGTAAAAAAAAAATAAAAATCTTACTTAAGCATTATATGTTGATAGCAAAATAGTTGCACATATTCTTGCACATAGTCAAAGTCATATAAATTCATATATCAAATAGCTGATACATTTTTTTATACACACACATATATGTATACTATATTACCTACTTTGTTATCACCAAATCGTATATTTGCATATTATGCACATTTATTGAATGCATATTCCCTTTAATTTTGCTCATTGAAATATGTTTGCTCAATTTTTGTTCGTCACGAAAATGGTTTCAGCTCGAAAAATTTTAAAAATGTATTATTTATTGTTATTGGTGCATCTGAATATCCAATTATGCTTATCGCATAATATGTGCATGTCTAATGCACTTGATATACTGCCACAAGTTGCACAGTTGTGTGAATTATGCATTCACTAAACTCTCCCAATATATTTCCAACAGCCGGTTTGTGGAGCAGCTGCGTGTGGCCACGGAGAGGCAGGTGCCGCACGGACGAGTCTTTTGGTACGATAGCGTCATTGACAATGGCGAGCTGGCCTGGCAGAATGAGCTGAATGAGCGCAACGTGAAATTCTTCCGGGCCAGCCATGGCACGCTGATCAACTACAGCTGGGATGATCGCAGTCTGGAGACCAATGAGGCAAGCATGCGGCGGGAGCACGCAGCGCCGCATCGTCTGTTCCTGGGACTGGACGTTTTTGGACGCGGGCAGGTGGGTCGCTTTCAGAGCGGCCAAACGCTGGCACGGATTGCCGAGCGTGGCTTCTCGGCGGGCATCTTTGCGCCCGCCTGGTGCTACGAGACGCTGCAGCAGTATGGCTACAATATACGCAAGGCCGATGGCGACGAGTCGCTGAATGCCGCCTTCCTGGCCAGAAACGAGCGATGGTGGGCGCGCCTCTGGGAATATCTGGGCACGCATCCCTATCGTGCGCTACCCTTCTACACGAACTTCTGCGTGGGATCAGGCCATGGCAGATACGAGTGCGGCGCCCGTGAATCAGGGACGCGTCCCTTCTTCAATCTGGCGCGCCAGGCCCTACAGCCATCGGTGCCATTAGGCGACAATGCGGAGCACAGCTTTGACACCGCCTACGCTGGCGGCTGTGCGCTTCGCATTTTGAACTATGAACGCGCCTTCCGGCTGTTCCTCACCGAATTCCAGCTGCCAATGGGCTTGCTGCTTCTGGGTTATGCCTACAAAGTGAATGGGTCTGGCGAAGAGCAGGAGCAGCACACGCTGGATGTGGTGCTGCGCTGTTGCTCGCCCCGACGACCCACGCAGGATGCCTATATCTTTTGTGGCGACTACAGCGAACACATCCTTACGCCGGGTCTCTGCTACATTTCGCCGCTGGTTGGCGCATTGCCGCTGGGACTGGCCCACGAACAGCTGCCGCCGGAGCAGGGTGCCCTCGGCGAGAACTGGCGTGTGCGCTACTATCTGGTCAAATTCGATGGACCCGTGCAGCTGCAGGACATTGGTCTAAAGTGTCGACGCCCCCAACAGTCGACGGCAAGCGCCCACTTTGGTGCCATCTACGTGCACAGCCTGCAGCTGAGGGATTGGGATGCGGTGCGCTCATCACAAAAGGCCGACATTGCGGTTTATGGCAGACAACTTTGGAATCGCTCAACCACAACAGCAACTCGACAATAAAGTATCGTATTTCACACAAAAACAATTGGCTTTGTACTCATTTGAGATGGATATATTGTATATATATATATATATATATATATATATTGATTGTTTGCCGATATAGGAATGTCTCTCTGCGAAATTACTGCGCAATTGTTTGCCCTTGCTGCTTCTTCGATTTAAGAAATTTTTAAATAATAATTATTTGAAATTTTTTAATTAATGAATTCAATTACATGATCTTAAAAAGTGTACCAAAACCAACCTAAAAAAACGATTAAACAAATAAAAATCCCAAAATATTCATACGTTTTTTTAGCTGTATAGAAAAACTTAAAAATATGCAATTATTGTATAAGCAAATATATAAAATTAAATAATACTATGATTGTAATTTTAATTAAATTACGCTATCGCCATTAAATTCTGATTTGCAAGGTTCTCTTCTGTCTACTTTATCTCTCGCTCTTCCTGTATTTATTACTCATTTCTCTTTCTTTCGCTTTCACACACATACACAGCAATTTGTTCCCCTTTGAGCTGTGCAATTTGTTTGAAGCCTTTTGGCTTTCTCTCGCCATCATTTATCAGGATACGAATCTTCCACCGGCTCAACGCTGCATTTCTGGTCTCCCTTTGAGTCTCTGGTTACTCATACAAACACGCACAGCTTATACTCTTTGGTTTCTGCTTGGCAGAGGGGTCAGTTCATCTCAATGCCGTCCAGCTTGCCCACTGACCATCAGTCAACATCACTTGCAGCTCGTTGTGTGGCTCGTAGGCGTGACTCACAACATTACATGTTTTTTTTTCTCGTTGAATCCAGTTTCTTTTTGGCAAAGGCGCCACCATTCACCACACCCACAAAAATGTGGCACAAAAACTTGATAAATTTTAAGAGAATTCGGTACGGTTGTACGTGAAAAACGTGACCAAAAGTATTGGACAAGAGAGCAAACCACATGCCGAAAAGAAACTTGAACTTCATTTTGTGCAGCGTAAACTGCTGACCAGTGCTGCACAAACTGTAATTTAATTAAGTTAAATTTCATGACGACATGTTTTGATATTAGTTACATTTTCTTAAAGTGCATCCTCCAAATATAAATTTCATTGAATAGAAGTTATCGGAGAGCAACCATGTGGCTTAGCTAGGTTTGCAATTTTAGAACACTTGTTCATTTTCAGGAGAGAAAAAAGCTAAGAATTTACTGGTCGAGGGTGGTCGATTAGGAGATACTCCAAATTTGAAATCTCTAGTTTTTATAAACTCAGATTAGCTTGTTCATTTATGGATATTGTGAATGCCTTATATTTGTTAATAGTTTTTCTGTGAATATATTTTTGTGATCTCCCTAGAAAGAGAACCAAAACACTGATGGAGTAAAACTAACCTTTGCCCAATATTGGCCAATATGTAGTTATTGCAAATTATTATTATTATTATTTTTATTATGTGTACGTCAAAATGTAATCATCCCGATTTTGCACTCCACATACTAGGAGCATGTTTAATCGGTACAAGTAATCAAAACGATGACTGCTGAAAGGGTAGGCGTGGTCAGATCGTTCTAACATTTTTTTCGAATATACCAAATTATAGGTCTGAAACACAATTTTGCGAAATTTCAACAAGAAATTTGTCCATTTAACACAGTGTGGTTTGGCCAGCTCACAAATATTTATGAATGCGTATTGCGTTCTTCAGTTCATGCCATTTTGATTAAATTTGCATACAAATTTCCTTTGTTCAGTTGGTGTGCGAATATCGCCCACTGTTTTCATTCAGCAGCAGGACATCTGGCACTTCCACATTGACTGTCCATGCTGGTTATGCAGCTTGCCGCATTTGACATCGCTTCAACATTTTATGACAGCATCTTATCTGCAGCAAAATGCCATTTTATTTTTCTTTATTTTGTTGTTAAATACACACACTCAAATATATGTATAGTAAACGCCTCTCTCTACTATTTGTACAGTCGTTAAAGATGATATTATTTCGTATTTGTGTCGTTGAAAGAATCGCCGAACGAATAATA
This sequence comes from Drosophila glabriapex, assembly GCA_035042305.1. Lineage (NCBI taxonomy): Eukaryota > Metazoa > Arthropoda > Insecta > Diptera > Drosophilidae > Drosophila > Drosophila glabriapex. Next base: position 8,286,724 of record JAWNLN010000066.1, read on the forward strand.
ATTGAGTGTCCAGCGAAAAACTTACAGACAAATGTGAACATATATTTTGAAGTTATTCAACAGTTTAATTTCGTTTTTTTATGTCAATTGAAATTTGACTGTTAACTGTAGAGGTTTTCAATTAAAATAAATATGGAATTTTGAATTAACATTTATGTCTAGTCTTTGTTGATGACATACAATTTAATAATGATAATAATAATATATAAGGAAATAAAGCTGTTACAATTTGCCTAAAAGTATGCCACATAATGCTCAATACTTTATAGTTAAGTTTTGTTGAATTTAATAAATAAATAGATGTTAGCTAGCTGATTATGCATTTAATACTAAAGTAATCAATCAGTAGGCAACTATTTGTTTCTGCTATTCAAACACACAAAGTCGATATTACAAAAAATATGTCCATACAACTTCATGATACACTTCTTAAACACTTTTAATGGTTGCCGGTTGCAAAGTGCAGAAAGACAACGCAAAGAAAGACTCAAAATTAAAAAAAGAAAAAGTTCTGTGAATACGTAAATACGACAGAAGAGAATATCATGCATTTTTTGTGCAGTTTTGTGAGTGCATTTCTTAGTTAAAGGTGGAAAAAAGTTCAATTTTTAATCTCAAGGAAAAACCTATCTTTGTAGTTCCCAGTTTTTGTTGCGTTTATTTTTTAGTCTATCTGCAACTTTTTTCGGTTCAGTTGTCTTGCAATGTTGAAGAGTTCCAAGCAATTATTTAAAATGTCTTTATTTTACTTTTACTTATGCAGCATGGAAAATAGTAATGATAAATATCATTTAAGTCCTAATGTCTACATACTTATACGCTGAAATGTCTTTGATGGAGAGCTTAATGTTCATTACACATACACTCAACACCCAACAACTGCAATTAATGGTGGATATATAAATATTTTTTTTTATTTCCATTTTGTGTGTTTTTCTTGACAACGACGTTTAGTGCGGAAGTTTTTGTTGCGGTATACAGAATTTCTACATGCATGACAGCATCTGAGGCCAAAGCGGTTTCACTCCACACATCCCCCTTCAATCAACGTGCAAGCCACCGTCTCCTTAATAGTCTATGCCTACACATAGACAATAAAATGCCCTCGATTTATTTTATTATTTTTGTGTCTTAGAAATAATTTCTGACTTAACAAAATATATAAAAATATCTCATTTATTTTAATTTGAGAAATACTTTTTTTTTTCATTTGTTTTATTCTTTGTTTTTTTGCTGGGTTCAAGTTATTCTTTTATTTTATTTTTGTTTTACTCAGATGTATTCGACTCTCTCTCTCTCTCTGAAGACGAATCCCGACGGCATGCGAAATATAAATATTAGCATGTTTCGAAACAGCTTACTGGACTCGACTATGAGTCTATTTCTGAAGACGAATCCCGACGGTATTCAAAACATATTTATATAAAAGAAGCAATTTATCTAAATACTGAGTAAACAATAAGCGAGACAAATTTCTGGAAGGTATAAACTCGAATCCATTTTTGTTTTCTATATAAAATTCTGATAAATATTAAGAATCAAGGATGTAATTTAGAAAATATAGCTCCTCTTTCCAAATGACTAAGCCGTGCGATTCAGAAGCAAATTGACTTTCTGAAAAATAAAGTGAGCTGCACAAATATATTTTTTGGTAAGTGCTGGCTTTGCGCCTTTTTTCTCTTTTTTTTTGTCTTTTTTGTTTGCTCTGACAACTATTTGTCGTTTTATTTGCTTAGTTTGGCCTTCCTCGTGCAACTTTCGCTGCGCTTTCGGTTTGCTTCTTTCGACCAAACTCTGCCTTGCAGCGCGCTGATGCGGAAGCGTGAACGCAGAACGCCAGTTGGGTGGTGCGATTTTTGGGCGTGGCATTGCAGTGAAAAGAGGCAACATTCTCAGCTGAGGGCTTCCATCACCATTAGCATTGTATTATATGCCGCTAGCCCGGTCAAGACTAGGCAAGTAGATAAGTGGGATGCGATTTGTGTAATGCCCAGTTGCGCCTTCGCTTCTGGACTTATGTTTTGAACGTTCCTCGCTTCCGTCTTCACACCGAACAGTTGCGCATTTATTTTTATTATTTTCTTGCTTCGCTACTAACAGCAATTTTAAATCAGCTGCATTGCATCGCATCAGCTAACTATTCAAAATAAATGAGATTTAAAGCAGCTATACCCAACTGACCTCTGCCGGTCCTTTCGTCCCTTTCCGTCCCCGCCTACCTTTTTCCTTTTTTCAATTTACTGCGTTCCTAAATCACCCAAACCGACAAATGCAAAACCAACCATAGCAAGTAAGACTGCCTTAGTCGAGTGAGTTCGACTATGGCATACCCTAAAGCCAGCTTTCAAATTTCCGTTTCAAAAGAAAAGCCTCTGCTTTTCAAATTGTGACTTTGCTACCGAAAATCGAAATGTATCGAAATTCGAGAAACTTAGGCAGTTATCGATAAGATAAAGCAAAATTGATATGTTTTTGGTATATGACAACTAATGTTCCAAATTTGAAGTCTTTAGCTCTTGTAGTCTCTGAGATACGCATGTGTGTTTTGACGAACATGGCTCTATCGATTCGGCTCTTGTTCTCTTGTTCAAGAATATATATACTTTATGGGATCAGAGATGCCTCCTTCTGCATTTTACATACTTTTGCACAAAACCATTTAACTCATTTTTACCCATTTTCAGGTCATAAAAATGCATTAGCTTTCGGCTGAAATTGAAGTTGACCTAATTTCGCATTGTGTGATAAGCCTTTGGGAAGGATTTGATTTTACCATTTAGATTTTAGTGTATTACTATGTAATTTACATGAATTGTAATCGGCTTGTAAATGCATATACAGATGTGTATGTGTGGCTATTGTCACAGTAATTCAAACAAAAAAGCATAAATGTCTAGAATAGGCCAATTTATATATGTATATAAATATATTTAAGTACCAAACTGAGATTTGTTTTAGTATTTTGTGTGATAGAAAAAGAATCCCGTGCTGATGTAACTATTACGCAGTATGTAACTATTACGCAGTACGCAAACTTATTTTATTTTGGGTTTTCTTGGTTGTCTTTTATGATGAAACTGTTCAAATTTATGCATAAGCCTAAATGAAGTTTCAACATAAGATTAATGCAAAAATCACGGACAAATTTGACACAAGTAGCTATGAATATATTATGGAATTCGTTGATAGTTGACGCAGATAAATTATATTTTTATAGCATTGCAGATGGCATTCTAACTTTGTCACAAAGTAACACATTTCTTTGTTGGCTTAGCATATAAAGGAAAAATTTATTACAACCAAGGGAATGCGCTTTAAGGCAAAATGCAGGTACCGTAAAATGGGAAAAAAAAACAGAGATAGAGAGAAAAGTTGTAAACACTAGACTCCTCGCACAAGAGCTAAATGGAGTGAATATACCATATTTAACCAATCTCAGAAATGCTCTGTTGCAAAAAAAAAATGTTTAAGGTATTAGGTTTTTTATACATTTTATCATGGCGCTGTTTGAAATTGCCTAATAATTTAACACAGCAAAACGAAAAGTAATTTAACTGTCAGTCGAGAGAGACCCATGAATATGCAAAAGTTATTGCCAGCAAAAAATGGGTATTTCACATGCAGTTTTGCGCAGTGCAATGCACATCTCTGATTCTGGCATATAATTAAAAACTCTTGAATATGAGGGTGAAGAGTGAATATGTACGTATAAATGAAAGCCTGACGGAAGACAATAAACTACCAGGAAGGCCAGTGAGTTCAGCAAATTCAGCAAGAGCATTCAGCAAAATAAGAGCTACAAATACTCAGAAAAATAATTGCCCTGCATTTTAGAAAGCCACTATAGGCAAAGATGCTCAACTTATTATTGAGAAAGCATATTCCTAATATGGAAAGTCTGTTTCTCCGGGGCTATTACTTTCATAATTCCAGAAAAACTCTGTTTTTTTATATTTTTGTACAACTAACATAAGAATTTTTACTTTCTACCAAATATTTCTACTGTTTAGAGATATTTTTTATTATTAAGAAATATTTATTTGTAATTTAGAAGCCTTACAATTTTAAGAAATACATATATTTGTATATTTTATTTCTGAAAACAAGAAAATCTCTTTGGTTCTTAGAGCAATTGTTTTCTGAGTGCAGTAACTGCAAGCAACTCTCGTTTTCATAGCATTTCCGCAACTTTGCCAATGAATCGCTGGCCGAGCAGCAGTTGCACAAACTTTAGCCAACATAAATAATAATAAAGCACGCAATAAATGTGGGCTCGCAGAGTCGACAGCTTGTGCAGCAGCAAGTCCAGCCTCAACTGTTGCATTATCCACCATTAGATGGCAACATTAAATGCCCAGGCCCAGCAGCGAACAGTTAGCTTAAATTGCAAATTAATTGCAATAAGCTGCCGACCCGAGTCCAATTTATTGTTTTCATACCAGTGTTAATTGCACTTAATCACTGCTGGGGCTGCGGCTGTGAAATCGAATTTAAAAGATTTAAATCGAGTGCAGCGCACACAAAATGCAATGTGTGCAATTTCCGATTTACCATCGAGTGGGCAAGCTGTGAGTGGGCGAGTCAGATTGTGTGTGCGTGTGGGGGTGTGTGGGGGTGTGTGTGGGTGTGTGTGGGTGTGTGTGGGTGTGTGCGTGTGTGAGTACGTCGTTTGTTCTCTGGTGCTGCCGTCGGGCATCCTTAATCATCAAACTAAGCAGATTTCGTCCGTCCATTTTGTCCGATTGTCCGACTATTCAAGTGTCCCCCTGCAATTGCGCAATTGAACATAAATTAAAGGCTGCTCTCGAACCGACACTGTGCTTTTAATTGCAATAAAAGCCTGCACAGCAATAAAAGCTGCGAAACGCAAACGTCAACAATTAGACTAAAATTTGTGGTTTGTGGGTTGGAAATGGCCGCAACATACTTTGGATATTTTTGGTGTTTAATGCAACAGGAGAGATTTCAACTCACTGTTAACGTGACCATGGCCTTGAGTGAAGTTCCAATCAAAATAAAAAATCACTAAATCACTTTTGTTTCAATCAATTTCGATTTCTATTTTGGCAAACTGCCAATTCGCGCCAAGTGTGTGCAGTGTACAATTTTTCTGCCACCAAATGAATACCAAATCACGCATCGAATTTTTCTCATCCTTCTGCATTCGCAACGCGTTTTTTCCGGATTTTTGAATTGTTGGGGTTGCCTTCAGATCTTTCGGCGCCTCATAACTTTTCCACTTGGCCAACAGGCCATCAAAATGCAACAAGAACAACCACAACAGCATAACGCTTAAATATGTCAGACGCGTATCTTATTTATGTGGTTTTTATACCCTGTATATAAGAAATGGTATTAAGTGTATATTTACATAATAAGCAGGTAAAATTAAATGTGAGTTTCAGAGTATTACAGAAGGACAGAAAGAAGCTTAGAAAACATGTGTATGACAATAGGGCAGACAGTGTTCACAAATGAAGTCTGTATAAGTCTGTATGAATCTCAGATCTAATTGTATCCCTTCAACAGAGCAGCTCGTAGTCGGGCACTTTATTGCAAGCTGTCTCTGTTCCTAGGTTCTGTTTCATTGTGGTGAAAAATGGATTTCTGTGGGGCCTCCAATGTCCAAAAACAAAATTTCCGTAATTTTCGAGGTCGCTTTGGCAGAACGTCCGTTATTTTTGGGTGTGACGGATATTCGTCATTATTTGCGCCTGTCTATTTATATCTGAAGAGTAGCGAAACCAAAGGCAAGGTCCCGATGTAATTTTGCGATGCGCAATTGTTTGGTATCTAGTTGCCAATCAGTTGAGCAAACACCAAACCCAAGAGGAGGAGACAACTTACATGCAATATAAATATATATATATATATATATATAAAATTGGGAAATGTGGCAAGCAACAGGCAAAGCCTTCGTTTATCCTTCGAGAGCTTTCCGTATGCGCAATAAATCAAGAAAATCGCATTTTGATTGCCACTAAAATATAGGCTGTGTCTCAGCAGCACCTAGTTTACTTGCTTGGCAGGCACCCATTTATTGTAAGCATCTATGTTTATGTTTATGTGCATGTGCTGACAATAATAACAACAAATTTGAGCTTCTCGTCACTTGGTTGTCCTTGCCAGGCGCTTAGGAGATCAAATCAAACATGAGAATATGGTAAATGGCGCACTTTATCAAATATAACAGAGAGAGAGAGAGAGAGAGAAGACTGCATCAATTTTATTTGTTGATGCTTTTGATGTTTGACTGACTGAGTAATTTAAAAGTTATCGTATCACTTCTTGCTCCTGAAATGACTCTGCTATCAGAAACAAAGCTACACTAGTTAATGCATTGTGAATATGCTCTCAGAACTTGGCTCAAGTCTATCTTATTTAAGACATTTGAAAGAGTCTTTTAAAATGAACAAAGAACAAACGCTAGACTGCATCAATCAATTGGATAACATAATTTTTTAATATTAATCCAATTTCTGAACGATAAAAAAATGAAAGCTTTTTGTAAAAGTAATTCAGCAGTAAATTTCGTCAACTCAGTTGACAGAGCAATATTTATTAAAGGTACTTTGTGTAACAGAGGCACTTTGCTGAAGAGGTTTCGTCTGTTGTTTGTAGGATATTTCATTACACCCTGTATCGATGGAATAGTTAGCAAAGGGTATGACACTTTATGTCATGTTATGAAATCATTTATGTTGTTTTTATTACCATGGAAAGTGGAATTCAAATCGTGAAAATATAATAAATAATTGACTGGTCCATTCAGTCATTGTTTTGTTAAGATTTCTGACAGAAATAGGAAAAAATAAAAGTGAAATGTATTCATTCTAGATGCAGAATAAATTTTTGTAACAAACCATATAAAAAACAAACATTTTACATATTAACATTTTGCACTTTGCCATGATTCAAGATTTTTGGTTTTAAATTGTTTCGCTTCCGTACTTGAGTATGCAATATCGTCGCACTCAGTGTGAGTAGCTTTAGAAATTGTTACAGGGTTTCGCATGGTCAATCACTTTTCACATGAGCGTGCTATTTTTGCTTTCTTTTGATCGCTTGAATTTGCCAGCTTCTTCTCATAGTTTTCACATCCTTTGCTTGGCATAAACCCTTCAGGTGGCTCCTGACTAAGATTGAGACTCACAGTTTGAGCGGCACTTTGACGTCAGTGCAAATGGTTTGTTTATTGTTGTCGTTGTCGTTGGTTCTGGTGTTGATTTTGTTGTCGCTGCTTTTGTCCTTGTCGTCATTTGGTCTGTTGTTATTGTCATAAAAAGGAAATCAGCCAAGTTTGCCAGCGCGAAATTCTGCGCTGTCAGCGACGTCAACGCCTTCCGTTTATATTCCTGTCGGCTGGCTGACTTACTTTGATGACGAGCGACTTCAACAAATATAAAGTGGCAAAGAATCTAAAAACACATAGCCATGTCATTCACACACACTCACATGAAAACATGCTCATTTACGCAGGGTCGGCTGGTTCTCCAATTCAGTCGAAGGGCCGTCATTTAGTTTCCAAATATCGTTTTGCTGAATTTTCCCAATATTCTTATCATTTTCGCTTACAAGTTCGCTTTTTGAATCACCCAACCAAACCGACCTCTTTCAGCATTCTTAAATATTAATTAACATTTGAAATTGATTTCTTTTCAAGTTGAATTTATATCCAAAAAGGAAGCATGGAGTGTGTACATAGGAGTGTGTACATATTCATCTCGCTAAGTCATTGCTTATAAAAGTTAACTTATGAATCAGGCTCTGAAAAGCTTTCAGCTTTAAAACTAAAGCATTTTTAATCTCTTTAATTTTGGATTATCTTGGCTATGCCTTCAACACTAGATGCGGGCGCCTGAAGGGGGAAACACAAAGCTGTGAAATTCTAGACAAAAGAAGAAAGCAGTCTTGATCCAATGAAGTACACGTATAGTTGATCAGCATCAAAAGCCTGATCTTTGTAGCCTGAACCGTCTGTCGATCTATGTTACGTCCATATCCGAAAGATTGAAGAATGTAGAATTAATTGAAAGAGATTATAAAAGCAAAAAACAAGGAAAAAATAATAATAAAAACGCCAATTTGGAATTAGGATTCTCAAATGAGCTGGGGCTTGCAGGTTTAATTTGATTACTCATTCACTTCTGACTGCCTGTTACACCTTTCTACATAACTTAAAAGTTGAGTTTTGAACTATATTTCATGTCATTCCGCTCCTGCGCACGGTCACACACACATTGAGCTTCTTATATCGCGTAATGTGTTTGTTGCTTACCAGCCTCACGTACTTTTCCATAATAGATAACTAAAGTTTCGCTTGGTTGTTTGGTTGGCTGCCATTCTTGATGCTTTTGCCTCTCCAAGCGCCTAAAAAATGCCATAAATAAGCGTTTAGAGCACCGTCATGACTGACATACCCGCTGTCATCCCCTCGGTTTTTTTTTTTTGTTTGTGGGTGTATTTCAGTCATTTTCTGTTAGGCTTATAAGTTGTGGCCATGGCGAATGCTCCAGTCTCATGTCGCCGATATCAAATCGAATTCGCTGTCAGCTGAATATGCAAAGCAAAAGTCGCATAAATCAAACTGTCTGCCCGGAAAGCGAGTGGAGCTGGCAACGGGACGAAAAGTAGGCCGCGAGTTGGGCTGGCAGTCTGCAGTTCGCTGTCCGCAGTCTGGCTCCTGGCTGCTGGCTGCCAGGCAAATTGGTCAAGGTCCTGAGTGAGGTCAGATCTGTCTTCTGATGCATTCAGTTTCTGGTACGTTTTGTATGTTTCGGCAGCTTTAATGTGGTCGCCATGCAGCAGCGGAAGCGAGAGATTATGTGGCAAACAACACACCACACCGGATGCAACAGCCAGACCGGATGTTGAGCCGGGCTGCTACTTTACAAATAGAGGTATGCATTTATTAAATTAATAGAATATCTCACATATAAACCAACTGACGATTCATTCGGAGTGAAACAGATTGGACTTGATTTACATGGTTAAAATTACAAGCTGAATTTGTTCAAGCAACCATCCATCCAACGGGCTGCTTGACGCCGGGGTTTATTGCCGTTTGGCATCTATCAATCACACACCACAAGCACAACAAATGCCACAAGCCACACATCACACACACACACATACACACACACACACATGCATTGCAACTATCGCGTGTCAGTTTAAATTGCAAGTTATTTGGCGCCCAATCATGTTGGCAGCTCAAAGCTGCATTGCCCATGTTAAACAATTTCAGTGTTTACACTGAGCAAAATCAACAGCTCATGTATTAGATTATTAAGTATAACCAACCATGTATGTATTTATGCATGTGCATACATCAACTCACAGGTGTGCATATTTATATGTAATTATACAATGTATATCAATATGTTAACCATAATATATTTTCGATATCGTTTTTGCAATTGAGTATAATAATTATGAATATGATTCGGGAATAGAAGTTATGCCATCTCTCGTATTTCGAGAATACTTTAGTTTAGTTGTGTTTTAAATTAATATTTGTTGTGCTAAAATGATTCGAGTTTTCGCTTAATTCGCAGAATTTGTCGCCCTTTTGGCAATAGCAAACTAAGAATTTCCTGTCATCCCCTTGTCTGCCTGGCAATTGCCAAAAAAAAAAACTTTTAGCCTTTCCGCACTCAAAAACCCGGCCACCCCACCTTCCCGCTCTCTAACACTCCCTCAGATCTCCTTTGAATAAACACCCGTTGGACGGCTGCTGCCAGTGCTGTGTAGTGTTGCATTGTGCACCACTGCTCTTCACTTGCCACTGGCAACCTTCACGTTGCGTTTTAATTAGCTCTCGAAATACATTATGTGTTGGCAAACATACATATATACTACACAAAATTTGTGTGTGTGTGTGTGTGTGTGTGTGTGTGTGTGTGTGTGTGCGTTTCTGGTTAAGTGACTTTGGATGTTTGTATTGCATTTTCGTGTCCCTGTTGCGGTCGCTGTTGTTCTGCTGTAGCTGCGTTGCTGCTGCTGCTTTATTATTGGTTTATTCCACGCCCAACATATTTGCAAACTAACTAATTTAATTGAATTTCCATATTCTGCAGCTAATATTCAACGTCAGCTTGCTGGCAAAAACATGCTTTTAAAATAAACAAATTACATTGAAATCTGTTTAATTTGCCAATATCAATCTCAAATTTAACTGAAGCTTCTCCTCTGCCACGAGACAAGTCAAATTCTTTGTAAAGTGAGTTGTCCCAATTCAAAAAAATAAATAAAAATAATATACAGAGTAGCTCTAAGAAAGCACGTCTAGACACTTAAAGTGGCCTCGACTAACAATTGAAAGTGTGTATAGTTGACACACTCAAACTCCCTTCTCCCCCACACACACACACACACACTCACAGTTTAGACAATCAAGGGGTGGAGGTGTGATGGAAGGGTTGTGGGGGGGAGGTACGTAATGTTCTAACTTGGTGTATCGCTGCAGGAGACTGACGCACTTGTCGTGTTCGTATGCCAAAAACTGTCTCAGATATACAACAAAAACAACAACAACAGCAGCAGCAGCAGCAAAAACAAACACAGGAAATAAATTGAATGGGAAATGCAGTTGGTGGCTGGGGGTTGAGGTTGGTAAATTGTCTTTTTATTTTGTTGTGCGGTGGAGGTCAGGCGTTTATGGCAAACTCATCACATTATTCTAAGCAACTGTGAATGCGCGTGTCAGTGTGTGTTTGCCTGATTGTTTGTTTGCTTGTTTGTTTGCATTTGCGGTTTGCCGCAGGCATTTTGACCCACTGACACAAGCAATAATATCCTTAACAACACAGCGTCAACATATTAATAGTTGTATCAACATGAACAGCCCAATGTGACCGTAAACACTTACTTGGCATCAGCTCTGCTCAGAAGCCATAAAAAGAAAGCGAATAATGAAAAAAATTTAGTTTAGCTTCAGCGTATTATCGGAGATCAACTTATCAACTAACTTTCAACTTTTCTTTGGACAAGGACAAGTCTAACGAGCAGCTCTTTTGAGAGAAAAGAATATGAGTTTGAGTTATTGGGAATTATACTTTAACATTTGCGATTACTATTATTGTTATTATCTTTTATTGGTATTGCTGCAATTTCTGTTACATTTTTTTATTGAGTTGACAAAAATTATACTGCAAGTACATGGCTTTCAAGGTGACTAAAAAGAACAGAAAGCTCTTTAAATACTGGGATTTTTATTGACGTCTTGAAATTGCTGTCTGTATCTGGAACTTATGAAAAGTACCTAAATGTGTATAATGAACTTGTTTATATTTAGTTGTATAATATTTACATCGACGTGAACTTTCAAATGCTGGGGTCCTTATCTTTTTCAGGAAGAAAGCAAATTCTATATGCTGGTTGGTCCAACTGGGTAACGCACAAGGCTCTTGTTTATACACACTTGTTTAGACACCATAATAGAAAGGGCAACAGAAGTTTGTGTGAGTTGAGCGTTTTATTTGCCCAAATCATCGGCCAAAGCAAATTGAAAAAGCGTCAGAGCGTTATCGATACATAAATAAACCCAAATCCGAGCGCACACTTACATTTCCATAGATACAGATGTGTGTGTGTGTGTGTGTGTGTGTGTATGTTTGTTTTTGTTTATTTTTCCAGATTGAGCCATCTGCCGCAGCCCGAAAAACTTTAATTGGCAATGCAATTTAATTATATGACAACAGTGTGCCAACTGTGACATTGTCTTGAATCCACTCGTACGAGCAAATTATTCAACTTTTGCTCACCCGCCTTCCTCTTCCCTTTAACTTCTTCCGCCACATTTTGGCATATGCGAAGAAGTCATGAAATCACGACTAATATTTTCTGCCAAGGACTGCTCGATGACGACATAAGGCATTTTGTTGGAATTTCGCATACCATGGCCAAGGGCACTCGAAATGTCTCGGGATAACTTTGCGTATACATTAATACAGAGGTTCTAAAGGAACTTTGCTGTCTTATTAAATAAAATGTTGAACAAGCTACAATTCATTTAACATAAAACTGAGGAATATTTAGATGAATTAATATCAATCATCTAAATTTTACATCTTACAACATCTTACGTCTGAAAGGGTATTTAGTACGTGCTGCAACTGTTATTTCATGCTTTGCCATTCACTTGGGAGTATCCCATGCGAGGGGATGGAGTGTGAGGCGGTGCAAAAGCTTAAAAGCCATAAAACATTTATGGCGTAAAATTCACTAGAAAAATATAATAGGAAACCTAAATGCGAACTCAATTGCGTGTCACATTTATCGACTTTCTCTTAAAATCGACGAGTAAATATAAATATATATGTTCGAGTTCAGTCTCTATTCTAACTAGCATTTTCTACATAAAAATAATAAATTAATTAAATTTTATCTAATTCAATATTTGATCAAATTATTTAGAAATATTTTAACGCTTAGGTCAATGCACTACCAGCTGATAGCAGGCGGCAAACAACATTTAGTTTTTAATTATCAATCTTTGAAGGAGGTTCATAGTAATCAATATTCCTAGTTTGAGATAGAGGCTTCTACTGTTTTTGGGGAGGAAATTGGGAGTTGTCTAAAAAATTACTAGCAATTTGGTGACTCCAGTCTATAAATTGTTTGAGATATTATTTAATCGATACTTGCAAGCGATGCCCGCTAATATACTTTTAAAATTTGGTGACACTAACTGTGAAACTGTGGAAGATTGTTCCATCTAAGATTTTAAAGCAACGGGGGCTGGCATTCCCAGCTTGAAGAAAATCTTTACTTGCCTAGTAACCAAATTTTGTTGACCCTGGATTTCAAAGCATACTATACTAAATATGTGGTTTTATCGACTTGCACTTATTGATTTGCTAGCCTCCAAGTGGACATAGCACCCCAATTTAAGCACTTTGTCCTGTCTCTAATATACTCTTATGTCTTTGGTATCAGGGTATAAACAGCCATTTTTTTAAATAAAATCTTCCACTACTTATGACTTAAGTAAGCAGCTTAGAGTTGTCTGCTTGAGCGGATTGCATCCCTGTCATCTTGTGCTTAGTGCATGTAAGATTACAAGATAATCACAACCCATTAGCATTTGAAAGCTCAGCATGCACTTTGACCGTTAAGCTTACATTTCCAGTTTTTCCTCTCTGCGTTCTCTCATTTCTTGCCTTGTCTTTGCTTTATTTTATATATTCGTTGCACGATACCCTACACACAAGCAGCAGCTGCATGTCAATACTAATTCAGTCATAAGTTACATTTGTGTGTTGTGACATGTGTAGTATATCCGATTTGAAAAACTAGTTCAGAAACAGTGCTGGAAATCATCGATCATCGATCAAGTTAAGTTGATTTCGAATCGATAATTCAGAACATTTTCCAAGAGAATTACATAAGTCAATATAAAGTTCTGAAAGAAATGTATATGCTATTTGAAAATAGTGATGAGTTCCCAAGCTCAAGTTCCAAATGAATTACATAAATTAATATAATGTTTTGATCAAGTCAATCATTGAGCTACTTACAGGGTATATTGTGGTCGAGTCTGTCTTTAATTGATGGTCATTGGGCGTGTCGCGACCAGTTGAGAGAGTTGCCGTGACGGACTAAATACTGTGTGAACTAGAACATGCTTTTAGATGCCTTCCATACGCCCACCCCTTTGCCTGCAACCCTCTCGCTTGAGTCTTAAGTGCTGCTGTGTATTGTCAAGGATGCAGCCCGAGGCAGTCAACGGATTGCATCTTGCCAAGTTGCCAATGCCCACCTGCTGCTGCTGCTGCTGTTGTTATCGCAGTTGTTGTTGTTGGTATTGCGATTGCTTTTGCTGCTGCTGCTGCTCCTTTTGTAATGCTGTTGCTGTCGATGTTTGCATTGTTTTGTTTAGATTATCTGCCGGTTTCCGCACAGCTGGCGCTGAATGGGCTAAGCGCGAGATTCCTTGATGCTGTGGTGGCCTATTGTTGGTCGTGTTTACAGAGCTGCTAAGCTGCCAGGCGATAACGTAGCAACGCCCTCGTTGTGCCGCCCACCCTTCTCCACTTTGTAATGTTTTTATGTGGCATTGACATGTAAATTTAATAATGCGAAGCAGCAGCAAGCAAATGGCTGTGCGAAGCACATCTCGCTGTCGGCTGGCAAACGTGTCGATTGATAAATTGCAAGAAAGTTCGTCAGCAAATTGGCAAAAACAAAGTTTTCCGATTTGCAAAATATATTAATGAGTTTCAACATGCAGCAATCAAAAAAAAAATAATAATAATAATAATAAATAAATAATAAAGAGAAACAAAACTTTGCTTGTTGCTTTAATTTGCCATGCCACACCCCAAATAACAGAAACAACAAATACTGTCACTTGTCACTTGCCAATTTTTCTATATTTTTCTGCTTTGTATACTCTGATACCAAAGTTACAAGAGTATATGAGCACAACTTTCTTCAATTCTCTCAAAAAGGATATGGTGTGCTACGGTCACCGATGGGCTGGGAATCGATCAAATCGATAATTGCCCATCGGTCAATCCACATATCTCCCACAATCTTAAAGCTACAATCACAACACTTGGTTGGTAAATTGCTGGTGATGTCCTTCACAAATCGTCATTGGCATCCATACCTTTCGCCCCAGATCCCTGTCCCTTCAAAATCGGAAATGGCTATATCTTCTAGAGTATATCTTCTCAAGTAGGAATAAGATAATTTTATAAGTATATTTCGGATGGTATAAGTCCATACCTCGAACAATGTCAAAGCTAGAATCACTAAGTATAGACTCTACATCTGCAAGTTAAGGCCAAAATTATCAAACGTGGAAGGTAGATTTGGAGGATCCTCCTTTAGCCAGGTAATATCAGCTTTTATTATATAAATATCAGAGTATTTCGCAGTCAGTTACTCCCGACTGTTACGTCCATATTTTTTTGTTGTTATATTTTCTTTTACGAAATGTTGTAGAATATTGTAAGCACGTGTTTTGGTTAATGTTGAGTTCTTGCTGCAGCTTCCCCCTATTTTTTTGACTGCTTAATTAAAGCTGCAAAACGAGCCAACACAAAAGACAGGCAAAAGTCAATCAATTAGCGGGCAACTTGAGGAGCGCAGCTGTTGTTGCTCATACCCCCCTTTGGGACTGCGAGGGACTCAACAGGACAGGGCAGGACAGAACAGGTCGTGGTCAGGACAAGAGCGTACAGTGAAGGCTTCACGGGAGAGGACAAGTAAACGATTCGCTGACAGCAGTTGCAGCATGAAGTGCCGCTGTCTGCTGAGAGAAATGTTAATTACAAAAACCAAATTATGCTTATGCATATTTCAAGCCCTTAATGAAGTTATTAAAACCCTTCCCCAATCGTCGTCCTTGTCAGTTTTAGCTTGCCTTGACGAAATGTGCCTTAAACGAGCAATCGGAGGGATGAGTGGTGATGGAGCTGGGGGAGCAGGAAGCACAGAGCAGTAAGGTGCTCACTCAACTGAGACTCAATTGTTATTGGACTGCGCCTGTTGCTTGCGAAAAGCTGCTGTGCTCTTCCTCGCAAATGTTGTTCACTTTTTGGGGGTGCTGCATAAATGTAGTATACTTATTTAGCTCCATGGAGAGATGGAGATGGTGAGTGTGCGATGCACTCGAATCTGCCTGGCAACACCGTAACCTAGTTTCAGCAAATACTAAACATTCATTAATTTAAATGTTTATTCCCTTATCCACTTGAAAATGTTTAAAAAAGGAGTGTAACCAAGTTGTGCAAATATATGCTTAAATGATATTAAGCTTTCTTTGCTTTCCCTGTGACTAAGTAATATTTCTAAAAACTAAATATGATGTGTGGATATATTCTACACTAGCATTGCAGGGATTTCATTAATAATATATACATTGGCACATTATTTAACAATTGAAATTAAAAAAATAAATCAAACAAAAACACAGCGTTTGGCTGATAGGAGTAACTTTCAGTAACTTTAATTTGTAATTATTGTTTTTTTTTCTTTTTACCCGCTGCTAAAATTTGAATGAACAAACCCATTTTAAGTGTTTCAATTGTTTTAACACTTCGACTTCTACTTCATTCCAAAACACGTCTGCTCACCTTACTTTATTCACAACGACTCTTTCTGCTTCTTCCTTAAGTTGGCGATCACACAATTGATATCGATCGACATCGATATCAATGTTAGGTACACAGTTGCATGTTAAGTTACAGATGTTATGTTGCAGTCTTAGTGGCCTGCTACAATATTTAACAGCTAATCTATCTCCAAGTCGAGCACTCTCGACTAGAATATTCTTGCTTTGTCTTTTCAAATAATAGGATACTTAAAAAATACTTTTGTCAGTCACTACCAAGTATATTAAATGGCAAATTGCGCTTGCCAGTTGACACAGGAAACTGTTGTTTCTTGCAACTGCAACCTGATTAATTTCCCATGTTCAAATACAATAAGCCAACAATCAACATTGACACAGAGCAAAGTTAAGATTGCGCAAGCGGTTGTCAGACCAATTGTTTTTGTGTTACATATTTGACCTGTATTATAGATGGAAATAAACTGCTTAGCCTTGTGAGTGGAAATGCAAGTCTCTCTGCTGGCCACACAAATGTGAGGCATGGCGCCTAGAAACGTGCATGAACAATGGGAGGGCCAAGAGTCAAAAAGTCGCGACCGAGCAGTCGGTCATAGTACCAAGTGCTATAAATCTTACGATAATTTGATGCGCGACGTTTAACGATGCTTTTGCGACCTTTGCACAAAGGAGCGCCCTCCCCATCCCCTCCCCCCAAGCAGCTCTCCCCCAAGCTGGGGGTCAATGAGCTCATCTCGCAATGAGCAACGATTCGTTGAAATTAAAGCTGCTGGCTTGCGGGCTAGCTCTTAAGCCAATTAAAATGAAGCCAAGTGACGCACAGTGGGCTGCTTGCACAGTGGTCATGTGCTGTTAGTGGGAGTCCAACGAATTCATCGTTTTTGCCAGTGTGTATTGTTATTTCCCATTTGCAACTTATTACGCAGTCCATTATGAGCCAAGCAATGCATTTTAAATTGACTCATCAGCGTTATCATGTGCCGCACACGCCTGATTTGGCACAAGTTGTGCAACTGCGGAAACTGTAAAAACAGGTGACAAACGAAGCCAATCAGCGTGGTGGTGGTGCCGACCCACTGATGAAGGTGCACTATTGATATTTCTGTTTCGCATACAATTGCATTAGGGCATTCCTAACAATCGAAACGCTCCTGACAGGCAGTCAAGCAGGCAGGCAACCGAGATACCAGGAAGCAGCTGCGCTGGCATGCGTGTATTGATAAGGCGTGACATTTGCATCCACTGAGTTCGAATACTGGCTGGTTTGTCGTTTGGCCGGAAAAAGAAAAACAAACAAACAAAACAAAAAAAAAAAAAAAACAGCACGCAAAAATAAAGTGACACATTTTCGTATGGCGTGGAATGGCCAAATTGAAATGAAAGATTCATGTTAATGGCAGTGATGTGAAGTGTTTATGCGGCGTATACTTTTTTTTGGTTTTTTGGCCGCTGCTCCAAGTTTGGAATGCAAAGTGCGTTACTCGGAGGACTTGCAGATAATAAATAATAAATCAAGCCAGCCATACAAAAGGCACTCGTGCAGAAGCGTTGAGGATTACAGCACTCATAAATGTTCCAGTGCACAAAGATACATAGATACAAAGATACAAAAGGACTGTCGCATAAGAGGAAAAGGGAAGTGAAAGCAACGCAGCTCGATGTCAACTTTGTAAGCTAATCCGCACGACAACTTCATTGAAAGTGTCAAGTAATGACAGCTAAAAGTGACAGTTAAATACTCACGTCAAGTGCTTCTGGTCAATTTTCTCTTTCGGTGCACAACAGATGTAATCGCTGGTATCAAGCAGCAAGTGAGTCCTTCTCAGCCTTAACAAGGATGTCTCGGCAGCACCTTTGGATGACCAATTAGCTTTCAAATTTTCAACTGAAATTTACGTCGAGAGGCAACGGCCTGCTTTTTGTTCTATGAGTGCGCGCTGAACACACAGCACAACTGACAACCAGCCACTGGGCGAGAAAAAAGCGAACTGAATCTCGAGTTGCCGCTGATGCTGCACAGCGGCACGAAGCTGCCTGTATGCCACCCGAATCGCACGATGCCAGCCGAATCGGCGGTCGACTGCTGTTGACTGCGACCCTTAAAGTCGGGTGAGCCTGCTACTGCCATAACATTTGCCAACAGGCCTGCCACAAAATTCATTCATATCATAGTAAATTGCGATTCTCGAATCACATGCGCTTTATCCAATTGCAATTACGAAAGTATTTAATGTAATAGCAGGACGCACTGCCTAAAATCAAATATTATAAATTGCTGCAACAGTCCAAGTTTGTTTGTTTAGTGTGATTTGGCTTTTATGAAATTAACAGTTACAGTCACAGTCACAGTCACAGTAATAGTCGCAAGCTGCTTCGTAGTCGTTTCAATGTTCTCTGCCATCTCAATTGCCTGCAATTTTCGTTGGCAATTTAATAGCTAGTTTTAGCTTTTTAAACTGTTAAAGTTTGTGTGCATTTTTAGTAAATAATAATTAAAAATTGTTTTTTTCGTGGCTTTAGGTCAAGCGATTTTATTAGATGAACACCGGTGGGCTTCAAAAAATAATAAAAATGAGCATTTGACCTGAAAAATAATAATAATAATAATAATAAAATTTAGACTAACAAAATTTGATTATTATTTATTTGAATAATCACTTTTGTTTGCAGCTCATTAGCAAATTAAGCATCTATAAGCATTTCTGTCATTTCAATTTCGAAATATTATTTAAGTTGCTGCAAGCATTTCTGTGTTTGCCATTTTGGTTTTTTTGACTTTAAAATGCTGGTCTATGTTATTGCCAAACAGCTTGAAGCGTTCGTCGGGAATTGGGCATTGGGCATTGGTTATTGGTTATTTTTTATTTGTTATTGGGATTGTGTGGCTGACCGACACAATGTTGCAATGCATACACATTTAACGTGTGTGTTGTGCGTCGATATGACCGCTAGTTGGCCTAAGCCCAATTTGCTCGTGCACCACCCGTACATAAGAACGGGGCAGAATTGTGGTTGCGTGCAGTGTGTGGCGGCCTTGAGTTCCGTTGCTGTTTTAATGAGCATGCAACAGGGCATATGCATATGTATGTATGCATACAAGCAGATAAATGTGCTACCTAATTCAGAACAAAAAATTGATTGATCACAATGTACTTTTAGCACAATGTACAATTAGTACAATTATGGTACAGAAAATTTTCTCATTATAAAAATAAAACACGACCAACAATTGTTCAGCTTAAAGCACAGTTACTGGCAAAAAAAAGCGAGAAACTCCTGAACATTTTTCGTACAGAGCTCACCGTGTCAATTGTTCTGAATGCTCAATTGCAAAATGTATTTAGTCGAATTTGGTCAATTAAAATTTTCTTTCAGCGAATTTCAAGCTTGATATATATTTTTTTTTATAAATTGTCTTCTTCTTGGAATTCTAGCGACTGGTTGATTGTCCCTGAGATGTTGGCAAACAGTTACAACACTCTTGTCATACCATACAAATTTTTTGAAGTAACAGTAGCATACAAGAATTGGTTTACTTTCGTATTTCTCCAAATAAGGTTCACAAATACTTTCGGAGGAAGGTTCGAGTGTAATTTCATTTCGAGTCATTATCGGTGAGATCTCATGTATTATCACTGCAAAATATTTCACCATAAAACTATCGCTTACTATGGAATACTTTTAAATAAGCAACGAAATAAGTTAATAATTGTATAACCTTATCGAAGGTATTTTAATCTTGTTTTCAAACTTGCAACGCATTGAAGGTCTCCGACACCATGCAGAATATCTATTTTTTAGATTAGCATCACTCGGCCAGTCCAGTCGGAGATAACCAGATCGAACCACTATATCATATGGCTGTCGTTTGATCAAGAACGAACGGTTAGCACACTGAAGATTAGAAACCCTTGTATGCTAACACCTACATTTTTGAGCAGAGATCCAAATGTTATGTTTTTGTATGACACAATTTGTTACATGGATGTGCGAGGAGTGATAGGCGTAGACATACATGTCACTCTCTCTCTCTCTCTCTCTCGAAAACCATAAAGCTATTAAAATGGTTAATAATGGGAACAAGGGTAGACCAGCGTGCTTAATCTAACCATTTTGTATTCGCTTATTTAACCTAATGAACTCTAAATAGATTAGCCAAGCAATAATGAAACAGGCTAACTAAAAATGCAAGTGAGGAGATATGTTGAGCAGTCAAAATGGCGTAACGAATCGAAGAAAATATCTGACTGAGAATATCTATAGCAATATTGACATTATACAGTGTAACTATAATTATTTTGGCCATAGCTCCATTTGGTTTCTATTCTGATTATTTGAAGTCCAATTGGGAAAACTAAAGTTTGATTTCATTGATTGGTACTAGGCAATTGATTCGATAAATTTGGTTGTTTCTAAATCAGCACTAAATATTTGTAGGCCATTTCTGTAATTATCAAGCAAGTAAAGTATTAGATTATTATCACTTTTTAATTTGGCGAATTAATTAAAACCAGCAGCAGTATGTAAAAAGTAAAATCGAAGCAATTCCGGAATTGAAACGTGTTTAATTTTCAAAAGTGAATTTTGGTTACAGTTTGAGAGCAATTGGCATTCAAACATAATTGGCATGCAGTACCAACAGTTTTGAGTGTTTCCTGTCTGCTCTGTTTCAACATGTTACAATATGGGTATGTATGCATACATATGATCGCATTTACTTATTGTTTTTGACCACACGTTGCGCTATTGCCAAAAAAGAAGAGCAGACAAAAAACTTTATAGCAGAAAAATGAAAAAGTAAACATGAAAATAAAGAAGCAATGCAAAAATAAAAGCAAAACAAGTTTTAATTGGCGGCTCAAGTGGCATTCAACAGTTTCGCCAACTTTTCTGTGACTTTCTTTCCGCAATGAGCTTCAAAAAAAAAAAAAAAAAAAAAACGACACCCACGTCCACAGTTAGCATACAAATGCGAACAATTCGAGCGCTCATCAGTGCGCTGCCAAGATCTCTTGCCCGGTTCCCCGGTGCCACCACTTGGCCCACTGTAGGCCACCGTTTTGGCCAGTTAAAAAGTCCAACAGCCGAGCAATTGATTATGTGGTAAACTACCAAATTCAAATTTGCATTGCGCTTATGCAAAGCAAGCGAAAGAAAAATAAAAGAAGTGCACTAATTATGTGTTGTATGTGAAAGAGACAACAACCGCTAAAGCAATTAAACATTTTATAAGCAAATATTTATAATCATTTTTGTAAGATCGTCGTCGCTGCCCATGCAACTGGGACAAGTCTAGCCCACGAGACACAGTTAACACAACACCGAATAAGCAGGCTGAAGAAATATACAAATACGAAAATAATAATTAAATAACTTGGACTGCCCGGCAGCAACAATGACAATAACAACAACAGCAACAACAGCAACAACAGCAACAACGGCGAACACAAAAGTAGCAGTAACTGAAAATTATATAATATTGCCCGATTATGACTGTTTTCGTCTGTATTTGTTATTGTTTTTCTCTTTGTCCCCTTCCTTCATTCTCCCCGGTTTTTTTTTTTTAGTTGTTTTTATTCGATTTTCACTGCGGGAACAAGATTGCAACATTTGTATGGACCGTGTCCGACAACATAAACTGATGTGAAAATTCAAGACTTTGGCTATCTACTTCGCGTGGGCGTGAGAAGCAAAAATGCCGCGAACATTTTCAGCCAAAATTGCATAAATAATTAGCAGCCCAATCTGGAAATTATTTTTCACTTAAGCGCGCAACATTTCGATCACAAATCTGAATTCGTTTTCATATTTATATTCAGTCAAACCTTGTAACAGACTGTTGTCATCATATCCGACTTTCTCAGACTCATAATAATCATGGCAATGTCCGTCTGTTTTTTTGTTTGTTTGTTAAAGCTATTTATTAGACATATTAAGTTTGAAATTCGTTTGAATATTGCTTTTGCTTTCCTATGGTGAACTTCTAAATTATTCAAACATCCAACTGGCTTTTTATAGGGCAGAGCTGCCATATGGTTTTTATTTTAAATTATTTGTATCCAACTGAAACTGCAGTGCAGACAGTAGTGCTAAAGGACAATGCAACTGGGAAACTGCTTGGACTGCTTTCAAATAAATAAATATATTTGTGCTCTATTAATTTTATTGGTCAATGTTTATGATTTACACATGTCTGTCCACTCTGTCAGTGTGTTTTATTGCTTTTATATGCATATGTCATGAGTATTATGTCGAAATTGAATAATACTTGTCACAAAAGTTAAATGGATATTTCTGCACACATGCTGCAGTGGAGAAAGCAGTTCAATGGCCGCATAATCAGCACTGCTTTGCACAACGATTGCCATTCATAGAGTTCCCCAAATGTTTGACTTGAATTTATATTCAAATTCAAATTCGTTTGTCAAATTCGTTTGTTGATTAGAAATAACATCAAGTTATTGCCAAAATTATTCCCATATAAAAATTAAGCGCAAACATATAAGTTGTACAAATACAAATTTTAAATATTCTTAACAATCGATTATGTATCTGCAAGGATCAGATTTCAAGCTGGCCACAACCATTAAGGTTGTTACCCCATCGATTAGCCTGCCGCCTAATCTGAAGCCCTGGCAGCGCATCGATTTGCCGGCTTGTGTCCAGTCGCGTCTCTTCGACGACAGGGCTCAGTACTACAACCGTCGGCAGCTCAACAAAAAGGCGATCGAGTATTTCTCACGCTCAATCACCGTGTGCGGGAGTAACGCGGACACCGTCTGCTCGAGGGTGAGCTGCCAACCACTTGCAAAGAGCGTTTGCCAAAAACCATATGATACGCTGAATAAGCGCAACAGATGCTGGCGATCACTTACACAGGCGGAGCTGGCGCTGAAAGATTCACGGCACGCCCACCAACTTCCGCAGCAAGACGGCATCTCGAAATCCAGCGTTGTGCTCAGCAAATGCGATGCCATCTTCGACTGCAACCGCTTTGAGGATAATTTGGTCATGCTTCACATGGAGGAGCGCAACTATCCGGGGAAGTGTGTGAAGAATTGCATCACTGATGTGTTTAACATACTGGGTTTGGCCCATGCCGACCGATGTACATTGCCGCAAAAAATTGATATTTTGAACTTGAAAAATTATGCTTTGATTTATATGCTGCCAAAGGATCGGTTTAATACTTTATACTTTAGTAAGAAAGTGGAACGGCTTGAGGAGCGTTTAATTTACTCCCGGTATGGCATCGAAAGGACCTATCTGCTCTTCGAAATAACGCGATGTCACTTCAAGGAGGCGCGCTTCGACAAGGCTATGACGATGGCTCACAAGGCCGCGAATGGTATGCGACAAACTGCAACTAGTCTTAACTCACTGGCCAAATACACAAATTACTAATTATGAGCAGAGGCACGCAGTTGCAACAGCACCGTTTGGCATTTGAATTGCACCTTTCTGATCTGTCAGGTGCATGCGGCATTCAATCGCTTCCAGCGCCTCAGCCAATCGCTTAACAGGGCAAAGCAGCTGGCCGAGAAGCTAAAGTCGCTCAAAATGATGGCTTTTCTGGCGCTCTTGACCGCAATCAACAATTTCAAGCTGGACAATTATCGCTGGCGTCATTTGGATGCCAGTCAAAGAAAGGCGCGCAGGCGCAAAGATCGCCAATCTCTGCAATCCATCGATTCGAGTGACAACCATTCAGGTCACACCAGTCGTTGAGTCTTCCTCTGCGTGAGGGGCAAGACCGGGGTCAGGGTAAGGAACTGCTTGCACAAATTATGAACTGCTTGATAGCAGTGGCAACAGCAACTGCAACAGTTGCTCTGCAAACAGCTGCAACAGCTGCAGTTGCTGCTTCTGCTGATCTCAAAGCTTCTCTAATCGAAAGTTTCTTTTACTCTTTGCTTTTAACTTTTAAACTTTTCTTTCGCTTACTGTTTTATTGGTTGTTGGCTTATGTTTTTCTATGGTAGCAATAAATAAGTATTAATTAACAGGCATTTAGCATTAACAATTCAATAACAATTACAATAAATTAACAATCAGCTGATATCCCTCTAATAGTTAAATGCCGCTGCGCAGTCGCTGAAACAGGCGGCGACGTCGATGCTGTTGCTGTTGTTGCTGTTGCAGCTGCTGCTGTTGCTCCTGTTGCCGTTGGTTAACCCCAGCACCATTAGCATTGTCATCAACAGCTTCGCGGCTTGGCTCATTGACAATGATGATGGTGTTGTTATTGTGATTGTTGTTGTTGCTGCTGTTGCTGCTGGTGCTGGTGCTGTTATTGCTGATGGGCTTAGCAGCACTTTCATTGCTATTAGCAGGTGACGCCCCCTGGGCCAGCTGCGCATCGTCATCATCTTTATTGTCTTCGACTGCATCATCATCATTATCATCATCATCATCATTATCATCATCATCATCACCATCACCATCACCACCATCATCATCATCATCACCATCATCATCATCATCACCATCATCATCACTAGCATCTGCTTGCGTTGTTTCATATTCCTGCTCCTCCTCCATCTTTGTTTCTGCCTCTGTCACTGTCTCAGTGTCATCGTCTTCTCCTCCAGCTTCTTCTGCTTCTGCTTCTGCCGCGTCATCCACATTCACTTCATTGTAACTGTCGTTTGCCATTTCAGCAATTTCAGCTACTGCTGTTGCTGTTGCAGTTGTTGTTGATGTTGTTGGTGTTTTTATTGTTGTTGCTTCTTTCACCTCTTGATCTTGCCCCACCACCTCCACAACCTTCTCCTTTGTTTGTTCCTCGTGCTGCTGCTGCTGCTGCTGTTGCCCATAGCTCGCCTCCTCCTCATCCTCTGGCTTCGCTGTTGTTTCTGTTGCTGTTGCTGCGGCTGGCACCTCGTTGGCTTGTATTGAATTGGTAATTGTTTCAATTACTTCGTTTTGCTTCAGGTCGCTCTCGCCAACTTTGTCATCAGCCGCCGACTCCTCCTTCTTCTCCTCCTGTAACTCGTCTCCCTTCACTTGCAGCTGCACCTCCGCATTGTCATCATTATCATCATTATTATTATTATCATCATCATCATCATCATCACCATCATCATCATCATCATCGCCGTCGCCAGCATCAGTCGTTGACTCTACCAGGTCTTCGTCTCCTGCCATAAGCATTTCACTTTCAATTTTCAGTGGTTCCGATTCGGTTTCGGATTCAGGTTCAGCTGCCTCTGTTTTTGGTGGTTCTGTCTTCTGGTCATCGAGCTGGTGTTGCATCTCCTCCTGCTGTTCTCCCTCCAGCATCTCGGCATAGTCATACTCGAGCGTATCCCTATCATCCTCATCGGCTTGAGGAGTACTGGCGGTAGAGAGCACGGGCTGACCATTCTTATCGACGTACTGGACGCCATCGAGACCCATACGCATGCACTGAAAGTGCATCTCGAAGAGATCAGTGGTAGCCAGTCGCACCACAAAGTCCATGCACATGTTCAGATTGTTGCCCACCATCGCCACATCGGTCAGTTGAACGCACATTGCCATCGGGACACCCATCATAACGGGTATGCAGAAGGGCGATGGATTTCGCACCGAAATCCCGTATTTGGCCGATTGACGTTCATTTAGGTAGACTTGTAGCTGCGCCTCCTCCAGTTGCGGCACAAATGTGATATTGGCACAAACTGCAAAGACAGTCGTAATTAAACAAAGAAATCAGAGAGATAGAGAGAGAGTGACAGAGACAGAGAGAGAGAGAGAGAGAGAGTATTGTGCTGCTATGAATGAAAGTTGCGGGTGGAAGTTGCAATTGAATTCGGATTTGGAATCCCAGCCAACTAACAACGACTTGATGCGTTAAACATGCAAAAAAAAAAACTCCAGCGATTTGTGGCATTTTGATTGGCAAATGCAACTATGTCATGGAAGACGAACAACAATTTGTTGTTGCTGCTGCTGTTGTCTGCCTGTCATTGCAACAATTGCTGCCAAACAACGAACAACGAATTTCGACATATTAATCACCCCAAACTGAGCAACTGAACAACTAAACAACTGGACAACTGGAGTAGTTCAGTGTGTGTAGAGAAACGATTCAGATTCCGATTGCAATTGCAATTGCAATTGGAAGTGGTTATCAGTTCCATTGACACTTGGCAGAAGCATCTGGGGCTGCAGTTAGAAAAATATATATATACCCAGTTATCATTTATATTTTATCTAAATTATCGCAATTTGCAAAAATATCTAATATAATTTTACTTTCTATTTTGAAAAGGCATAT
Source organism: Drosophila glabriapex (assembly GCA_035042305.1). Taxonomy (NCBI): domain Eukaryota; kingdom Metazoa; phylum Arthropoda; class Insecta; order Diptera; family Drosophilidae; genus Drosophila; species Drosophila glabriapex. Next base: position 8,313,066 of record JAWNLN010000066.1, read on the forward strand.
CTGAATAAATATTTTTGTTATATTATATTGAAATACTTTCATTAAATGATTTTACAAGGTGAGCGGTCATTGCCATAAAAAAAGAAAAACAAAGACTTGGTAATAATTTGTTCTGAGTGCAGTGTAAGAGAAAAAGGAACAGTTATTTACCTTTCTGATCGAACTTGTACTGATCCACTTTGAGGCCAGCACAGCAGCCACAAATCCTGCCGCGACACTCGCACGGCTGTCCGAATGTGGACCAAATGGAGCCCTTCTCCGAGTACTTGGCACTGGCCAAGTTTCGTCCACGCGACACGCTCACCGTCGGTGGCAGATAGGGCGTGTGCGACTGCAGCTCGTAGAAGATGAGTCCATTGCTGTAGCTGCGTGCCACAGCCAGCGATGCGGCGCAGGCGCAAACGGCAAGCGCCAACAGCACATTTGAGGATAACATTATTTATGTATGAATATTACAATTGGAAATGCACCGGCAATATCCTTTGGTGTTAACACCGCACACAAAATCCACAAATAAGCAAAAAAAAATAAAAATAAATAAATATTGGCGCTTATTTTTCATTCACTCGTTTCACGCGACGATTTTATTCAGCGTTGGTTTTCAAGTGTTTAACGGGTCGCCTTTTGTCGCACCACTTTTGCCAACCGCCAGCGAGCGATGAGAATTATATATTAAAACGCTGAACGCGTCGAGCGTTTGCTTAAAAATGAAATGGAAACCGCCAGCGGAGCAGCAGCAGCAGCGGCAGCAGCGCCACCAGCAGCAGCAGCAGCAAAGCGACGTCAACGTAGGCAGCGACAGCAACAGCAACACCAACAGCAGCAACAACAACAATAGCAACACAAACTGTTGCTGCTGTTTATTTATTTTTCTTTGTTTTTTGCGAGCAACTCTTTCACACCGTCGCTTTAATAAATATTTAATATAAATACAAATATATTATTAAATCTATAAAAATTGTGTTATAAATTGGTTTACAATTATTTGCAGTGTAGGACTTGTTAATGGATAGGCTAATATAGATTGGTTTAATTTATGCAAATATATTTAATAACAGATTAAAATGCAATTTGAGTCAAGAAAGCATCTTACTCACCACCTATTAGAATGTTTGGCTAATTTTTAAATCATTTTGCAAACATAACTCTTCAATCATTTTTAAATACATTTTTGTTTCAGAGTTCAAATATGAATAATCGTTTCCTTCTAAATGTTACAACAAGTAAGAATAATAAAACTACATCTTTAATAAAAATAAATTTCTTTAATTATTATAAATCTGCAGAAATTTAGCAAGCAATTCAATAATTTTTGCATGCCAGCTCAGAAAGAGCATCTGCTGAACGACTTAAAGCCGCCTTTTTTGCTTGTTATCAGCGAGCTGAAATCGTTAAAAGTCGCTGCCAACGTTGACGTTGACTGCGCTGTCGACTGCGCAGCTGTTGTTTTTTGGCTCTTGGCTTTTGTCGTTTGTATTTTATTTTTTTGTTGTTGTATTTTTTTTTTATAGTTATTTGTTTGCCTTCTCGGCCGCTGCTGCTTTTGCCATTGCTATTGCTGCTAACTATTGCTGTTTGACTTTGTTGCTTGTTGCGTGTGCCGCGTTGGGTCGGTTGACAGTGACAAGAAAATTGCGCCGGTCGTGACTCGCTGGGAAAGCCAAAAAATGTGGCTGCCACTTCAACCTCTACTGCTGTTGCTGTTGCTGTTGCTGATGCTGCTGCTGCTGTTCATGTTGCTTCATTGTTTTATGCTGCTGTTATGCAAAGCATAGCACTTGGGTTAGGTCAGGCCGCTTACGGGTTCTGCACAGCAAACTCCCACCTAAGCGAAAAAAAAAACCAAAATATTTTTTAGCTAGTAAAAGCGGGTGATTTGTGAGCAAGCGGTGGCCGTTTATATTGCTGATTTATCAATGGAAAGCAGAGCCATTGTTTCGTGGCTATTTTTGCCAGCCGGTCAGCCAGACAGTCAGACTGCCAGACGGCCAAGAAAAGGTCTTCAATGCAATCGCATTAAGCGCAACTCGCGTGATTGCATAATAAGTCTGTCTCGGCAACCAGGCCCACCCCAACCCCACCCCCCGCGCTGAGCTACCTTTTACCCTACCTAATAGCTACACTGAAAGAAATAGTTGCATAATCAATATCGAATAATCTCGATGCAAGCTCTCGCAATTTCAGTGAAATATATTTCCAATAAAACTATTAATTCCGAGTTGCTAGATATGAGATCAAAATAACCCAAATTTTTTAGAATTGCTCTCTTTTTTTTAAAGATGTAAGTTCATAATCAACTTAAAATAATAACTTAATGCTTATTCGGCAATAAAAATGCTGAGACTACATCCTCAAAATTGGTTAAAGGAGCACTTTGAATCCTGAAAAAATTCTGGTTAATAAGAACGAACTATTGGAAAGGTGTAGTAGACAAAAGTCCCAATGCAAACTCATTTATAAAAAAAATGTATAATTTCATTAATTAATGTTGATAATAATGATAATAATAATATAATACTAATGACAATAATAATAGTAATACAAATATTTATTTGAAATAAATAATCGATTCATGTAACTGGGATCTTAGTAGACTTTCAAGCACGGATGATAAAAGTTTTTCTCTCCGTGTACGAGCAATCTTGTTAAGCGTTAAGGGGGCGAGTCGAGTCGAGGCGTCGCTTTAAATTGAAATTGTCAACGTTGGCAAGAGCTGCGACAATTAACGCTAATTCAACTCCGTCATCGTCAGACACTGCGCCTGCGCCAATTGCTTGGTATTTGTGGTATCTGGTAGGAGGGGGTAGCAACCACTGGTGCAATGCGCCCGTTTATGTAATGAGCATCGTTGTGTTTGTTGCCATTGCCGTTGCTGTTGCTGGTGCTGGTGCTGTTGCACATTGTCATTGAGTTGAGATAGAGAGACGCGCCGCATCGCTTATTATACATTATTATTCATTATTCAGTATTCGTTACTCATTATTCATTACTGATACTATCAGTTTTGAATGCGGCCCTTTTTTACACCAGATTCGTCTCAGTGTTATGGGACGTCATTAGCTACATGTTACCAACAATCGAGCAGGTGAATTGCGGGACAGTTGGTCCCCCAATTGGGTCAAGTGATGGACGCGTTACGCAGTCGAGAGCCGCTTAAAGGCACTTGCAGTCCCCAAACGATTTACAGCTTATTATAAATGATACTTAGACGACTTGCTTTTGTTTTTTGTTTTTTGTTGTTTTTTTTTTTTTTGGTTTTTTCGTAGCCCAAAATATGATGGCTTTAAACTGTGTACGACCAATTATCGTAAATGTCAATTTTCTACGGAGATGATTAAGAACCCGTTTTCTTATTGGCAGCTGCTACTATGATATGTAAGTTCAACATTTGGATGAACATTTGTGGTCATAACAAATATCGAACTCATAATAAATTCTGGTCAAGTCGATGGGATTTATCAATACACAGCCGATTCATATTGAATGCAATTTCTTACTCTAAGTAAGCGAAACTATTTCTGAATTGCCGCAATTTTGTGCATTTACAGCTGTGGTCAAAATAATAGTAGTAGTGCCCACATCTATTTGAATAACTTAGTCCAAAAACAACATGTGAAATTCAGTCGCTGTAAGCAAAAGTTAATCAATTCACAGCTTGAAAAAATTAGTTCTGTCTTAGTTATCTGAGATGTGCTGTAAGGCTTCGAGTCTAAATCAATACTAGCACTTTCGTTGAGCTTTGTTTAGGGCTCTTTTTTTTAAGTTTATTAATGAGTTTTATGAAAAATAAGCCCCTAAACTAAGATAGGTTAATTTAATTGTTATTATGCCAATGGTTTTTTTTATTTTTATATTTTTCAAGAAGTTATAATTAAATATATACGTCATTCTTTTACAGAAAATAGGTAAACATAAAAACATTTTTTATACAAATTTTGTATTATTTTGCTCAATTAACTTTTACTAATCTAGCACTATTACTATAGCGAATACCGCCCAGAGCAATACATATTTAATAGGTGGAGGAACGTAAGACGATAAACATATTGAGAAGTAAGCTGGTATTTCTTTCTTTCAAATGCGAACATTTCAGATTTCGAGGACACGAATTTCTGGGGGCGGCGGGTGTGGGCGCGATCCCGAAATTTATATGGCAATCTCCGAAATCGGTCGCCATTCTTTCAAAATTTGGTAACGCCATCTTTACCATTGTAGGGGATATATGCGGTTTTATCGACATACAAATACACATTTTACCGATTTCGTAGCCCCCAAATCGAAGTAGTATTCCAATCTTGTACCTTCGGTACCAGAGTACAAAAAGAAATCCCATAACACTAGTAGTTGTGAATATGTAACTACGAACAACCACAATGAGCACCACTGAGATTGTTGTTGTTCGCATAAATCTGTGGCATTTTGTAAACGCTTCCTCGAGCCATGCAGGTATGCGACATAAATCAACATTGAAGTCCACAGACAAGCAACTTCAGCTCCTAAATATATATAACACAACGGTCGCATCGGAGCGTTAGCTGTTACAGTTTGTTTAGTGGCACGCAACTGGTTTGCACCGGTCCAGCAACTGGTCCACTCCAAAAAAATCAATAACTTCAGGCCGAGCACTTGGCCTTTAAAACCAAAACATTTTATTATAAACAACAACTAACGCATCTGGTGACAAGTAGTTGACTATGCGATATACCCTTAAATATCAAGATTTAAAGATATAAAGCAAATTTATTTGATCAAAGTTGATTTACTTCCAAATATCGATAAGAATCGATTACCGACAGCACTAAAAGTTACGATTTTATCAAAAACACAAATACAAAAATATTCTTTGTTCAAATGTAAAAAATTTTGAACTGAAATTGAAATTAATTCCACATTGTTACATAAATCAAGCCTCCTCGTTTGACGACCCCTTTGCTTGCAGGGCATTGAAAAGCTGCCTGCCGACACGCCATCGAGATGTGGGCATTGCCTAGTGGCGTATATGGGTGCGAGAGTTGTGCGTGGATTAGAGTGACCATTTGGCACTGCTGACAACCAGTTCACCCGCTGCCTTTTGCGTGAACTTCCGTTTTCCGGTCCCGGCCCAGAGCCACAACTACGCAACTGGAAACTGGATCATGAAACTGGCCATCTAAGAGCTATATAAAAATGCGTGAGGTCTTCAAGCGGAGCAACACACGTGAATCAACCGGCAGAATGTCAACGACAACTCGGCTACGCGGGCTGCTGCTCCTGATCCTGCTCTCCAGCGTTAGCATTGCGGCCCAGCAGCTGGTCTATGCGCGTGACCAGCGCTCGCTGTATGGGTCCCCAGCATTGGGCTGGAACAGCATAGGTGGCTTCACTCCCCTTGGTCTCGGTCACATGACCAAGGATGAGCTGTTGACACTGCTGGAGGCCTGGCAGGAAGTTGAAGGCGATGCAAAGCCACCAGTAGCGGAACCGGCTCCACGGCCGCCAAAGCCACCAGCGCCACCCCCACGCCCACGCCCACCGCCACCGCCACCGCCACCGCGACCACCAGCACCACCACCAGCGCCGCCAGCACCACAGCCACCACGTCCCGCACCAGAACCCGGTGCACCGGTTAACGTTCGCCTACCCGCCTTTGTGCCCATACAACTTTCGGCTATGTTCACGCCATCTCAGGCAGCTGCTGTTGGAGCTGGTATAGGAGCAGGGCCATTAGATGCTGGAGATGGGGATACTGTTGACCAGGACATGGTTGCCCAGTCCGGTGAGGCTGCCTCGCCACGCATATTCCGCTTCATGCGTCTGCCAGTGGAAGCTGTTCAGCCGAGAGCTCGTGCCGCCAAGCAACCACAAGTTCAGCGTAATACGCTGGAAAGTGTCGACGCTGGCCTGGCACCACTTGCCAGTCTTTTGCAGGCCAAATCTAGAGCCAATCCTTCTCTGATTGCACATCAAAAGTCTCCAGTTCGAACCAGGTAAATGCATATTCACTTTCAAACTTTTTTAGCTCAAGCTAACCCATCCATCGTGTCTGCATCCTTTAAGATTTGTGCTGCCTCCGATGCCCCACATGGCCAATGCGCCAGGACCTCTCGAGCTGGTGCCCTCATCCCAGATCATTGGTGATTGGCGAGAGTAAACCAAAGCCTATAAGCTAATCTTATTGTTATAATTTTTTTTTTTAATATTCGTATAAATGTGTAATATATTAACATATAACATATACATATATATACATATATATATACATATATATAGTTAAGATTGTGTGAAGAAGATTAATTGTAAATTTTCAAAACAAAATACAATTTTTTGTTTCTTAATGAAAATCGACAATATACCATTACCCACCTGTAGTGGGTCAAGTATATGATTTGTCTCTTGCAGTTGTTTGGAGAAGTCGCGAAGGTGGCCGAATAATTTTTGCCGTGGTTTTAAAGGGTTTTTCATACAAATTGGACTCTAGCTTAAAAATCGTGTATCTCACGTTTCCTTATCGATTAACACTATTGTTACAGTTGGGCTCAAAATAATAGTAGATCTGTCAGAAAGAGTATACATTCTACTGAAATTTGACTGAGCTCATTAGTATCAGTTCTCTAGCTTTAAGGGTGTCCCAAAAGTATTTAACCTTCTCTCAATTGCAAAATCATTATGTTGGTTTGTTGGGCGAGACCAGTATGTTGTCTCACTCATATTCGTGTGGTCGCATGTCTGCTTCTCGATGATGCTATCTCCCTCTAGTTCATGCCAGACGTGTGCCTTTCGCTCGGATGCGTTGTTGGGCTTAATCAAGCAAATGTTTCCACATAAAAATATATTTACCGATTCATAGTAATATTGTTACAAATTCAAGATTGAAGGAAATGGAAATTTTGTTTTCTGATCAAGATAAGATTTAAATACAGTACAAATACATTCACGCAAAGCTTTTAGTCGGCTTAGGTTAAAATGCAACTGAGACGAGAAAGTTTTTATGGTTTCTATAAATATTTTGTTTAATTATTCAATGAATTGAATCGCTTAATCGGTCATAGCAAAAATATGATATTTATTTTTTTCTTCTCTAGAAATTACCTTATTTTTAGAAAAATTTCTTCTTTATGGGATAAAATACTTATTTGTTAATTATTTAGGCAGTATATTATATATATTATATATAGCTTTCCACTTTGATTATTTCTTTATTTTAGAAAAGGTTTCTGCATTGGAATTCGGTTTACAGTTCAGCTTTAAAGCTGTATCAAAATAGCCGAGTAACATTTAAAGCTAAAATAAGCTTCAGGACCAAGAGCCACGGTAAGCTTCAGCTTGAAAAGCAACTGCCGAAGCTTTTGGCCGAAGCTGCTGATAGAGCTTTAAGAGAGCTTTTGCTGTTGCGTCGCTGCAAGTAGTCGTATGGCAACTTGTTGTTAACGGGATGCTTGTGGACTGAACGCGAATTCGTTGCAAATTCAAATTCATTCGTCAACAGACTCTCGTGCGATACGGTTCAGCCTCAGTCTCTCCCAGGCGGCAGCAGCACAAGCAACAGCATCAGTGACAGACAGACAGACAGACGGGCAGACAGTCAATGTGATTTGAACGTCGTCAAGCGGCATACAAGAACAACGCGCTCGTAGCGCGTACGCATAACGGTTCAAATTTAAAAATAATAAGTGTGTGCGTGTGTGTGTTTCAAATTGATTGTTGTTTGTTTTTTATTTTTTTCGCTGTGCCAAAGCCAAAGGTGTTTGCATATCGCTTGGCAATTGTACCGAGCAAATTGACCAAGGCGAAAGTCGAAAGTTTTGAATTCCACTTTTTTCGGAACGGGCAGAACCCATCAATCTTCCTCTGGTGCCTAGCATTTTTTGGGCCTGGTAACATTCTACTAGCTACCTGGGATTAGGAGTGACGCATAATCCGCAAATAGCGCCAACAACAACAACAACAGCAGCAGAAAAAACCAAAAACCAACAACTAAAGGTAAAAAAAGGTGAGTATAAGGACACAATTTGACTTTAAATCTGACTGGGTATGGCTCAATTATTAAGATTCAAATTTATTAATTTAAGTGCGTTTGTGCCTTCAATATTTGTACATATTGGAAAACATCAAAAATATATGGTACATTTTTAGTAACAATATAATAAAGCATTGCATATTTACTTTTGTATTTTTGCGAATATTTTTAAAAATTTACTTTAGATATTCTGATAAGAAAGACTTGCAAAATAAATTTTTAAGGAAAAGGATTGCTTCATAATATGCTTAAAATAAATAGAATGTTGATTCAAATTAAAAAAGAAAGCCATATAAGTTTGTAGAATGCAAAACCATTTTGATAATTGGGCAGACCTATTTAAGTGCTCAATTCATTTTACGTACATATTTGAAACAGCTTCGAATTGTTTACTATCTGAAATCAACAACAATTTCGAAAAACAATAAAAATAACTTCAGGTTCTTTAAAAACATAATTATATATATTTTGCTGTGTCGCTTTCCAATTCATTAACTTTGCAGAAATATCAACAGAGACACACGGTTTCTATGACTGTAAATGTAACTCTAACTGTAACTGTAACTGCAACTGTAACTGTAAATGTAGGATTCTAACTGTCGTTTGGCCAAACAATTTTCAACCAATTTTACTTAATTGCCTTCGCAGATAATAAATCATTTTCTTTTCCCGTGCACCCGACTGGTCCGCCACCCACTCGGCTCACTCAGACATTGAGCACAATGAGCGATGAGAATTTCGGGTGAGGGGCAGGGGCACGGGCAAGGGTATCGGCAGGAGCAGGAGCAGAGGCAGAGGCAGAGGCAGCTACCAGAATCAGACCTTAGATGGCCTTAGATGCTGGTTGCTCCTTTCATTTTTATATTTTTGTGCGACGTTATCTGTTTTTTGCTAATTAACTTGGCTGCTTGTCACCGCGCGTTACAGAAAAAGGCAGAGAGAGAGAGAGAGAGAGAGAGAGAGAGAGAGAGAGAGAGAAAGAGAAATAGTAAGAGAGGTTATTTAGAAGAGAGTGATAGAGAATGGTGAATATATACAGACAGATAGAGAGAGAGAGAGAGAGTGAGGGAAGAGTTGAACGCTACGTTTTGAATTCGAAAATCTCATTAAAATGTTCGACAGGCGTTCCCTTTGTCCCGCTTAAGTTCCGAAAACCCCTTTATGTCAAATACGGGCAAGGAAAAGATGAAAAAATGACACAGCCAACAAGAATTACTTAGAGGCAGTGGGCGTTGCTACTATGTAATATTTATTGTAGTTACATCGTCGGTGACCTTTCCAGCGCAAAGAGTTTGCCACTTAGCCAAATAGTCATTTTAGCCCTTACTAACCCAACTGCCGCCAATAGACCACATTCGGCAAGGCAAGGCAAAATTTTAAACAGCATTTTAAGGGCAAGCAACTGTAAAAACGGGAGGGTGACCAATAAACTAGCCAGGTGTTTCCGGAATTTAAATACAGCTGCCCGTTGCGAAATAATTTTTACGTTTTCATATTGTGGCCGTAAGGCTTTTGTGTATATTGCCTCTTTCAGGCTGTTTCGAAATTATATGGTAAAATTCAGCTCTGCAATCTGCAAAGGCTCACATTCAATTGTTTATAATAAAATAAAAAATTATAAAAACTTCATCAGTTAAGCTGGAGTTCCAAATAATTCAAATTCAATTCGAGGTTTGTGTTATATATAAAATGAAATATATATGTATGCATGTAATGTGAATGTGTTGCAAAACAATCAAAAGGATATCTGCAGTTTTATATATCCATGGCCAAAAGCACAATTTTTGCATATTTTCTGCTGTTGTCGCACAGCTTTTATATTTTTCAAAAATCTATCGCTTGATAACACAAAAATTTCTAAAAATATGCAAAAAACATTTCTGATATTTAAAATATAGTACAAAAAAAATTTGTCTGTCGAAATATATTTCTTAATTATAGCAAATATTTGTGGCGTTCGCCTTGGTCCGAGCGTTAACAAGCCCGCGCCTGGTTTTGTTTGGCTACTTGAATGTGCTGCTCGTTGGTATTTCAAGGACCAAACAATAATATTAGGCATATGTTGAGCCTGCTCTAGCTCAAATGAGTTTGTAAATCATACTCAGTCCTATTTAACATACGGAGCCAGTTTTCTCCTGGCATATGGCACATTCAAAACAATTAGTTTGAAACTTTGTCGATTTCATGGAAACTTTCCCAGAGAGTTTCTTCATTGATTTGTTACCCATCTAAATATTCGTTTATTTCATCATATAATATAGAATACTGGAAAAAATAATGATAATAAATATTTTTAATTGAACTGTTTCTATTTGCCTGTTAAGAAAATTTCGAATAAAAAATAAAAATTGATCAAAGTTGTTAATTTGCACACTCATAACTACAGATCAATATAATTTAATTTAATAGTTAAGTGCTGTATAAGGAAATGCAAACATAAACATCGAAAAAGTTCGACTTTGAAATTTAAAACTAGAGCACTCGTCCTTGGCATTAACCATGAATTTTCCATCTCATGACGGCCTTGGTTGTTTACAAGGTTATTCTGGGCAAATGCTTGCAGCTTTCGCTCGAGGCGTGTGTTTGTCACTGAACAATTAATTGAAATATGTAATTATATTTGCAAGTTATATAATTATAAGTCTAAAAATCCAGCATATTCAACGGCCCATACCAAATCGATGACACACTCAATTTATGTAAAACTTGAGCCCCAGACTCGTGGCTGGAACAATAACAAAAACCCAAAAAACAAAAACAAAAATGAAAAATTATAATTAAATAACAACTAACATTTGGCAAGGTATGAGGCGGAGCCAGATGTGCTCGAACCAGTTCGGTTAAAAGCACTTGTACAGGATGTGGCCATAACTCACTTTGCTGCCATCGAGTTGGCCAAAGTGTGTCAAAAAGGTTTCAAAAGGGGAAAGGAGATGGCTACACAGTGAAACTAACTCGGCGACTATCTACATATGGACATACGTATGTGCACGATATCAAGAGCTGCTTGAACAATACCGTTCGTTACAACAGCAACTACAACAACGACAACAACGACAACAACAACAACAACAACACTAATAGCCAGTGTATGGGTATGTGACAGGCGGCTGTCATTTGTAATGCGCTGCGTGCTACAAAATACAAAAAGTTTCATGTCTCGCAACAATAACTCATACACAAATTACATAAACAATATGACGCCTGCACATTTGCAAGCTCTACAGAATTCCTACATTGTCACTGCCACTAACACACACACACACACACACACACACACACACACATACGCACACACGCATACTAACATACAGTTAGCAGTCAAGCACTCAGCAAAAAATTTGACCACAAATTTAGAAATTGCAAAAAAAGAAGATCGTTTTGTGGTTATCAAAATCTTGGTATTCTTTCCAAAACTAAGAAGAAATTAATTTCCTGAAAATAGAAAATATTTCAAGGAATCCAAATACAAACTCTGGTTTTCTGGAAAATATTTCACAGAAGTCGAAAACTATTTCGCACATTCAGAACTAGTTCAATTGTGTGGCATGCGTTTTTTGCGAGTGCATTCAAACTTTTGCTGCTTTTGTTGTCGAGGAAAGCGAACACATTTTGGAAATAAATGTTAACAGACAGTTTGCACCACTTTCGCTACTTTGGCAAACGCATCTAATGCCGATTATATATAGGAATGTATATATGTATATATATTTATAAGCAGGACTCATACTCGCTGATATTGCCTTTCTTAGAGGCTAAGAAGCGTGCGTCAAAAGCCCAAGAAGACAACTGCACTCGAACCAACAAACTGTCGTTTCAACCGAGTCTGTGGATGTGTGTGTGTGTGTGTGTGCGTGTGCGTGTGTGTGAATGGGTGTGTTTCTACTTACTTATGCTGCAAGAAAAGATAGTTTATGGTTGTTTCACCTATTCATGCCACTTCATTTGCATATGCATGCGACTTGCCTTTGCGTCAGGCGCTTTTCTATATTTTGTTTAGTCCATTTATACTAAATAATATAAAAATAATACTTTTTTAATATTAATACTAATAACTATACAAACAAATTAAAAACAGTTTGTTTAGTTATATAATTTGAACTTCAAAAGTCCACAGTTCCCAAAATGTTGTAATAAATAAAAATTTAAAGTAAAAAAAGTAAATTTGATGATAATAAATAATAATAATAATACTAACAATAATAATAATATTATTAAGTTAACCTTAGCTAAGCTATGCCAAGCTATTAAATATTGAATTAAACTGCACTATTTATGGCCGAAGCAATACACGAAACACTCTGGTAATTTGCAGCAAGCTATTAATTTGCGAGAATGAGAAATAATTAAAATAAAATGGGAAAGCAATGTGCTTATTTGCTGGACTTTTTCATCACTTTGAAGCACAAAGTGAATTCATGAAGGATACTTTGCATATTTAATGGTCGAGCAACATCAATTAAACACTTTTACTTTTCCTAGAGCCAGCCATTCGCCAAATACTCGTGCATAAGTACATATACACATAAATATTTGAGACTGGGTACTCGGCACAAGAGGTCAGCGGAATACAACCAGTTGGCTACTAATTCTTCTTCTCCCCTCACACGACTCTCCAGAACTCTCCGTAACGTGGAACGTGGCTAAATGGCAGAGTTGTAAGGCACTTAAAAAGAGCTGCAGCACCAGCAGCAAGAGCACAAAATGCTGGTCAATTGCAAAGAGTGGAGTGGGCTTGGAGGGCACCTTAGCAGAAAGTGCTTGGCCTTCTCCCTGGATCTGCTTCGGCGGGAGCACTAAAATGTGGCAGCTGAGAAAGTGCATATGTATGTTTGGCATTTGCTGCTTTGCAAAACATTTGTGATTTAATTATGCCGCTTTTAGTTTGTAACTGAATTAAAATCTTTATTATTGTGTATTTGATGTATTTTACAAAGCGGCGTGCGTTTGGCATATTCCATTTGAACATAAAACATGCATACTTTTAGGGATGAGAAATTGTTCGAGCCTACAACAGTTGTTCTAAATTGTTGCAAGTTTTGGAACTTTAGTTTTCATTTAACTTAGTTTAAGAGCGAAATTCAAAACGGTTTTACGAAATGCTATATTCGATTTAAGGTTTATGCATATATTTTGCACATGAACAATAATGTTTAGATTAATAACGCTTTCACAAACTGAATCTAAATCCTCTGAAGACAATATATTTCTTATACAAATATGTGTAACTATTCATGCTGATATTTGCGTAAGTCATTAAACTAAACTGTATTATCCCTATGAGAGTGTACACTAATAATAAGAGTGTGTAGCTACAAGAATAAGCTGTAATGTTCTCAGTGTAGGAAATGTTTCATCCTTGAATAGATGCTAAATTTGTGTCAAAGCTGCTTTACGCTTCGGTAGTTTTTCTGAGGCAACACTTTGTGGAAAATAGTGAATAGTCGATAAAAAACAGAAACAGATACGGAAACCTGTCTTTGAGACAGGTTTCAGAATAACGGCACTGGGTGAGCATGAATGATTATAGCTTTATGGCTATAAAATGTATGTATATCAGATGTAATGTGCAAAAATTCATTTCATTTCGTTATCTATATGTATGTGTATATGTTGCCAAGCAAAAAGTTATTTAACTGGCCCAAAGCGTTTGATGTGTTTGTTGTTTTAGGCATGCTTAATTTGACGCAGTATTGCCCTTTTTATTTCCGTTTTGGTGGTTTTTCTTCATTCTTTTTCTTTAATTACACTTTGGTTGTTGTTGAAGAGTCTACACCCCCGACTCTCTCCGCAAAGCAGCTGTAATGCTAGCCTATTTGCCTGGCTGCCCAAATATTTTACGCTCGACGTGGCAGAAGCAGAAGCAGAAGCAGAAGCAGAAGCAGAAGCAGCAGCAACAGTGGCAGCAACAACAATTAGCAAGTTAAGTGAGCTTGCAAGAGCTGCGGGCCAATAACAGACCAAATACGCACACTCCAATAAACACACTCACACACACACAAAAACAGACACACACCAGCTAACACAAACAGAGAAAAGCCGCTGGCAAAAATTGCTATGAAAAGCATGCCAATATTTGCTGGCCCATTCGCAGGGGCCAAATCAACACTCCTGCATTTTATGCAGACGATTGGGTGGCAGAAATATCATTTACAGTTCACAATTGTCAAAAGATTGTCTTGCTTATCCCTCTTTCGCGAGCGTGTGTGTGTGTGTGTGTGAGTGTGTGTGTGTTTGTGGGTGTTAGTTCAATTAGTTTTGCTTGCAGTTCGCTTTTAACCAGCGTGACTTTTTTAATACCATGTTTTGTAGTTTTGCTCACCTGTACATAAATGTGCATACACATAGCATGTACTCTGTATGCTTATGTACGTGTGTGTGTGTGTGTGTGTGTGTGTGTGTGTGTGTGTGTGTGTGTGTGTTTGTGTGCGTTTGTGTTTACTATGTGTATCTATGTGGCTTTGTTTCATTTACCAAACGCATTTCAGATGAACAGTTTTGACTTTGTACTCGTGCTTTTAACTGTAGTCCTGTAACTAAAATCATTTGTGCACTAAAAAAATAAATCGATTGCTATTCATGCATGTTATAGTTAATTTAAATTAACTATATCTGTTTTTAATCTGTTTTTTATTTAGTATATTAAATGCCTATTATATTTAAGTATGTCCTGCAGCCATGTACAGTGCGCAAGTAATTGTGTTATTTCAGCGGAAATTAAGTTTCCATTTAAATCAATGACATTTCAATTTGGTAAACTTCAGAGAACATGCCCCAAAGGCACATATTATATAAAGTGCAAGTTTCTCGTTACACACAAAATCAACGGCCATAATAGGCAGGAAATAAGGATCATCGCTGGTACGTCGAAGATAATAGACATCTAAATTATTGTACCTCTTAAACAAATTGTAGCAAAAAGCAACCTGTTTCCAAATAACTGCGAACTGAATATTCCACATTTGTATAGGTAAAGTGTATCAGAAAGTGTCACAAGTATGTCTATGCATATTACGATGCTAAAATGATGAAAGGATATCTTTGTAAAAATATTTGTTCTCACATGAGAACAAATCTTGTAATTAATTGTTCCCATGTCAGCTATATGCTATAGTGGCTCGATCCGGTTGGCGCCGACTCAGTCAGATAGACAAACGGACATGGCTATATCGACTTGGCTCGACTTGCATGCTGATCAAGAATATACACTTTATGAGATGTCTGCTTCAATGCATTTCAAAACTTACTATAAAATTAAGTCACCCTCTGCAACGGTATATATACAATTATATATACATTTATATATATATATATATCTTGTAGTGGAAGCTTTCTTACATGTCGCATTTTTTTCCGTGCTGCGTGAGCTGTTGCACAATGATGCGAATTGGATTCTTTTCAAGCAGCACAGCCGGCTGCTTTTGTGTATTGGAGTGGCACGTGTGCACGTAGTTGTGGCACAAAATCAAAATTAAAATCAAGGTTGTTCAAATATCAACTAGCTGCTTGCTTGTTTGCAACAACTTTCAATGCGTACGGCGCAAAGTTGTGCAGGCAGTTGTACCATTTGCGTGTGTGCAGTGGGGGCTGCATTGATTGGCTGGCCTCGACTGTGGGCGGGGTCGGTGGTGGCGAAGGGAAGGGGGGTGGCTTAAATGGGGGCATGTCGAACTTGTCGTGGGCCTACGCTGCGTATGCCTTGTGGCAATGAGTGTTTTCAAGAAGCATTCAACTGATTCAGATGCATTTCATACTGCAATACACCCTTTGTGTAATTCCTCCGAGTACTGCTCCCAAATGTTGCCAACTCCCTTCCCCAACCCCCACACAGCCTAACATTGCCATTCTATTAGCTCACAATGTTGATTTTGCCACACAGTTCTTGTTATATATATATATATATATATATATATATATATATATACTTTTTTTATGCAGCGACATCAGCAGCAGCTCCCAGGTGGATCTGTTCGGCAACATCATTAAATGAAGTAGCTGCTGGGTAGTAAAATAATTTATGGTAGTGAGGTTGCCGTTGAGACCTTTTCTTTGGTGTCCCAACGCAACAATAACTGGCCATGCCACACCCACTGTTGCAGCTAATCAATACACCTAGTCAGATATCTGCAAACAACGCCTCCCACCTCTATTGTTCAAGTATCGACAGCAGTAGAATTTCAGAAACATGCTCGACCAGGCCAGAAAATAACGACCCGCAAAGCACACACATTTGCAGCTGGGCAAATAGTTCAATGGATTGTTCAGGTAGTTCATAATGCATAATATTTGTTAAAAGATAACCGTTTTAAATTAATTTGTCGAATCATTATCTGCAATCGGAATCCACGTGGAAATATGCATTTTTCAGTTTGGGTTCCACGTAATTAATTTAAAGAAAAATGCTATTGGATTTTCCCCCGTTTTGTTTCCACAGATAAAAGTAAAATTTGATTGTGACTTAGGTAATTCTGAATTTTAATTATGTGCACAAAGTATTTCTTTTTGGATTTTCCATTCACAACTATGAAATTGCAAACACCCTTCTGTGACTAGATTGGAAATTAGCACAGACTTTAGGCAGAGCTGAACCGATTTTCAATTCTCAAATAATTTATAATATGTTCGCTATAGAGATTGATGAATTGGCTATAAGGAAATAAATACATTGCTAAATACCTATTACCTACAACAGCTTATTCTCTATAATGTGTGCAACTGCTGTGCAGGGTATATTTAGCTCGAGTATATATTTATATATACTTTATATTTAGTTGAGCCAGCGAAAAACATATTTATATATATATTCGAATAATGGTTTTTCGGGAGTTCAGGGCGATTTACAGGGTATTGCGTTGTCGACCTTTTATGGACAATAGTCGAGAAAATTTACATAGTTTATTTTATCACTCGCCCAAAGCCAGAGATAAAGTTAAATAAGGATACCATCTAAAGGGAATTTTAGCATAACCAAATATGAGTTTTAATGAGCGAGGAGGGGACAAGGATGAGGAGTGAGCTTGGCTAGAGGCCGCGTCAGGCCAAATGAGCAGTCGACGAATGAATGAATAAGTGTCTGTCTATGTGTCTGTGTGTGCGTGTGCGTGGATGGCCATAAAGCTGGCTCATGCCCAGGGGGCAGACGCACAAGCTGGCCATTCCAAACGGGATGAGAACTCAGCGATGGATGGAGCAGGATAACGGAACGCTGTTGGGGAAGAGGGCGCGAATTTGAGGTGTGCGGTGCCCCGCTCAGTTCAGTTGAGTTCAGTTGAGTTCAGCTGGAGCGTAATGTTGTCTATTTAAAGAACTGCCTTTTGTTGTGCCTTCAATCCGGCACGAAGGCTCTCCACAGAAACAGATAAAGCTTTGCACACAAATTTACATACAGTGTTTGCACACAGTGTAGCACTATGTCTAGGCGCATGCACCTAGACATGGGGCATCACATAAGTGTATATCTATTTAGATGTGTAGGTGTGCAGATGTGGGACACTTGAACTATGCGCCATAAGTGTAAAAAAGTGCGCGCTCTAAAACGCCTGGCAGAGCCACTCACCAGCACTTGTCCTCAAGGTCGCCAGTGCTCTTAACAATGTCGAATTGAGCACCTGTCCCATAACACGCATGCAACATTGACACACGCATACACCCACACACACACACACACACACAGATAGCAACAAACTGTTGCTGTTGTCATAGCACAGTTGACCAAACAATGCAAATTGCTTGTTTTGTGCACTTAACGTCAGCATATTGGCATATTGAAACACAAAATGAATTCGTTAAAGCGAAACTCGGAATACAAATTACTGACGTGCTCCTGTGGAACAACTTTTGTAAGACTGGTCGACATTTGATTCGAGCACGTTAAGTATACAAATTCATGTAAGAATTCCTGTATTTTTTAAAATCTGCCTTGATTTTTATGGCATGTCACCGAACATAAAAAATTATTTTTTGTTTTAATAAGTGATTGATTTAATAAGTGAGAATGTTCCAGTCGGGCGAAACTGACTGCGGAATACTCTGGTAGCAGTTGTTTGGTGTGGTGTGAAACTTGCATTTAATTACAAATAACAAATTGAGATGCAAACAGATTTCAAAAGGCATTTATTTGCAGCGTAAATCTTTATGTTTCTGTGTGTAGGCAATAACATAAGCCATTCACATACATCAATTAATTATTGAGAGGCAACAATCGGTTGCAGTTGCTCATTGTGGTACTGACACTCATGTGCCAAGCTGAGTTGCCAGGTTGATTTGATGGTAAGGGGCACAGTGACTGTTGATAATATTGATGGGCATATTGCTTTTCCTCATCAATTTTACTGCACACCTGCAAAATGGCACGAATAACTAATACGCAATGTTTATGCTAGACTAGCAGATACTCTGTATTCAGTGTCTGAATCAGAATTAGTTACTCATTTACTATTCAAACGTTTTGTCAGTATAAATAAATTAGCTACACTCGACTTCCAAATTAGTCTGCCTATAACTAAAAGATATGATGGGAATACCAAGTATTTGGTCCTCAAGGGTGCTTAGTCGTCGGTTGGCTGAAGCCATAGCGTTTTCCATATTTCAATAAGAATTTCATGTACGTGATTTGGGAATACGGCTTCGATGAGGGGACAATCAGCTGCATGTATAATTGGCAATTTGCAAATTCAATTCACCGCAATTATTATTGTTTGTTATTGTTGCTGCTGTTTGGTTTTGTTAAACATTGGCAACAATAAAGCGGAAGCATTAATAACATGAATAATGCACCAGCTTTAATTAAAATGACCAAAATCAATCTAAAGTTGAGACCAAGTTGGCAAATGCAAATCAGAAATATGTATGTATCTTTATATCTGCGTGTTTTCCTTTATTGCAAAGCAAAAACAAGAAGTAAAACGAGTATTAATGTCTAAACTTGTAGCTAGATTCAACTAAATTCCAAAATGGAAGTTATTTAATGCCACAGCAAATGTATTCAGTGGAAAACAGGAAATTGGCTTAAGCTAAGCTATATTTACAAGAACTAGACTTAATGTGAATTCCCTTTGAATTAAAAGTAGTAATTAAATCGCAAACAAAAAATTCGTCAACAAAAACCTTTTATCTAGCAAAACAATAAAGCGGCTGATTTAAATTGCGACAGATTCGAGGCAAAGGGAAGTTGAAATTCAATATCATTAGCTTGATAAGTGCCTTTGGGTTCAGGCATGCCAAATCACGTTTGATTGCCGGCCCAACGACGTAATACAATCCGGCCAACAAAGGCGTACATGACATCGTTTAGACCATACCAGCAATAGCCATAATCGAGTGAAGCACCCTTGTTGACTTAATGCAACTTAATTGGTATTTGCTATTGAAAATGCTTCATAGCTCGTCACATTGTCTTGCATAGCCAAAATGTGCAAAGTTCAAGCATTTCGATATAAAGTGTTTCATCATACTTCAACTTGAATGAATGGAAACTCTACATCCAAAACAGTTTTTTTTTTAAAGAAAAATACTTAAGGATATGAATACTGACACACCTATGCTATTGGTACTTGTTTGGGCTTTGGATGGCTCTTGTATTTTGAATCATTGAAGTTTACATAACAGCTGAAGATATTTGGCTTGCAGAGCACATTTCCTTTTCTTTACACTCTTATCGAATTTTACCAATAAACATAAACTTTTAATAATAACACATAGTTTATGGCAATAACCATATTTTATATTTTTAAGGCAAAACTAGAAGCACTACGTAAAATGTAAATGTATTTGTGTACATACATATTCAGAAGAGTTTTATGTTTTTTATGTAGTTGGTGTTATTGCGGCTGTATACGTCCATATCAACATCGTACTATATTTATGAATATGTATAAATAAATTTGTATTGATTTTTCATTATTTATATTTAATAATAAATATTTACATGAGCAGCAAAATAAAAGCCAACTCTCTCTCTGTGTCCCAACCGCCCCGTTGCGACGCGTCCGAGTTTGAAATGAAGTCGAGTGTTCGCCAATAATTGAGTTACTCGTAGCTCGGCAAATTTCTGCTCAGCTGACTGACTAAAACACCATTTTACTCCGAAATGTAATTAAAATAAGGCATGGTGCAGCAATATTCACGATTTGCTACTGTTCAAAGCTATTCAAATTCAACTTATACTTATAAAATGCAGATGCCCAGTCCTTTGACTAATGGTGTGTATATATGGGGTACTACTTAATTTTGCTGTTATATTTGAATGAGCACAGGGTACCTGATAGTCAAATATTCTCTTTGTCGGCATTTTTATGTGCTTTAATTGATTTATTTATTTTGCGTTTGTACCGAAAAACGAGTTATACAATCTCTCGTGACACACATTTCCGTTGGCTAAGTGTCAGCCATTTTGATTTAGTTGTGCAACTGCCCAACAGGTAATACCAACAGTCCCTTCCAACCCCCTGCGGAACCCGCCCCGCCCCAGCCGTATACTCCTTGCCTAGTCATCCTTTGGTATGGTAGCAGCCCAAACGCTTTCCGGCTGCTCGCAAAAAATATTGAAAATTTATTTATAGTCAAATACGGTACACTGCACCTGTTTGCTGCGGGTAGAAGTTGCTGTTGCTGTTGTTTGTATTGTTGTAGGATGTCAACACGCTTTTAAGTGTGTGTGTGTGTGTGTGTGTATATGTATACATATGTATATACAACATAATATTTGCTGTTGTTGTAGTAGCTGGGGTGTAAAAATGATTGAGTGTTTGAACTCAACTTTGGTGCTGCCATCCTCAGCCTCATCTTCGGTCTCGTCCTCGTCCTCGTCCTCGTCCTCGTCATCGTCATCGTCATCGTCATAACCATCAGCTGGCAAGCTAACATGCTTGTACCCTGTTAAGGTTGTAAGGTAGTCACAGGACAAACGAGGCATCTCCTTACGTATAAGCCTAGGCGATAAAAGCCATATAATTGATTATAAACAATTCATCTTTTGCCATGCATAAGAGAGTCCGACTGTGCTCCATATATCCCATGTAAGGCTTGACCTACACTATCGAATAACGGAAATTGTTAGCATGTATTAGTGGGACGGATCCACTTAATTAAGGATACATTGGAACTAGTGTTACATTAATCACATATTTGTATTTAATCTAATTACAATTACATGTCAGAATTTCAAGTCTCTATGCCTCTTTCAATAAGTATTCAATTTTAGTGAAAATATGCTCCTGAGTCTAGAAAATACCCATACTCTAAAAAAAACACGCGCTTTTATTTTTTTAAAATTCGAGTTATAATTTTCGATGATTTCTCAATTGATTGAAATCGAAGGTATTTCTGAAAATATTAACACTATTTTATTATTATTTTTAGACATTTTTTGGGTTCTTCCATTATGAACAAATGAATGACATATTTCTGGTTTTTGTGTTGGTTTCATGCAGTTACAGTTATTTTGTTTATCATCGAACTTGCACATATCAGACTGGTTTGGCTTGTCGCTTTTAGTATAGAGTAATGAAAATTCGGGCAGTGCCAATGTTAAAGCTGATGTAAAGTTGCTGCTGCTATGTATGGGTTTTGGCAACGTTTTAAATTGTGTTTAAGGCAGCTGCTTCATGGCTATTGTTGTTGTTGTTGCTGCTGCTGCTGCTGCTGCTGTTTCTGCTGCTGCTGCTGTTTCTGCTATCTTAGCAGCGACACAAGAAAATTACCAGATAGCTGCCAGGTGCTGCTGGAGCCCAAAAAAGGGCGACCACTGTCAACACAGGATGACGGCCTGTCCTTCCCTTTTCCCCCGTCTCCCCCCTACTCCACCCTTAGCCCCATCGGTCTCGCTTTCGCTTTCGCTTTTGCTTTCGCTTTCGCTTTCCCTTTGCCAATGCTTTTGGTTTTGGTTTTGCCTTAGAGACAGTTTGTTTGTATGCACTTCAATAAAAATTTAGCATACGCTTCAATTCACTTCACTTGACACGCACGCACACACACACGCACACACACACACACACACACACAACACACACACACCACACACACAAAGAAAAGTCGCACCTGTAACACCCTCTGGCGGCAGTCGCATGAAAACATTGCTTTGTATTATTCCGTCTGGCATTTTTCGATTATATGTTGCCTTTGCTTTCGGTTCGTTTTTCAATCTAAATGTCAGCACATCTAAGCACGTGCGTACGTCTCTAAATGGCTGCCACAATGCATCTGTGTGGGTGTGTGTGTGTGTCTGTTTATGTGTTTGTGTGTGTAATGTGTGGGTGCGCGTGTTGAAGCAAATTACTCGAGTGAAGTGCGCACTTCAAGATGAAATAGTCAAGCAACTGACACGCAAACAACTCACTTCACATCCCTCATACTCATCAATTAAACCATGTGTGTGTGTGTGTGTGTGTGTGTGTGTGTGTGTGTGTATGTGTCCGTGTGTCTGTTTCTTAGTATATATACACTTGTGAGTTTCGTTTCCTAATTTGCTTAACGCAACTTTAGCCAGCCCTTGCGCCACATCTCATCTTAGCTCGCCTCCTCTTCGGTCCTATCCAGCCTCAACAACACTTCGCTGGCATTTGCTCTCGTCTGGTTGCAGCGGCTGGCAAAAAAGCGGAAGCACAAGTGGAAAATAAAGCCAAGCGGCGGCAATTTAAGTGCGTGGGCGTGTCATAAGCAACAAATTTCAAAGAAGTCCAAAGGCGCTAAATGTTCTCCTCAGTCGTCATCTTGAAATTATTTCCCATATTAATTTGCAGCTGGCGCCGAATTATGCTACAATTTGATGCTTACACTTACATGGCAAACTGTACAATATTACATATATTTTCAGAAAAAAGGGTGCTTGGCGCATTGCTTTTTTCGAGCTTAAATTGAAAAAATTAAAAAAAAAAGAAGTAAATAAAAAGAAAAGTTTATCGAAGAAGACTTTGATATTGTGGCCCCAATTTCAACAACTCACATTAAATTTTTCATATTTGCTTTTAAAATAAAATCTGGAACATTATTGCAAACCAGCTTCGACTTTGGTCCAATAAAAATATTTGCATTGAACCTCTCAGTCAAAACTAAATTATATTTCTTTCACAAACACGTCTGCTAACTTTATTCACAACGACTGATTTCGTCTTATTCTAAATTGGTGTTCACATAATTGATTTTGACCGATATCGATATCGATATCCATGTTATGACAAGTGGCATGCATTTGGTTTCTACGAAAATTATGCCTCCATATCAATAATAAGCTGATAATATATTGTTTTTTTTTTGCAAGATCAAATTAATTCCTATATTTTTAACACATAATTTTAAAAACACTAAGGTCTTAAATTATCTTATACAAGTAGTTTTAAAACTAATATAATTTTAAAATTAATTTACCAACTACAAGCAAAGAATTACTTCCTCAGCAACAGACAAAAATGAGAAGAAAAAATAAAATAAATTGTTTTTTAAAAGCATTCTGAGATACAGCTTCAGATTCATATACACAAACGGAGCAGAAACCTTAAATGCTGAAAGCACACAAAGACAAATGAACGCCTTCAACTCAGTGTTTTTACAGAACTGTAGCTGGTTTCTAGTCGATTGCTTCAAATTGGAGCGTTTAAGCATTTGTTTTTCCATGTATTCGGTAAATATTGACATGCTGATGCATGTGTGTGTGTGCCGATATCAGAGCTGTCTTGTGACATGACACCCAGATCCCAGATCCCCAATACAACACAAACAATCCTCACACACAACTACAGACACTCGCATCACACACACACACACACACACACACACACACACACACACACACAGATACTCAGAGACTTTTGATAGATGATGTTGACAAAAAATTTTACGGCAACGCGCCATCAAATATGGAATGCACAGTATTTTTAAACGTTTGATTAATAAATATTACAAAGAGCCATTATATTAATTGGCCTGCATACCATCATACATATATAGCATATATGTTGCTTGGTGTTTTTTAGAGCGTTTTAATTAAATTTGCTAGTTTCTTTTTCTTTTGGCAGAAGCGATGCTCTAATTTCATCACTATATACAAATTAAATTAAGCTGAATATCGTTGTTAAAAGATGCTGATGATTGGGATAGTAATATTGTCGGCATGCTTGTCAGCAACATAAGCGTTCCTTTTGATTTCAGTCCTTCAATAATTTCAGTCTGTAGACCCTGAGCCCCAAATTAAATGAAAAAAACTAAAGGAAACGAAACGAAATGAATCGAAACGAAACGAAACAAAACAAAACCAGAGAAATGAAAGCAAAGCAAAGCAAAGCCAACTAAACTAAATTCAAGTCACGACATTTGTACTCTCACCTGAAGGCAAAGCCCTTTTAAAATTCCACAACACCAAAGGGCACAAAGTTATCGCTCTACTTCATGGACATGGTAGTAAAAGTATGTAGTATATGTATACACACATTTCTATATATATATATATATTACATATATTACAGCCATATACAATATATACATGTATTTATAAATACATTCATTCACACATTACAAAGGACAATAGGTCGCCGTTGCGCTAACCAGTGACCCATTTAAAATACCCGAACCCAAATCTGCGCAACTGGGCACTATATTTATGCAAGTCGCCGATAAAAGAGCTTAAATACCACATCTAAGAGGGTTAGTCTATTTGTACTCGTCATTATTTCGAGAATTTCTTTTTAAAATTATTTGAGTCTAAAAACAAAATTTGGTTCAGTTGCACGCTTCTATAATTCAATAATTCTATAGACGGAATTATGTGGGAACCAGGAATTTATTACTAAATAAATGACCAATTCAAGACTACGAGCGACGTCGACCAACTAAATTCCCTTTGTATATTGCCTTTTATCCTAGTCTGAAAGAAAAAAACCCATGAATTGCAAACTGGATTCTCCTCGTACCATTTAAGTTTCCACATCGAATCCATATATCCAGTCGCTGATGAATTAATTATACTGCTTGGACAAGTAAGAATTTCGACTAGTCGAATGAGCTCAACTACGAAATACCATGAATCTAGTCTTAAGCCATCAAAGTTCGTGCACGTCTAAGCCATTAAAACCAACACTCTGCAAAATACGCACACACTCATTAAATACAAATTAATATGAATGCATAAAATAATTTGGTAAATATATATTTTGATTTCTTAATTAAATGCTTATACATGATACAGATATTATATCAAGGAATCCAATTAGAAAGCTATAACTAACAGACAGCTGTGAATGTGGATTAAGGATATATATATTTTGGGTGTCGAGGGTGCTTCCTTTTGCCTGTTGTATACATTTTCAATGAGTTAAGGATATGAAAATGACTGCTTGACAGCTTATGCAATTCAGCAATGTAGAAACATCATAATAAATATATATCAGAATCTGTCAGAACATACGATTGCCTGCTATAAATTGGTAAGGCAAAAGGTTTTTCGATATTCTGTAATCTGTAAGTCCTACGAATACAGGAACCCACTTAAACACGCACAGAGACACATGAAAATTACAAGTTAATTAATTTGATTGGGTAAACTAAAATTTAATTTGTAAGACATTAAAAATATTAAATGAAAAAACATTTGTTGCAAGTCTCAGAAAATTAAAACTTGTACAAGAAAAAGGACGATGGGATTTGCGGTTAAAATTAATAAGTGGCAGCTCCTGCTAGAACGGAGATTGGGATACTAGTTAAAATCACTTTCGTCAAAGAGAACAGATTCGATTCGATCCTGGTTTAAATTTTTTTACCAAAAATATGAGCAGTATTCAGGACTAAGGCAGCACAAAGACGTTTGATGGTGAAAGGGGCTTTAACATCTATCGATCAACTCTCCATTTACACCCTTGATCTCATTAATAATTATGGGCAAATGAAAACTAAGGCTGAGTTTAGTATCAAAGATAACTTAACGATATTGAATCAAGGCAGAACTCATTAAAATTTTAAATATATTTATTTGATTCATCATTGATAAAATTAAACTAGAATTTTATGCAAGGTAAAATTGATTTTTGAATAGATGTCTGATAAAAAGATATCTCAAATGTTATGATAGGGTATACGTTAGTCGTGCAAAATATGAGTTGTCTGGGGCCATCTCGTTTGTTTGCGGCTCTGATGTATTCTTTCAGATGTTGTTTCCGTTTGCCATTGTTGGCCTTTGGTCTGAAGACGATGCTTATGTAAATGACAGGTGACTCCGTTTATTTGAACTTTTTGAAAGTGCAAAAAATATTGCTTGCCACTGACGCAAACGCTGTATGTGTGTGTGTGTGTGCGTGTGTGTGTGTATGTGTGTGTGTGTGTGTGTGAGGGAAAACAAGGACAACGCCGCATCGTTAGCGCTCTTCATCTTTTCATTTATCTGTTGTTATTGTTGCTGAGGTTGCTATTCTTGTTGCTGCTGTTATTGTTATTGTTATTGTTGTTGTTATTGTTGTTGTTGAAGGTGGAGCTCGAGCTGGTGTTGTAGCTATTGCTGCCCGGCATTATTTCCTGCTTCCGATGCTGTCAGTTTTTATTAAAAACCCTGCACTGCAGCCACAATAGCAACGAAGGAACGAAACGAGACAGTGGCGGCATTAAATATATGACTATATTTCCCGAGTTTGCCGCAAAGTATATAAGTGGGCTGGCTCTCAGTTGCCCGGAGAACCGTAATGACACTTGTTTCACAAGTACGTGTGTAAATGTGTGAAAAAGTAGTATTTCTCAAGCTCACACAAGCGGCACAGGTTTCTGCTTCACGGACTTGTCCTTTTTAGTTTAAAATTTACGCGAAAGTTGTGTAAAATGCATTAATAAAAAATGTCATCTAATTTATATTGCTCAAAAATTGCAAGCTCTGCTGATCCATCTTGACAATAGATTGCAAGCCTGCAAGTTTTTGTTATTCCCAACAATATTTGCACAACAATGGTGTGCCATTTAATATATTTGGTCATCGTATTCTCTTCTCTATACTAAGCAAAGTCGAATGCTTCAAGCTAGCTTTCTTGCTGGAGTCTTCTCTCTAATGCTATCAAGTTTAATTGTTGCAGCATCTGCAGTTGCAACGACTGCCGCTGAAATTCTGTTCAATCTCCGGGCCAACAATAGCAACACCTTAATCGCGACAAAGCTGACATAAATCTACTTTGAAAGTGTGGTTAATTCTGGTTGGTGAATTTCGCGTTTGACTACTGGCTTTCAATTTCGTTTCATTTCATCTCAATTTGGTTTGGACAGCTGTGTAAACGCTTTGAGTAATTTGCAGCATAAAATGTCTGTTTACGTTGCGCCAACTGCCAACGGATAAATTCTCCCTGGCATGCCACGCCACGCCACGTCACGGCAAGGCAAGGCAAGGCAGGGCACGGTATGCCACACCCTGTATTCCGTTCAATTCGACGGAGTGTGAAACGAATAAAAATCTATTTTGCAACAATCCTCTGCTCAGCATGAAGGGAGTTTTAATTTTTGTTCAGTTCAGCGTCGCAAATCCCACAAAAAGAAAGAAAATTGCGCTGGCAGAGACGGAGAAATTTTCAATAACTATCTCATTTCCAGACACAGGCACACACACACACCCACACACAAATGCAAAAAGTCGGTTACTCATACACAGACACACACACACACACACACACATGGCACACACTTCCGCTGTCTTTTGTGCTGCCAACTGTTGAGTTATTTTATATATTGTGCGGTCCGCTGCTGTGTTCGCATTGTGCCGGACCCAGCCCTCCCATTGATAAGCTGCAAATAGTCAACAGCGGGCAGTTCGACCAGATCCAGATCCAGACCCAGACCCAGACCCGGACCGATAGCCAAAGCCAACAGACTGCCGCATTTGCCAGTAGATTTGTTTAAAGCCATACTGAGAGTTGTCTGGCAGCAAGTGTGGCAAGGGTGCAATGGCGGTAACACGACCATTGTTGCTGTTGCTGTTTTTGCAGCGGACAAGGCGCCCCAGGCGCTGTCTGCTTGCTATAAAAGTTAAATTGCAATTTCAAAAAGTATTAATACGACAGCCGTGTGCAGCGTCCCGGACAACAAGGCAAGACATCCGCAAATCGGCAGACCGAGATAGCGAAAATATTACGGTGCAACAGCACAAGTTGGACAACAAAGAATCGTGCTGCATAACAACTTACAATGTAGCCAAAAACAACTAATCTACAACGAGACCACCTCTCTGGTGCATCCATTGCGTATACGTACGGACAACAAGCAGTTGTCTCGTGCAACTTCATCGGTACCACTTATGTATACGCATTGGAAATCAAATTATATGTATGTAATTTAAGTGCTACTTGAATTTAAAAAAGAAAACAACCTCTTAAATTGGTGTCCTGGGTTTATTTTAACGAATTTAACGAGCCCTAAGTTAGTAAACATTTGTATATTTCACAAGTTCGTCCTATTCTTGAATATGGATCGTGTATTTGGTCTCGCAATTACAAAGTTCATTACGAAAAGCATATCTACAAGAAATCCTTGCTTTTTTAGCCTACGGGGTCCTAGACCTTTAATAAAAGATTACCTATCAACCGTAGGAGACCTTTACAAATAAATCTTCGTCGTCTCTTTTTGATCGAAGAACCATGCTTGGTATAATCTTCGTTGACAAACTAACAAGTCGTTTTGCAGTTCCGATTAGGGTACAAGTTATTTTCAACCTCTTTTTCTTCAGCTGATATCCGTAACCCATTTCGGATCTTATTCTCCAGTTGTAATGTAAATAATAAGTCTTTTCGTTTTATATTGCCTGACTGAGTCCTTGTGAAATTTCAGCTGAGAGAGATCAAATCTAAAAATTGTGTGTAATTCGTATAATTTAAAAATTGTGGTGCGATGGATGCAGGAAACGTGCTTGGAACTTGCAGGCCATAAAACCGAGGCTATCCTCATTACAAGACGTAAAGTAATTGAGTACCGACAGGTGCAAGTCAACAGCGACGTAGTAAAATCAAAGGAGGCAATAAAATAGCTGGGCGTCATGCTGGACAATAGGCGCAGCCCCCGGCGCCATATTGAGTATGTCAGCCGGAGAGCAGCCAAAATACAGGATCAATGAGAAGGGACTGCAGAGGAAGCTTTCTGCACCCAGCGAAGTAATACTTTACCGTGATACCTCGGGTGATCGGGGGTGTGTGTGAGGGGTCCGTTAAGTACATATGCACTGACGTTGTCAGGGCCTTCTGTACCTCCAGAAGATTCTCACCTGCATGGTGTAACCAAAAAAGAAAAAAAACAATAAACACGAAAACACACACACAGACACAATTAGACATGTAAATATGTATTGCTGCCGCGAAGAGATATGTGTTTTTGTCATTAGCAGGCATCTCCATTTTGATGGGAATGCAAATTGTTCGTAATGCGCCAATTTTGTGGGCGTGTTAGGTATTTGCTTGGTTGGTTGGGGGTGTGGCAGGCGTAAGTACATAACAGCCACGCGCTGGCTGCCACCGCAATCACACAATAGCACACACACACGCACACACACACGCACACACACACAAACACATGCACATGGCAGCATATAGAAGCAAACATATGGCCATGGCCTTGTCCAGTGGCCCTCACGACGTATACGGAATGTATGTGCTGATGTGTGTTGCCGCTGTGCTTGGCATTGAAAGCAAATTGTGCAATTTGAGTCGTAGCTGCAATTGTTGTTGGCAAACAGTTAACCAATTGATGGATGGATCATAAATCGTGCATTTATTCAATCAATTCTAAATTCGCCAGTTAAATATTAAATGATTAGCTGAACTCATACAGAACATAATATCGATAATCAGACTGATTATTTGTGCCATGCCGGCAATTGGTCTAGTCTGCAACTCAGTGCATCTAATTATTTTCTTAAATGGTTCAAAATCCTGCATGGGATTTCGTTAACTCTCGACTAGAGCTTTGTTATAAGTGAAATGTGCACTTTACGTGAATTTATGCATTGGTCTTTGGTAGAGGATTACGTTTGTAATTTATGCTAGCTAGCTATTCCTGGTAAGCAAAGGGAAAACATCCAACAGGATTCTATTTGGTTTATTTTACGTGAATCATAAGAGGGCTTTGAAGTAATCATCTGAGAAGAATTTGGATTATTTTAAACGGGAATGCTGCCTTGAGAGTTAATCTGTGTTCAGCCTTTAAATACAGTTAATTTGAAATTATGTATTTATTTAAATGTGTAATTATATATACATATATCACATGAAAGGTTTGCACAACTTTATTGTGGGCTTATTACCTACTTTTTAATGCGTGTAGCATAAAAAAAGTACCTACAACGACGCAAGCTAATATTTATGTATGTCACGCGTATTACATTTGTATGTACAGATTAGCACTGTATATGAGTACATATATGTGTATACATAGGTACGTATTTTTATGTGTAAATATGTATTAATATTAAATTGGGTTCAATAAAAGTTTCAAGCACCTTCCAAATTTCGATTTAAACGAATCCACAGCACGGCAAAAAAAAAAAAAAAACAGGCAATCACGCAGCCACACCCCACACAAATACACTCACACACATACATGATAGCAATAAAAATTGAAAGAATAATGTATTTAGAGCATACACTGAATCGCCTGTACCCTATCCCCATACAGATGCAATCGTGCAGATGACAGTACTTCGATTCTAAATAATGTCGAAAAAATAAATAAATTCCGCTCGAAAACTGCTTGCAAATGTTTTAAGACATCAAGTTTTATTTTGGGCCTTAGGTAAACACATCAAAGGAAACAAACCGCATGAATATTTGTGTATGTTTAGCTTGCAAAGGGTGTGGTAAAAAAAAAAAAAAAGTTGAAGAAAAAGTCAACGCGGCACGTTTTGATTTGAAAAGAGTTTAAAATTTGAGGCGAGCCGGTGGAATTAAATATTGCTTACCGTAGCAAGGACAACTCCCTATGTACATATACAAATAAATGTGTGTGCCTATGCCATATACACATAAATGTGTATAGTACATATGAATACATGTGTGTGCTTTTTTATTTGAGTCTGCCGAACTCCTGTTTATCTGTGCATGTGATAAGAAAAGCCTTTTGGCTGAAAACCAAAACAGAAGCGAAGGCTACTAAAGGACAGCTCCGGAAGTGGGTCCTTGACATCTAGCCAATGTCAAATATATATGCAGGCAAGCAGTGTTTGCATATTTATCTCCTTAAATTTAAGAATATAGCGATGTGCTACAAAGTCACATTCGATGCATTTTGACAATTGCAACTCGACGTTCTTTCCATCAATAGCAAGTTTCTCTGCGCCAATATTTCTGCACCATACAAAAAATAAAAATAAAATAAATAAATAAACGAAAACATTGTTCAAGGCCAAGTTGTGCTGGTAGGCTTTGTAGGCGCTATGGGCGTGGCCCTATAGCAAATGAAAATAAAATGCGAAATAATCAGGGCGCATGTGATTTGCATAATTTGTAATGTGAAATTTCCGCTTACATGACGCTCATTTCCTGTACACATACGCGTACCCAGTCAGCTCTTACTTGCTCTCCGCTCTCCGCTCTCCGCTCTCTCCTCTGCACTCTGCTCTCTACACTGTGATTTACTTGTTATTTGCAATGGAGAGGAGCAATGCGTAAAACGGTTCGCATGGATAACTGTTTAATATGCAGAAACGTGGCGAGCACAACCCCTCAGATTTTTGGCAGATGTATCCTTCCGTTCCGGCCGAAGCCGAAAACCTGCCCTGGATGGCCGCAAGCACCGTTCGGCAACAGAACTGGGACTGGCAGTGAGGTTGACTGATGTTCTCTCCTAATTGGCTGCCACTGAGCAGCGCTGCAGATGTTGAGCTACAGGTTTTTTTGTCTCTTACTTTAACGAGTTTTTTTTCTGCCCGGGCAGCAACATTATGAATTTAAGCACTTTTATCTGATTTATTAGCATTGCCGGCAAATCAGTCATACTAAGGGTTACACTATATAAATATTAAGTACAGTTTCAATTTCAAAAAAAAATTGTGACAAAAATTAATCTGAGAAATCTGGCATTCAATAGTAGTTTCGTAGATGATGTCACTGGGGTTAATGGAGGTTCCCCCTTCCAAATACAAATTAGCAAAATGAAATGAATTATTCAATACAAACAATTAATCGCCCTGTTAGTTTTTGTCCTCTCTCTCTCTCTCTATCTCTCTCTCTCTTATGGATCGTTTTTACATCGAGCTGTATAACTCTGAAATTAATGAGAAGTATTTGCAGCTTGTTTATCCAATGAACCTTGTAGTTTTTACATTCTTACAACCAGTGATTGGCTAAACATTATATATTATATACTATGTACAAAAGAAACGAATGCCATTTTAGCGTATATAATAACAAAATAAAACCAAATCCGATTAATATAAATTTAAGATGATTAGTAGGTATTTGTTGTAAGTATACATGCAGTATGGTTCAAGGGCATTTAATATGTCACATGGTAATTAAAAAACAAAAAATAGGCAAAGCGCTTCTCTACAAATGTTTAAAACTAAAGACTACTGAAAGTACGACAAAAGTCAATGGTAAAATATCTTCTGGCTAAAATTAAAGAGTATTTGAAAAAGTTTCAAGCTGAATTCGAGGCTTTACCACAATATATTTGGCAAAGAGTAAATGCGTTGAACATTTACCAACATCGTTATGTCCTTATCCACATACTTACAGTCAGAAAACTAATTTTAAATCGAATTTACTTTTGGCGCTAAGCCGAAGAAAAAAAAAGTATTTCTTTTGTTCTTCTATATATATATATTCT
Source organism: Drosophila glabriapex (assembly GCA_035042305.1). Taxonomy (NCBI): domain Eukaryota; kingdom Metazoa; phylum Arthropoda; class Insecta; order Diptera; family Drosophilidae; genus Drosophila; species Drosophila glabriapex. Next base: position 8,345,827 of record JAWNLN010000066.1, read on the forward strand.
TCTATATATATATATATATATTATTTTATATATTTCAGCAAATGTGGATTTAAAAAGGAGCGAGCTCTCTCTATCTCTCTAAACAGTTTATACATATTTAATTTGTTGATTTTCAAATTACAAAAATGTAATCTGCTTATCAGAATGATTTTAGTTAAAGATAATTCTCCAAATTCTAGGTGAACTTTGTTTTTCTGAGTGTAGTCTCTGCCTCCGTTGCTTTCAGCTTTGCTAAGCGCTACTTGGAGCTGCTACTTGAAAACGGCTGCCACTTTGGCGTGATTGTTGCTGCTTTTGAGTAAAAACCCAAACAGACCCACAAATACAGCCAGACAGGCGCTAAACAAACGAGAGACAGGCAGAGGGAGAGAAAGAGAGAGAAAGAGAGAGAAAGACAGAGAGAGAGAGAGAGAGAGAGAGAGAGAGATAGCGGATGCGTCAGTGGTACATTTAATGGGCACAGGCTGTAAATTTTAAATAAAGAACGAAATTTCAACGCGCCTATTTTATATTCAAAGCGTTTGGACTGTCATTTTATTTCATCTGATTTTTACACATGAATTAATAAAAAACACTCATTAAAACCCGGCGCAGCCACTCGCAGAACATATAGACTTATCAAAGTTTTTTATTTGGGTTGCCATGCTTGTAGTTTCTTTTTTTGCTTTTTTTTATTTTATTTTATCTTTGGCCTGGGCCCCATTGCGTATGAGTTATGTGTGAGTAAAATGTTAGCCAGTTAGAAATTTGCATATGCAGCCTCTACGAACAACGGGCTAATTTACATGGGACGGACATGTGGACGTGGACGGGCGAGTGGGTGAAGTGGATTTTGGATTGCACAGCCCGACAGATTTTATGCTCCACCCAATCCCCCCCCCCCCCCTTTGGTGTGATTATGTGCGTATGTATTGTGAGCTTTGTGGTTGAGTTTTTACGGCGCTGCAAAAATTTTTATGTTATTTGTGCTTTGCATACTTTTGGGCCGTTATTTAACTTGCATTTTGAATTCGTTTTAAATGCCCATTTCTTAGTAAGCGTGTGTGTGTGTGTGTGTGTGTGTGTGTGTGAGTACGGTATGCTGTGTGTGTATCGGTAACCTCTGCTTTGCTGTTTGGGGCTATAAAAAGAGTTTTTCATTTTTTTTTTGTTTGTGCGTATTTTGGGTATTTTGTGGTTTTCACGTTGTAAGCTGTCTGCGATGGCCAGCAATTCAGCGTCTCGTCCAACGTTGTCCCGCAGCGGCCCCAAACTCGAACGAGAATTCCATGCGTACAATTAAGAGGTCCAGCCAAAGGGTCTCGGCCCCAGTCATTTGCCGCATCTGCTCCTGCGCGTCATGGCAACTTTGGCAACGCTCATTTCATTTGCATACTTTGAGGTGGCTGTCAGCCGAGCTACTTCTGGCTTGAAATTGATTTTAACCGCAGCGCACAGACACAAAAGCTACGACCGAAACTGGCTAAAAATAAAACACAGGACCACTTAACCTGAAGCTCTCGCCACACTCACCCTTCCTCAATTTCCTACCTATCCAAGCAAAAAAAATTAAAATGGAGACTGTAGCTAAAAGCCCCAGCAGCAACCTAATGAACGCATGTCAATTTCATTTGGAGCACACAAAACAAATGTCATTTTGAGCAAACTTATTTTGCAATTTGCACAGCAAACTTCGAACTCTCTCTCTATCTATCTATCTCTCTCTCTCTCTCTCTCTCTCTTTCTCCCTTTCTCCCTTTTTCTCTTTTGTTTACGTGGAATAAGGAGAGCAGCCATAACACGCGCCTAAAAGTCGGTGATGTGCGGGAATGTCGAGGCTTAAAACATTTGAACTTCTTTATCACTCAAATTGCCACGCACAAAAGGCCCAGCAAAAGTTTTCTTTTATTACTGCAAAGTGGAAGAAAACAACAGTAACGACAACTGAAATTTATCTTATTACCGGCGCCAGGCAGCTCCACTTGTTGTCATAAGTTGTCTCGAGTTTTCACTTGCGACAAATGATTTCTCTTGTATGTAATTCAGCCAAAGCTCCACAAAAAAAAAGCCAAAAAACGCCAATCAATTTAAGTATTGAAATCTTAATAAACGTAAGCAGTAAACTACACTCAACTAATTAAATTGCACTCAACTCTGAATGTGGAGCGATCTTAAATACTTAGCATTTAATTAATTTTCCGGGAACGACTTAAAAAGAATAAGTCACTTGCTCCAAAATTATATTTTTATTATTCAATTAAAAGGAATAAATTAATTAAATAACCTAAAATTAACGAAAGAAAAAGAAAATAAAGAATAAAATAAATCAGGCGATATGCAAATTGGCCCGACATTTATTGTAACGATTGGGAAAACCCAGAACATCCCAATTAGTACATTTGTATTTAATTTCAGATATTATTTATTATAAATTCAAAGCGAATTAAGATCGATTTTTTTCTCAATGTCAGATATACGATTACTTTAATAAAACTGAAAGGCCTACGACTCTACGGCCATTACGTATACGTACATGTACGAGCCTGGAACATTTGTTTAGAAAATGATTAATTTTTCGTTTAATATCAACCAGTTCTCTTTATTTATTTTGCTCCTCGATAGAAAAAAATAATTAAAAATATGGAATTATTTTATGGGTCTCGAGGAAGTTTTGCCCAATACGCAATTCGTATTTTTATTGTAGGCTCTTGAGTGTACAATATTTTATAACAGACTGAAATCGAAAGTGAAACAAGACTATTAATACATTTGTCTAGCTAGTACTGCCCGAAGACAAGTGGGCAATCAAAGACATGTGTGTGTGTGTGTGTGTGTTGTGTGTATGTCTTTGCTGTGAGTGCTTTCGTAGCGTCAATATAATTTCCAAAATGTTTTGCATTAATTCAGCAATGTAATTGCTGTGCGGCGGCTGTCTCTGTCATCTCAGGCCCACCTCAGGTGGACCCCACTGACGTACCCACACACACACTCATACACGCACCCGCACCCATACCCATACCTGTAAGCATACCCATAGCCACACCCACTCCTATTCATATTCCAGGCAAAGTCCCAGTACTGCCTCCACTTATTGTTCCTATGACTCTGACTGTCTCCGGATGACTGCCTGTTGACGCAGTTGTCAAGGCAATCAACTTTATTACCCGCAGCGCACATGTGAGCCTTCGTCTCTTTATTTCTTTGTCGGCTTTATATCCAACTCCCTTACTGCTTCTGCTTATGATTTTATGTGTTGCAGTATATAAAAACAAAAGGTATCTTACTAGCTCATCAGATCAACATCTGACGAAAAATGTACTTTACAATTTGAATCGTTACTTCCGATAAGCAACTAGAAATCTTTCTCATTAAACTCAAGATTTATGTTATTGTATTATTTATCAAGATACAAAGAATTCCTATATAATTCTTAGGCTTATACGGTCTTTTAAGTTAGCTTATAATTCACTAATATTAAATCTAGTAGTATCACAAATATAATATACAATATTATATAACCAGATATAAAATATATATACGTAGATTGGAGCCAAAGTGCCAAAAAAATATATAAAAATAATAATTTGAGTTCTGTGCAAAAACATGTCAAAGTGAATTAATGCAAAGCCCCACATTTCAACTTATATTTCATTATCTGGCATAATATATGAAATGGATACAGGGTAGCGTCGAGTCCATCAAATTGTCAATTGGTCCTACTTGCCGCATTCGTAATCGGCTTGCGTTTGTACATCTGTGTGCCTGTTTATATTTCTCTGACATTTCACAGCTTCAAGGCGCATTGCTTTGCCATTTTGCACAGCAGCAACGATTGCCAGAAGGGGCAAGAAGAATAGAAGCACAGTTTGTGCTGCAACATTAAAAACCGAATAATAATCATTAGCTCAAAACATTGGGTGAAATCAAATTCGTATACAACACTTGTCAACGCAGTCCTTGAGCAGCAACCTCTGTGCGTATTTTGGGCAACATTATCAATTTTAATGGCATCAAGAAAAGATTTTTAAGCAGATAAAGAAACTTTCCTTCTTTCCGGACAAACAAAAAACAGAATTAATAAATATTTATTTCTTCGTAGAACTTTGTTTTTGGAAAATAAAAAGTATGAATGCATTTTGGAAATGGCCCGCAACTGAATTTCGCTTATGTTTTGACTTATGAATTTATGCCATAAAATGTGCGCATTTGCCCCATAGTTGTCTGAGCTAATGGCTTCTTTTATATCGTTCTTCTCATATCCCAGTGCTTTGTGTATTCCGGCAACTCAATAATTCTGGTTACTTAATGCTTTGTGGGGTCGCATCATCATCAACAGGTATTTCCCAAAAGTATGCAGCATGCGCTGTGTGTTGTGTGTCTGTACATATATATATGTATGTGTGTGTGTGTGTTTGCGCATTTTCTCTGTGTCCTTCTTGTCCTGCTTCTAAAATAAAATTACACATATTTGTGAGTGTGTTGCAGCTGCTACTGTTGCTGCTTCTACTTCTGCTTCTGCTTCTGCTTCTGCAGCTCCCAACGCTTAAGGCTGCGACCAGTTTTGTGGGTGTAGAGCAGTGCTGCAAATCAGAAAAAGGTTAATTTGCAATTATGTTTTATGGGCGAAGTGCGTGTAAGTACTTGTGAGTGCTGCTGAGTGCTCGTGAGTGCTGCTAAGTGCTTGCTTTCTGCTCTGCTCTTGTCTGCTCTACTCTGAGCCCAGGATTCGCTTTTGTTTTGGTTTGGTTTTCATTTCGTTTTTTTAGTTTTGTTTAGCAAGCTGCTCCCATTGAATTGAAATATCTTGTATTAGCCGGTCTTGCTCGAGTCAATTAACGCCCTTGATCACACATCATTATTTCCGTCCAACAATTCTTCGAGAGATACTCAAATATAATAAATAACTGAATGGCTTATGATGGCATATAAAGTACATATGTTCTTGATCTGAATCAATAACCGAGTCGACCAGATATAGTTTATTTATTAAAGTGAAATTTAATTATAAAATTCGAATATATTTAACAGCTAGGTTGAGGGTATATCGTAGTTGAGCTCACTCGAGTACAACATTCTTACTTGTTCTTAGTTGGATTTTAAATATTTGCGATTTTGCCTTTGATTGGGAATGTGGCCAATTTAGCTGAAAGTTTCACTTCGCTTCTCTCGCAAAATGGAACTGTCAACAGCATAAACTTATTGCCCCACGGTGGCGGTTTTCGCTGTTTTGCGAATACTCCCTTCGAGCCCGTGACAGTTTTTTAAAAGAAACAAAGACAAGCAGCATGCCAGCGAAATGAATTCAAATAAGCCAAGTTTTTCGTTTTCCTTATGCCTGCGAGCGATTGAAGGCAGCAAGGCAAAAGGTAGATAGAAATACTTACAACTTTCCTGTGCAAACATTTCGCAGTCAGATAAGCATGCCACAAATGCTGAATGCGTTACCTTTACATTAAGCACAGGCTGATAGAACTGGTCTTCAGCTTATTTTACGTGCTTAAAAGAGCGATTTTCTCTTTCTATTTCGCAATTCTATTTAACTTAACAATAAATCTACATTGACTAACTGATAATGGGCTTAATGTTGGTATATTTATGTAAAGCAGTTCGAACCCAAAATCCATCACGTTTCCAGCTCCGAAACTAGTCGTCAATCGAAGCAGTTCTCAAATATAAATAAGTTAGAATGCCCTCATCAAGAGCACTCAACTACATATCATGAACCATATTCCATACCTATTATGTACTTTGCACATTCTTGAATAGGAAGATAAATCTAAAAAAAACGGCAATCTTAGACAAATCAATTTAAAAGACCACCCGAGCTATATGATATATTTGTCCGAAGTACGATGTCAAGTTACCAATATGTACCCGAATACCGTAAAAGAGCTTGGCAAAATAGTGGAAGCTTTTTGGGAGTTTTAATACCTTACGCATCAGAGTCGGAATCTGAAACTGAGTTTGTTTCGATTTGATATACTGTTTTTCGTTATTCATCACATTTTATGTACTTAACCAAAGCATAATGCTTCAAAAACATATTTTTAAGCTATAAATACGTATATTGTCATAGGAATAACTTTAAGTTGTTTGGTTTGCTAAAGCTTACTTGTATGTGTTCTTTATTTTTTATTTTTTATTTTTGTTTTTTTTTTTTGTTGGTGGAGGAGAAAGTTATTTGATAATAAGTAAGGTATGGTGGGGGAAAAGGCAGCTCCTCCTCCTCCTAACATACCTTGGGGCGAATTTGATGCCATCGTCAGTCGACTCGCTGACCGTTTGTTTTATTGCTTTTCCACTTCTGCTTATTTTTTTTTGAACACCTGCGTTACGGTCGTTTTGATTTGCATTTTAATGTTATTGTTCTTGTCTCAGTTGTTGGCTGTTATTGTTTGCCGCTGTTGTCTTAGACAAACTTTGCCAACTGCCTTTGCGCCACTATTTGCATATGAAAATTGGCAAATTGCCGCTTCGGCATTTTTTTCCCTCTTTTTATTTTGGTTTCGGTATCAGGGTTATTGAGTTTACAGCTTGCCATACTTTTTTTACCCGTAAACTATTGTAAAAAAAAAATAAAACTAAATCGTTTTAGTTTGGACAAGGATAGTTTTAACCATCGATAGTAAAACATAATCTAATAACTTAATTTAATTGAGTTATACGTAGTTCTGAATATTTTTTACTAAAAAATCTTTTACTATTCGAAACGGTTCGGCGTCAGATGCCATCAATTTATTAAGATTAAAAAAAAAAACCAGATTGAAGTCTGTTGTAGTAATTGGTTTAACAATGAAGGTAATCGAACCAGCCTGAAGTAGTGTCGCTTGTCTTCTATGTACGAACTATTATTATTACTTGTAAAATTTCTTCTCAATTTTCTCAAATTGCTGGCGATATAGGCTTGGCCAAGAAATTACCAATCTTAGCAATCTTCTAGTAATGTAAATGAAGGCTTTAGCGATTTTAGTTTGGGAGTACTTGTGATGTTTTAGATATGTATTCTCAAAGCGTTGTAAATTAAACATCCTTAATTTTCTGGTGTTTACGCTTTACATCCTTGCTAGTGCTGGCTTCGTTATCCAGGTCCACGTCCATGTCCAGGTCCACGTTCGGCGGCAGGTCAGTGGCCAGGGGAACATCATCCACATCGACTTGTTTTGAATATATTTTCGCTTCATTCAACACATTGGACACAACGCCTGTGATGACAACAAATCGCTTATATACCTAAAAAAAAAAGCACGTTTTTTTTGGCATTTGTTGCTGCACTTACATTTGACTAGCTCGCGCAGTGTCTTGACGACGTGAGGCTCGTCCTCCTCGACGTTCAGCTCCTTGAGCATGGACGTGATCACCTGGGCATTTATGGGCACATCTTCCGGTTGAATTTCTGCGCCAACATTGAGTTTTTCCGCCATTTCGCTGCTTATTGTGCTTATTTGTAGCTCTTCAGCACGGTAAATTATTTGTCAGAGTGTTCGAAGTGGCCAAACAAGAAAATACCGAAATTAAAAAAAGGATAAAAATGCCCACGAAGCACATTTTAAACAAGTTAGCAGCTCTCGATCTAGTTAACCGATAAACAAACGCGAATTGCAAAATTAATTCTTGATTTATTATAAACCGGAATCGGAACCGCATGTTTACCGATTGAAAATCTGTTTCGGAATGACACTTTTTACTCCAACTATCAATATCTATATTTATTTTGCAAAATTTCAAAGAATTTTGTTCTTATTGTCGTCGATCACTCTCAAAATGGGGCACAAGTGAATCCAATTTGGTATTGATTGCTTTTCTTGTTATAGTTTGGAGCCCCTTCAATTGTGTGGATGCTATGAAAATGCAATTTAATTAGAATTTCCGTGCTGCTGGAAAATTCATCAAAATCATAAAGTGCACACAATTTGCATGATAATATAAAGCTATTGGATTAGTTGAGGGAAGTAGATAAAAGTTACCAGAAGACGGCCGAAGAGCCAAGGACAGGAAAAACTGGCGCATCAGCACTTGTCATCACTTGTCATAATTTTTGGCGCTTCAACAGAAAATCCATTAAAATGCACCTCGAGTGGCACATCAACAGGAAGTGTTGGATGGGAAGACGCGGGGTCGCTGTATTTGAGGACAAGCAGCCGAAATTCGAATGCCAACTGGCAGCACAAACTAAAAGGTGGACAACAAATGTGCAGGTTTAGTAGACTTACCCCATCTGTCCAGCTGGACGAAGTGGCCTGAACAAGGGACCCAGCAACGGAAATCACTGAATTCAATTTAAGCAATTTCCTGTTTTCGAAAGGTGCTTGGCCAGCTCTGTGCCCTGTGTCCAGCCTGCTGGCCTGCTATCAGCACAAATTAAATGTGCTAAGCACACCAAAAATGGAAATGAAATGAACGCACCTCAGATTCACTTACGAGCACACACCACCCACACACACACAACAAAGAATGAAAAACGAAGAGAAAAATAAAGGAATGTAAGCTGAGGAGTTCTTAGTCGCAGGGATGAAAAATAATGTGGGAGGGTAGAAATGCGGATTGCGAACATAAACACTAAAAGAACAAAGTAACGAGAGCGCCACAAAGTGGCACATTTTTTTATCATGAGAGAATAGCTATCTAAGAATAACGAAAAATTACATGATAAATTAAAGATAAAACAGTCATGTTTCCTCAAGATGGCTTTTAAACTGATAAAGTAGGTAACAGAGAAACAACTATATCGACACTGCCACCGATATCAATCAATAATATATATACATATATACTTTGTGGGCACTTGTCTCTTTTAATGCGTTACACACTTCAAATCGCAAACGGAACAATTTTATATTGAATTGAATATGTTAATATATTCTGTCATCGCAATGATATGATAACATATTCGACTCAATCTCGACTTTGCATTAATCGATATTGCATTAAACTCAATATATTGAATCTGTCAATAACAAATTTGAAGTTGAAGCTGTAAATCCCGTCTAGCAAGCGAACGATCCCAGCTTCAAATTCCATTCATTTCAGTTTTTTTTTTATGGAAAATTTTAAATAAAGTATAATATTTATAAACAACCAGAAAACTAATTATGATTGCTTTCCGAATTAAAAAAGCATTTTGGTCTGGCTTATTTATGAGAAAGAAAATCTGCATTTTAACAACACACAACTGTATCGAAAATGAAAACAATACTTGCTCAGTGTATCAGAGACTGCGACACTTTAATACCTTCTATGCTTTCTTCAATACACTGCAAAGCGCAATTTCCAATTGAATTCTGGATTCAAATTGAAATTAATATTCACTTTGAGGATATCAATATATTGCTACACCATTCGCAGTAACGGCGACGGCCGCACATGTTCTGGCTGGGATTAGTCTGACGAACACGACGATGGCAATGCCAGTGACGATGATTATTATGACAACAACAACAACAACAACAACAGCAACAGCAGGAAAATCAACAACAACAGCAACAAGCATGTTGTACAAAAGTTGCTGCTGTTCTTTTTGCTGGTGCTGCCTTTGGCGGCAACTTGCCAAAAATCAATAAAGGGAGCAGCCACAAAAATGGCTTAGGAGCCTACATTTACATTTACATACATACATACGTACATTCACAAGTACATAGCAGTGTGTACGTATCTACATACACATTTGTATAAGCCCTTATAGCGACTCGACTTTGAGTTACCCCAAGCACTGATTTCATGTACAGAAAATATCAAGTATACATATTATACAAAAATTGATTGTGTTCTTCACACAATTAACTAATAATTAAATTATATTAAATTAAAGCTATTAAAATAAAATTAGAAACAATTTACATATATGTTTTTGCACAAATTAAAGTTTATATTCTCATTTTTCAATTGAAATTCAAGCATATAGTTATCATAACCGATCTTGTATCTCAACTTAATATTGTTTGATCTAAGCCCAAACAAGCAAATAAACTTAATATATTATTATTAAAATCATGTAGCTGAAAGTCGTATTAGCCAATTAACTTTATAACTACAATTACACTCTTCTTAATAATAATAATAAAAATGTTATTAATATTAATATTTTTTTGTTTTCCGTTTCCCTGTAGATATTTTGGTGTTTTGCCAATTTTGCCATCGATGAATTGTATTTGAAGTTCGTCATTGACTGGAAAATCTGTAAATGTGATTCAGTTTTGAATTTGTTGCATTTATTACGATATGGGCAACAAAAGCCTTTATTTTTTTCATAATGGGTGGGCTGGTGAAGACAAGACAAACTTATAGGCAGCTTGCAACTAAGTTTGATGAGAAACCAAGGCATTTTCAGGCCCAAACCCTACAGAAATTACGGAAATTCTGTCGAAGCCTTTCAGGAAGATGGCACAGGAGGTGAATTTATCGATTAGTCTGCAGCTGGTCCGTGTGAATTGTGAGTGAAATTGAAGGCGAAATTTGCTGTGACGATATTTTATGACTTGTGGAGGGCCACGAAAACTGTTTTTTCTAACCGGCTTAACACGAGCATAACACTCAAAGCCAGATTGTTGCTTGGATTGAGTTTTGGGGTTGGGATCGGCTTTGACTTGGCTTTGGCTATGCGTTTGAGATATGCTTTCCAGCATGGCTAACAGGCGGCGACATTTGCACAGCATAAAAAGCTGTGCGCTCCAAATGACAGTCGGATTATTTTGGCATTAGGTAAATTAAGACAAGCAAATAGGATTTATATTGGGCCCGTATACCAACTGAACGCAGAAGATTTCCGAAGGCGAAACAAGGAAGAACCGCTGCTTATTTAGTGCCGAACACTTAATACCCTTGCAGAATAGTCTGAGCTTATCTCAACTTTTATAAAATAGTAACATGTAACCCGATAATTTTTTAATTTTAGGTACGCCTGCTATCTGTAAAGATTGTCAAACAAACATAGTCCTATAAAACCCCAATTTTGGGTCATCCGATTGTAGAGTTATTTGGCTAGGATAAAATCAAAGTGGAGCCTCAAAATAGGTTTGTGTTACTAATTTGAATATGCCACCTTGAATACGTTACGAATTTCGTGAGCAACCCAATGATGGACCTCTTGTAAGGGTATTGGAAGCGACATTTATGACATCATTTGATTTACTCAAAAGGAACTCGTGCTGCCGTTTGAAAGGCAAAACAATGTCAAAGTCGAAGTCGAAGTCGAAGTCGAAGTTGAGGTCGAAAGCTATGGAAGATTGTAAATTGACAACAGGAAAACAAATTCGAGCTAAGGCAAAAGCAAATGTAAATAAAAAGAAATTGTTTGCCCAAAAATAGAACTGAATTTCCTATGAGTGTAATAAAAGCAATCATCATAATAATATTGTCATAATGAGTTTAAGAAATAAATCAAGTTGTATTTGTTCGCTGCTGAAGCAGAACTTATTCAACTGGAACCATTGTATTCCCTTAGCAGCAACTTGTAACTTGTCATATCAGTTTAAATAGCTGCAGCCTCTAACTGGTTGGATGGGAGGGACTAAACAAAGAGCTTGGGCAATTTATTCACACAATAAAGACCCATGTCCAGTTTGATTTGATGAATAACAATTGAAATAAGACTGGTTATTCTTGCCACCTTTGTACATACATTTGTATATATCTTTGGGTTTTCCTGTGCAACACTTTTTAAATATTATCTGGAAAACATGTAACTTTACCTAACAATCTATGTAATTTCTTGTCCGGATGTTCCTTATATCGTTCGCTATGAGCAGATGTGATGTTGATTGAGCAAGGAGCTAATTCACGTCAGTTATCATAAGTTATACGAATGCTGCACTAAGTATATCTAAATCAAATATAATTAGGATCTTAACGTCCATTATATATATATATTGAAAATCTTATAAAATTAAGCTGCTTAGCATGGGCACTTTTCGTTAATGAGTTGAACGTAAGTTGAACCAGTCAGCTGTGCAAAGGACTTGGGTAAAATTGGGGAACACAAAGCGAACTAAAGCTGCAGCTGTCTCTCTGACTTCGCCGTCAACGTGATTAAAGCAACAATAGAAACAATAACAATGGATACAACAGAAATGAAGAGCTGCACTCGGCACTGGGAGATAAACGAAAAACTTTCAGTGCTTATGGCATCAAACTTGCAGTCAAACTTGTCATTCATCGTGAGCCATAAAAGCAGTCAGTGGTAGTCCATCATTCAGTCAGTCAGTCAGTCAGTCAGTCAGTCAGTCAGTCAGTCAGTCAGTCATTCAGTTGGTGGGTTAGTCGGCTCTCAACTCATTACAGACGCCCCAGACAACGGAAAAGTTTGACTAATCTATGGTTTTATATGGAGCGCAAGCAGACGATACAAAATACATTAGAACGGCCACCCACTGTCCCCACCTCTGTCTTTGCCCCTGCCCTGCTTGGACGGGCAACCACCCTCCGGATACGCACGCTTGGGCTTCTAACGTCCGGTCCCAGTATTTAACCCAATGCCCCTCAGTGCCTGCCCGATGCTCTCTCTTTAGTTACTAGGTTCGACTTTACAACAAAAGCACTTCCGGACCTTACCAGGACGGTGCAGGGTCAGGGTCCGGGTACGGGTACGGGTCCGGGACCGGGACTGGGTCGTCGGGTCCTTGTCCGTTTCCGGGTTTGGGTATGGGATATATGGGGGGTGTCCAGTAAATGTGGTTGCCATTTGATGCGTTGATGAGTTTCAAATTGCTGGCGTCACAGTTAATTTATTTGCCTCCCATATTTGGCATTTGACATTTGCGACTACAATTTAAATCAATAATTTTATACTCAACAGATTGACAATCATTTACACTCATTCACACTCAATTCTTTGCGAGTTTTGAGCCTCTTTTCTTTTCACGTGTCAAATGTTTGCCGCTGCACACATCGCTGACAACGCACTTACAAAAAAGGGACGCCTGCTCGACCTCGACACTTGCTGCAACATTTTTTCTAAGGCCAACGTCGAATGAGGCACACATACACATACACACGTGCACATAAATACACAGACACACACGCATATATACAACAACATAGCTGCCACTCAACGGTAGAGCCATTTGTAGCGCCATCACGTGCCAGCAATCATGCAGAATCATTGCGCCATCACTTATTTACAAATACACACGCACCCTCGCACACATACACACAAAAACACACACACACACACACACACACATATGCTCAAGCATTCCCTCCAGGAAACAGGACGTGACAAATGTCGTCTACTTTATGCGATATCAGCAAATTAGCGAAGTTATATTAATAGTCCTCTTATACGGCTAACCAGTCCGAAATAGCCACATTGCTACTAATTATTTGCCTTTCGATATATTTATACACCGAGAGTCCAACTAGGAGATCTGTGCTGAAGCCAGCTGTAAAAAATATATTTAAAACACAGGCTCTGATTTTGCACACTCAAGTGTGAAAAGTGTTTGCAATTGTTATCATTTATGTATACACGCATTTATAAATATCGCAGAGAAAGCATATAAATATTACTATAATTATCGATTACCGATTACCGATTACCGATTATTGTGCTGCGCTCTCTGCTTACACATGAACCCATTTACGATGTTCTCGCTTTAGTTTGAATATTCCAGTTCACAGATTTCACACTGCCTCCCTGGCAAACCACAATTATCGATCGAGCAAGGCTTGAATCGTTATCTTGCCAAACAAAAGAAGTGTCTGCGTATAATAAAATAACTTTAAGTTCCTTCACTTGATGATTGCACAATACAATCTACTATCCATAAATATCGAACGGTTTTATGCATCAAGTTGTGATGCAGCTTGCAAGCAAACATAATGTTCAACTCCATAAATTGTAATCTTTGAATGAGAAAATGGGGCTTGAAGGTCGGCAAATACTGAAACCATTTTCAAACGCAGAAGCTTATTGATGTAATATTTATAGGTGAATTAGCACATAGTCTTTTATTATGCTCGATGCATATCTATTCTTGAAACATTTATTTTGCTGGTATTTTAGCGTATTCTGGGGAAACTATTGAACACTATATGTCAATCTGCAAGATTTTGATGTGGTGCTCAGATTATCCATATCGACTCATATTATACACTTGTCATGTGGATCACAAATCGTTCAATAATATAAAAAATAACTTATCAATACACTCTTGCTATCGAAAATCGATTTGTATCGATATTCGCGAAGCGGAGGAATTCATCGATAAAATGACATAAACTTGATCTGCGCATCTGGCATACGACCACTTGAATTCCAAAGTTTTCTCACAGTTTAAAAAACTAATTGTGTGCAAACATCTCTATCTAGTGGGATTAAAATTAATCGAATGCTATTTTTCAGTTTTCTTACAACCTTTGGCTTCGTTCGTTTGCTTAGGGGGACAACAGAAAAAATCATTTTCGATTTGAGACTGTCATTCAGTTTAGATTTATAGTCAAATTCATGGCCCTATTTATGTCATGTATTTACAAACATTTTTCTTGTTGGTAACAGTTGATCAATAATACCTGTTTATACACACAGCCACACACACCCACATGCACACCACAAAGGGTCCTGTTACTGTCATTTGCCTTTTGTTTATCGCTCCCGATAGCGTTCCCTATATTTAGTCTTTCTTTATTTATTTGATGCAAAATTTGTCATTTATCTCAATAATGTTTGAATGCCTTGGTTATTGTTATTGTTGTCGAGGCTGTTCATTTCGTTTGATGCCCAATATTATTCACAGTTTCGTTGCCAAAATTGGTTTTGCCGAAGCGTTTTCCACATTTGTTATAGCCGTATTGTGGTAGCCAGCAAAAAAGAAAAAGATATCCTCAATTACTGCGCCATTTGTCACATGGCAAATATTGGAGACTCCTCTCAAAGCATTTGCCTCGCAATGAATAATAATAATTAATGCCACATGCCTATGACGCTGCTCAACCTAAACAATAATAATAATAACCAAAAAGGCAATTTAAATGCGAATAGTTGAAATGCTCGTTTTCCCTGAATTGAAGCAAATTTATCGTAAATTTCGTTCGCATTTAAAAAAAAGTGAATTCAATAAAACTGTTTGAATGCAGGGGCTTATTACAAAATTGTATTCTTTAACAAATCAGCACTAGTAACAATTGCAACTTTTGGCACCTGTAGCACCCAAACTAGTTATGCAATTTTAGCAATCTTTAATTTTAAAATTTTCGGCCTGAGGCATTGCCAGTATTAGTTTTTATTGAGTGTTTAAAATTATTTTCCCAGAAAAACGTGGCATAAACAATTCAACTGCGGAATTGGTTGCTTTCATACCTGATAAATAAATCAATAAGAATATCTTTTGCCAGACTGGTATTTTCTCGATCATCTTGTTTCACACATGCGTGATTCACACAAGTTGATTAAAGAGCTCAGATTATATTTCTAATTTCCGGGGCCGCGTTTAAATCATTCACAACATGATTTTTTTGTGGCTAGCGCAATGGAAATATTTTGCGCGAGTAAACCTTTTTTTTTTCATTTCCGTCAAAGCCAAATCCAATACAATATTCTGATGTGAAATCGTGATTCATTAAGAATTTGTCTATTACTGCGGCAAGCTCTATATTACGCTGTGAAGGTACATTAAACTGCTAAACGTGGCCTAAGTAAACTAGTGAGAATATTAATTTTTGCAACCCTTTTAGTTGAAAATTTACGCCCAAATTCTTGAACAGCTTTCTTCACTTTTCTTCATTCGTGTGTTTTTCTTGTCGCTAGTTGCATAGCTATTAAATATATACATTTTTCATATATACGAATACGACTAGAGACAGTTTCTTCTTCACTTATTCACGCCTGTCCAGTCGAATGTTACAAATTATGCTTATTTGTATATTTACTATAAATGGCTATTTGTATATTCACAATCAATATTCGTATTTCCGTAATTGACAGCTCTTTTGAGAATTGTTTTCACAATTGACCCCGGGAGCCCGGTCTATTCACACATAAATATTTGACACTGTAATTACTTTGTTTCCCACTCAATTGAAACTGCAGTTAATTGTCAAATGTACATTTAATTGATATGCGTTGCCCACAAACAAGACGCCCAAACACAAAATGCACAGAATATGCTGTGTCAACATTGGCGGACTGTCGGACAGACCGGCGGACAGTCATTGCTATTTGCTATTTGTGTTATGCCTGATTGCCTATCGCTCCAAAGCCATGTCTCCTCGCCGTGTCACCTACTATTTACCCGACACGACGAACGCTTTGCCATGGGACTGGCAGGGGACTCGATTTCGTTTTGGGTTCGTGTTTGGGGTTTCTGTTGGCTGCCGCCGAGTTGGTTAATTAAACCATTTGAAAGCTGATTGCGTTTGCATTTCGGTATCCGTTTTTGTTTTTGTTTTTGTTGATGTTGTTGTGTTGCTCCCGTTTTCAGATAAATCAAATTTAAATGTTTCGAGTGGAATTCGAATGGCGCCGTTGCCGCCCTCAAAACAGCAAAAGCATGCCGTCCAGGTGGGAGTTGGGGTTGGGGGCATTTAGGGGGTGTTGCCTCAAACCGCAAACGATAAATGAAACGGTAGAAATGAAAACGGAATCATTACAGCAGCTCATTTTGGGGGTGAAGTTTCAAGCGCTTTCCGCTGACTGTGTGTATTTTAATGTCATTTAAATCATAATAAATCCGGTGTTTTTCTCTTTTGTTTTTGTTGTTTGTTTGGTTTTTTTTTTGTAGTTATAATTTCAAAAAGGATTTAAGGGCATCCAATCATCAAACAAATGAATTCCAAGGCAAAAGAACTGTAATTATTCTTAATTAATAATTTAATTACACCAACACTTTGCTACAAAAAAGGAGACGACCAAAGATACTTCTACATTGGCTAGAGTACATTAAAGCCCTTCTTAACTATAGCATTTCTGCTCAGATAAATTAATTTATTACTTTTTTATTCCGTTTTTTTTTTTGGAAATTAAATGTATTTTTGTTGCTATCATACCAATAAAACTTTCAACTTTAAGCTTTACTAATCTATGCACATACATCAAGGAGAAAAACAGTTTGTCTTGACGGGCTGACTGATTGATTGGCGTTTAGAGACCGAGAAACAGCCGAAACGGTACGGGCTAAGAAGCTGAAAGACTCACTCAGCCTGTTTTGTTTGACAGTCAAAGCCTCGTTATGAAGCACCACAATACTCACATACATATAAACATATTTGTATGTAAACACTTTTTTCAGTTTACCTCTTCACAGTGAATACATTGTACATATTATAATATATTTATGCTGAAAACGGAAGTGTGTGGCATGCATATTTGAATAGCGTGACGGGAAATTTATAATATTTACATGAATATCATATTTAAGCCATTATATATCTTCTTTTTGCTACAACCCTGTCAAAGCAAGATACTATTACAGAAAGAGAATAAATGTTGAGTTTGACAAAGCTTTTCTCGCTAGAGTAAAATTTATACCAGTGATTTTCGATAATGCATACAACTCCCTAAATTGTTATTCACTGCACTTATTGACTTCCGTCGGAAGATTGCTTGTCTTTGGGGCTAAGTCTGTTGGCTTTAGGTCGAGTGATACTTCGAAAATGCTGTCATCACTTTCAATGTCTCTCCAAAGGGTTATGATAGTTTGAGTTCTTGTTTTTAACCAAAAGTTTGGTTACTAATGTGGCTCATTTCAATGTTAAATTCAGATGTAAACATCTTGCATGGCTAAAGCGTGATTCAAGTCAAGTGAGTCTGTTGCAAGATTAAATTGACATCAAGAAAATCCAAAGAGAAATCAATTAAAACTAATAAAGTGCAGACGAGTTATATTATTTTATAAATATATATTATTTCTCTATATGTCTCTGTTTTTTCTGCCCTTATATTAACTTCCTTTCAAACATATTTTTATTTAACTATTTATTTTATTTTTTATTATTATATTTTTTTGTCAAAAACATTCAGTGTTTAACCCGATTTTATAATTTATTTGATACACTTAGCTTGTGCGTATAGAATTTCCAATTTGTTGCTGTATCTGCTCCAGGGTATCCTATACTCGAGCTATCTGATTTTTGGCATACTTACTTTTTCTATTTGCTTTGTGTTTCTATCTCTCTTTCACGTATCCCTCCATGGAAAACCCAACCATTTTCGCAATAAGCTTCAACTCACGCACATAACAGTACATTTGTGTTAGCGTGTGTGTGCGTTTATTTGTGTGTGTGTTTGTGTGTGTGTGTGTGAATGTGTTTGGTGGATTTCGATTTTGTGTATCGCAAAAAGAAATTTAAATGAGATTTACGTGAGACTCACCTTATAGTTGTTATATGTTGATTTGTTGTTCTTCTTATTTTGTGTGTGTGTGTGTGTGTGTGTGTGTGTGTGTGTGTGTGTGTGTGTGTGTGTGTGAGTGTGTGGATAAGTGCCAAGCTAATTACATTGCTGCGCACTTTAACGCTGATTAAGTGACGCATTTTCCTCACCACTCGTCCGAGCAACTTGCCTCGACTCCAAATTAAATGTAGCACCGCAAATCGTCATTCAGATACTATTAATAGTGCTCATTATTCCTATTTTGGCAATGGATACGTCAGCAGAAATACACACACACACACACACCCACACATAAGGTGTACATTGAATCCTGTGTGTGCTTGTTTATTATTGTCTGTGCAGAACATCAATAGAATTGACGGCCTGTTGGCACCAGCGCAGAAAAACACAAAGGCAAAGCCCAGTAGACACATTAAGCTGGCGTGACGACATGTCGTCACAAACATCCTCATCCACTCACACACATATACACACACACACACATACACACACGCCTCTCTTTCTACACTCAGAAATATATCTCCCTCAAAATTTGAAAAATAGCTCTGAAAACTGGAACCTTTCTCTTGTTTTTTAAAAATGTGTTTTTTTATATTTCTTACTAATATATTTCTTTGTGAAATTCAGAGATCAGCAATGATAATTGCTCACTCGACTGCTAAGTTCAGAGTTTAGAGTGAGAAGTCACTTATTTATAACCAACCTAAGAAGCTAACGTGAGAGTTTTCTTTATACACATATCAAAAAAGCTCAGCGAAATATAAATTTTTTGTCTAAATTGGAGAAATTCACCTTGGAATTAAGATAAGAGAAACTCGGATTTTGATAAAGATATCGCTTTCCGCTTTCGAGAGAAAATAATAGGGAGAGGTAACCTTGGCGCCAAGAGTATGACTTTTTTCTCTGAGTGTATACAGCTGAACGAAAATATGCTGGGTGTACTCGTATACTGATGAAAAGTGCAGTCAACTATGAAGCACTTTAAAAGTTATTCAAAGGTCCCACGGATATCTTCCAAACAATTTCCAGGCCAAAATCAATTTTTGTTGCCATTGGTTTCAAAATCTCTAGTGTGATAGCAAGCGATTTCGATAAGCACAAACGACTAGAAAAGTTTTCTTTTTTTCAAAAACAATTTTGTTAATGGAAACAATGTTGATTTTTCTCATTAAGCTGCATACAATAAGCTTTAAATTTAATGTATTATGCTTTTTAGATAATATTTATGTTATTTTTTTTTTATTTACACTAAGTGCAGTCTACAAATTGTAAGTGATTCAAATTTTAATTCATTGAAATCTAAAATGCCTCAACGTTTATTTATTGGAAAACCAGGAGAAAAAACCGTATCAGACGAAAAAAATGTTTATTGTTAAATTTAATTACTGACGGGGAAAAAGAGAGTTACGGAAAAAGAAAAACAAATAGGGACAATCTGAACATGTGAATTAAGATCAAGTTTTAAGAGTTAAGCATTTAATAAATAAATCATTTAGAGTGCACATTTCAGTGCACATAAGTCTCTCCGTTTTTAAATAAAAATAAATAAAAATACAGAATTCAATTCATTTTAGCTTGTATTAAGCAATTTTAAAACAATATCTGGTGGTTGCAGAGAGCCCCAATGTTTATTGTTCGCTTTTTGAGTATTTTAAGAGTTTCATTCATTTCTTCCACGCATTTAATTTGCTTTGTCTCTCTCTGTTTCTCCCTCGCCGTCCTTTTCCTTTTCATATTTTCGCCTGTGTCCGACGAGCCCCTAAAAGTATGCAATTGTTTTAAAAGAGCAGCGCACTCTTGCTGTGGGTGTTTTATGACCAATTTCCATTGTTCTATAATTCGCCCAGTCTTACCAAAAAGAATTTTATGCTAGAGACCTTTTTTATGCCCTGTTTATATTTAAATGAGTGAAAAGGGTATTATAAAGTTACGCAAATAGTGCGCAACAGGCAGAATAAAGCATATACAACTCCACTTAGTAACTATATAATTCTGTTTGTCTGTTTCTTTCAGTTAATTGGAAACTTTCCCATTTTTTCCTATTTTGGATATTATCATCAAACTATGATTTGACTTGTCAAGTCAAACTCCATCGACCACCACACTCTTATTTATTTTATTTAATTAAGCTAATTTAATTTGGTTGCATTTGTATTATGAGGAGCCTAATAAGTCCAAACACTTGTGAGATTATTCGACAAAAAAGAAAATACCCGTTTTTAATTTAAAAAAAGGGGCACATTTTACTACGCTTTCAGGAGATTATCATTTAAAACCTAACACTTGCTGAGATTAAATTAAAAGTGCAGAATAAATCTAAGAAAAATAACACTTTCTTTTTAGTATAAATGACAGCTCATAGTTTGCTGAAGCGACTTCTTAAGCGGACTATAAAACTTTATAAGTTGGCCGTTTATTTAACACTGTATGCAAAATGTAGAATAAATTGGGTACAGTCTTTTTCTCAGAGCCTTCACACAAGTATGTGTGTTTGTGTTGTGTTTGTGTGTGTGAATATATTTTATGTAACAGGAAGGTTAGGATACGTTGTTAATGGAGGAAAGTTTTGCGCAAGTCGAAGAAAAACACAAAGAGAAAAGCACAGCTGTGGCGAACTTTGCTTGACATTTTAATTTATCGAAAAGTTTATTGCCATCTGATTATTATTAATTTCATTTGTGATTTTCATTGCAGTGTCGAAGATGCGTCGTTCCTCATTTACTCCCGTGTTCAATCTGAGCACCCAAGAGCCCTTGATAGTCGTTGAGGAGTCCCATGCCGCCGAGGACGGTGACGAACTGGAGGGGGCTGCCGGGGGCTGTGATCCGAGTGCCACCCGGCGGACGAACAGCGATGACTCCGAGCCGGACTCACCGGTCAATCCGTATCTATTATGCCCCTTTCCCGATATGCAGCAGCGTCGCAAGCACTCGCTGCCCTCGCTCCAAATCACCGAGGGCATCACAGCCAGTCAGGTGCGTCGCCTGTCCGAGGTCGGTGGCGAAACGGGCGGGCTCAGCCCCAAAGAGGTCGAATTTCTGGCCACTCTCTCCCAGAAGGCCAATCCGACCGCTGGCGGGCGACGTCACTCTGTGGTCACCATATCAGCGGTGCCGCCAACGCTCTTCGGACGCAATCGGCGTGAATCCATTTCCGCTGTTTCGTTCAGGTAATTGCAATTTTTATACGCTTTCAGAGGGTAGTTGTATATTGTCGTCAAGTTTGCACGAGAACTCTGCGATATCACAAAGTATTCTATATTCTTGATCACTAGCCATCTCGTTATAGCCAGATCCGTCTGTCTGTCGACCAACAGTCTCTTGCAGCCTGATTCCACTATCAACAAATTTTAAATTCTCAAATGTCTACAGAATGTAAGTTGTTGCCTTACGGGTGTATTTATGTTTCTAAGATTTGTGAGAAAAATAAAAAAAATCAGGCAAACAACGGAGAGAGCTTATAATATTCGACTTGCGCAGGAATAATTCCATGTTATTTTTGCACACTGAGAGTGTGGCTAGTGGCAAAGCTAGTTTAGTGTCCATAATTGCATGTTGTGTGTGCCATTAGCCATGAAAATGCGCGGCACACACAATCAGCAAAGCAACAGCCATAGAATCAATCACCAGGACCATCAGACCCTCAGACCCTCAGACCCTCAGACCAAAAGGACATGGCATGGCAGAACATGGCTTCTCTGACTCTCCCCTAATTGAATTGCGCCAACGGCTGTTGAATGCTTTTGTGCTGTGCCAGCAACAAATTCTTGATATCCTGCCAATGCTCGCTTTTGCCGTAGCCTAATGAGATTGTAATGAAATTGCCAGACCTCAACTCAACTCGGCTCAACTCGAGAAAATGCTCAAGCTTAATGTATGGCTCGAAGTGAACAGCCGAATGCCGAATGCCCAAAATAGTATATGGGTCAATACTCCTTTGAGCTCTTTATCGAGTTGATTTTATTGGTTTGAATAATCTCAAGCCGTAAAGTAACATTTCGATTTTGGGCTATCCGAGTACATTCATCTGTATGTGTTCGTGTATACCCTCTAACCATAATCAAGAAAGAATATTTTTTTTTAAGATCACTTTATTTTCAACTTACGAAACGCTAAAAGATTGCTTAAGTTGTACAAATATCAATATCAAATTTGCATAAAATCTTCAAAGAGTTTTCAAATATATCTTTGAATATGATTTCGTAATAAATTGCGCGAAATCTGCCTGCCAAAAGTTAACTAATTTAACTAGTTTAATAATTTATTTATTTGCATATATATGCAAAGAAGTTTTAGTTTCCCAATGACCAGAATATCTACGTTAACTGCGATATATCCGTATATATATCCGGGCTGATTACAAGAAAAATCACTCTAGGAAATCACATATCTCTCGGATAACATCTGTATTTGTTTTTCTGTTATTGTGGAAACCAATTATTATTTATATAAAACTATCCAACACTACAGAACAAATTGGTTATATTATTATTCTACAACAGCAAAAACAAAACCATTTTTGACATATCAGGAAAACTATCGGATTTGCTTGGTGAATTTATTTATTTTAAAACAACTTTAAAAACGTTAAGCCCCCGTCGCATAGGATTTTTTTATCACTATTCAAATTATATCCCATTTATATTAGAATATTTTGCAGTCGGTTTCCACTGACTGCAACTGGCCTGGTTTTGCTTGTGCCTTCCATCCATCGGTTGCAACAACGATACTTTGAACTTGACCCTAAGTCCATTCATAGTGTATTCTCTTTGATCTGCTAGACATGTATATATATATGTTAATGGTTATGTGAATTTATGGGTACTTTCATTCACATTCGCAGCGGCAGTCGTCGGGGCAGTGCAATCGCTGGGCCACCGTTGACAGATCATCGCGGCAGCATACACAACTTGCAGCTGGACATCATGGACGGGATTGTGCAGCAGCGCAAGACGCAGCGCAGCGGCAGCGGCGTCTGGACAGCACCCGTGCTGCAGGAGGCGGACAGCAATGTGCCCGTCCAGACATAAGCGGTGAGCGGCGAGCGGCGGGGACAATGGGCGGCAAAGGTAAAGGAAAAGGAAAAGGAAAAGGGGAATGCGCGCGATACGGGACACGGTTGGAATTGACGAACAAACTGGACATAACATATTTCCATATACCCACCCCTCACCCCCCACTACCCCAGCTTCCCACTCCCATCGTTTTCATCCTCGCTCTCGCCCTCATTTTGCTTTTGTGAAAAACAAGAGGAAAAGAAAAAATTGGTTTGCTGCGACAACGCATAAAAAATAAACAACTGCGCAAACGAAAATTAAAATTCAACTGCTGACAGAGAGAGAGAGAAAGAGAGAGAGCGAGAGAGAGAGAGTAAGAAATAGCTAGCGATAAAGAGAGCAAAACAATGGAGAGAGAACGAGCAAGCAAGAGAGTCAAAGCCAGAGGGAATTCGGAGGAAAATGCAGAGATGAACAAAAAAAAAACACAAAACACAAACAGAATATGTAACAATTAAGCAAGAAAAACTCAACTAGAAGATACCCTGTACACAAATTCATTGAGCTACATAAAAGCCAAACCTATACCTTATGAAAATCAAATAGCAAACCGATGAAACCATCTCAGCATTGGTTGTTTTTCATTGTCAAAACCAAATTTAATCAATGTTAAATAGTGACAGAAGCAAAATAATATTCAATTGTCCAAAAACTTTTCTATGGATTACAGGGTATTTCAAACGAAATCGAAACACAAAACAATCGCTCGAAAAACGCTGCAAAAACATCTGTCGCTTATTTTTTGATGCAACAATTTGCACAGCTGCACCTTCCGATACTGTGGCCACTCTGCCCCACCACTCCCCATGCTACCAATCAGCAACCCGCAACTTACTTAAAGTGACGGTAGCCGAAGGCAATAAAGAACAAAATTGAACCGAACATTTTCAAATAGCCGAAATAGAAAACTTGCAGCAAAAACTAACAAAATTGGCACGGAAATCGAACAAATAAAATCAAATGCAGCAAATAACATTTAATAGCAGTCATGAACAGCTGCATCCACAATATTTGAAACTACAATTAAATCAACAAATATAAAATATTTATTTATTTGCTCAAGCCTGTATTTCAACACCAAATTGCCTCTCAAATCGTTGCGGTGCTCCATTCCATATACACTCGGAAAAATATTGCCTTACATGGATTTGATGATGTTTCGAATGGCTTGAAATCCAGAAAAAAAAAACATAATTTGAATAAAATAAATTGAAAACGTTTCAAAAGTGCACACGTTGAGAAATTTAAGATTCCTTTCTTTTATTGGGCGCCACAAGAATATTTCTGATTGTTTCATTTAAATTTTTACTTATTTAAAATTTAAAAATGACCCTGAAATTGAGTAATGTTAATCTTGAATATACGAAAAACGAAAGCGTTTGTAATAGTTTAATATATGTAAAGTTCTGGGGCATAATTTGTGCAGAGTGCATGAGTTGTCAGCCGAATATCAAATTTATACTAACGGAACGCAGCCTCGACACAAAATTTTGAAGGACAGTCTAGGTCAAGGACACTACACATACATATATTTATACACAGGCACTTAGTTACAAGGTTGTCGTATATTATTGTAAGCGACACGTGTAGCACATGGCGTATGCGTAATATGCCACACTACCTCAATGCCAATGCCAACGCAGAACCCGAAACCAATGCCAATGGCAATGGCAACGGCAATGCGATGGCGAATACGAATATCCCCTTTTAATAGTCATCGTATTTGATTTGACTGTTGTTTATGAGCGCTTCCCCTCCCCCAAATAGCTGGCAGCATTTGCTGCCCCATAATGCAAATCTCTTTCTGACAACGTTAGCTAAAATGTGTGTGGCATCTAACTAATTATGACTATCAAAACAGAATGCCAGCTGGCTCACATTTACACATACCAGTGCCCAGAAACTCAATAGATTCTCCTTTATACATATCTACACCAGAGTTTCTGAGTATGCAAATATCAGAGTAAAGACACATTGCAAACATTAATTAACTATTGCAGCACTTATCTTTTTGGGAATCCAATTTATGCTTATGGGCATCAAAACAATCAAGCAACTATTGATTGGATATCAACTGATCACAACTACAAATAACTAATTGTTTTATAGTATTAATTATACAATTGTGATTCATTTTAAATTTTTTTTTTTTTTTTTTTTTTTTGGAAATTTCGAGAAACTCAAATTGAACAAAAAAAAGTAAGAAATTGTCACTTGGAAAACTATAAATAGTTATATAGTTAGTAACTGGAATCGGCTTACTCACTTGCGATATACACCAATCCTAATAAAATAAAAATAACTTTGGCTCAGACTATTGTAAAATTATAAATTGAGTAGCATTTAAATTGTGACTAGTTTTTGAGGACTAGCAAACCTGAAATAAATAACCACCGCTTGAGTACCACCAATCGAACTATCTACCGACTATTAATTGTAGCTGTCTCTCTCTCTCTCTCTCTCACTCTCTCTCTCTCTATCTTAATCGATATTTCCTTTAGAGTAATGACACTGTTAAGCATCTCATATTGGCACGCAAACTTCCCAAAGCACACACATATACAATTAAAACACTTGCAGTAATTTTGTAGCTTCAGATGTTTGTTTACATTCCAAACTATAAAATGTACGATAATAACAAAGCTAATTAAAACCAAAAACATAAAAAAAAAAATATATATATATTTGAAAGGTGCAAAATGGAATGCAAAGCAATTAAAAAATTCTCTATGTACTTTGAAATGAAAAAAAAAAAAAAATTGAAATGTTTGTTATTGTTTAATTAGAACATAGTAATTGTGAGAATCACAAATGAATACAAAACGAGAGTTAAAATGTACCATGTAACTAAAGACAAAGAACAAAGTGAAGAGGAAGGAAATGGAAATGGAAAGAACGTGTAACTTTAAACCTAAACTTTAAACTAACTAACTTAAAGCAAACTAAAACTAATTTACCTACGAGTACTTTAAATGTTAGACTATAAGTGATTGGCAAGCAACCAGTAAAGCTCCTACAAGCAAAACAATCAAATCAAGCTGAGCATATTCAGATCGAATTATCAATCAATCAAACTAACAATCAATCAATCAAACAATCAGCTAGTCAGTCAGTCAGTCAGTCAGTCTGTCCGCCAGTCCTCAGATTATTAAGCCACACACTTATATATGCATATGCATATTCATATATGTGTGTATGTGTATATGTATGTGTGTAGCAGCGAAAAATCTCGCTAAACAAAAAAAAGTAAAAGGACATTGAACTCGGCTTGCTGCCTGCCCAGCCCAGCAGGACAGCAGGCATTAGTTCGACCCAATTCATCATCAATCCCTCTAACCCTCTAACCCCTGACTCCCCCAAGCCCAAATCAGAATATTGCACAATCGGTTTTAGGCAAATTTCGCAAATGATTTTATTATTAATTAATTAGCAAGTCTTGATGTTGTCCCTGCGCATACAGTCTTAGAATAAGGTATACATTACGAATACCTACACACATATGTATGTATGTATTTGAGTTTATCTCGTTCTAAATTTAAACTAAACTCAAGCTTCGTTTGTACATAAATATCGTTTATCCCTCAAGTGTCAGTTTAGCGCTTCCCCCCCAGTAAACTCTCCTTCCAATTACAAGTCCAATCAGCAAACCAAAGGAAAAATCTAGTCATATTGCAGATATGGAGTTTACTGCACTATTCACCAATTTGACTCTCAAACTCAAACTGAACGTATGTGTACTTAATTAATAAATTTAAATAGTTTAATCTCTTGAATGCCTGGACTCCTATAGCAAAAGAAGAGCCCGTCATATTTTTGAATTTATAAAATGTCGCTGGACGACGAAAAAAAAACAAAAGGCACAGCTTCCTTATTATTAAAAATATATATATATATATAACATTCAAACCAAATACATACATGAGACACACACACAAGTGCAAATGCGAAATACATGAATACCTTAAAGCATAGTCAAAGGATAATCAGAAGGGAACGAGCGCTTGAAATGAGAAAATTATATATTATATTGATAATCTAGTATTTGTAGAGAGAATCTATACGAGTATACATACTCGTTATTGATATATTTATATATATTACAATATATATATATACATATATATATATTATTATATATATATTAATAAACCTATTGTCACAACGCAAGAGCAATCAATGTTTCAATTTATTAAACGTTACAAGAATGTTTTGAATACTGCATATACATATATATATATACATATATACATAAATAAATAAATATACTTGCGTATATACAAATACTTATATATACATATATATATGTATATATGTTATGGAAGTGTATGCCATATGTGAGCATAAACTAATTCACGACATTATTTGTAACTAAATTACTAGAGTTACTCGTAGTTGTGTATTTTAGTCGTCAAATGTTAGCCAAAAGAGAAGCGGAAGATGAATAACAATCAATCATACAAAAGAAAGAAAAAAAAAACACTAAAAAAATATGTATGCATACAAATTATTTGAAATGGAAATGAAAAACAAACCAAAAAATACGAGAAAATTTCGAAAATTGAGAATTTTTGTTGTTTGTTTGTTGTTTCATTTATTCTTTCGTGAGTTGAACATGAATTATAAATATAAATGTGTGTTTTTTGTCTTTGTCTTTAGCGTTAGCAAATGTATGTTTCTATTACGTTTGAAAATACTCGTATTTTAATTATACATATATAAATATATATATTTATTAAATAACGGACAAGCAAAATACACACTTAATTACTAATTATAACGATTACTTATATTAGATCTAAGCGAGAGCCGAGAAGGCGTCTGCATACACATTACATTAATAAAGAAAACGATTTCCTTATATTAAAAACAACCAACAACAACAACAACTCTGCATTAACATTTCAATACACATTGCGTATACGCAGGGTTAAAAGCGTAAGCTTACAGCTTACTGACTGTTACACGGAGTATGTAGACTATAATTCGCATCCTCAAAAGCTCTTTGGCCAGTTCCTGCTGCAACAAAATGGGCAGCTTAAAGCTCAGCAATATCGGCACAAGCTTTGCTAACAAAAGCTCTCAACGTGTCTTTGAACCAAACGTGAATGCTTCTCACATAGATGGCGCTCTTCATTGACACAAAAAAAAAACAAAAACAAAAAAAAAAACTGCAAATCTGATTGCACTCAATGCATGAACCCATGCAGGAAATGCTCAGCAGTCAACAAGGTAGATTATAAACAACAACTCCATGTCGTGCCCCACAATGAACAACTGTGCAAATAAAAAGAATAAAAAAACTATAACATATTCGCTGTATATGCGATAAGCAGCGCGACAAGTAAGTTAAATGTATTATTATAATTATATTGTTGGGATATACATGCACTGCGACCTGCTGGAAGTCAAATGGGAGTGCAATTTCCAGCAACAGCTGCAGCTCTCGACCTTGGAAATCAACCTTTTTTGTGCCCATCGGTTGCTGTCTTCGCTATATTTTTGGACATTGTAAATGAAAACAAATCGATATTTTTCAACTTAGCCAAACAAAATAATGTCATAAGTTCGTGCTAAAAAAAATCGTTAATTAATCTTATACAGCTTTTAAATATTTCTTTGTGTTTTATTCTACTGACAATGCCTTTCAAATATCTTAAATTTAACACACATAAATATGTGAAAAATATATAAGCAAATATTTTACTTACACACACATTTGCATAATTAGGATGATTATTTTCAGCGTTAATGTTAAATAAATGTGAACAAAAATTCTTTAAGCGATATGAATTCCCTAATCAACTACAACAATCTTTTACCATTAAAACTTTTTTGAACACCTGGAAGTGCATATAATATTTTTTAAAATTAAATTCGCATCTGTTTCAACAAAATCGCGACCCTGAACATTCTTCACTCTTACAAATTTTTGCATGTGACTTTCTTTGTGTTTCGCGTCACACACAATGGTGTACTATGTATGAGTGTGTGTGTGATTTTGTATTTATGTATGAGTGTATTTTGCGAGTTTGTGTGTGGATTTATTAACGGGTCACGCATTCGGTGACCTTCGGCCTCAGCTTGATTAGTCTGGTTCTGCAATCTTTGTCAGTTTAATTGTTTATACTTCAATCACGAAAATTGTCGGACAATTGATGTTTTGTTTTTATTTATTTAGTTTTATTTCTTTTTTTTGTGGTTGGTGGGTAATGACCAGAATGTCGTAGATATTGAAAAATCTGTCTCTAGAACGCCGTCTGTTTTCAATTGTTTGCTAAATGCACTTTAATGGAAAAGTGGCAGTCTTACCTGATTCAATTGCTGAATGCGAGAAAGTGTTTGTTTTGTTTCCGAGTTTCTGAATAACTCGTAACCGTTGGTGATGTCACTGGACACACTCTGGACTGCAACTAGATTTACTTTGCACATGCCTGCATATACATCACACACACACCTGTGGCAGAAAAAATTGCGCCACACTAATAAGCTGTCTTTGATATAGGACTGTTTGACAATCAACCAATAGCGGCACGCACGGATGAGTTTTTTGGTCGCTAAACTGTCGTTGAATCTTTTCCGGAGCACACCGATTTGTTACTCAATTTTACCCAATGATTTTGTTAGCCCAGCGTCAATTATTATTTTTTAAAGACTTGTTATCATCTGTACGGGGCAACGCCACAATTTCCAATACTGTAAAATCTATGACTGTTTTTAGCCACTGCACCAGCTCCACTGTTAAAGTTAGTATAATAATAATAGTGATATTTTTGTATTGCCAGCACTGTATATTAAATTAGTTTAAATTTAAAGCTTTTCACTTGATACCGCCCAGTAACAGTGCAACTTGATGCAACCTTTCGACCTTATTCCGAAAATTGTACGTCTTCTTTACCAACGTTCGCAATTAATCGCAATATGAAAAGCTTTGAGGGCTTTGTCTCCTTGACCACAAATAATTTTCATGACCAAACCCATTACCGTAGGCAGCAGTTCATTAACAAACTTTAAATCGTATTTTCTTTTAAATGAAATGTAAGATATCGATTAATCAAATTTGTGACTCAGCGAAGTGCACCAAGGCATTGATCCAGAGTCGCTATTGTTAAAGTGTTTTATGATTAAGGTGTCCAGCATGGAAATATTTAACAAGCAGATAGATTTCCAGCATATAACACTGTGGTTCCAAACACTCAATTCACGGCCATCATTCGAGAATGTAAGAAATATTGATAGTGGAATCAGGCTATAAGTTTACTTAACAAAAGTCGATAAAACGATAGAAATATATAAATGTTGTATTATTTTGATTTTTATATAGTTTTGTTGTTACATATTTTGTTGCGAACTGAAGAAAATGACAATTTTGAGCACCCAAACTTGTTATTCAATTCTAGCAATCTTTAAGATTCCCGAATCTATCAAATACATTTGTACATTATGCTAAACACTCAATTTTTTACTGAATGTTTGGCAATCAATATAAGATCAAGAATACATATATATATATATATCTATCTTAGACCAGTTTCCCTAGGATACTACGTCCCTTCCTGTCTCTTAATTCCAAAATCTTTTTGAAACCGTTCAGCTTTTCAATATATGCAAAAATTCTATCAGGTTAAATGCAAGAACTCTATCAAATTAACGAAAATCCTTTCAATTTAAATTTAACACAACATTTTAATATTTAATTAATATTAAACATGTTGAAGAGAATAATTAAATTAGGAACACAACAATTACATTTTATTTTCGCGTACCTTTTTTTAATTAAAAATTAATTGCTAGATTCCCTTAATGGATCACTTAATTTTTGCAAATGGAAGTTAGTAATAATTTAGCATGCAATCTAAATTAATCAAATTCACTTTACAAGTGCAACAAAAAAAATACATAATATTAATATCCGCACTGCAGGAGTAGAATCATGTAAATATTCAATGAACATATGTAGTGAACAAGTGAAACGAAACTTAAAATGAGTTAGTGAAACAGCTGCAAAAGTCGATTGGCAATAATGCCGCCATTAACACTTACATTTGCGGTGCGTCATGGGACTGAGCAGCTCTGTCAACCTCCCCCCCCCCCCTCAACCCACACTCATCAAACACTACCCCTCTTGTGTGAACTGTAAGCAACCTGTTGCAGTCGTGTCATAGTTCAAGCCAACACGCTTGCAGTTCGCAGCCAACATGTTCCAAGTTGCCGCTCAACCGGCAATTGTTTTGAAATTTGATCGAACCCAGACACTCAGATTTGGGCTGGGGGAGGGGTAGCTATATATATATATATATATCTACATATATTTTTGCATATATATATATATATGTAATATATAGCTTAGCACACAGAGACGCAGACACACGCACAGCTACATAGCCAATCGGCTCTTCTGTAGAATTCAAGGCAATCATCAAAATTGTTTGTGCGTCTCTTTCTCTTTCTCGTCAATTGCTTAAGCCTGCCTGGCTGCCTGCCTGCCTGCCTGCTCTAAATACAACAATAAATTCAATTGTAAACGGCCTGAAAATCGCTTATGTAAATATAACAGTTATCCCAGACCCGTTGAGGGGACAATCACTTCAAATAAGTAAATAATGTTTTTTTTTTTGTTTGTTTTTTTTTTTGTAGGTTTTGCATTAAGACAATAAACACTCAACAAGTTGAACTCAGATGTGTCAATTGGAGGCGCAGTGCAACAGCAGCAGCAACAATTGTCCAAAATAATAACACAACATGCAACATGTTGCAAGCAGAATGTGCCTCAAACAGCAGCCACACACACAGCCGCTGTATAACAAAAATAAGAAGGGATTATCTGCATATAAAATTATAATTAATTCAACTAATTAAATAATTATGAATTTTAATTACTTGGTATTTTGTCTTTCTGTATTAGATCAAATATCAAATACATTTGGAGTTTATTTAGCTAAATGTATTTATTCCATATTTATTATAATTTATTGTGACTAGTCTCACTTGTGAATAATTCCGATTGTCATCTGAATTTGATAAATGTTATTAATTAAACAGAAGAAAAAGAATGAGACTATTTAATAAATAATAAAAAAAATAGATATATAATAAAAAAATAAATAGTGTTTTATTCAAATGCATATATAGATTTATACATATCAATTGTTATATATTTTGTATATATAATAAATTATAATAAATAATACAGTAAATTAAACAAAGGACTTAATAAATATAATAAAATGCGTTGCAAAGTACATTTTTTGTTTGCCACTGAAAATGAATAGTAGTTAACAAACAACTGCTTAGAATTCGGTTTGTCGAGAATTGCACTCGAGACTTAATCGAATTCGAACTTAAATTTCTGATATTGCTGCGAACTCAACTTGTCCGCAGTCAACTCAGTTTGAGCCCTTGTTGAAACGACGCCCCTGTTCGAAGCGAACTGTTGGTTCGTTGTTGTATTTGTTGTTGCTGTTGTTGTTGGTTGGCAGTAACGTGTTGCGAGAGGCCGTCGCGTCTGTCTGTCGGTTGTCTGATGTCTGCTGTACTGTACTGTGCTGTGCTGCTGCGTTGTCTGGAGGTTCCACTTGGCTGGCGTTGTGGCCAGCGCATCAGTCGCTCTCGGAGCGTTGTCGTGAACGGTTAACCAGCGCGGCAGAGCAAAGCCAGCAAACGTGTGCAAAGCCAGCGTCGTCGCCGTCTCCAGTGTGTTGGGAGTCATTCTGTAAAACTCACTCAAAGCGCACAACAAACATAATCAAAATCACAAAATTCAAAACAAAGTAAATTTTTAAATCGAACGAACAACAGTCAACAGTTATTATTGCAATGTGCAACTAAGCCGGCAAATCACATCAATTGTTTTCGTTGATTATCTTCTTTTTTTTTTTTAATTGTGAGTGTGAGTCTCTTGTTAAAATTTTTTTTTACTGTGCCAGTCGATTTTTCAACACAATTGTTGAAAAGTTTTTTTGCAGTGAAATTTGCAAAAAAAAAATAAATTATATATATTTATATATAAATAAGTATAAAATCGAATCAGAAAAACCCAAATGAATATATGTCGAAACTATATATAGTAAAAACTTGAAATAAATTTGAAAGAAAAAGAAAAATGGAGCAGCAAAAGTTTACAGCTAAGCAAAAAAAAAAAATCTTCAAACCGAAGTCGAAAACCAAAAACCAAAAATTTTTATTCAAGGCGAAATTGAGCATAGAAAGAAAGCGTCGCAGAATTTGCTAGCAAACATTGTTGTTGTTGTTGTTGTTGTCGTTGTTGTTGTTGCCGTTGCCGTTGTTGTTGTGGTTACTGCTGGCGGCTTTCGCCACTTTACGAGCAACTTCCTTTTAGCCACGGGGCCAACGTGGAAAACCAGTCTTTTTTTAACACAAAAAAAAGAAGAAATAAAAAATAACAAGAGAGACCAAGAGCAAGACCCAGACCCAGACCCACACCCAAAGCCGGAGACAGAGACGGAGATGGAGGCGGAGGCGGAGGCTGAGGCTGAGGCAGGCCAAGCGCATAAAAAGCCCGTTTCCATTTTGACCAATTCACGTCGAACCAACGAAGAAAAAAGCTCTGAAAAAAATAAAACACAAAAAAAAAATGACAAACTGAAAACGTAAACAAAACACGCGCGTTTCGAGTGTGTCCCATTCCTGTGCCAGGATAAACAAAAGCGGAAGCAAATCATTTGCAAATCGCCAAGGTGAAAGCTGAGAAAAAAAATACAACGACAAACACACATACACACACACACACACACACACACACATACTGACACAGAGACAAACGAATATCGCCGTTTTTGGAGAATGTGGCTTAGAATTGCTCTTGGCCTTATGATAAATGAGCGGCTATTTTTCGGGCCATTTGGCCCTAAATCACTTTTGGCCAGTTGTATTTTGTGGCATGACAGAATTATTTTTACCCCACCAAGTACAGATTTCTTCTTCAACACTTTGTATTTTTATTTTGATTTATGCATATAGATTTCTTCTTAATAAAAAAGTTGATTTCTTTTGGGGTTCTCATTAAAGTTGCAGATCAAGTTGAGCAACTCCCCAAATTCGTTTTGCTTATGGCAAAGGGGGGAATCTTTTTTTTTTTCTTTTTGTAGAACATGCCGGCTCAAGCTCTCTTCAGCCATCACTTTGTCATTTCTAAAGTTGTACATAGACACACACGCACACACACACACACACATACACACATAAATATGCAGATGTGTGGAATCCACACTCGACTAGCGGCTAGAAAGCCAGTGAACAAGTTTTGTCGTTTGAGTGTGCAACTAATTTTCTAATTTGACGTTGTCGTTGTCGTTGTCGTTGTGGACGACTTCGTCGTTCGCCGATCGTTGTTGAGCGTGGCAATAAAAATTGTGCCTGTTGTTGCAACTTGCGACTTGCAACTAAACCAAATCGCGATCCACCCCAACAACAACAACAAAAACAACAACATGCAAAGGAACTTAACGAAGTTCACATATATACAGCATATCTGCTCGAGTGGGTGGGGCCAACGTGATATAGAAGCAGAGCACGAAGACGCAGACGAAGAGGAAGGCGAAGAAATGCCAGAGATCGATTCCAATGATGTATGGCATATTCAGCGTAT
The DNA here is from genome assembly GCA_035042305.1 of Drosophila glabriapex. Taxonomy (NCBI): domain Eukaryota; kingdom Metazoa; phylum Arthropoda; class Insecta; order Diptera; family Drosophilidae; genus Drosophila; species Drosophila glabriapex. The sequence goes on from JAWNLN010000066.1 coordinate 8,380,786, forward strand.
GATTAATCGTTGTGGCTCCAAAAATGAACAGTGTGGTTTTTACCCATTTGTGTTCTCCTCCTTTTTTGCCGGTTAATTGCGCCGTCATAAGGAGAAAAATACGTAAATGATAGAAAAGAGAGGCTGTGATCGACAGCTCGTGCAAAGGGAGTGGGGGGGTGGATAGGGGAGGGAGGTATGGGAATGGGAATGGGAATGGGAATGAGAAGGCAAATAAAAAGTACATACGTATGAAGGAGTGAGCGAGCGAGAGGATCAGCTGAAAAGAGAGAGAGAGAGAGAGAGAGAGAGAGAGAGAGAGAGAGAGATGAGCTGCTGATCATAATGATGTTGGTGATGATCATCATAAATGATTTTGTCTCTCTGTCTCTCTCTCTCTCGCTCTCTCTCTCTCTCTCTCTCTCTCTCTCTCTCTATCTCTCTTGCTGCGTAACTGTGAAACGAAACGAACGAGCATGCAAAGCAAAAGCCTCAAAGACAACAAAAAACAACAACAACAACAACGAACAACGGCAACAGCGCAGGCAGCCCAAGAAAGAAAGGTGAAAAGAGGCAAAGAGCCGACAGGTTGGCGGTGTATATATGCATGTGTGTGTGTGTGTGTGTGTACATAGATGAGTATTATGATGACGATCTCTCTCTCTCTCTCTCTCTCTCTCTGTCTGTCTCTCTGTCTCTCAAGTCTACCATTCTCTTTGCTGTTTGAATGTCTATTAACATACATATTTATGTATGATACCTGTTTGTCCACACACATACATACTCACACACACACACACACACACATACACATACACATACAGACACTTTGAGCGCTGTATAGAATCAGTAAGCAGCGATTGCGACGCTGTCGACCCGATTTCAAACAACAACAACAACAACAACAGCAGCTTACAAAAGTTGCTCATAAGAATTAAAGCCGAGAAAGAATTTGTACAAATTTTATAAATACAAAAATCATCATTAAATAAATGAGTAAGAAAATAATTGGAACCAAATATAAGATGTAGAAAGCAAGCAGAGAACAGCAATAACAATAATAATAATAACAACAACAACAACAACAACAACAACAACAATAAGAAGAATAAGAAGAAGAAGCAGAACAACAAAATGCGATGTTTGTTTGTTTTTTTGTTGTCTTTTCAGTTTTTGCGTAGCTATCGAAACTGGTTCTGTAGCGTAACCACAATAAAATCTGAAGAAATTTTTGGAACAAGCGAGAAAAAAAATATATCTACATATACACATATGTGCATGTGTGCGTGTGCGTGTGTGTGTCTGTGTCTGTGTGTGTGTGTGTGTGTGTTGGTGGCTCAATTAAATTTAGCATAAGTTGCCGGCAAAAAGCCACACCTGCATTTTGTGTGATTTCCAACACTGCCATTTGTCTTTTTTTGCCACACAAACAATAAAAAAAAATCAACAACCAAAAAAGAAGAAAAGAAATTAAAAAAAAAACAAAAGACTTCAACGTCAGGCAACAAACTTACTTTTGTACTTACGTGTCGCTTGCTGGCTGGCATCGACAGCGGCGCAGCGACAGCAGCGCAGACGTCGCGTCGCTGCTTCAGCTTACTTTTCAAAGGCGCGCAGTCGCTCTCTCTCTCTCTCTCTCGCTCGCTCTCTTCCAGCAAGAGAAGAATTTCTCTCCAAGAGCGAAAAGTGCGCGCGCAATTTTTAATTTTTGTTTCGCGCTGATTTTTTTGTTATAGAAACTGCATTTTTTTTTTGTTTATCTTGTGGCCAAGTTTTTTTGGGGTGAATCTTGTATATTTTTGGTTTTTGGTTTTCTGCTGATGCTGCTGCAGCTGCTCTGTCTGCCTACCTGTTGCTGCGACGTGGACTCTGCAGCACTGACCAGTCCTGACCCGTGACCCGTTGCGGCAGGCTTCTCAAAAATTTGCATGTGCAACTTGTCCTAGTATAAATGCAACTCGTTCGCACTCGCTCTCTCTTGCTCTCTCTCTCTCTCTCTCTCTCTCTCTCTCTCTCGCTCGCTCGCTCGCTCGCTCGTTTGGTTATGCGCCGGCGCAGCCAGCAACAAACATTGGATTACAAGCAGCGTGGTCAAGTGGCAAGGAGGAGTTGCATGCACATCAGGTGCAGACGCATTTTGACAGGTAAGTGAAAATCAAAACCCATTTTCCATTTTCACACACAGTCTGCAATTTTTCTCCATTTTTTTTGTTGCGATTTTCGTTTTGCAATTTCCGTCTAGATATTGAAATTCGAGCACAAAATTGCAATGAATGTCGCATTGTACCCTAACAAATATGCCACAACCACCGCCAGCCACAATCCCCTCTTGCCTTCTACTGTGGCAAATCCTTTCAAGTTGTCCAATTGCCGTTAAGCGACAAAATATTGCAAAAGATTTGCTGGTATCTGTTATGTCTGTGTGTGTCTGTGTGTGTGTTGTGTGGGAAACGCAGTTCGGTGGCCACTTTGCCAACAGCTTCCTTCATCCCTTATTTACGCCATGTCCAGTCACCTAGTCACTTACACCCATCCCACCCACACCCCAAGCCACCCCCCTCAACAAAATGCTTTTACATTTTGCCGGTCGAACGGTAATAAAGCTGCTGGGAAATTTCACTTGCTGCTCCATCGTCCAGCTCTTTCTGATATCGAAATACCCTGTTCGAAAATCACGAATATTTTTAGTGGACTTTATGATTCTTAGTTAAAGTTCAAAATGTCTAATTTTAATATCTGAGATCTGAGCTGCATGTCGATTTTTTGATTATATGAAAACCAGTACTTATACATACGTCCTACAGGGTATCTGCGACTATTTGATGCCTGAATTAACCATTTGTTATATAAATTAATAAAAACAATATTACATATGCAAATTTCTTTATTTCAATCCAGACAATTTGATTAAATTTACATACATAATGTTCATAAAAAATATTAATTATTAATTATTATTATTAATGATGTATAATCATTAAAAATGCCCTAATTAAGTGTTAAAAAACAACAATTTGAAATTTCAAATGAGTGACTAAGTTATGAACTTAAAATCCAGATTCAAATTGTTTTCATCTTCTATCTTTCATGTAAACTTCAATATTGATTTTGAGGATTTTTGAAAATTCGACTTGTAAAAGTGTTCTTCACATACAAATTTCGTCCTCTTGTTTATTATTCTAGAGCTTTATAGCAACATATATATAATAATATAATATAATATGTAAATGAAATATAAAAAATCATTAATAATAATACGAATGCTAATAATAATAATTGGATATTAATTAATAATTTCTTTTTGTTTGAAATCAACTTTTTGACAAGCTGACAAGTTTTGATTATTTAGCTAGGGTATCTGAGAGACGTACAAATCGCGCTTGGTTTGTGTTTTTCCCTTTGTTTTTTTTTTTCTTTCCAGTGTTTGTTGTTGCTTTGACTCGTTTGTTTTTGTCTTGTTGGTAAAAAGCAAGTTTCCCCAATGCCAATCACACTGGCCCCAGAGCTGTGGCTGCGACTGCGGCTGCGGCTGCGACTGCGACTGTTGCTGCGGCTTTTGCCATCGACTTCATGTTCAGCTGCGTCTCCCTTTGCACTCATCAGCAACTTGTTGTTGTTGCTGCTGCTGCTACTGCTGCTGCTGGTGCAACTTGTGCGCTTTTCAGTTTTCCACTTTAGCCGTCTAAACGATTTTCCTTTAGTGTCTGCATCTACGTCTTCGTCTGCATCTACGTCTTCGTCTTCGTCTTCGTCATCGTCATTCGATTCGTACTCCATCTCCCGCTCTCTCTTTCTCTCTCTCTCTCTCTCCGTACAGCTCTGCTTTGTTCTACATCTTGCCCTTTTCATTTCATTGCTATATCTCTATTGCTTTCTCCCTTGCTTCCCCTTCCCCTTCCCCTTTCCGTAACCGTTCTGTCTCATTGCCCGTTCGTTGCCTGTTGGGCATCGCAAGGAATTTGAAAGATCTAACAAGATTTTTCTTGAAGCAGCGTTAACAGCCAGCATCCAGTATCCAGAAAATTACGCTGCCACTGCGTCTTGTGTCGACACCCACCTCTTCAACCACACCCCCACACCACCACACCCCCACTCCCCCACTCCACACCCCTCACACCGTTCCATGCCGACATGTCAGCTGTAATGTTTAACTGTTTTTGTTGTGCGCCGCTGATTAAATTGTTTGGGAACTTTCGTTTATAATTTGATGTGGTATCTCTCTGTGGTGTCATTCGTCCTCCATCTCCATCTCCATCTCAATCTTCTTCTCGTTCATCTATCAGTCGCCCTTTGTGCTCGTTCTCGTCTTCATCTTCATCTCCATCTCCGTCTCCGTCTTCGTCCGGGTCTAGCTAAAGCAAAGCGTATTTAGTTTTGTTCAGTGTTCAGTGTTCAGTGTTCAGCAATTAAGCGGCATTTATCTTGTTCAAATTTGCTGCAAGTTCGCTTATCACAAAGCCAAACAGCAGCCCCACCCACCCAGCCACACACAAAAGCACACACACACACACACACAACCAAACCAAACACACACACAATGCGGGGCCAATGCTTTCAAACATAACTGTAATCGCACTTGAAATCCACATTCTTCAATTATTCCATGACAAAAATATGCCGAAAAGCTTAGCAAAATGGTTGCATTGCTTAAAACGTGTGTTTTTATTCAACATTTTTAATACTTTCGCTTATTTTACGAATGAGAATCGAATTCACTTTTTAATTATCACTTATATGTATTTACACCAATTACATTTTTTAAAAGCAGTTCCTAAACTTGAGAGCTAAGTTTCGTTAAAATTACACAAGAAAAAGTGAATACAATTTCAACATTTTTGACATTAATGAAAAGGAGCAGGTGTGTCTTTATTTCAAGATCATTATTACCGATCAAGTTTAATTTATTTGATCGATCCACAAGTGTCGATATATTCCGACATATCTATATACTGATTTTCAATATCAATGAAGATTTCATGAAGGTCGAGTGAGAAACACACCCAAAGCATGTTCCGATAGTTCAGTATTTTCTATTTCTATATATATAGATATGTATATATCTTCTCACAAGGGGACAGTATAATCATAACACTATTAGAATTGTATCATTTTAATGTAAAAACCATATTACAGCTGGGTGCGAGGTATCTCCTAGTCGAGCTCTCGCGACTCGAGCTTTTTTTTTGTTGTTTTTGTTGATTGGAGCAATTTTTGATTCGTTGGCATATTTCTTATCTTTGAATTGCATTTGGGATCGGGAACTGCAACGATGTAGATTCTAGACGTTCGCCGTGTGGCGTCAATTTGGTGAATTTGACACGTTTTGGCGTTTCAGCTTGCTGCATGATAATCAGTCGGCATCATGGCACGGGCATGGTTCAAAGCTGGCGATCAGCCAATCACAAAATGGCGGAGTGCTGGAAATCAAGAGCGGAAGTCGAAATCACACACTCGCTGAATACTGATAGACTAGTGTCGATCGTCAACTATTTGCACAAAGCAATTTGCACGCACCTCAATTAAAATTCAATTGCCGATTGCAGCCACAACTTCAGATGCAATTGGCGCTGGCGAGGATGAGTAGGCGTGGGACCAGGGCAGAGACTAAAGTTCAAAACTGACAGCCGTCAACTGAAGGCAAACCAAAACTGAAATCTAGAAACTGAAAACCAAAAATGAAGCAAGAAATATTCTCATGCAGATTACCTGATGCTGCCAATGGCATATTTTCCGAGTGCTGTGCGAAGGGGCAACGGGGGGAATTGGTTGTTGGGGGCAGGTGGTTCTTTGTTCATGGTAATTTGTCAACATGACAAATAATTGCGGTAGCAGTAGCAGCATGAAAACTGCAAGACTCAGCTCAGAGATACCACATCGAGAGCTAAGAAAACGTGACCTTTATTTATCAATTGTAGTTTAATGTGATAAAATACAATGTGAATCTGCGACTAAGTCACAGTTGAACTTGATCTGATATAGACTTTATTTCATATATCTTAAAGTGTGTACGAATTGGCAGAGGGTATGCATACAGCTGGCATGTGGCAAAAGTGACGCCTCCACTGATTGGAGCAGCGCTGTTAAATGTGCATGAAAAATGCATTAGAGCTGTGCCAGGCGAGGACGAGGACGAGGACGCGACAGATCCAACAGCAGCAGAAGAGATTGAGTTTATTGTGCGCTTGTTTTCTGACAACATCCTAATGATGACAAGCCGCATAAAACAACAGCTGCAACAACAGCAGCCAACGGCCACAAACAAAGTATCGAGAGCATCAAGAGCAGAGCATTTCAATTGCCGGTGCTCCATAAGACTTAGACTGACTCTGTGACTGAGACTGAGACTGAGGCTGAGGCTGAGATTGGGGAATGCAAATGCGAATGCGAATGTGAATGTGAATGCGAATGTGTCCTTGCCGTTGGCTCAAGGTGTCTGGGGAATGTAAATGCATTAGAGCAAAGCTGGCAAGCAAAGAGATTTTCTCCAGAAACAATTGTGTATGCGATGGGCTGGGCTGGGCTTGTTGTATGAATTGAGATTGAGCCATATATTAAACTAATGCAATGGGTTTTTGCCATCGTCATGGATAGCTCACCATAAGCAAGGACTTTGTCTTTGTTTATCCCAACAACATTTAAAGTGCCAACAACTCAAAGCGCAATCGCTCTGCTTATTTATAAACCATACTCTTATTCTTCAAATTAACAGCTAAAGTGCTCATCGCAAGAATTTCAAACTATTTGTGTATTTAAGAACTCAAAATCATGTTTCAAACTAAAATATGAATTAAATGTTGTAATACATTTCAAAAGCGTAGCAAAATAAGTAGAAATCATTATATTTCAACTCCGAAAAATGTGTGTAAGGCAAAACTAAGAACTTAAATTCTTTATTATTTTTATTAATAATGCAGTGAATGAAACTAAAATAAAAATTGTGTACTTTAAGTCTAGCACATCGATCTTGTAATGAAGCCATTGTGTGCCTGATGCTACAGCTGACCGATATGTCAATCACACTTAAAGATTCCGAGATTTCGCAATTCAATCAGCTGCATTTCATGATTTCCTATTGGTGCAAAAATCAATCACAAAATATGTATATTTTTTATGGCAACTGTACCTGTCTGAGGCGGGTACAAAAAAAAAAATTAAAAATAAAAATAACCACAAAATAACAGTTTGCCTTTTTTCTAGGAATTGTGTTCAGAACAAGAGAAAACAAAAGCTAACAAAGAAAATCATTTATTTGTTAATTATTTAAAATCACAATACACAAAATACATACGCATATACGTTCATATATATAAATAAATATATGTCTATAAATATACATAAAGTGTACGGAAAACCCCAAGAGCACTGCCCCAGTCCCAGTCGCAGTTCCAGTCTCAATCCCTAGTCGAGCTGATCATTCTGGGCTCTGCAGCTGAGGTCTGTTATGGACTGCCACAAAAAAATACAAATAAAAAACAAGTAAACATGCTGTAGTTGAGTGAGCCCGACTACGATATACCCTAAGCCCAGCTGTTAAATATACTTTAGTCTTACTGCTAAATTACACTTTCTCAAAAGCTTTGCACACTCAAATTTAAGTATGACTGGATTGACATCAATATGAGAATATGTTTTCGACTATAACTTGGATGTTTCTCCGATCCGTTCTTGATGAAATTAGTTCAGTTGATCAATAATATATTAATATAAATTTAAAATTGTGACTTTTATTGCTATCGTCCAAACTTGATCGTTAAACTTGATCTGCTCGTGGTATAAAATTAGTCAAGTTTTGTTTCATGCAGACGAACTCGGTTATTGATTTTGATCAAGAATAAATATACCCTGTGGTTACGGAGACGCTTCCTTCTGGCCGTAACATACTTAAGCACAACTGCATTATACCCTTTTTGCCACTCTTTACTGGGATCAGGGTATTAAAAGAACAATATATATGTATGTATGTATGTACGTACAAAAAAATAAACAGGTCTCGAGTCTTCTACGTGTTTTGTAAGCCGGGCTCAGATAAAAAAAAAATACATACAAAAAAAACTTAATTAGAAACAACAACAAGCGAAAACAAAAACAAAAACAAAAACAAAAACAACTACAATTTGATGTGGGCAACGTTTGAAGTAAATAAAAATTAGCAATCTTTCGTAGTTCGATTTGAGCTGTTGTTCGAGCGTTCTAACAACTTGCTGTGTGTGTGCCAATGTGTGTGTGTGTGTGTGCTACGTGTTCTTTTTAAATGCGTTAGTGTATTGTTGTTGTTGTTGTTGTTGTTGTTTACGACTTTTGCACAACAAAAAAATGAAAAAATAAAAAGCAGCTCGACAGCATTGGGGGCGCTTCGTCCAGCTTTTTGTTTTTTTTTTTTGACAGGGCATCGTTTTGGGGCATGGTCCAAAAGTCTCGGGACTTTTGCCTGTCATATGAATACATCGTTATGCTAATTTTGTAGTCTTTTTAATTGTTGGCTTCGCTCCGAAGTTTGGCAAAAACACACGGCTTGTCACAAAACCGAAAAAACAAAAATGCAAAAAATGAGTAATCAAAAATTTTGCAACTGTTTTGCATGCAATCTGCTGCTGAGTGCCAGATGCCAACAAAAACATTAATTGGCAAAAACAACTAAATTATTGGATATATAGTTTTTTCCCAGATCATTAAAGGTGAAGATGAAATCACTGGCAAACAGACAAAGTCTGTAAATAAAATGGGCGTCACATTTTTTGTGAGATTTTTTGTTGTTGTCTTTCATAACCGAAGAGCTATCGGAAAATAATTCATTAATCAGTTGTTAGCAGAATAGAAGTTTTGAGTAAATATCATTAAAGCGTCATTTTAATTCAAAAAAGAACGCTTTGCTTTGTGCTTCATTTGTATTTGTTGCAATTTGTAATTAAATATTCACATGGTCACGTAATTGCTGTAATTGCTCGAACAGCTGAACTGTGTGTGGCCAGTGATTTGGAGTCGGGTTGCCAGCAATGCCCCCAAAAACCAATAGCTGAAAGCCCTTGCGCAAGTTTTTAATGAACGAGCTGACATTTTGTTGGCCAGCTATTCGAAAGTTCAATATGGGTTTGCATCAGTTTACACACAAATTAAAAAGTACCCTTTCCCTGCATCACCAAAAATGGACCCATGCAACAAGGCCAAAACAGAAGTAACCTAAACTGAAAGTTAGTTAACTAAAAAGTTTTTGCGCACTGCACACCAGATAGCCACGT